>OZ053304.1:16774852-17974852 GCA_964056655.1 Arabis hirsuta
AAAAGAGAATGACATTTTTGCAAAACTTTCAAAAAGGTGGCATTTTTGCAAAGTGGCATAGGACATGTGGCATTTTGTAAAAATTCTCATATATTGAGTAAATGATGTTGAAAGAGTAACATATTTGAAAAGTAGCATTTCTCAAATAAAAATATGACTTAATTTGATATATGAATGAATATTCTGATTGAAAATTAGATACTAAATTTAATATATGTAAATGGTTGTGAAATATTTTTTAAAATACAAAATAATAGCTTTAAAAATATTATAATTTTAAATATTTATAAAAATAATTTCAGTTGTGATAAAATATGTTGAAACAACCCGACCAATTTTTTTTTTAAATCGGATTATTATTTCCATAAATAATAATCCTCAAATCAATTTAACACATCAAGAAAACAAGCAAAATCATCAATTAACCAGCAGAAGTCATAACCAACTAAACCAAACAAATGATCCAATAAATCTCATAACTCATTGAACCAACAAAACCGATTCGACCAATTCAACCAATTCGACCAATTCCATAAATAAGCAACTTAGCAATTCTAAACAATATCAAATCACAACTCAACAAGACCCTAGATCATCCTCCTCTTCATTGCCATGATTCCACGATCACACTTTGCTTTTACCTACATCACATGGCAAAACGAGATGCATGAGTATTATCATAAACATTAAATGAGACGGTCATCCCATCTACCGACTATACACACAGGCACGATAAATTATCAAGAAACAACAATAAATCAACTCATTGTGGAGGTCGAAACCAACTCAATTGAATTTGTCAAGGGTTTTCAAGGAAACGAGATCTCTAGAAAGAATCACAAGAAAAACTAAGAACAAAGACAAAAAAACACGAAAATTGCGTTAAGAAAGCTTTATTGATTTGCTGCTAAGTGTTTGTGTCCAAATTGCGAATCCCCTTTACAATATACAAGTCTTAGGTCGGTAAAGCTAACTTCCGAAGAGATGAGGAAGCTTTCCTAATTTCCAGGTATTTCCTATTATCGAAGTCGGCTCTCGCCACGGGCCTTGTCGTCATGGGCCAGACTTTGCCATCTCGCCATCCCAAGCCTGCGTTCTCGGCCCAACTCCTTGTAGTCGACCCATCACCTAGCTCTTCGAGACGGCGACGTCGGCGAGTTGTCAAGCACTCCAGACGGCGATGTCGGTAGCTGTGGTCGGCGGAGCAGTGCTCGGCAAGGAGCATTCTAGACAGCGATGTCGGTGAGTTGTCGAGCACTCCCAACGGTGTCGGCGGCGGCGGCAGTCGGCCAAGCAGTGCTCGGCAAGAGGCATTCGTCGGTAGTAGTCGACGAGACTGTGCTTGGTGACAGACTACAGAGATTGGCGGAAACGTGCATTTCTGGCGAGTTGCCCAGGTCTCCGGAGTGTACTCGGCACTATCCTATAAATGCTCATTTCCATACTTAGTAATTTTACCGAAAATAACTGTCGGAAGGAGTTTTGACCCCAACAGTTAGCCCCCCAGCTTGGTAGTCCCTGTTTAGGGGAGTGCTAAGCTTGAAATAGCCGAGACCAACGTTACTAGACTTTAGCTTCATGTTAAAATGACGTCAGGTCAGGGTACTTGCCCGTCATGCCAAGCTAACATGCTTTCGCAATTGTAGTTCCAAATCATAATGGTTTTCCCAATCGACTAGACTTGTGTCTATTGAGATTTGTCGTCCTGTTAACATCGTCGAGCTTACATGTTTCAGAAAATGCTTAACTCGACAATGTTTTCGAAATTGCTTCGAGCTTGTTTTGAAAATGCTACGCAAGTTTGCGATTTGCAACTCGTGTCATATTCCGTCATTGCCAAGTTTACATGTTCTGGAATGCTTAACTTGACAATTCTTCATACTTAGTAAAAATTTCCATTCCTTGCAGGAATTGAAATTTTTAGTTTTTTGTTTCGCCGAGGAATCGGGGTGGCGGATTGCCTTTTTCCCGAGATGTAATAATGAATTTTTTTGTTTAAAGACTATATATGCTTTCCATCTCTCCCTTTTCTCCTCATAATTCCACTTCTCCAAAAAGAAAAGGTATAACTTTCTCCTTCTCCTTTCTCTCTCTTTTTATTTTTAGGGTTTGTTTTTTTTTCTTTTACTTCGGCCGTCGCTGCGAATCATCGTCGTTGCCAACGTCTCCGAGCAATTGAATCCCCGGTTCGATTCGTTCCCTCGTCGCTGGAATCTCCATTCGTCCTTGGCCTTCACCGCTTTGTCGGGTCCACTAGCTCGGGTAGTAGTCGGCTGCGAGCTTTGATAGTAGTTGCCGGGTCGCCGCTCTGCGAGCCTTGGCCTTACCGAGGATCCTTCGTACCAAGAACCCGCTGATTCGTGGTTCACGCCGAGAATCCATTGACTCGCGACTTGTGCCAAGGTTCCTATCTTGCTGAGAACCTGTTGATTGGTGACTCGTGCCGAGGTCCTTTTCTTACCGAGAACCCGTTGATTGGTGACTCGTGCCGAGGTCCCTTTCTTGTCGAGAACCTATTGATTGGTGACTCGTGCCGAGCTCCGTTTTTTGCCGAGAACCTGTTGATTGGTGACTCGTGCCGAGGTCCCTTTCTTGCCGAGCACCCATTGATTGGTGACTCGTGCCGAGGTCCCTTGTTTGCCGAGAATCCGTTGCACCCCCGTTGGTTGAAACCGAGACCTCTCCTCGTTGTCGGCACTGTTCTCGAACTGCATTGGTTGGAGCCGAGATCTCTTCTCCTGTTTGCCGAGAAGCTATCAAATTTGAGTTTTGAGTTTGTGCCGACCACGCATCAATCTGACTTGGCGCCGCGGTGTTGCTTGCCAAATACTTGCTTAAGTGTTTTGCTCCGGACTGTTTTCTTACTTTGCCGAAGATTTCACCACAAGCCAAGGTAATACCGAAATTCTCTTACCTTGTTTCGTTGTTGAGTGATTTAACATTACTTAGAGGAATTGGTTGTGATTGTAGAGATAGAGAGCCCTGGTTTTAGCGTCGAGTTATCTGTTTATGATGTTGAGTCGAATTCCGTGATTGATCCTGGTGCCATGGGTTCAAATGCTTTAGAAGAGTTTCCCTGTGAGGACGAACTAGTTGACGAGACATTGAATCCGATTGAAATCAAAGCTGAGCCGAACACGAAGGCCGAACTTGCTTATTTGGGAGTGATTTCTCGTTGGGGTGTTCGCTCCCCGACAAATGCTATGCCGACCTTGAGGAAATGCAGAGCCAAAAAGAAGAAACAAGTCCCCGGTCCCCCAGGTTCATCGCTGTCAGACGAGGAGTCCTTGGATGTGTTGAGACGGAAATTTCACATTTCCGAGGTGATTGAGTTTCATGTTCCCTTGTCTTCAGATCGCGCCGATAACCCTTCGGAGGATACGTCACCTTATATGAGAGATTCTTTCACAGATGTTTCTTGTGGTTTCCGATCCCGTTCGTGATTCTATCGTTTTTGCATATTATGGCATCTCTATCTCGCAACTCACTCCTCGAGGAATCCGTCATTTGATTGGGATTTTGGTTCAGAGTTATGAGATTGACGAGGAGGTCACGCCTCTCCACTTAATGAACTGGCTGGATCTTCGCAAATCCTCTTTCAAAGATAAGTTGGTCTACTTTGCGGTGAACCAGAAAAATTACCGCATCATCGAAGGGTTTCCAAGCAAGGATCGCCAGTGGATGGACTCCTTCTTTTACATCCCGATTTATGTGAAGACCTTGGGCGATGGTGTTTGCTTCTCGACTCGGTGGCGGAGAAAGAGTAGCCGACCCCTTTGAAAGTTTTGAGGGCTCGGAGTACTCAGATTTTCTGTGCGCTATTTGATTGACTATTTAAGAATTTTGACTTGAGTTTTTCCTTTTTTGCAGTGATCTATCCTTTCCCGAGACTTCCCGAAGATTTGAGGATACTTTGCAATGCCCTTGCATCCCAGAAGTGTAACTGGGAGAGACATTTTTCCCTGAGGCGTGTAGAGAAAGCGCGATCTCGCTACGCAGGACTACCAACGAGATGGTGACTTGGAGAAAAAGAGACAAAGAAGCTGCACAGACCAAGGAGGTCGCAGAGGCTGCAAAGGCGAGACCTCCGGCCGATGCTGTTGGTGGGAAAGAGCCAACTACGAAGGGTGCTGGCCCTTCCTTGGCGCCAAGCTCTGCTCTGGAGCCATCTTCGAAGGGCTTCGCGGTACCGAAACCGGTGCCAAAATCTAACGTGGCACCGTCTTCCGGGCATGTACTCGCTCTTGACCATTTGGCGGAGACTGCTAGAGCTAGCGTAGGCCAAAAGAGAGGGAAGAATTAGTGCCGACAACCTGACAGTTTCGCCAAAGGGAAGACCGGTGTCGAGGAGTCACAGTCGAAGAAGAAAAAATATGCCGAGGTTGGTGGTCCTAACAGTAATCCGAACTCCTCAGCCGAGGATGGCGTCTGCGAGAGTTGTTCTTCTGCGGCCCGCCTTCTTTCTAGTGTGACATGTTGTGGGATGACGATGACTCCTCCGGACACGCTGACACAGCAAGTTCCTTATGCCGAGATGGCCCTACGAGGGACTGCGGTGAGTTTTTTTATTTTTGTGGTTTCGACTTCTAGCCTTGCCTTGTTATATTTTATGTTTTTATTTGACTTTGTTTCTTTTCTTGTAGTTCCTTGCTCATATCAACCAACTGGTATACGAGTATGACCAAGGTGCTTGGCTGAGCAGGACTCAAGCGGAGGAAGATCAGAAGAAGATCCTCGGGCTAGAAGGCGAGGTTGAGAGAGCGGCTAAGGAAGCTAACGAGCTTCGTTCTACGATGACAGCCCTTGAGAAGAAGTATGATGCCGTCAAGAAGCAAGCCGATTACCTGAAAGGCACCAAGCATCGCCGTGAGATAACCATCATCGAGCTTCCGAATTAGCTCATGGCATCCGAGGAGGCTCAGAGGAAACAGGTTCAGCGTGCCGTGGACGATACGAGGAGTCAGCTGTCAGCGCATTTTCAAGACAAGCTTGCTCGTGTGAGAGCCCAGCTTGCCGAGGTTAAGGGGTAGGGCTTACATTGACATGCTTCACCTGGGTCAGATGGAGAGCAACCTTGAGCTCGTGATGCTTCTCAAGGGAGAGACGCCGCCTGATCTTGACGAGGAGAAGGTTAACTTGGAGGCTCGCATCGCGACACTGCGGGGTGCCAATTCTCGTTTCGAGGCTATCTTAGGTGACTTGGAGAGGAGTCTTCTGCCCTCTCCTCCTAGTTCTGCCCTTGTCGTCGCTCCTCGCCTAGACGACCCCGTGGAGTCTCTTGCGGTAAGTGTTGGCATCGTCAACATTTCCGGTTTGAACCAGGGTAACGCGGCCATCAGCGAGTTCGGATCTCAGAGCTTAGGAACTCCTATTCTTTTAGCTGATGATGGGGGCGCGTCTTTGTCGAGGACTGCGGCCGACTCTTCTGCTCGAGGCAACGCAGAATTCTCTGAGAGTGATCACGAGACTTCGAGGCCTACGGAGGATGGCTCAAACGGCATCATGGTCAGCGAGGATGGAGCTCCGAGGATCGTTTCCTAGCGACGTCGACTTGTTATGTGTTTTCTGCTCTTTTCTATAGACTTATTTATTTTGATGCCTGGATGGCCTTGTAGGTCTTTATTTGGAACCTTGCTTTTGGTTTTGTGCCTGGATGGTTTTATCCACTTAGCTCGTGACGCTGAACCTTGTGGTTTTTATCCTGTATCCAGACGTGATATGGGATGATTTATGGATGCGGTTTTTGAGATTGTTGTTTCGATGTTTTGATCTGTACGGTTTTCGGACATATCTTCGTTAGCAAGTCCTACTCAAAAATAACTTAAGACTTTTGAGGCGACCAATAGCTTGTGTATTGGGTTTTGAATTAAATATCCTGGTTTACGGACGAGTTCTTATTAACAAGTCCGCTCGAAAAATAACTTAGATGTTTGAGGCGACCAATAGCTTGTGTATTAGGTTTTGAGCTAAGTATCCTGGTTTACGGACGATTTTTTATTAACAAGTCAGCTCCAAAAATAACTTAGATGTCTGACTTGTGATGCAACCAACGTTTCGTGTGTCGGATTTTATTCTGTGAGTTCGGTTTAATGGCGAGTTCCAATTGATGAGCCTGCTCCGGGAAATGGGCACGTTTTGCGGGTAAGACCAATAGTCAAATTATTGGGTTTTCGGATGATATTTTGGTTTACAGACGAGTTCTCAATGACAAGTCTGCTCCAAGCCGAACATCTATCGCGTAGCGACCAACATTTTTTTTGTTGGGTTTAAGGTGAACATCTCGGATTACGCACATGTTTCTC
Source organism: Arabis hirsuta (assembly GCA_964056655.1). NCBI lineage: Eukaryota > Viridiplantae > Streptophyta > Magnoliopsida > Brassicales > Brassicaceae > Arabis > Arabis hirsuta. The sequence goes on from OZ053304.1 coordinate 16,781,155, forward strand.
TTTAAACATATCCGCTCGATAATGAACATATAAGCGATAGAACCAACGTTTTGTGAGTTTGGTTTTGAGAATGATCATTTTGGGTTACGTAAATGTTCCTCTTTGAACATATCCGCTCGATAATGAATATTTTTATTTGTATAGCGCGCTTTTAATCCTGCGAAGGATGTGTTTGTTAGATCTATAGTATTCGTATAGATTCGTCACTGTGGCCAGCAGCGACGAGAGTAAGTGTAAAACGTCTGATAAATGTATGTCTGTTTTGTGAGACTTAAAGAATCCGTGAAGGATGTAGACAAGTTTAAATAAAATTTTGCCTTTGATTAATCGTGAAAAGTGGTTATAAGAATTAGGAGTATATGTACCCACTCCCCTCCTTTTAAGGAGGGGGACAGCTGAACCCATCCGAAGATAAGCTGCCTACGTACCATGTATAGGGATCAAGCCGTCTCGTAGCTCATGTAGTGAATGTAAAGTATCTTAGTGAAAATACTTTTTCAGAAGTCGCGCATTCCATGAGCGCGGGACTGGTTCACCGGTCGTGTGGGCGAGTTTGTAGACGCCTGATTTTACTACTTCAGTGACGATGTAGGGTCCTTCCCAATTAACTCCGAGTTTTTTGGCGTTACGTTCTGCTGTGTTTTGGAAGACTTCGCGTAGCACTAAGTCCCCTTCAGAAAACTTGCGGGGTCGGACATTGGAGTTGTAGTATTTTACGACGGCGTGCTGGTAATTTGTGATACGGACCAAAGCTTGGTCACGTTGTTCGTTGACGAAGTCGAGTTCGTCGAGCATCAAAAGGTGGTTGAGTGCCTTCTGACCCGACAAAAGTCTCTGGCGGATGCTTGGAAAACGTATTTCGGAAGAAATGACGCATTCGGTGCCATAAACGAGAGAGAATGGAATCGCTCCAGTAGCCCGCCGTGGAGTCGTTCGATGGGACCAAAGTACACCATCGAGCTCGTCGGCCCATAGTCCTTTCTTTTGGTCCTGGCGTTTCTTAAGGCCACCGATGATCAGTTTGTTGATGGCCTCAGCTTGTCTGTTCCCTTGAGGGTAGTGCGGGGTAGACTTTGTCAAACGAATTTTCCACTTTTCGCAGAAAGCTTCGAACCTGGCCGAGATGAACTGAGAACCATTATCCGTGACGATTTCGTAAGGGACTCCGTTCCGGCAGATAATGTTGCGCCACACAAAACTTTTGATTTGAGCGTCGTGAATACGAACGAGTCCTTAAGCTTCCACCCATTTGGAAAAATAGTCCGTCAAGACCAATAGGTATTGTTTCTGGCGAGATGGGTGCAACGGGCCGACGATGTCCATAGCCCATTGCATGAATGGGTTGGGTGACGTGACCGAAGAAAGGAGTTCGGCGGGCTGGTCGATTTTAGGGGCGTGACGCTGACACTTCTCATACTTTGTAGAAAAGGTCTCACAGTCTTTGACCATAGTAGGCCAATAATGTCCGTGACGCTTGATTTTGATAGCGAGGGCTTTACCGCCAGAGTGGTTGCCACAAGAGCCGTTGTGGACCTCCTTCATTATTTTGCGTGCCTTCTGTTCTTCAACCCAGGAAAGCAACGGTCCTGAGAATCTCCATTTGAAGACATTGCCATCGAGTAGAATGAAACGGGCAGCTTATGCCCGGAGTTTTCGAGCCTCCCATTTGTCTATTTACAAGGTGCCATCGGAGATGTACTCTCGGATTCTATCTAGCCATTTGATATCGCAACCATATTCGGTGGCACGGGAGTCCTCGTCTGGGACGATGACATCGTCATCGAGTAGAGGGGCAGAAGTGGTTGTATCGTCTTTGGAACCGGGAGGTGTCGTTTGGGCTCCACGTGGCTCTGTTTCTACGAGCTGCTTAGCAGGGACAATGGCCTCAAGAGTTCTTGGACGTGTGATCTGTGGCGAAGGTGTCTCTTCTAGATTGGACAGAGGTAAGTTAGAAGTTATCTCTGCTTCCATGCTCCCTGTTCCCGCAGCCGCTGCCTCTTCTTGCTCTTTTTTCTTCTTCGTAGCTTGGGCTCGAGTAAGGACATTTGTTGCAGCAGGCGGAGCGATGCTGGGGAATTCGATGAATTCCACCGAGATCACTCGTCTTAAGTCTGGGTCGGACGTAGAGGCAAGGGCGGCTGTGGGAGTCCGAACCCGCACAATCAAAACTTGTAGAGACTTTTGTAGGGAACAGAAATTCTAGGATTAAAACCAACGCAATCAAAGCTAACTTCAATGAATGTCAAGAGAATTTGACAACTCGTTCTATTGCTGTTCAGAAAGCTTTAGAGTACAAGTCTTTGTCAATTGATTTTCGGATCCCCTTTCTCAAGGGTTATGTACATGTATATATAGTCACCTAAGGCGGTTTTGCCTATCCCTCAGTCATAATGGAAATCCCCCTTCTCTTGCGATTTCCATTCTTCCTTAGATTGCTTGTGTCAGTCTTTTCACGGGCCTCGTCACATTCCACTTCGGCCCAACTCTGTCCAATCAAGAAGACATCGGTACGCGCCCACATCGGAACCATTAGTACGACATTGGTACCATCACTTATCGACATCGGAACCATTGCTTGTTCGACATTGGAACCACCGTACGCCGACATCGGAACCATCTGACATCGGCACATCAGCACCATTAGCGCTTCATCGGCATCACCATTCTTCCACTTCGGTGCCGTACGTGACCGATGTCGGCTCCACACATGGTCGACTTCGGTTCCGTATGTGACCGATGTCGGCTCCACACATGATCGACTTCGGTTCCACATTTGGCTGACATCGGTTCCATTTGCATCGCGGTACGTGATCCCCGTGTCGCGGTACATGATCCTCGTGTCATGGTGCGCGATCTTCGTGTCCAGATGTGCACAACATCGTTCGCGAGCCGACACGGTTTCCACACTTAGCCATTTTGTGACTGTTATTCTTCCGGGGAGAGATTCGATCCCAACAGCGGCCAATGCGTCAGTGTTGTTGTTTTTGCCTCTAGGAATCCTCGTCAATTTGAACTCCTGAAATTGCGCTGCTAACTCTTTTGCTATCACGAGATATGCTTCCATGCGATCGTCTTTGGTGGCATACTCCCCGTTGAACTAGTTGACAACCAACTGTGGATCGCAAAACATTTCAACCTGGTCAATTTTAAGGCCCTGGGCGAGTTTCATGCCAGCGATGAGGGCTTCGTACTCGGCCTCATTGTTGGATGCTCTAAAGCTCAGGCGGAATGACTGTTCGAGAATTTCGCATGTCGGGGAAGTTAAGCGGATGCCGACTCCGGAACCATTCTTGGAGGAGGATCCGTCAACATGTAACTGCCAGGTTAGATTCAGATGTTCGATGACGCAATCTTCATTCAGGAGTTCGATCAGGAAATCGCCCAACACTTGAGATTTGGCAGCGGTCCTGGCGCGATACTCAATGTCATACTTACTGAGCTCAATAGCCCATTTCGCAAGCCTGCCGGATTGACTTAGACTGTGCAAGATAGAGCGAAGTGGGAAAGTGTTCAGAATAACAATTGTATGAGACTGAAAATATGGCCTCAACTTTCGAGCGAACATGAGGACAGACAATGCCAACTTCTCCATCTGAGGGTATCTTGTCTTGGCGTCTGTTAAAAGTTTGCTAATGTAGAAGACAGGTTTCTGCTCGCTGCGTTCGTCTCGAATAAGCACCCCACTAACTGTTGTGTTAGACACCGTCGTGTATAAGAATAGAGGCTCGCTTTTGACTGGTTTGGCGAGTACGAGAGGACTGGCCATGTATTGTTTCAGCTGCTAGAACGCGTCTTCGCATTTGTCCGTCCATTCGAATCTTTTGTTACCGCGCAGAGTATCGTAGAAAGGCAGACATTTGTCGGTGGAACGAGAAATAAATCTGTTAAGGGCAGCCACCCTTCCAGTCAATCTCTGCACTTTACGGGTGTTTTTGGGTGAGGCCATTTTGAGGAGGGCATCGATCTGCTTGGGATTTGCCTCGATGCCGCAGTGGGTCACCATATAACCGAGAAATTCCCCGGAAGTTACTGCGAATCGACATTTGGTCGGGTTAAGCTTCATGTTATGTTGGTTGAGCTGCTGGAAACACTTCTCCAGGTGAGCTATGTGGTCCTCTTCTTTTAATGACTTGACGAGCATATTGTCGATGTATACCTCCATGGTTTTGCCGAGTTGATGAGCAAACATTTTGTTCACCAGACGCTGATAAGTAGCTCCCACGTTCTTGAGGCCGAATGGCATCACTTTGTAGCAATATATTCTGCGGTCCATGATAAACATCTCTTTCTCGCGATCCTCGGGGTTCATGAAGATCTGATTGTACCCCGAGAATGCATCCATGAAGGACAAGAGTTTGTTGCCAGCGATTGCTTCGACTATACGATCAATGTGTGGTAAAGGAAAGCTGTCCTTAGGACAAGCTTTGTTCAGGTCGGTGAAATCCACGCAAACGCGCCACTTGCCGTTTTTTTTTTTACTACGATTGGATTTGCGAGCCAGTCGGGGTACTTGGCCTCCATTATCGATCTGACGCGCAAAATTCTTTTTACCTCGTCATTTACTGCTTTTGCCATCTCAGGTCCTAGCTTCCGCCGTTTCTGCTTGACGGGCTTGAAGGTTGGATCGACATGCAACTCATGGTTAGTGATGCCGATATCGATGTCGGGCATATCTTCAGCGGCCCAAGCAAAGGTGTTGATGTTCTTTTTGAGAAAGGAGATAAGTTCGGTTTTGATTTGTTCATCGAGTTTAGCGCCTATCTCCATGCATTGTTTCGGGTGGTGGTCGTCGTCAATGCAGACTGAAATGACGGGATCACAAGCTGATACAGGGCCCTCTTTCCTGCGATCCTCGTCGATCTGTAGTTGCTATAAGAGGCGGGCTTGCTTCTTGAGTTGCTCGCAGTCTATCTTCATCTTTTTTCGTTTTCCTTCTTTAGCATGGTCGCTGATATGTCCCATATTTTACCTATTTTACTATATATTTTACTATGTTTTCTATGCATTTATTTACGGTTTTATACCTTTAAAGGTAGTTTTTCTCGTATTTGTAGTTTTAGAGTCTTAACAGGAAAATCAAGGCAAAAAGAGCCAAAACAGGTGTAAATCAAGTTACAGCAACTTTCATAAGCCAAAGACACCATCAAGAACCAAGAATTCACAAGAATCAACATTCTACCAAATTGGACAGAACGTATACGTCAGAAGTTCATCAGTGAACGGAAGAACAAATCGATTTTGAATTGGATGAAACTTGGTGTGAAGATATATCTTTGAGTCAGCTTCACAATGAAGTTTGAATAATCTCAATTGGAGCTGTGAGCAGGAAGATACACTGAATTTAGTGAAGATACGTCAAACTGCCTCAGAAACGAAGAAGGTGCAGAAACGGTCAGAATACCAGGCCACTTCATGGACCGATATTCCAGGCCAATGCTGGCAAAAATCAAGGCATTTTGAGCCCAGTACCGGTCGTGATCCATGACCGAAATCTCAACCGACATTGGAGCAGTTTTGACGTAAAAAGACGGATTCGACCTAAATGAAGCCCTAGAAGACCCTAAGCCTATATATACTTGTTTTTAGCCTTTTGTTAGGTATGATGCAGCCGAAACAATAGAGTAGTTTATCATACAGTAGCAGCCACCACGAGTTTTCTTGGTGTTCTTCTTTTGATTTGGATTCTAGAGAAATCCGGTGGATGAATTCGCTTTGTATCTCGATATAGTGAAGATTCCTCTTACCCTCACTCTTTAATTCAAGTTTATTTATCATGAATTCATCATCTATCTCTGGTTTTTTGTGCATCATGTCTGAGTAGTCTTGTTTGTTAGGTTTTAGGTTTTCAATGAGTTTCATAATTCGATAATAGATTGATGATTGTTTAGGGAATACAATAGAGTCTTCATATTTACTTATACTTAATGCATGATTGCTTTACCGCGCATTTAGCGATCTGATCTTAGGTTGATATACTTTCCAAAAGCTTGTTATATTGCCTAAACTAGTATTCGATGAGCCAAAAGCCATAACAATTCGAAAGGTTAGTTAAGGAGTGCGGTGAACTTTATCAAACTTGAGCTTTACTGCATGTTTTCACCTTGTAATAACCTGCGACAGTTGAGTCTATTAGGGTGTTAAAACGTAGATGGTTAGTTACATCACGATAGTGAAATAACCATAAATCAGTGCTTTGTGTTCTAGACAATTCATAATTCCCAAATCCCTAAAATCAATCAATCATTATCGTTGCATGATTCTCTGCGAAAAACCTAAGTCCTAACGCCTTTCTTTTATTGATTTTCATTACAATTTACATTCGTTGCTTGCTCACTTTATTTTCAATCACAAAAACGACAAAAATATCTTGTTCTAGCTTAGTTTTATTCATTACAATTTGAAGTTGGTTAAGAAGTCCTTGTGGATTCGATCCCTTATCTATACTAGCCGTGATTGCTGTGCACTTGCAGGTAGTTAGTTGAGAGGTAAAACTCGACTCGCAATCAGTCGCCAGCTGGATTCCTGAGTTTGTGCTCAGCGAGAAAGCAGATGCGGGATTCTTTCTAGCTGCCCCAGATTGTTTTGATGCCTTCAGGAGTTGGGAATTTGATGCACAGATGGTAAGTTATAAATGGCCGGATTATCGGATACGGAGAACTCAACGATTTTTGTTAGGTTACCAGCTCAGACGGGCAGGTTGATGGTCCCTATAGTCATTGTGGTTTCGCCAGAGAATCCTGTGATCAGTTTAGGTGAGGAACGGATTCTGGAGAGGTCGATACTCATCCGTTGGAGGGTATCTCGGAAGATCACGTCAATGGAACTGTCCATATCGATCAGTATGCGTGCCATGTCGCGATCATCGAGGATTAGTTGTATGACGAGGGGGTCACTGTGTGGTCGATCAATGCCTTCCATTTCACGTTCCTCGGATGTGATTATGTCATTGGCGAATGTTGACGATGTAGACCAGTTTACGCTGACATCGGCACGTCGCTGGTATGCTTTAATCGCGGACACTGTGTCGGCACAGTGGCGAGATCCTCCCATGATGAAGTTGATTCGTTGGCGGGCACCGCCGTGATCTTGATCATCGTTTCTTCTCCCTCTCTTCTGGGCCTTGTTATCATTCTGGTCAGGACGTTCCGCGTCTTCTTCCAGTTCGAAGTCCTTGAGACTGATATCTCCTTTCAGTGTGCCGGCTGCTAGCTTTGCAGCTAGTTTTTGGCCTAGGACACGGCAGTTGGCAGTCGAATGCCCAAATATACGGTGGAGATCGCAGTATGCAGCTTCGTTGAAGTTGCTTTGACCTCTTACCCATGTGTTGTTCCAAGGACCTCGCCCGCGGCCACGGCCTCGTCCGCGCGATGGAGGGCATCCTGGATTGTGGATGGTGCGTTGACGTACATTTCCTTTCAGAAATCTAACTCGTACCATAACGCGTTTCTCAAGGCATCCAGTGCAGATTTGTCAAGTACTCCCTCTATCTTGGACAGAACTGTTTTGAATCTTTCGATGAAGCTCCGAAGGGTCTCCTGCTGTCCCTATGACATTGTCCAAAGGTCAGCATCGGAGATCACTCGCTCCATGAATATGCCATAGTGCTTTAGGAACGCGGCAGAGAGTTATTCGAAACTGTCAATCGAATTTCTTTCAAGTCATGAGAACCATTGGATAGCTGGTCCCTTGAGACTTTCAATGAATAAGAGACACTGACCGGTGTTTTTCTCGTTTACTCTGAAGTTTACCCGTCCCATGGCAATCGCAAATGCCAGTAGATGTTCTTTCGGTTCAGCGTTTCCTTCGTAAGTGGGGACTTTCACCCTTCTATAGTCAGATATGTTTGCTTGAGCGATCCGCACCGTGAAAAGAGTGGTCTGGGCCTTTTCGAGAACTTTGTCGATCTCAGGGGCCCTGCTAGATACTTGATGTATTTGTGATCGCATGTCCTTCATCTCGGATGCGTTTCGATCTATCGCTGCTTGCATCCTAGCCATCGTCTCCTGTTGGGTCTTGATTAGCGTTGCGCGCTCATCATCATGTTGCGACTGCTCCGCCCAGAAAACGTTATCCTCTTCTTCGTCTGCAAAGTCTCGGTCGCGAGTCGAGTACTGCCTCGTTGGGCTGGGGCTCGCGCTCTAGGTTTGCGATGGTCTTCCAAAACGTGTTCGTCGCTTTGGTTGTCTTCTAGATTGATCACGGGGGGCGACTTGTCGGCGGCAGGTGCACCTACGGTCGGGCTATGCTCGGCAGTAGGAAGTGAGGGGTCGATTGATGGCAGTCTTCGGATCCTCTTTTCGCCGGTTGGTGTTGAGAAGTTTAACACCGTTGGGTCAAGATGCCCAGTAGACCTCCGAGTCAGGACCGATCCTCTTCTTCGTGCTCGCCTCATCGTGTTTAGGGCCCTCTGCTCCTTGTCTACGGCTGCGTTCCGCGCTTCCTGCTCTGCCAACTTCTTCATCAGCGTCTCCAGCATGGTTTGCATTCGGGCGATGAACTCCGACGTCGTCCCAGCGGCTTGGTTCGCTCCAGAGTTGTCGGCACCGTCCTTCTTGGTGCATGTCTTGTCTGCACCGGTCTCTTCGGCACCGTCGTTGTTGGATCCGGAGTCGTCGACATCGTTCTTGTTGGCTCTACTACTCTCCGCCGCCAGGTTCTTGTCTCCGGGTTGATCTTCTATGGGAATCTCGGGTATGTCGTCAACGGTCATCTTGGCGAGATCTGTCGCGTGATTCTTTTGTGTAAGAGAGTCTCAATTCCCCTTAGCGGCGCCAAATTGTGGAGGTCGAAACCAACTCAATTGAATTTGTCAAGGGTTTTCAAGGAAACGAGATCTCTGGGAAAAATCACAAGAAAAACTAGGAAACCTTTATTGATTTGCTGCTAAGTGTTTGTGTCCAAATTGCGGATCTCCTTTACAAAGGAGATCCGCAAGGAGTTACAAGAGTATTTATACAAGTTTTAGGTCGGTAAGGCCAACTTCTGAAGAGATGAGGAAGCTTACCTAATTTCCAGGAATTTCCTATTATCGAAGTCGGCTCTTGCCACGGGCCTTGTTGTCATGGGCCAGACTTTTCCATCTTGCCATCTCGCCATCTTGGGCCTGCGTTCTTGGCCCAACTCCTTGTAGTCGGCCCATCACCTAGCTCTTCGAGACGGCGACGTCGGCGAGTTGTCAATCACTCCAAACGGCGATGTCGGCAACTGTGGTCGGCGGAGCAGTGCTCGGCAAGGAGCATTCCAGACGACGATGTCGACGAGTTGTCGAGCACTCCCAACGGCGTCGTCGGCGGCGGAAGTCGGCCAAGCAGTGCTCGGCAAGAGGCATTTGTCGGCAGTAGTCGGCGACTGTGCTTGGTGACAGACTGTAGAGATTGGCGGAAACGCGCATTTCTGGCGAGTTGCCCAGTTCTCCGGAGTGTACTCGGCACTATCCTATAAATGCTCATTTCCAGACTTAGTCATTTTACCGAAAATAACTGTTGGAGGGAGTTTTGACCCCAACACTCATCAAACAAAACATATAAACACAACACGTATACACGAGGGAAAAATCTCCAAACCAATCATTCATCCAATTCCATGCAAACAACGACATATCTTAACAATCCATCCGCCCAGATAAGCCATGGCCACACACTCACCTTAGCGATCACGTCCAAAAACTGAATTCGGAAGGAAAAACGGTTGAAATTAGCGTCTCAAATCTGCGTTCATGAAACAAAATTTAATATTCTATTATCAAACATTCTACAATGCTTTACCGGTTCGGCCAGTTTATACCAGTCAGACGAAAACATAGATAATTTCTTACGTAAACCTCAGATTAAACCGAACTTGGTATCTCTGGAAAGCCAAGACTCAGGGCTTTCCAATGATATCTAGATCGTCTCCTGGGTCCTTAAAGATCAACGGCAAATAAGCCCGCAAGTTCGATGATCAGATAAAAAAAACAGAAATTCCAGTTCATAAAGAGTTATTTTTCTCAATATTGAAACACGATTTACGAGCAGAAAATACCTTGTAATTCAAATATGAAAGAAGCTATAGAAACTAGAATCCGTGATCTTTCCAGAGACACAAAGATCACGACCTAGGTCCTTCTGAGCCGTCGGGAATCTGCCCCGCAAAATAGAAACTCTGAACTGAAATTTCAAAAGGAAACCACGGCTAGAGCGAAAACGGCAGGGCTTCGCTATCACAATTTTCTTCCTCTGACCTCTAGCCACGAGCACCACTTAAATAGGTAAGTAGAGAGCTAGGTTTAGGGTTTACACTAATTAGAAAAGACAAAATATCATTTCTTTAAGTTTTGAACTTTTGCATCAATTCTCAAAGATATGGGCTATAGGGTTGTGGGTTTATTGTGATTGGGCCAAACCCAAACCGCAAACCCAGTAATTTAACAAAAAATAAACCATTCAGTCCAATTCGATTTCCATTTTTAAATCTTGATTCACGGACGTTACATATGTACTAAACGGTTGATTAGAAAAATAAACAATGTTATTAAATTTCTAAAGATATGTCACATTTTTAAAAAATACATCAAAGTGTTTTCTTTTGTAGAAAATCGAAAAAATTAAGGTACTAATGTTGCTAACTAGTTAGAATAATAAGACTAATATTTACATATATATTTTTTTCAAAATGTCACCGTAATTTTTTTAAATAACGTACTTTGGCCAACACATTCAAGCACACTTCCGTATTAAAATGATATCGAGTTTTTAGAAGTTGAGGACTTGTTCGGAAGCACTTCTGCTGCTAGGTTCTCTCTCTCTCTCTCTCACTCATGGGGACGACATCTGACTTGTCTTCCATGGTTCGACTTAACATTGGTAACTATTTTCGATTTTCTTTTCCTATCCGATTACTCTTCACTTCAATTAGACTGCTGAGATCTCCGATTTCGTCGAGATTTGAGTTTTAGTGGATAAATGATGCGCGATTGTTTTGTCTGGATGACGAATTGGAAGATGTTGCGTGTATATTTTGTTGAGTTGTGAAGCCTAATCTCTCGGGTCGGAATTTGGATCCAGTTCCTAACATATCCTGTAATTGAGATATGGAAATGGAAAAGTTTGGGGATTAGGTTTCCTTTGTTCCATTTCAAGGTTTATTGGGGGTTGATCATAATCAAGAGTGAACTGTGTTGTTTTCTCCTCTTAGATATTTATGTATGTGGTTACTCACCATCTTAATCTTTTGAATGAGAACCTTTTTTTCCTACACACAAAGGCTCAGCTCTTAAAAAGATTTCAGAAATGCTCTTGTTCATGCAGGTGGAAAGAAATTTTGTACTACCATTGATACTTTGACTAACCGTGACCCAGACTCAATGCTCGCAGCAATGTTCAGTGGTCGACATGCTATGTGCCAGGAATCCAAAACGGTATTTTCTTACTTCAATTGCAATTCAGAACCTGCACATGGATAGGCTTCACTTCAGTGTTACTCTTTAGATCGAGTAGCCTTCATTTAATGATACTGTGATTTTAGCTACCCATTTTCAAAGGTTTCGAAACACAAAATTCAATTGGTCTGACCTACCACATATGCTTTCTAGATTCAATAGTATTATTCAGTCATATAAACGTATATGCACACACATATATATATTTATATGAGTAATGCATATGTGCACTTTTAACATCAGTATATCTACTAAACTACTTGATTTTATTGTTGCAGGGATATGTTTTCATAGACAGAGATGGAAAGCACTTCCGTCACATTTTAAATTGGTTGCGTGATGGCATTGTTCCCAATCTGTCAGATCCTGATTGTTCTGAAATTTTGCGTGAAGCAGACTACTATCAGCTTCTAGTAAGCCAACTTTTCTTTTATCTTACTCTTCTCTTTTTTTTTTTGTCATTCTTCAGCTTTTACCTTTTGGAGTACAAGACTAGTTTTGCTGGTGAAGTAAAACACTTCCATTCTCTTTCCTATTTCAGGAGCTGAAAGAAAGAATAAAAGATTCAAGAAGAGACGTTGGCGAAGTAGAAGCTGAACTAACGCGTGTAGATATCATCAAATGTATACAATCCGAAAGAGTCAGGTTCCGAGGGGTCAATCTTTCTGGAATTGATCTTTCTAAACTGGTAATATTTCTTAATCTCAGATGCTTGTAGGTAACCACGCTATTGGCTGACTTCAACAATGCAGTTCTGGTGACCAGAATCAGTTGTTTCAGAGATCATTTGTGGGTTTGATAAACTGTTTCAGAGGATAATTAATGGACGTATACCATTAACTGAGTCTTGTTGGTTAAATGTCAAAGGAATTTGCAGTTATGTTTCCTAGCGCATATCTAAATGCTATTATCATTTGGAATACGCATTTGCTGTCTTAGTCAGTGTCTAGAAAATACCTATTCCTTATTTACTGTCTGAACGTTTCTCTTGAAATAATGCAGGATCTATCCCTTGTGGATTTCAGCTATGCTTGTCTCAGGAATGTATTTTTCTCTCGTACAAATCTTCAGTGTGCCAAATTTCGGGTAAATATGTTGTGTTGACTATCTTTCTGCTCTGCTCGAAGAATTTATCAGTATATCATGGGAGTTTGCTTGACAATCTTCTTAATCATATCTCCTGAATTACTAAACGTTTAATCAGGATGCTGATGCTGAGGGCTCTATCTTTCACAATGCAATTTTGCGCGAGTAAGGAATTTGTCAGATCCCATCACATATATATCATTTGTACTTGTTAACACTTCTTGTAAGATTTAAATTCTTATCCTTCCTCTGAAAGGTGTGAGTTTACCGGTGCAAATCTTAGAGGAGCATTGTTAGCCGGTACAAATCTTCAAAGTGCAAATCTGCAAGGTGCATATAAACCTTATCTTGCTCGTTAATGATCTTTCAGACTGCCCTGAAAACTAAAGTTCTGACTTTTGTACTGTAGATGCCTGCTTAGTGGATTGTAGCTTCTGTGGTGCAGATCTCCGCACTGCACACTTGCAGGTACCTTAAGTGCTCTGTGTAGAAATTTAGCTTAGACTTTTTCACCATGAATTAGGTTTTTAGTTGCCTGTGTCAATTAGATTTCCTCCGGGGTTCCATTTTTCAATCCCATGAATCCAGAAGGTTCTTTTGAGCAAAGCTTGACTCAGTAATAATCTTTGATTCTTTTTCTCACCTTTCAGAATGCAGACCTTACAAATGCCAACTTAGAAGGGGCAAATCTAGAAGGTGCCAATTTGAAGGTAAGCAATTCCGTTGTGACATTTCGCGCTATATCTCCTTTTGCTGACCTTCTCAATGAGTTAAACTGAGACAAATAGGTGATATGTGGCTCTTTAACGAGTGTTTGGTGCTGTTTAACTGGGTCATACATGTATCTGGTATAGGGTGCGAAGTTGAGTAATGCCAACCTCAAAGGAGCAAACCTTCAACGAGCTTACTTGAGGCATGTGAATCTGCGAGAAGCGGTACGTCCAACAACAATAATAAAGTATTTTAAAACATACATGCGTGGAATTATTGTTTGCATCCTTTTCTACTTCTTCAAATCTCATAGTAGAGCTTAAGCGGTTAATTGCGATATGTTTATGTTGCAGCATTTGGAAGGGGCAAACCTTGGTGGGGCTAATATGACCGGTGCTATCCGTTAAACTCCCTCTGTTCAGACAGACTGTAAGTCGTGACTTATATTTATTTGTAACTGCTTTTGGAAAAATGTGAATGTAGTTATATGGAAGTAAGCATAAACGTTGGATCTCAAAGCTTCTTTCTTCTTGATGAAATATTTATCTTTTGTGAAGATTATCTAAGGCGTCTGTATAATAATAATGATTTTTTCCTCCAGTTTAGTGGTTTGTAACTGAAAATAGCTCGGCAAATAGGTTGTTGTTTGGGTGTATAACCATATCGTTGATTTGAACCTTTTTTTTTTTTTGGATAAACTGTTCCAAATTTTTGGCTCATAATAGATTTTGAACTTACTTTGATATAATCATATTTGAGATCGCTAGCCATCTCCGTTATAGAATCCCAAACTATTTTCCCCCATTGTATGTAATTTTTTTCCTTCTTGTTACATCATCAAAACTTTAATCCCTAAAAAGTACACGAACTATTTAATTCTTATTAATTTTACATATGCAATTAAATATGTTTATCAGTTATCAGAAATTGCAATAAACTAGTTTGATTTAACCCTGATTCTATCCATCATTAAACCCAAAAATCTGATCCGTTAAACCATCTCACTAAATCAAAAAGAGGGTTTCAAAATTAGATCTAGTTCTTCTTTCTTAATTGAAGTACACAAAACTATTTCATCTATATGATAATACACAAAGTTAGGTTTGCGCAAATTACCTGGAACCGGAGAATCAAACGGTACCAAACCAGATTTAAACGGTACCGAACCAAATTAGATAACATAAATACCTGAATGGAATGTGGTTAAAAATATTTTGTGTATTCCGACTAAACCGATATCGAACCGAAAACCAAACAGATATCCGAAATATTATATATCCAAAAGTATTAGTTATCTTGATATTTTATTTTATAAATTTGAAATATAATTTTTTTTTAGATTGAAATAACAAAATACCTAAAATAACTGACATATTCATTAGTTATTTTAATGAAAATTAAAATTTTTTTTTTTTGCAAAACTGAAAGTTTTTTTTATATGCAAAATTGAACCAAGTTTGGTAAAAAGTATTTTGTTTTTTTTTTTATATTCGGGATAATTTTGGGTAAATTTGGAAATTCGGTTCAAAAGTAACTAAAACAAACCGAATCCAATAATGTTTTTGGTATTGTTATGATTGTCTAAGTATACAAATCACTAACATGGAGGGGACCATTACTTGTTTTATGCAACATACGCATAATACTTTTTAAGATCATCTCCAATCCATTACTCTATTTTGTATTTTAACATAGAGTAACTCTAAAGTAAAGTTGCGTTTTACTTCTAACCCCACTTCATTTTGAAGTAAAAAAAAGAGTGAGTAAAAAGTAAAAAAATAGAGTGAAGAACATAGTTACTCGATATTTGAATTTAACGTATTTTTTTACTCTATTTTTAAGTTGGAAATTGAGTGGGATGGAAAAGTATTCTAAACTCCCTTTTAGAGTGAAAAATAAAGTTTTCCAACTAAACTAATCTAGTGCTCTTGCTAGTTGCAAGATATTTGACTTTTGATACATATGTGGGAGTCGAATCTCACAATTAGATTTATCAAGTAAACTTTAGAGGATATGAAAAGTTTATGCGGAAAAACTACTAAAACGAATAGATATCAAGAGAGTTATATGAGCTGTTTAGAAAGCTATTACAGAATACAAGTGTTTTGTTATATAATTGCGGATCCCCTCTTTGGAGTCTTTGGAGGATGTACATGAATATTTATACAAGGTCTAGGTCGGTTAGGTCTAATCCCAAAACAATAAAAGAAAACTTTCTTATTCTTCGGAATTTTCCTTTATTCGAGGATGTCTCTAAGTCGGCTAGTCTTGATGGGCCTTTGTCTTAGGCTCGCTCTTATGATATTTTGCTTTGGCTCAGCCCCTTTGTTTAGAGGTCATGGATCGACCCATAGTTGGCTAAACGGATCATCGCACTAGACCTAATGGCTTGTTGCGCAGGGCCCATGGGCATCGTCTCACGAGGCCCATCAATTTGTCTTTATAACGTCCCATTGGCTCGCCGTCATGACGGCCTACGTGAGCTCGAGCCGGCTTCAAGATGCGGCTCGCCGGTTCATGATGCAGCTCGTCGCTTTGTAGGTTCAAAATTGGGCTCACCAGTTCGTAAGCTCCTACTGCGGCTCGCTGGTTCACCAAACTACGGCTCGCCGGTTACCAGTTCCTATAGTAACTCGACAATTTAGTCTATGGACCGGTTGATTGTCCCTATACTTAGTCTTTTTTTAGCCGTTGATTCTTCTGGGTGGAATTTGACCCAATAGCTAGCCCTCCCAGCTCAGCAGTGTTCGTTATGATAGTGTCGAGGTAAAAAAATATTTAAAGTTAGAATCAACAGGCTTGAAGTTGATTTAATAAATCAAAGAGGATGCTGGTCAGTTGAATGAAGACGATTCTGATTCATTTCGCTAAATAGTGTCGAGCCATTCTTTGATGAAGAGTGTCGAGCCGTTCTTGTTCCATTATGTGTGTGCCGATTCGTTTGAGTGGAACTCTAATGAACACGGCTCACCGTTTCGTGGCTTGAACTTCAATGTCGACCGTTTTTAGAGATGAGGCAAGCCACTTTGAAGACTGGGCTAGCCGTTTTTGAAGACGAGGCAAAAACGATCTTTAGAGGTGGGACGAGCCATTTTTGAAGACAAGGTAAAAACAATCTTTAGAGATGGGGCGAGCCGTTTTGAAGATAAGGCAAACCGATCTCTGGATATGGGGCAAGCCGTTTTGAAGATGGGGCGAGTCGTTTTCTGAAGTGTGCCGATCCGTTTTGTATGGTTCGGGTTAGTTTTTCATTCAAAGCCAAATTGACAAGTCTCCACGATAATTGATGTAACTTTTGTACCGCCAACCCAAATGACTTAATTCTTCTTTTCGATGAATGCTGACTCAATTATCTCTCTTGTGCTTAAATTTCAGCTCGTTCTGTCTTCAAATAAAGATGTGGCGATCGGATCTCTTCGGATCGACCCTTACAAGCCCAGATTGACACGTCTCCACGATAATTGATGTAACTTTCATACGGCCGATCAAATGACTTCAATATTCTTTTGAATGAAAGCTGAGTCAGTTATCTATCTTTTGACCAAATTTCAGCCCATCATCTTTTCAGCACAAGTTGTGGTAATCCAATATCTTCGTATCGGCACTGACATGCCCAGATTGACACGTCTCCATGATAAATTATGTAACTTTCAAACCGCCTATCCAAATTACCTCAAAATTCTTTTGAATGAAATCTAACTCAACGATCTTGGTTATCACCAACTTTCAGCTCGCATGTCTTGAGGTCGGGTTATGCCGATCCCATCTTCTCCGGATCGGCTATGACGAGCCCATATCGATCTTTAGTCAATGATGTGATTCAATCTCCATTGGAAAGCTAACTCAAATATCCTACTTCTCATCACCGAACATGATCTGACCTCTTCAATATGTTGTCGATGCGATCCGATCTCTTTAGCTCGCGGATTAGTTTAACTGTTAGTGTTGAGTATGATGGGATGTCGAACAGTTGATGACAATATCAAAGCCAATCCGTTGTGTTGCCTTGATCGCTGTACTTTTATGTCATAAAAGTACTAGACGATGCATTTTGATTGAAGAAAACATGATGAGGCGTTTTGCATATAAAAACGTGACATGGCATTCTGCACATGAAAAAATGATGAGTTGTTTTGTCGAGGAGTTGAGTATAACTAATTAACAATGTGGCCGAGCTAACCAGTCCATGATATTGCCGAATCAATCCATTGGTATGTTATCGAGCCGTTTGGCCGAGGCAAAATTGACGACGCGATGCGCCAGAAATATTTTGTCGCCTCACTTCAAACTCATATTCGTAACTCATATTTTGTCGACGTGTTGGGTAACTTGTATTTCTACGTAAAAATGTCTAAGTACTAGTGTGCTATGAAGTGAAGTATACTGGGTTTTAAGATGTTGAAGACCAGCGTACTAAAAACGTGTTATATATGGGTTTAGACAAAACATATTTAAGAATCTCATACTAACGATATACATTTAGTGTTATGTTTTCGAGGTGTTACGACTAGCGATAATGAACATTCAATGTTAAGACCAGTGATTGGTTTGATGGGTTTAAGGATGAGCATTTTGGTTTACAGATATGTTACCGTGAACAACTCTGCTATGACAATGAACATTTGATTGTTTAAACTGACGAGCCCCTTACTGCGTTTAAGATAAACATTCTGGTTTACATACGCGCTACCGTAAGTACGTCTGCTCTAGTAACGAATTTGCAATGCTTAAGACCAGCGATCCGTCTTGCTAGGTTTGAGATAAATGTTCTGGTTTTACAGATGTATTGCCGCAAGCACGTCTGCTCCAGTGAAGGATTTGCAATTGTAAGACCAACGATCCGTTTTTGCTGGGTTTGGGATGGATATTCAGGTTTACAAGCATGTTCCCGTGAACAAGTATGCTCCGATAATGAACACTTAGTGTTTAGACCATAGGGCTTTTTTCAAAGCGTGGAGGGTGGCTTGTTTTACCCAAAGAAGGTTCCCATCTTCCTTCATGAGCTCTCGGTCTTGTTCGAAGTCGGCCCCTCTTTAGCTAGCTTGGGCTTGTCTTGCAGCTGTACATCCGGAATCGCTTGGCTCATCCGCGTTATACCCCTCTTCGGTATCTTCCACTAGATCTACCAACAGTGTCGATTCGTCTTCTCTCAATATGTATGCCGCTTCCGAGGATTGGGTCAGCATCCAAGTTAAGCGGAGGAAGTCTGTGAGTTCTTGGTGCATTTTTGGGCATTAAAAAGTTCAAGGACGAAGGATTGATGCATCTCGCTGGTCGTTGGAAAAGGCATGAACCTCTCCCTCAAGCACGACTCGTCGTTGTAAGAGATTTCAGCTCGCTCGTGTTTAAAATTGAGCTCGCCGATTCGCAGGCTCCTACTACGACTCGCTGGTTCACCAGACTACAACTTCCTGTTTCGCCAGTTCCTATTGCGGCTCGTCGGTTCATCAATTCCAATTTAGTCTATCGACCGGCTGACTGTCCCCATATTTAGTATATTTCATTCTATTGGTTTTCCTGGGTTGAATTTGACCA
Organism: Arabis hirsuta; assembly: GCA_964056655.1. Taxonomy (NCBI): domain Eukaryota; kingdom Viridiplantae; phylum Streptophyta; class Magnoliopsida; order Brassicales; family Brassicaceae; genus Arabis; species Arabis hirsuta. The sequence goes on from OZ053304.1 coordinate 16,799,903, forward strand.
AAACAACATATGCGATCTTACTTTTTTTTTGGTCAAAAATCACTATATATTAAATCAAGTGCAACCGATTGGAGGGTTTTCCTAATGGACAACTCCAAACGGAAATGTGTGACTTGCATAAGAGAATACATATCACTTTGGGTTGGAGATGCCCAAACAAAAATTGTTCAATGAGTTTTTTTTTTTTTTTGATTAAATTTTTTATTTTATGGTTGATTTTTTAAGTAAAATTATCACTTTTATTTCTCTTTTTTTTTTATTAATATGTAAGATTTCTTTTGTTATGTTAGGAAGTTTTGATCTTCATAAGAAACAAATGTCCAAGTTATATCAAAACGTCATATAAGTTAAGATACACCAATTTTATTAACATAGATAAGATACATAATATTTATTTCCATTACATTGAAAACAGAAACATAAGAGGGGAAAATAAAATAACAAGAAAACATAACAAATGCATTGTTCTCTTTTCTCTACCCTCGTCGACGAAGGATGCGAACAGCCAACAGCATTAATTAATATTCAGAAACAGATCTGTTTTATTTAAGCGATCCTCCTCATTTCCTTACCTGCAAATTGGGGGAAAAAATATTTAATGAATTTAGGACCGGCCTGAATCCACAGAAGACAACACAATTTATTCGTATTAATAAAGATCGTATATCTAGAACTAATACATAGCTTGATCCAGAAAAATTGGCGACTAATTTATGGCTTGAAATTTTCTAATAAGTTGGAGAAAAAGAAGAAGAGAAAAAACTTGAAACCTTAATCGCTATCGCTGTCACTGCTGCTGCTGTGGTGACCATCCTCGTGGTGTTTCTTCTCCTTCTTGTCTTTCTTCTTTTTCTTCTCACCGTCGTGTTTGTGGTCGTCTCCGCCGTGGCTGTGACCTTCTCCACCGTGGATCTTGTCTTTGATCTTATCGACGATACCTTCTTTGTGTTCTCCGCTCTTGTGCTCATCGACGTGTTTCTTCTGTTCCTCCTTCTTGTGCTCATCTTCCTTGTGGCCTCCTCCGATGTGGAGTGCATCTCCGATCTTGTTGATGATTCCTGCCATTTCTTTTCTCTCTTTTTTTTTCTGCTAAATCTCTCTTTTATGCGTTTGCTTGTTTTGACGATAAACCAGGATCTCAAGGGTCTCTATTTATAGCCCCGGTGGGTGATTAATTCAATATCGTAATGTATCTAGATATTTTATCCTTTGAAAACCAAAGATAATGGCGTGGCAAAGATAAGATTTACTTTTCTAGTATATATGTTTTTTATTTTTTTTTATTTTTTTTCGACATACTTTTTGTAGTATATGCTAAATTGCTTTTTTTATAGAAATCTATTATATAATTAAAAAGTTCTCTCTACTAGAAGGTTCATATAGATAAAAATATTTTTAAAACATTTAAGTTTTAAAATAGTCATTTACTACACACTAATTCATATGTATTGTTTTTATAATTATTAAAAAAATTAAATTAGACTAAAAACATAAAAAACTAAATAAAATGTATAAAATAAAAATTATTTAATGAAAATTAATAAATACAAGACTATACATGATTTTATTACTAATGATAATATGAATTTGTTTTACCAAAATTATATATTACACATAAAGAAAACCAAAATGTGTTTATGAATTTTATATTTGAAACAATTAGTAAAATCAAATGACGTAATAAAATGTTAAGAAAATAACAATATTTTCTAGATTATTTTTAAAAGTTATATTTTCTATGAAATATGAAAGATCTTTTCTTACAAAAATATTTGTAGTTAAAAAAAAAAATTTTACATTCAACCACACATTAGGAAGACTAACGTTTAAGAATTAGTATCTTAAAATCACAATTATTTTCTATGATGAACAAAAACCAAAATATATAAAAGCTTATGAGACGAAGATAAATGACAAAAAATATGAATCAAAAGGATCTACGGGTTTTTTCAACTCTGGCTACCAAAAACCTAAATCAAACTTGAAAAAGAAAACCTACACCTCCTTACTGATGAAGAGATAAGCTTTCCCATTCCGCAATTGAAAAGAATGCAAACAAGATGTTGTTCAGTATCTTCCATATGCTACAATACTAAAGAAATTTTGAAATACAAAGTATAAGAGAATAATAAAGAGACATTGTGAAGACATATTGAAACCAACTATGATTGATAAATCATACTATAAAGATAAATTAGAAAATCACTGATAATTTTACCTTCAAATTCGTAATCGATTATCTATATAATATGATTTATCTAATGACCAAATATATGTACATAACAAAGTTTTAAGCAAATAAAATTTAAATGGTAACTTTGATATTTTCATGCAGCCTTAAAACTAATTCAAAACATTTATTTATTTTATGTCAAATCAAATATTATTTTTTATATCTACAAAGACTTAGTTGTTTTTATCATAACATAAATACCAAATGAATAAATAAATAATTATTAAATTGAATAAATTGTCTAACAAAGTCTCACGCGAATGCGCGGGTCATATTCTAGTCTATTATATAATTAGAGAGTTTTCCTCCATCTATAGTGTTCACATAGCAAAACTATTTTCAAAACATTTAAGTTTTAAAATATACATTTAATACACATTAAATCATATTTATTGTTTTATAACTAATAAAAAAATAGATTAAAAACCTTGAAATACTAAGTAAAATGAATGAAAATGAAAATAAATAAATACAAGGCTATACAATTTTTTTAGTAATAATAATATGAAATTTTTTTTTCTACCAAAAATATATATGACACATAAAAAAACTAAAATGTGTTTATTAGTTTTATAGTTGATATAGTTAGTAAAAATCAAGTTCACCATATTTCTAAAATGTTTTAAAAAATAAATATTTTCTAGATTATTTTTAAGATAGTCCATGAAATATCAAAAGTTTCTTTCTTATTAAAAAAGTTTGTAGTTATAAAAACAAAATCTTACATGCAATCTAACTTCATTTTTTAACCACACAACTTATCTTAACTTCCTATTTGTCAACCTATTAGGAAGACTAATATTTAAAAATTAGTATCCTAAAATCTAAAATATTTTTCTACGAGACGAAGATATATGACAAAAAAAAATTATAAGTAACCTATCTATATCTATAAAGTAAGTTTTTGTCATTGACATATAATTTTTTATCTTTTTCTTTTTAACTTTTTTTTTAATCTCAAATTTAATACACATACTAATTATATATTTGGTTTTGCCGTTAAGAATTGTTTTGAAAAGTCATTGTTCTATTCTAAACTAAATTAAAAAACAAAGAACCTTAAAGAAATATAGTTTACTGAAATAATTACAAATTTAATAAAAAGGGTTTATACTAATCTATTACACATTTTTAATTAAGTAAAGTTTTGCAAATATTATAAAAAAGCTAAAATATCAAAAAGTCTTAACAATTAAGCAAATAAATTAATATAGAACTAGATTCATAAAGCAAAATATAAGTTGGTATGTCTTATATCTAATAAAGGAATTCAACAAAATAAAAGTATACTTAAAACAATAATTGACACATAATTTTTTTTTAATCTCAAATTTAATACACATATTAATTATATATTTGGTTTTACCATTACGAAAAGGATTTTAAATGTCATTGTTCATTTCTAAACTAAATAAGAAAACAAAAAAACTAATAGAAATATAGTTCACTGAAATATTTACAAATTTAATAAAAACATTATACTAATATATTACATAATTTTTAATTAAGTAAAGATTTATCGCAAATATTATAAAAAAACTAAAATATCAAGCAAGTCCTTACAATTAAACAAATAAATTAATCTAGAGCTAAATTCATAAAAAAAAATATAAGTTGGTTAGTCTTATATCTAATAAACGAATTAAAGTTAGCAAAAAAATAAATAAAGGAATTAAAAATTAAAGTATACTTCAGTTATATATAAGTACATAACTAAAGGGAAGAAGAGAATACGAACATCTAGTTTTGTTACAAAGTAAAAATATTTATGTCAAATTATAATATAAAAAACATAAACTAAGTCGTTAGTCTTTGTGATTTAATTTTTAACCAAAATAAAAATTTAAAAACAATTAATATATAATAGAAACCTAAACTTGAAACAACACCAGATAAAACAAAACTAGATACAATTTTTAATCTCACAAATACTCTATTTTTAAGTCTTTTGGACCAAGTGTGAATGGAAGTACATATTTTAGCTATGAGATTTTATTTTTATTTTAACGTCTAAATTTTATTCATGAATAAAGGAAGATATCAAACCAATTTTTGTAGAACACAACTCAAAACAACATGAAACAAAGAATCAATAGAATAAGGAAAAAGGATTTGAAAATGCTATGAACTAACAAATTTATTTTAAGTCCTAACAACTAAACAAATAAATTAATCTAGAACACAATTCATAAAGAAAAATATATGTAGGTAAGTTTTATATCTAATAATAAAATTAAAAAATTAATGTATACTTAAGAAATTAATTTTAATTTACGAACATCTGTTTTTGTTAGAAACACAATAAAAATATTTACGTGAAAATAAAATATAAGTATAAAATTAAAATTGTTATGTTCTGTGATTTTATTTTTAACGAAAAGAAAATAAATAAATAAAATTAAGAGAAATTTTTAAAAATATCACTTTTCAAGTACCACTTTTAAAAAATGTCACATTTTTAAAATATTTGCAAAAGTGCCACTTTATCAAAAAAATAAAATAAATTATTATGTCATTTATGTTTGGGTTAATTAATTTGTACTAGGGTTTTTTTTTAGGGTTTTAGGGATCAAACATTTTTTAGGATTTATAATTTTAAGATTTAGGTTCTAAAAATTTATAATTAGTGGTATTTTTGTAAATGAACACCCCTAAGTGACATTCTTGCAAATGTACATACCAAAAGTGGTATTTTTACAATTGCCCCTAAAATTAATATATTAGAAACCCAAATTGGGAACAATACGAGGTGAAACAAAACTAGATACAATTTTTAATCTTACAAATACTTTGTATTTTTTTATTTTTAAGTTTTTAATTTAACAAATAGTTTTATGTAATTAATTACTCGACAAAAATGATAGTAAAATAATACATTGAAAATAAATAACGATAAATTTAAAAGAAATAATTAAATTTAAATCCACATAAAAGTTAACGCATTTATAATAATGCTAAAATATTATGATCAACAGAAAAATCAATGTTTACATAACATAACATTAGTATGTTAAAATACCATAACTTACTAAAACTATGTATATAATACAACATAGATATATTATAATTTATGTATGATTAGTTCATTTTTAACAAACAATTTATAAAAGTATAATTGAATAATCAATTATACCACAAAAATTAAACTGAGTTATCTTCATTACTTCAAAATGATACAAATTTTTAAAAAGTAGTTGAAGCATGAATTAATGAATTTTGTACACACTTAGATGTAAGAATTTTTACTAGAGACATCGATTTTGAAACGTAGTTATAAAGATGTACACAATGATTAATATTATTTTCACAAAACAAAAACAAAGAGTTATTTTATCCAGAGGTTTCAATCAATTTCCAAATTAAAATAGTTTTAATTATAATGAAATATGCAAATTTAAAACCGAAAGCAGACCTATATTGTTTTTCTAAACATACTACTATTGGGACAAAATCATGTTGGAAATCAAGTTATAATGGGATACATAAACATTGGTTGTAATGCCCGTGAACCAAAATTGAATTTTTGGGATGGGTGTCGAATGACACCAAGAGGTGTGTCGATCGACACCAACTTCGTATTGAATAACGGATTCGGTTTTTGATCAACGGTTCACTGTTTGGGTTTGGGAAATCCTAGGGCTCGACTATAAAAGAGGAGCAGTGTGTGTTGTCGCATTTTTCAGAGAAAAACTGTGATTTTTTAGAGGATTGAGAGAAGAGAAAGAATCATTGTTGATTTCCTTGTGTTCGTGATCCTAAAAGCTTGAGATTGTGGTTGTGAGGCTCTAGAATTGAGTTTGGTGCGTGTTCTTCGTGAGGGAAGAAGAAAATTTGGTTGTTGAGTGTTAGGAGCCTCTGATTTCGTGTGTTATTCGATGTTCTTACTCTATTTCTTTCCGAAATCGAAGTGAGTGCGTGACCATGGCTTATCTGGGTAATTGGAATATTCATGATGCGTTTGTTTGAGAATTAGATTGATTTGAGGACTGATGATTGTTGGAGTCAAAACTCCCTCCGATAGTTATTTTTGGTAAAATGACTAAGTGTGAAAATTGGCAGAAATGAGGTTGTGCCGAGTTCACTCTAAGGACCTGGACAACTCGCCGGACTGAACCATTTTTGCCGACTACTGCTGCTGCATTTTGCCGACCATTAAGCCTGCCCACTTCTGGACGGCCGACGTCGCCGTCTAGAGAGCTCGGTAGTTCACCAACCGCTGTCTCCGCCGCCACCGCTGTCTTTGCCGACTACTAAACGGCCGACGTCGCCACCAGAAGTGCTCGGCAGCTCGTCGACGCCATCATCATCAAGAGCTAGGCGATGGGCCGAGTATGGTTTAGTCCACTTAGCCTGTTACGCGATAATGGGCCGACGACCACAAGGACCAAGACGGCGAGATGGCAAGGCCAAGCCCAAAACAATGAAGCTCATGACGAGTGCCGACGTCCATATAAGGAAATCTTCCTTATCGACTGAAGGGAAATCCTCGCCGACTTAGATTTGTTAAATACTCTTGTAACTCCTTTGAGAAGGGGATCCGCAATTTTACGCAAAAACACTTAGCAAAAATCAATAAAGCTTCCTTGACAGCAAATTCACATCTTTTATTCTTGTTCTCGTGGTTCTAACTCAGAGAACTCAGCTTTTCCTTTAAAGCCCTAACAAATTCAATTGTGTTGGTTTCACCCTCCACAATTTGGCGCCGTCTAAGGGGAAATTGAGATTTTCTTACACGAAAAGAACCACTCAACAAACGATCTAATAGCGATGACTACCGAAGACGAGTTCAAAACCCCCAGGAATGATCCAACTGGAGAAAAGGATTTCGGTGTCGACAACACTGGTGCCGACACGAGCGGCGTCGACAACACTAGCGCTGATAACACTGGAACAAACCAAGCCGCGGGAACGACGGTAGTGACGCCGGAGTCGGCAGAATAAGATGCACGAAACACAGCGATGGACAACAAACAAAGGGCCTCAGCCACGGTAAATCGAGTCAGAGGAGGAAGAATGGGCCACGTCCCGAGATCTACGACGCGCGTCGACCCTACGGTGCTGAACTTCTCCACGCCAAGGGGTGCGCAGAAGATCTGTGGGTTACCACCGATCAGCCCAGCTCTCGACAATGCCGAACCAGGCACAACGGTAGGCGGACCGACGGACAAAGCCCCACCGGTGATCAATCTGGAGGATGACCCGAATGGCGAGCGCAATTTGCAAGAACATGGCAACCTCGGAAAAGGACGAACGCATGCCCGACGAAACAATAGTGACTTCGATCCAGAACTCGCCGTGGAAGAAGAGAATGTCCGCTGGGTGGAGTGGTCCCAACTCGACGAGGAGCGCAGAATTTTGGTTCAAGCTCAAAAGGACGAGATGGCTGCAATGAGAGTTGACATGGACCGCGCCGCTGCCAATCTGAAGGATGTTCACTCACAGATGCATCGAGCAACCAGTAAGGCACCTGAAATCGACCGGGTACTCGAAGAAGCCAGAACTACTCCCTTCACAGCTCGGATTACAACGACAAGCATCCGCGATCCTGAAAAAATTAAGATCACACCTTATGAAGGGAATACTTATCCTAAGGACCACCTCTTGACATTCGCAATAGCAACGGGACAAGCTAATTTCAAAGAACACGAAAAAGACGTCGGCAAGTGCCTCTTGTTGGTCGAAAGCCTCAAGGGACAAGCTCTCCAATGGTTCTCTAAGTTGGAAAGGAATTTGATCAACAATTTCGACCAGCTCTCCTCCGCAATCCTGAAGCACTACAGAATATTCATGGAACGAAGAACATCCGATGCTGATCTGTGGACCATGGTACAAGGGCAACACGAATCTCTTCGAAGTTTCATCGAGTGATATAAAACTTTTCTATTCAAGGTAGAAGGACTCAGCGACAAATCAGCAATAGAAGCTTTAAAGAAGGCACTATGGTTCGAGTCAGACTTTCGAAAGAAGATATCCGTCAACTAGCCGGCCACAATTCAGGATGCTTTACATTGTGCAACTGGTTTCGCAAAGAAAGAAGAAAAAGTTCGTACACTAGCACATAAAAACGGCAAGTCAAAACAAAATAACAATGCCGCCCAGGCCACGCATCCTCAGAACATAAAAAGAAACAATAGCCAAGGATCCAGTTTCATCAAGTATGAGGGAGGATTCAAAGGTGCTCATAACTTTCAGCTCGACTCGCCAGGCTATGGCCGAGGACAGGGTCAAGGCCGTGGACAAGGCGGTCGGAGCAATACTTGGACGAGAAACCAAAGTAACTACAATGAGACGGCATACTGCGAGCATCACCGCGTCTTCGGGCACACGACTGCTAACTGTCGCGTCCTAGGCTTCAATCTTGCCGCTAGGCTTGCAGCTGGTACCCTGAAGGGTGATATCGACCTTAGAGACTTCGAAATGGAAATCACTGCCGACGAAACTGCATTTGCTAACGATGTCCCTCCAAAGAGGGGAAGGAGAAAAAAAGAGCCAGACCAAGGTGGACCTCGCCAGCGAATTAACATGATCATGGGAGGTTCCCACTATTGTGCCGATACAATGACCGCAATAAAAGCATATCAGCGACGTGCTGACGTCGGTTGTGACTGGTCTGCACCCTCTAAATACCCGAACGACGTAATTACCTTTGAAGAACGTGAAACCGACGGCATCGATCGACCGCACAGCAACCTTTTCGTCATACAATTAATTGTCGATGATTGAGATGTAGCACGAGTTCTGATCGACACGGGAAGTTTGGTAGATGTGATTTTCCGCGATACTCTTCAGAGGATGAGCATCGATCTCTCCAGAATCAGGTCCTCACCCAAACCGATAAATGGCTTCTCTGGCGCCACATCAATGACCATGGGGACGATCAACCTACCTGTCCAAGCAGGCAACCTCACCAAGATCGTCGAGTTCTCGGTAGCAGATCACCTGGCGATTTACAACATGATCAGGGGGATTCCCTGGATTAATTCGATGCGCGCTGTGCCGTCAACTTATCATTTGTACATCAAGTTCCCAACCTTCGACGGTGTGAAAATGATTTGGGTCAACCAGAAGGAATCCCGTATCTATTTTTTGGCTGAGCATAAACTCCGACATCCTCTGTCCATTCAACCAAGGAAGGAAATAGGAAGAAAATGAAGGCTGATCGCGAGCCTGCAAAAGCCCGCACCAAACTATTATAGCAGTTACAGATTGACGAGCATCGTAAGAAAGAAGGTCCTCTGCCAACCAGCGATCCCGTCATCTCAGTCTGTATCGACGATGACATACTAAACGATGTTTCGAAATTGGTGCCAATCTCGACAGACAGATCAGGGAAGAACTCATCGCATTTTTAAAGAAAAACATCAACACGTTTGCCTGGACTGCGGAAGGTATGCCTGGTATCGACATTAACGTTGCCAATCATGAGCTAAAAGTGGATCCAACGTTCAAACCCGTCAAACAGAAAATGCGTAAATTAGGCCTCGAATAAGCCGAGGCAGTTAAGGACGAGGTCGAAAGATTGCTGCGAGTTGGAACCATAATGAAAGTTAAATACCTCGATTGGTAGGCTAACCCAGTCGTGTCAAGAAAAAAATGGGAAATGGCGAGTGTGTGTAGATTTTACTGACCTTAATAAGGCTTCTCCAAAAGACAGCTTTCCTCTCCCTCACATCGACCGCCTAGTCGAAGCCACAACTGGTAACAAACTCTTGACATTCATGTTTGCTTTTTCTGGGAAAATCAGATCTTCATGAATCCCGATGACCGCGATAAGACAGCTGTTATTACAGAGCGAGGAATCTACTACTACAAAGTTTTGCCATTCGGACTAAAGAATGCTGGCGCAACGTATCAAAGGTTGGTCAACAAGATGTTCGCCAACCAGCTTGGGAAAACAATGGAGGTATGCATGGACGACATGCTCGTCAAGTCACTCCAGGAGGAAGACCACATCAGCCACTTAGAAGATTGCTTCAAACAACTAAATATGCACAACATGAAGCTCAACCCAACGAAGTGCCGATTTGCGGTCACTTCAGAAAATTTCTCGGCTATCTAGTCACCCACCGCGGCCCTCATTCAGATGGTCTTGCCGAGAAACACGAGGGAGGTGTAGAGACTAACAGGAAGAGTTGCCGCTCTCAACAGGTTCATCTCTCGTTCCACCGATAGAGATTTACCTTTCTACAACACTTTAAGAAGCAACAAAAAATTCGAGTGGACGGAACAATGCGAAGATGCGTTTCAGCAATTGAAGATATACATGGCTAGCCCTTCCGTACTCGCAAAATCGGTCAACGGTAAACCACTGTTTTTGTACACTGCAGTGTTTGCAACAGCAGTAAGCGGAGTGCTAGTATGCAAAGAGCAAGGGGAGCAGAAGCCAATCTTCTATGTGAGCAAGACGCTCACCGATGCCGAAACAAGGTACCCTCAAATGGAGAAGTTGGCACTTTCTGTCGTCGTGTTTGCCCAAAAACAGAGACCGTATTTCCAGTCCCATTCTATCGTCATTCTCACCATGTTCCCACTACGCTCTATCTTGCATAGCCCAAGCCAGTCTGGCAGATTGGCGAAATTGGTCATCGAATTAAGCGAGTACGATATCGAATATCGGGGAAGGACATGCGCTAAATCACAGGTGCTAGCCAATTTTCTGATCGAGCTTCCAAACAAAGATTGCATCGTAAACAATCCGAGTTCTACCTGGCAGTTACACGTGGACAGATCATCATCTAAAAATGGTGTAGGCGTCGACATACGTTTAACATCGCCAACAGGGGAAATTCTCGAACAATCATTCTGCCTAGGTTTTCGAGCATCAAACAATGAGGCCGAGTATGAAGCCCTCGTCGCCAACATGAAGCTTACCTAGGGACTGAAGATTGAACGGGTTAACACCTTTTGCGACTCGCAGTTGGTCGCGAATCAATTCAATGGCGAATATGCAGCCAATGACGATCGAATGGAGTTCACGTTGACAAGGATTCCCAGAGGGAAAATACCAATGCTGATGCGCTGGCAACCCTTGCTTCAACGTCAGATCCTGAGTTGAAAAGAATCATCTCGGTTGAGTTCCTCGAACATCCAAGTATCGCTCCACCTCATGAAGTGAATGTCCTCACCCGTTCTCAAGGTGCTAAAAAGATCAAGGAACACGAATAAGTAGCTGCAAACAACGATAGTATGGATGAGGAACCACCTTTTGACATACCCCTCCCCGCTCAAGAAGAAACAAGTAGTCGCGTCGAAAGTATGGATGTGGAGCAACCTATTTTCACCCCTCCCCCCGCTCAACAGGAGCGGCTTCCATCAAACGATACAAGTCCACGTGCAGCAGACGTCTCTGACCCGCAAGCAGACAAACCCGATACAGTGGAACGTTCTGACGAAATGGAAATCGATCCTCCAGACGCCCTCGGCGGCACACCCCCAGCTGCGCATGAACATATACGACCAGCAAATAAGTCTGTTGGTACAAATGACAAGTTCGAGGACACCGAATATGGTTGCGATAGACGTTGGCTTCACAAAATTCGGAGTTACATCGCTGACGGCGCCCTGCGTGCTGATAAATAGGCAACACAAAAACTTCAAGCGCGAGCCAGTAGATATATACTTCTAGACGAAAATGTGTTCAAATGGCGACTCTCTAGACCATTGCTCTCCTGCGTTGAAGGAAATGATGCCAGATAAATAATGAAGGAAATCCACAACGGCTCATGCGGCAACCATTCCGGTGGCAGAGCCCTCGCTATTAAAATCAAATGCCACGGACATTACTAGCCTACCATGGTACATGATTGCAAAAATGTCTGTACTAAGTGCGAGAAGTGTCAGCGCTATGGTCCAAAGATTCATCAACCAGCTGAACTTCTCTCGTCAGTTATTTCACCTTACCCCTTCATGAGATGGGCCATGGACATCATTCGACCCATGCACAAGTCTCGGGAGAAATGTGTTTTGTTGGTTTTGACTGCCTATTTCTCCAAATGGGTGGAGGCTGAAGCATTCGCCAGTATCCGAGATGCTCAAGTCAAAGGTTTCATCTAGCGCAACATTATCTGCCGCTACGGAGTTCCCTACGAGATTGTCACTGGCAATGGTTCCTAGTTCATTTCAGCGCAATTTGAGGCATTTTGCGCCTAGTGGAAAATACGTTTGAGAAAGTCCACTCTGCAATATCCACAAGGCAACGGTCAAGCCGAGGTAATTAACAAAACTCTTGTCGCCGGACTTAAGAAACGACTTGACGTAAAAAAGGGCCGGTGGCGGACGAGTTGGAAGGCGTACTCTGGTCACTTCTTACAACTCCAAGTCGAGGAACCAGCGAAACCCCATTTGCTCTTATCTACAACACAGAATGTGTAATTCCAGTCGAAGTTCGATTCCCCGGTGTTCGACGATGACTTCTCTCCAGGCAGGAGGCACTTAATCACCTCTTGTTGCTCGACGAGCTAGACCTCATCAACGAACGGCGCGATTAGACGTTAGTCCGGGTCACTAACTACGAGCAGGCTGCAACAAAGTACTATAACTCCAACGTTCGACCTCACGATTTCACGAAGGAGATCGCGTTCTCCGCGAGGTGTTTCAAAATATGGCAGAACGTAACGCCGAAAAGGTTGGAGCTAACTGGGAAGGACCTTATAAAATCACTAAGGTTGTCAAACCCAGCGTCTACGAGCTCGCGAACATGGCAAATGAACCAATCCCACGTTCATGGAATGCACGACATTTGAAATAATACTTCCACTGAGATAGTTAACATACTTGACATGAACTATGGACGGTTTGATCCTTGCAAGGGGTACGTAGGTAGCTCGTCTTCGGATGGGTTCAGTTGTCCCCCCTCCTAAAAAAGGAGGTGGGTACGTATACTCGTATACTCCCAATTCTTGTAAAGTTTTCTTTTGCGATATATTGAGAGTAAACATTCACCCATATTTTGTCCGCATCTTTTTATAAATTGTTTAAGTCTCAGCAGAATCAGACATCTCAAAATCACTTTTGTTGCTGCTGGCCACAGAAACAAGATTACACGAGTTCTTCAGATCTGACTATCACATCCTTCATAGGGTTAAACAGAGCATCATACAAGTATAAAAGTTAATTATCGAGCGGATATGTTCAAAGAAAGATATATGCGTAACCCGCAATGGTCTTTCTAAACCCAACAAACAAACCGTTGGTCATGTCTCTAAGCGATCGTTATCGAGCGGATATGTTCAAAGAGAAATATGTGCGTAACCCGAAATGATTATCCTAAAACCCAACAGTCAAATCATTGGTCGCAACGCGATAACGTGTTTCATTATTGGAGTAGGCTTGTCAAAAAACAACTCGCCTGTAAACCACAATGGTCATCAGAAAACCCAATATACTTACCATTGGTCAACAAACATCAAGGCACAAACATTTTTCAGAGCAGACTCGTTTAGAGCAACTCGCCTTTAAACTGGAGTGGCTGCCTTAAAACCTGCTATTTGCAAGAACTCGCCCATAAACACGGCAACAAAGCCTACCAGAAAATGGTGGCGTTAACATTCGAAAGTTATTGAACGACTTCGAAAACAGCTTGCCGCAATACAATTGATTATCTTGGTATTTTCGGTCAAAATTTGGTTACCATAACAAAAGCTGTCACAAAAGCAAAACATCACGAGAAACGTTAAAAGTCGTAGTCATAAATCATCTTGCATCATACTTGGATGCGAGGTAAAAATCACATGTTCAAAGATAGAGATAAAAATAACATCCAAAAGTAAAGTACAAGAAACAAGAAGATAAAGACTGTCGAAAGAAACTAAGGGACGCTCGTCTCGGCTCCTTCCCCATTGGTGTCATCGGCCTTCCCTGAATCCTTTGCTTCATCACCATAAACGATCTCACCATCATGAGTAACCATAAGACCGCCGGCGTTCTCCTTGACAGCGGCATCAAGAAACTCTTCAAGGGTCTCCTCAGAAAAACCCTTGGCATCCTCAGCGGTCGGATCAACCTTTATCTCGGACGGCTCGCCCTCAATGGTCTTTATCGGTGTCGGGTCCTTGGACAATTCCTTGGTGACGAATTCAGTAATACCCAAAGCGTCCTGATTCGAACTAGAGGGCTCGGCAGCTCCGACACTCACCGTGAGGTCATCAACAAGTTCAAGAGCCAACGCCTTGTCTAACTCAGACACTATCCGGGCAAATCGCCTATCAGCTCCATCTAAACCTTGGATATGCTCGGCAACGTTCCTTGCCTCAACATCAAGGGCGGGAGCCTTATCACTTTGAAGTAGTGTGATGAACTGAAGGTTGCTCACCATCTCGGACATGTCGACCATATCTTCTAAAGCCGATCCCCTCACCTTCTCGAAGCATTTGCGAGCCCTAGATAACTTTGTCTGGAACCTGTTCAAGAACTCGCACTTGGTTTCCACCACGACACTAAGAATCTTTGTCTCGGTAAGCTTGGTTGAAGCCTCTAACTCTGCGGTCACCTGACGAATCGTCGCGTCGCGTCTCTTGGTGCCATTCTACAGAACCTTAATTCGGTCGCTGGCCTCTTTCTGAGCCTTTTCTTTGTCGGTCTTGAGTTGAGAGATCTCCCTCACGGCGATCTCTAGTTTTTTCGACGCCTCGTCGAGTTTGCCTTGCGCGATTTCCCTCGCGTCTTCAACTCAGCGCTTATCTAAATGAGACTCAGCCTCGTAGTCCAGAACCAGCTGGTTAACATGGGCGAAGAGCTGCAAAAGATCAAAGCAAGTCAACACCAATCAAGTAAGCAAGCGCGGCGAAAGGATAAGAGAAAGGGCTCGGCAAAAATACTACCTTGATGCCTCGAAGAGCAACCTCGCTGTAAAGTTCAGGAAATACTAAGGAATCGGGAGCTAAGGGGCTGGCTCCCGAACGATAAAATTGGGATACAATACGAGCTGAAGTGGTCGAAGTCTGATAAGGATCGTTTGGATCCGGTGAAAGCGCATCAACATCGACCTAGGAAATGCAAAAACACACATAGTCACACAACCATTCGCTACATAAAAAGAGAAATCGACTACAGAATGTTTGCTGTCAATGCAAACCTGAGAAGTAGACTCTGGGGATCGAGACACAGTGACAAGCGCAACTCTCTTTGCGGCTCTATCCTTGGCAAGAGAACTCGCTGTGCGCTTCAGGGTTCGGGCCTTTTCCTTGGGCTTCACAGCGCCCTTGTTGGCAACCTCAGCTCCACTCTTCTTCTTGCTAGCGACTTCAACTCGGTCTGTCTTTTTGTCCCAAGGCAAGTACGCAATCCGCCGGAGGTGGTTTCGGCGTTGCTCCCTTCGAAGGTAGAGGCAAGGATGACTTGTCCCGCTCGACTTGCTTCTTTTTCTTCTCCTCTCTCTTGGCTCTAAGCTCGGCCTCTCGTATCGCCTCAGCCTCTTGCTGCTTCTTAAGCTCGGCATTTTCTCTCCATGATAGTTTCTTCATCTGAGAATGAATGTCTTTTTGGGAAGCGCTTGATGCAGATAAGCTGGAAATTGACGATCCTGCGTAAAGAGCTCTCGCTTTCTCGACTCGCCAAAGAGAGAAGTGTTTTCCCCAATTACACTTCTGAGACGCAAGTGTTTTACTTAGAGAGAAGATGCCTTCCGGACACTTGGGCCAAGAATTGGGAACTGCAAAACAAAGGAAAAAATAGAAAACAAGTTAGTATAAAACGTAAGGAAAACAATCGGCACGACATTTGACGAGCCAGGCTAGAAACAAGCGATGGATCGGCTACCCATTCGCTGTCAGCTCGTCTTAATAAGCCCAACACCATTGCCTAAAGTTGCCTCATAGATTGGCACATAGAAAAAATAATCCATCCATTGGCGATCTTTACTTGGAAATCCCTCTATGATGCGATGATTCTTTTTATTCGTCGCGAAATAGACGAACTTGTCGTTTGGAGAAGACTTTCGGAGATCCAGAAGACTTTCGGAGATCCAGAAGATTCATCAAATGGTGAACGCCAATGTCCTTGTCGCACTCATAACCTCGCACAAGAATTCCTACCATGTGACGAATTTCCCGAGGAGTAATCTGGAAATAGACAGCTCGAACTCTCTCAGAAATGCTAGAATGACATATGGTATCGAAAACCACAAGTAGCAAGCACGGAAGAAGCTCTCATACAACGTGAAAAAACCATCCGAAGGTTTGTTTGCTCGGTCGCAAGAAGTCGGAAGCCAAATCTCGACCGCTTCTGAGAAGTGAAACTGTTCTCTTAAATCTTTAAGAGATTTTGGAGTCGATAGAGTTGAACCAGGTGGGTCAGGAACTCTCCTTTTAGCTTGACATCTCTTTGAGACTGATTGCGTCGGCCTAGAGGAACCAAACAAACGGTTGTGTCCTTTCCGCCCCCACGACGACGTCATACTCATCAAGCTCGACTTTCGGCTCGAGAGATTGTTCTGCCTCATCAAGAAACTCGTCAGTGGGATGAGAATCGTGAATGGGAGGATTCGACTTGGGAGAGTCAACTGTATTATGCTTAGAACTCGGTGGCCAACCACGGAATTGCAAGAATCATTAAGGCTTGTGGTTTCTTTCTCCAAATTCACCTCGACGTGTGGACGCAACTAAGATCTGGATACGTTACGAGAGTCAAGCTCGACAACATTCAATGAGCTGTCGCGAGACATCGGTGACTAGTGCTCAGCACAAAATCAATCTCGGCTCCAAACCAATCTCGTGATCAAGTCCTCGACGCTAATCAAAAATCTCGAGAAGGAGCTCGACCACAAATTGGCAATAAGGAGCTCGGCCACAAATTGGCAACAAAGAGACCTCGGCGTGACAAGGAGTTCTCGGCCACGAATTGGTGACAAGGAGACCTCGGTGTGACAAGGAGTTCTCGGTCACAAATTGGTGACAAGGAGACCTCGGCGTGACAAGGAGTTCTTGGCCACGAATTGGTGACAAGGAGACCTCAGCGTGACAAGGAGTTATCGGCCAACAAATTGTCGACTAAAAGACCTCGGTTCTAGGCCACGAAGTGGTCTCTTTCCAAACCGTTCACTATGATGCCAAGGTCGTGGTAGTGCCGACTACTAGGAAGGTCATGATAATGCCGACCACCGAGAAGAGTGATGCCGACTACAATAAATTAAAGAGGACGCCGAGTAGTCGAAACTCCTTCTCGGCAATGCAAAGTCTCGGATCCCAAATCACTAACACGAACCGAGGCCGATGGAGTCAAGCGTGCACGAACCAAGGCTGATGGAGTCGAGCGTATGGCCCTGTGCCGAGGATGAGTAGTCGAGCGTATAGCCCCGTGCCGAGGACGAGGAGTCGAGCGTCTGGCCCCATCCGAGGACGAGGAGTCGAGCGTTTGGCCCCGTCCGAGGATGAGGAGTCAAGCGTACGGCTCGTGCCAAGGACGAGGAGTCGGGCGTACGGCCCCGTGCCAAGGACAAAAAGTCGAGCGTACAGGCCCGTGCTGAGATCTCGGTGAATCGCCAAAAGTCGCCAACGGCAAATCGGCGATGTAACCACGGCGACGCTGGAGAGGAAGGAGGAGATCTTGGCGGCAGTTGCAGATGGCGGCTCTCGACAACGGCGGCGGCGGCCGAACAAAAAAAATGCAAAACCCTAAAAAAAATATAAAGGAGAGAAGGGAGAGAAAAAGAAGGGTCTACCTTTTCTTTTTCTTGGAAGAGTGAAGTTGTGAGGGAATGAAGGATAATGGAGACTTTTATAATCCTAACAATCATCATGACATCATCGTACCTCGGGAAAAAGCAATTTGCCACTTCGACTCCTAGACTTCTTTCGGAATAGAAAAGTGTCGAATTAAACATTTCAAAACATGAAAACTTGGTAACAATAGAATACGAAACAATACAAGACATAAATCGCAAAGTCATATAGCTTTTACAAAGCAAGCTTGAATTTATTTCGAAAGCATTGGCGGGTTAAGCATTTTCTAAAACATGTAAGCTTGGAAACCTTAGCAAGATGGCAAATCTCAATAAACACAAGTCTAGTCGAATCAAGAAAAACAAATACGAGTTGGGCTGAACATTTCGAAAGCATATTAACTCGACAGAATGATCAAATATTTCGACCTGACGTCATTTTAATACAAGGTTAAGTCTAGTAACATCAATCTCGTCCTCGGCTTCTTTAAGCTTGGCACTCCCTTAACGGAAACTACCAAGCTGGGGGGGGGGGGGGGCTAACTGTTGGGATCAAAACTCCCTCTGGTAGTTATTTTCGGTAAAATGACTAAGTGTGAAAATTGGCAGAAATGAGGCTGTGCCGAGTTCACTCTAAGGACCTGGACAACTCGCTGGACTGAACCATTTTTGATGAATACTGCTGCTGCATTCTGCCAACCATTAAGCCTGCCCACTTCTGGACAGAAACGGCCGACGTCGCCGCCTAGAGAGCTCGGTAGTTCACCAACCGCTGCCTCCGCCGACCACCGTTTTGCCGACTACTAAACGGCCGACGTCACCACCAGAAGTGCTCAGCAGCTCGTCGACGCCATCATCATCAAGAGCTAGGCAATGGGCCGAGTATGGTTTTGTCCACTTAGCCTATTACGCGACAATGGGCCGAGGACCACAAGGACCAAGACGGCGAGATGGCAAGGCCGAGCCCAAAACAATGAAGCCCATGACGAGCGCCGACGTCCATATAAGAAAATCCTGAGAAATAAGGAAATCTTCCTTATCGACTGAAGGGAAAACCATGGCCGACTTAGATTTGTATAAATACTCTTGTAACTCCTTTGAGAAGGGGATCTGCGATTTTACACAAAAACACTTAGCAAAAATAAATAAAGCTTCCTTAACAGCAAATTCACATCTTTTGTTCTTGTTTTTGTGGTTCTAACTCAGAGATCTCAGATTTTCCTTTAAAACCCTAACAAATTCAATTGTATTGGTTTCACCATCCACAATGATTGCGTGTTTTGGGTGTTTTCGTGTTGTTGGGGATATGTGTTAACGTTTCTGGGCAGGTGATCAATATGTCGCGTCCTGGAAACGAGCCATGAGAGGAGAGACTCGTTTTCTTTGACACTGCGACAAGTGTCGATCGACACTAGAGTCTGGAAACTTGATTTACCATGTTGTTCTTGTTGATTGAATTGTCTTGGTATTATGGTATTTCTTTAAGCTTGTGTGTATAGCCGGTAGATGGAATAACCGTCTCACTCAGTATTTATGATAATACTCACGCATCTTTTTTATCCATGTGATGTAGGTAAAGAAAAGATGTGACCATGAAATCATGGCTATGAAGAGGAGATGATCTAGGGTCTCGTTTGTTGTTGCGTTTATGTATTTTTAAAAATTGATAAGTTGCTGGTTTAAGTAATTGATCGAATTGGTTTTTGTTGGTTAAATGAATTATGGGATTTAGATCATTTGTTTGGTTTAATTGAGTTTGATTTCCGCTGGTTCTTGGTTGTGTTAAATTGATTTTGAGGATTATTATTTATGGGAATAATAATCCGAAAAAAATGGGTTTCGGTTATTTCATTGGTAAATATATATTTATCAAGATAAAAAAATCAATAAATAAAGTTATCCCCTGCAAATATTTTAGATAAAAAATTAAAATAGAAAGCAAAATGCATTTAATCCACGCATCATATTACTAATATTTTAGGTAAAAATTAATACTACAAAGAAAAATATATTTACGATAAAACTCGTGAATACGCTCAGGTACTCACCTAGTAATAATATAATTTATGGTGTAGATTATATATTGGGAAATTAGCAAATATAAATATAAAAAAATATAATTCACTCAATAGCCAAAATTACTATGCGTTATGTATAATATGTAGTATGGACAATTTTGTCCTTCTCATAATCTATTCTATTCTATGTATGAGTTCTATAATTTTTGTTATTTTCAAAGATTTATAATTTTTGAGTTTGGATTAACTATTTTAGTTTTAGGGTTTCGTTTTAAGGTTTAGGGTTGAGGGTTGAGGATTTAGAATACAACTTCAAACCCTCATTTTTTTTTTTTACTTTTTGTTATTTTTTTCTCCTTTTTCCATATTATTTGTTTATAATGTATTATTTTAAAGGGTTTATAATTTTAAGTTTTGGATTTGGGTTAACCATTTTAGATTTTGGATTTAGTTTTAAAGTTTAGGGCTTAGGGTTTAGTATATAACTTCAAAATTGTTTGCATTAAATTATATATTATGTAATATAATAAGAATAAGAGAGGTATGTTCTATGTCAGTTGCTAATTTTCCTATTATATTTATTACATGGCTATTATATTAATTATAATTCAAAATATTGCAATTTGACTAATTGACCCTTATATATTTATTCCTTCAAAAATAAAGTAGAAATTGTGAAAAAAAAAAGTCGAGATTATATTCCTTTCAAATAACGAAGAGAATGTATTCTCTTGGATGTTTTTAACTATGTATGTGGTTGTAAACTCTTTCTTTTCTTATCATAAATATTGTACGATAAAATTTCTCTGAATATATCAATGGTAGGACCACATAAACTACAATATTTTTTTTAATTGTCTAAATTTATAATTATTGGATTACAAACTATAAAAACTTATACATCGACGATTCTACAACAGACAAGTCTTTCGTCTTGATCTACGCCAGATGATTCTATATTGCCCTACCCTGAAAATCTCATGTAAGTTTGTCTCCATTAATCTGCATCAATGATAATAAATCGCATCTTCTGGGATTCGAACCTCAAACCTCTTGGTATAGAAGCATTAATGAATCTTTGATCAAACCACCGGGCCAAGGGAACTTTCACAAATTAAAATAAATACATATTAAAAATAACTTATGATTTGAATATATCTATTCGGCATGCAGATTGGAGATAAAAAATTGAAAAATAACATATAAAAGTCGAATAATGATATCTAAATTACGTATTATATTCAGTTCTCATTTAACAACTTCGATTTTTGAACGAAAAGATTATTTATTTATTCTGTTTCTCCTTCTTAAGTTCGCTCTAGCCATCATTAAAAGCTAAATTCCGATCTCCCTCTTCAGAAGTCGGTGGTTTTCACCACCACCGTGAGGAGGAAACCTCATCTTCCTCTTTTCTTCTCGGCTCCGCTTTAATTGGATTTTCCCTCGCAAGCGAACAAATCTAAAGCTTTGGTTCGCGCTTAAGTTGGTTTGTTTTGGTGACTCTGTTGATCTACGATGGTTAGAAGAGGGTATTAGAGGAGGATCACTCTTCGACTCGGTTTTGCGCTTCTCCTCCTTTTCTCTACAGCGTCTGGTCTTGGTTTAAGTTGTTTCTCTCTCTCTCGGGTTAGATCTCTTATTTGTGTCCTATGTTTAAGCTCTTCAACTGCTCTTTGCTCCTGTCAAAGCTTGGTTGTTGTTACCCTGTTATGTGTATGTCTTTCTAGATCTGATTTCTTCTCGCGGAGTCTGAGACATTAGGATTTGGTTTTGCTGGTCATTACAAGTTCTATTTAGGTCGATTTAGGGTGTTGCTATTGTGCTCCTTGCTCTATTTTGAGGTCTTTTGTAACGCCCCGACCGCCGTCGAGCTATCGGTATGCAGGGAAAATCGTCATCCCCTCGAAAGAAATCCTCACCTCTCAATAACATACAGGGGAAATCCTCATCCCCTCAGGAGAAATCCTCATCTCCCAATAGGCTCCACACCCACTCTCGGCCCATGGGCCCACCCCTGTCCGATGGTCGGTGCGTTAGTTCGGGAGGTTCAAAAGACTTGTTTACTAACCCTGCAACTCACCACGTGATATTTTCTCGTGTTTTGTCCTCACTCACACGGTACTGGAAATGACTTTCCAGTAGGTCACCCATCCTTAAATTGCTCCAGCCCAAGCACGCTTAACTCTAGAGTTCTCTCTGGATGTGTGACGGAAAAGATAAGTGCACTTTGGTGATATAGGTAGCTAATCAATTCTCTTAAGCCTCTCTGCATGCACCACATATTTCCTGAAACCGAGATGTTACATCTTTCAATTGGTACTTCGGAATGTTGGTGCTTTGGCTACAGTTTCGTATGCCTTGGTTTTGTGATGAAGTTTAGCTCTCTCAACTTCGTTTGGAGGGTTTGTTTAGTCTTTGTGGGTTGCCCTCTTCTTAGTTTGGCGGCAACTTTCGACATGTAGGGATTGTTTAGTATCATTTGTGTTTAATTTTTATATGTCTTGCATCACCATAGGCTCTAGAGTTGTTCTTAATTGCGAACAACTCTTCAATAACATATTTTTTGTTTTAAGTATCTAAGCTATCGAAAATCAGTACAAAAACGAGTACTTTAAAAATAAAGGTCAAATCAGAGTTGGGAAAGGCTGACATGGATAATGTTTATCATTAAAATCGCTATTCAAGCAGATAATTATAGATAATTCGGATTATATTAGCAAATGGTGGATAATTTTGAAAAATGTTATAATAACCCATCTCCAACATTGCCAAATTAATAAAGAGCTTATGCTATATTTTTCCACGAGAACTATTGTATAAGTATATGTTTTGCCCAAACTAAGACCTCTTTATATATCTCTCCGAAAACAAAGCCTGATATTTATATCTCTCTAAACAGAAAGTAGGAAACTTAGAACAATCAAACTCTGAAACAACCCAACCCTTTTTTTTACATCGAATTAGTATACCCAATACTAATTCTCAACACTTAGCAATTCAACAAGCAACCAAACATAACCAGCGGAAATCAACTCAAACCAATCGAACGATTAAACCATCAAACCATCACCAGTTCAAAACCAATTTAACAATTCAATTTCATAAAACCAGCAACCTAGTGGTTCTAAACAATCACATAAAGCAAATAAACGAGACTGTAGATCATCTCCTTTTCCCAGCCTTGATTCCACGATCACATCTTTTCTTTACTTGCATCACATGGTTAAAAGAGATGCATGAGTATTATCACAAATACTTAGTGAGACGGTCATCTCAACTACTTGGCTATACACACAGGCATAACCGGACTGAACTGCCTCCATAGCCTCAATCATGCCTTTTCTTAGCCTTAAGGAACAAGAACACTCAAGGATCTCTTTATCTTCTCTCTGAAACTCTGAAACTCAACTTTTCTCTCCCAAAAACACGACTGAAATATGGCCCCCTGACTTATATAGGCGAACCCTAAGATTCCCTTAAACTAGACTGATACGAATCCCCTTAGATCTTAACCTCTGAATGAAGCTAAACACATGAACAGATCACTGATGAATGGATCGATGAGGATTAGGGTTATTTCTGGTTCTGGTGGTGATGAAAACAAATAGAAGTAGAGATGAATCAGGGGTAAAACAACCAAGTTGCGGATGGCTTGATTGAGAGTGAATGGATCTCAGAAATATTCCACTTATAAGAGAATCCAGGATTCAGATGGCTTTTCGTCACCAAAGGAATCGATGAACCAAACAAATTAAAGAGAAGGTTTTAGATAAAAGTCTGGTTGTCTATTCAGACATAAAAACGTTCAATATAGAGAGAGAGAGAGCACACACTCTCCTCTTTGCATTGGAAACACACAAGACTTCAAATTAAATGAAACACACTAAAAATATCAGATTTTCGAATTTGAAAGATAGGTGCATTGCTTCTGGTGCGTGATCAAGTCATACAACTAAGTAATAATGAGATAAGTGAATATCAAGCCTCATTAAAACCTTTGCATAGAAAACCCAGTGGGACAAAACTATGCAAAGGAAAAAGAGTACAAGATATCACTGAGTTACTTAGTGTATTACCTTGATCTTCATCCTCGATGGCATAAGTGTAGATGTTGTAAATGTCCCCTGATATTGAAGCTCCCGACTCGTTCCTCTTGAGCAATGTTTTGATTCCTTTAGCTAACTCCCTAGCTTTAGCTCTAGTGATCACTCCTTCTGGTACCTTGAAAGCTTCTTCTAAGTCTTGCATCTCCTCTGTCTCCTCATCAGTTGAGTCTCCTTGTGAGTTGCTTGATAGAATCACATCAAAGACCGCAAACCGACGCTCAAAAACTGAACCAACCGGTTCAATTTGCAACCTGTGTCGATCAACGCACACAACCTGCATTGATCGACGCACACACCCTGCGTCGATCGACACACTGCCCAAAAATCCCAATTTTGGTTCTCCGACGTTACAATTCTCCCCCACTAACACGGATTCGACCTCGAGTAACGCAACACCGTCACACTATGGTCAACACTCCTAACCAACCCGGCCAACACCACCCGAGATCAAAACTCTCGATCTCTGATGTCTACATCCAGTCCTATGCTTATAGCCACGCTTCAGACATTAATTACTCTTAACTCATATCCACACCACTCACACTCTTAAGATCTTCATCCCTTGAGCTCTCGGTGCATTATACCACTCACACCCTCAAGCTCTCGGTATGCTCCATACCACTCACACTCTCTAGACACACAGTTCGTCAAGCTCTCGGTATGCAGGGAAACTCACATCCCTTGGAGAGATTTCGTCGTCTCTCAAAGAAAATACAGGGGAACTCGTCATCCCCTCAGGAGAACTCATCATCTCCTAATGAGTTATTAGGGGAAATTCTCATCCCGTATAGCAATCAATTCTTAAACGTCAATAAGAATCTCTGACCAAAACTACCTCCCGTGGTCTCATCCTGATATTTCACTCTCCTTGAATATCATCTTATCCCTGACCAATCCAGAGGTCAACTCTAAACAGCCCAGTCACTCAGGGTGTTTACTAAAACTCTTTCCCGGACATAAACAAGTTATAACTCATCATAACACTTGGTATCTCCACACGTTCTAAATGTCACAATTCTATGACATAGATAGCCAAACATAAGAACTACTCATCCCTAAGAAATTCTGATCCTATAAATCTCAAGAATGTAATAATCGTTATAACCTCAAACGAAAATACATCAATCAAAAACTCATAGCAACATGCTAACTCTGAAACTGAAAACCAGAAGACAAACTCAAGACTCAACTTGCTTCTCGAACCACTTCGAAAACTTTGCTTTCACAATCCCACGAGACTCTCAACAACGGTATCTTCTTCCAGATAGAACCTTGACTTTCCTCTCGAGAATCCTCACAGGTCTCGCCTCCAACGTCATGTTGGGTTGAAGATCCTCTGAAATCCTAGCCAACACCTCCTCAGACTTATGCAGACATTTCCTCAGCATCGACACATGGAAGACCTTATGAAATGCCTTCATACTCTAAGGTAACTCTAAACGATAAGCCATTGGTCCAACCCGTTTCACAACCCTGAACGGACCCATAAACTTCGGACTTAGCTTATTCTCTGAAATGGATCTGTTACGACCCCTCAACATCGCCGCCTTGAGATACACCTTATCTCCAATCTCAAACTCTTACTCTTTCCTCCTCTTATCAGCATAACTCCTCTGCCGATCTTGAGCCTCCTTCATGTTCAGCTTCAAAACACGGATCTTCTCTATCGTCTCTTGAACAAAGTCTGCACCAAACATGCTCCTCTCCCCCACTTGAGTCCAACATAATGGTGTACGACATAGCTTCCCATACAACGCCTCGTACGGAGCCATACCAATACTCGCCTGATAGTTATTGTTATACACAAACTCTACCAAGTTCAAGTGATCCGTCCAATGCACACCATAATCCAGCACACACATCCTCAACAAATCCTCGAATCTCTGAATTATCCTCTCAGATTGCCCCTCTGTCTGAGGATGATAAGCAGTATTCATATGCACCTTAGTGCACATCTCAGCCTGAAAGGCTCTCGAAAACTCTGAAGCGTCGGATCTCTGTCTGACACAATCCTCGCTGGCACCCCGTGCAGCCTCACTATCTCCCGCACATACTTCTTAGCCAAAACCACTGCTCTATCGGTCTTCTTAATGGCAAGAAAATGTGTTGACTTAGTCAGACGATCCACAATCATCCAGATAACATTATAAGTCCGCAAATCTGGCAATCCTACCACAAAATCCATGGTAATCATATCCCACTTCCACTCCCGAATAGGTAAACTCTGCAACAAACCACTCGGAACCTGATGCTCTGCCTTCACTAGCTGGCACATATGGCAAGCTGCGACCCAGTTAGCAACATATTTCTTTATCCTGACCCAGTGATAATACCGTTTCAGATCACGATACATCTTAGTCGCTCCCGGATGAATAGACAACATACTCGCATGAGCCTCTCTAAGAATCTCCTACCTCAGATCCTCATACTTCAGCACACAAACTCGCCCGTTAATAAGTATCATCCCGTTCGCAGAGACCTGATACTTAGAACCTGCAACCCAAGAAGCATCAATCAACACTTGATCCTTCTCCTGAGCTACTCGAATCCTGCTCAGCAAGTGTGCCTTGTTAGCTGCCTCTAACCCCAAAGGTTCCTATGAGATAACACATAACCTCAAGGTGCTAATCTCACTCACCAAAGCCTCTATATCCCGCTCTTGAGCAACCCTCTTCCAATTCAAAGCATCAACAACCAGATTAGCCTTACCTGGATGGTAACCAATCTCCAGATCATAATCCACTACCAACTCCATCCACCGCCTCTGCCTCTGGTTCAGCTCTAGCTGCGTAAAGAAATACTTCAGGCTCTTATGGTGTGTGAAGACCTGAACCTTTCTGCCATAAAGATAGGATCTCCAACTCTTTAGAGAAAAAATCACTGAAGCCAACTTAAGGTCATGGGTAGGGTAGTTGCTCTCGTGTTTCCTCAACTGCCTTGAAACATAAACAATTACCTTTCCCTGCTGCATCAACACGCAACCCAGACCAACACCCGAAGCATCTATATACACCACGTAAGGCTCACCCGGCTCTGGCAACGCCAACATTGGTGTACTAGTCAACATCTCCTTTAGCCTCGCGAAACTCTCCTCGCAAACTGAAGACCACACGAAAGGAACATCCTTCCCTGTCAGCTTCTTCATCGACTGAGCCATACTCGCGAAACCCTTGACGAATCTCCGGTAGTAACCTGCTAAAACCAAGAAAACTCATGATCTCCGTGGCGTTCCTGGGTCTAGGTCACCTTCTGATAGCCTCTATCTTCGTTGGATCTACAGAAACTCCATCTGCAGAAACCACATGACCGAAAAAACCCATTTCCTGCTGCCAAAAATGTGTCAATTACATATAGTTGGGGAATAAATCGACCTTTTTCCCAATAAAGGAGAAGCATTTTTTGTTTAAATTGCTTAGATGTCAAGCTCTCAATTTTTTGAAGTTTTTAATTAAGAATTAAATTCTATTATTAATTTTCTACTATACTATTATCCAAACACCCCACAGTCATATTAATTGTTTACTATACTATTATCCAAACACTACACAATCACACAATCCTTCCAACCAAACACAATTAGAAAACAATTTTTTTGATTTGTTTTTTAAAAACGAAAATAAAAGAAAGTTTAATATTAATATTCACTACTAACAAAATTTAATTCAATTGATTAAATAATTAATATCACAAAACTAACCATATACAATTTAATTTAATTTACTATTATATATATCCTCTATGTATTAGAAAAAAAAAAACATTCTTGGATCATTTTGCTTAAGTGTTAAGCTCTCAAATTTTCTTAATCTTTTTCTTTTATTTAATTCTTGTATATTTATTACCAAACACATTTAATTTCAAATAATTTATTCTGATTTATTCTCATCTCAATTGCCAAACACATTAGAATATCTATAAACTAGCCTAAATCAATTATTCAAATATTGTAATATTAATTTTTACAATTAAAATTATTAAAAACTATATTATTACTTTTATAATTACCTTAAACCTATAAAATTCAATTCATATTTGTAATATTTTATTTTATATATTTGAGTTATAAACCGTATTTTTGAGGATTATGATATTAAATAAGTACATTTTTTTATTAATAAGTAATATATATTGAGTAAGAACTAAAAATTTGTCGTTTTCAATTATTTCACTGGTGGAATATATTTTTATACAAAATAATTGAAAAATTTATATATGTAAATGAGATTTAGAGGTTGAAAAAAAAAACAAGTTTTAGATTATGTATAATAATTTTCTCAATAATTATAGATGATTTTCTAAATTAAAACTATATTGATTGTACTGCGTATCATATTATCCTACGTATGACGAAGGTAACTATTTTGTATATTATATTCAACACATTTGATATTTGTTTTCTTTTTTCAATTCACAATTTCGTTCATACTTTTTCTGCTATAGTTCTTTTTTTTTTATCTGAAACAATTTTATATATAAACCAAGTCCCCAAATACACCAAAACGGTTCACCGACCATCCGAATTAATACTTTTTCTGTTATACACGTAAAAACAATTGGATAAAAACACATAAAAGTTTTTTGTTTTCTCTTATAAAAACACGTAAAAGTTTTTTTTTTTCTTATAAAAACACGTAAAAGTTATGTTCACTTTTAGTTCTTTTTTCTACTTCAGGGTTTAAATTGTTATCAAATTTAGAGTAAATTTTTTCTTTGGCTAGTTTTATATCAGAAATAACAATATGTTAATTGTATGCAAAAGATTAAGCCGATCTTGATTGGGTTTGAAAATAGCATTTTAGAAAAATAATCTACCTATCAGGATTGATCGTCTAAAGGATATGGATGTGCGTGTATAATTTGTCGTGTAGTAGACCAGGAATAAATACTAAATAAATGCTAAGGGCGTGGTCGGCCACTACATTGTCACGATCACGGATCCTTTGTTATATTTTGTAGTTGGCTGTCGGCAATAATATCAATGACTTTTTAAAAAGTTTACAAAAGCATCATTATTTTTATTGAAAATAATAAATATGTTAAAAAATTAGTGATTATTTATCATCCCTTGAAACTAAACGTTAAGGTTGGGCATAGAGCTAATACTTGAAAAAATGCAAAATTTATGATTTAATTTATTTTTATTAAATATCTAATTTTTTAATTTGTTATGCTTCAAAAACTTTTAGATATCCAAAATTGCAGATATTTTGAAATTCTTGAATATCTGTTTTAAACTAAAAATAAAAATTAAAACATCAAAAAGTTTTAAAAAAAATATTTTAATATAATATTTAAACTAAATAACTAATAAATATATGAAATTATCTAATTTTATTTGATGTAATTAAAAAAATGACAAATAGAAGATTAAAATAGTGAAATCTACTTATTTTTAATAGAAGTATTTTTTCAAATGTATTTAAAAGATCTAAAAATATAAATATACGTTATAAATCTCATATATTATATGTATATAATTAATATAGAATTGGAACGAATATTTAAATTTTTTGGATTGAATCAAAGTAAATACCGAATCAAAGCAAATCTAACATAAAATATGTCCAGCCTTATTAAGCTTATCTAGCTTATAGACAAGTGTTATCTAGTTATGCTTGACACAAGTCAGACACTAACCAAGTTTTACCTTTGTCAAACCGTCCTTTTGCATGTAATCTTTCCTCCGATATATATGTGAAGGAGTAGCATAAGTAAGAGACATGAAATATACATACACATGAATAAGAAAAAAGATTTCATATCTCTCTCATTTAAAAGCCCTTTCACTTTGTTTCTTATAATATCAATAATCAAATAAGCAAAATATATTTATACCTCCTATATAGACTAGGTAAGTATCTACGCATACACGCGGAGTTTTTCTATATTTATATTTGTTGTTTAGAAAACTTACAAATTGTATCTTTGATTTTGATATGATCCGGATCGGCAGCCGCGAGGTTAGGGACGAGGCACGCGCATTGGAGCTACCGCAAGGACTGGTCACACGCGCAAAGGCGAGGAAACTCATGGACGCGGTTCAAAGGATGCTCGAGGAGGCACAACACGGAGGATCGGATGAGGCAACCCGGATCGTGATGCTTATGCAAGCCGAGGAGGAAAAAGATCAAGGGAATGTCTAAGTGACAAGCGCCTTGTCTTGTACTCTTTTTCTCATGTTCGGTTTTGTCCCAATGGGTTTTCCGAACATGGTTTTTAACGAGGCAAGACTTGGTCGCTTACATTTTTCACTTAGCCTTTCTCTTGGATCTTACGTGGCTTTTTTTTATGGACTCAAGCTTTCTTTTCACAAAGCCCAAGCCCATCACGTTTTGATAAGAAGCTTGAGTCAAAATTCAATCATTTTCTATGTCTTTTGCATGTTCTTCATTAATTAGTCAAACTTATTAATTAAGCTTTGTTATTTCCTAGGAAGGTTGCATGTAACCTTCCTTAGGACTATATATATGTGCTCCCCCCCTTCATAATAAGATCAACCAAATATTAAGTAAAAATCAAACTCTCTTTTCTACTTGTGTTCACTACCGTTGGTGGAATCCGACAACCCTTTCTCTTAGAAGCGATTCTAGAGAAGATCCTGTTTTCTCACGGTGGGTATCCGAGGAAGAAGACAGTCTATCCTTCACTCAATCCATCCATAGATTGTGTGATTTTATCATCATCACCATCGATCGTTCATCACCATCCATTCTCATCCGATCCGTTCCCCGTTTAAGACTCGGCTCCGCATCAAAGTTCCGGTCCATCGATTGGGATCGTATCAAGTGGTATCAGAGCACGCTTTGATCCAGAGTTAAGTTTCTTAACCTTTCCGATCTGTTCTTAATTTATATTTATTTTTAAAATCGAAAATCGGATTTTTGTTAAATCGTTTCTATGTATTCGATTTGTTGAATTTCGTACGCTTTTGTGTTGAAATCTTTTCTTAAAAGAATTTTGATACTTCTTTGTGTTAATTTGTGTCTTAGATATGGAGAAAGAGGCCAGCAACACACAAGAGGATCAATTCCTTAACCGCATGATGCAACGGATCGAGGCTAAGATGGATCAACTTCTATTTGACAAAATTGAAGAACTTAGGCAAAAGCGTCTCCATGATTTCTCAAACTCCAAACGTCACAAGAAGCAGCAGAAATCAGTGAAGATTGTGTCTCAATGGTTAGAATCTCATCCGTACTTGGTAAAAGAAGAAAAACCGAGAGACGAAACCGAGAGGGTTATCGACGCAAAATCTGATTTTGTAGAAGTTATTGAAAAATCAGTTGTTGAAGAAGTGCGTGAGTGTGTAGAGCTCACACAAGCTGAGTCTATTGTTAAAGAACCACCGGCCAAAGAGAAATTACTTGTTGCTCGAAGAACGTTGAGCCTTCAAACGAAAGACGATGAGCAAGAGCAACGCGAGAATCTTTTCCACACTCAGTGCGTGGTTCAAGACAAAGTTTGCAGCCTTATTATTGACGGAGGAAGCTGCACGAATGTGGCAAGTCTCACAATGGTCAAGAAGCTCGGATTAGAAATGAGAAAGCACCCGAGGCCATATAAGCTACAATGGCTCAACGAGGGAGGTAAATTGCAAGTTTCCAATCAAGTCACGGTACCATTGAGCATTGGCAAGTATAAGGACGAGGTCATATGTGACGTGTTACCCATGGGAGCTAGTCACATTCTTTTGGGAAGACCATGGCAATCCGATCGAAATGTGATGCACGATGGATTCACTAATCGGCACTCGTTCGAGTTCAAGGGTAAGAAAATCACTCTCATTCCAATGACGCCTCACGAGGTGTATCAAGACCAGCTATGTATGAAGAAAAGGCAAGAGGAAGCCAAACCCGAGAGCAACAATCTCTTGATCCATTCGGGTGAGATCGAACAAACTTATTCTTTTAATAAATCTCAAATTCCTTTTGTGTATAAAGAGACTCTCATGAGTTTCTCTAACCTTCCACCGGTATTTCCGAGTGCGGTGACTAATGTTTTGCAGGAACATGATGACGAGAATCCCAAAAAGTTGCCATACGTTCAAGACATCTCATGTCTCGAAACCGCATATCAAGCCGAATCCGTAAAAATGAAGGAGCTTGTCATCCACGATGATCCTGAAACCTTCACCAAAAGTAAAGTACCACCAGATCTTCATAAAATACCCGTCATGTGTGCAAACTTCAGCGAGACATTACCTTACTTCATCACACACCAGAAAGGTAAGGACAATGATGTGATCGACACATTGTCAAAGAGGTACAAACGTTTCTCTACTCCTCATAATATAATCCTTGATTTTGGAAATTTGGAGGAAATTTATGTTCGTGTTAAAGGCTTTGAGAAGCTTTATAACATTTGTGAAACATTTTATAGCGACCACTACCTTAGGGCAGATTTCTATTTGTTTTACGATAAAAGTTGTGCGTCTATTGCTGCCGTTTGTGAGTTGTTGTTTAGGTCAGCCCATGGACGTGAATTTATGTGGTCTTTTAATATCACCAAGACCATCAAGAAGGTCCTCTATCACTTCTCTTTGCCGCACAAGAAAGACGTTGCGAAAAAGGCTAAGCCAAAGCCGAGACTCAAAAAGATCGATGCGTATCCATCGAATCTTCAAGGTAAGTACCATGTGTCAAACTCCTTTCATATTTCTAACTTAGTCCATTTTGTTGCAGATAAAACAGATTTGAGGACAAATCCTTTTCAAGTGGGAGGGGATGATATGATCCGGATCGGCAGTCGCGAGGTTAGGGACGAGGCACGCGCATTGGAGCTACCGCAAGGACCGGTCACACGCGCAAAGGCGAGGAAACTCATGGACGCGGTTCAAAGGATGCTCGAGGAGGCACAACGCGGAGGATCGGATGAGGCAACCCGGATCGTGACGCTTATGCAAGCCGAGGAGGAAAAAGATCAAGGGAATGTCTAAGTGACAAGCGCCTTGTCTTGTACTCTTTTTTCCATGTTCGGTTTTGTCCCAATGGGTTTTCCGAACATGGTTTTTAACGAGACAAGACTTGGTCGCTTACATTTTTCACTTAGCCTTTCTCTTGGATCTTACGTGGGCTTTTTCTTTATGGACTCAAGCTTTTTTTTCACAAAGCCCAAGCCCATTACAAGCCCATCATGTTTTGATAAGAAGCTTGAGTCAAAATTCATCATTTTCTATGTCTTTTGCATGTTCTTCATTAATTAGTCAAACTTATTAATTAAGCTTTGTTATTTCCTAGGAAGGTTGCATGTAACCTTCCTTAGGACTATATATATGTGCTCCCCCCCTTCATAATAAGATCAACCAAGTATTAAGTAAAAATCAAACTCTCTTTTCTACTTGTGTTCACTACCGTTGGTGGAATCCGACAATCCTTTCTATTAGAAGCGATTCTAGAGAAGATCCTGTTTTCTCACGGTGGGTATCCGAGGAAGAAGACAGTCTATCCTTCACTCAATCCATCCATAGGTTGTGTGATTTTATCATCATCACCATCCATTCTCATCCGATCCGTTCCCCGTTTAAGACTCGGCTCCGCATCAAAGTTCCGGTCCATCGATTGGGATCGTATCAAGTGATATCAGGGCACGCTTTGATCTAGAGCTAAGTTTCTTAACCTTTCCGATCTGTTCTTAATTTATATTTATTTTTAAAATCGAAAATCGGATTTTTGTTAAATCGTTTCTATGTATTCGATTTGTTGAATTTCGTACGCTTTTGTGTTGAAATCTTTTCTTAAAAGAATTTTGATACTTCTTTGTGTTAATTTGTGTCTTAGATATGGAGAAAGAGGCCAGCAACACACAAGAGGATCAATTCCTTAACCGCATGATGCAACGGATCGAGGCTAAGATGGATCAACTTCTATTTGACAAAATTGAAGAACTTAGGCAAAAGCGTCTCCATGATTTCTCAAACTCCAAACGTCACAAGAAGCAGCAGAAATCAGTGAAGACTGTGTCTCAATGGTTAGAATCTCATCCGTACTTGGTAAAAGAAGAAAAACCGAGAGACGAAACCGAGAGGGTTATCGACGCAAAATCTGATTTTGTAGAAGTTATTGAAAAATCAGTTGTTGAAGAAGTGCGTGAGTGTGTAGAGAGCTCACACAAGCTGAGTCTATTGTTAAGGAACCATCGGCCAAAGAGAAATTACTTGTTGCTCGAAGAATGTTGAGCCTTCAAACGAAAGACGATGAGCAAGAGCAACGCGAGAATCTTTTCCACACTCGGTGCGTGGTTCAAGACAAAGTTTGCAGCCTTATTATTGACGGAGGAAGCTGCACGAATGTGGCAAGTCTCACAATGGTCAAGAAGCTCGGATTAGAAATGAGAAAGCACCCGAGGCCATATAAGCTACAATGGCTCAACGAGGGAGGTAAATTGCAAGTTTCCAATCAAGTCACGGTACCATTGAGCATTGGAAAGTATAAGGACGAGGTCATATGTGACGTGTTACCCATGGGAGCTAGTCACATCCTTTTGGGAAGACCATGGCAATCCGATCGAAATGTGATGCACGATGGATTCACTAATCGGCACTCGTTCGAGTTCAAGGGTAAGAAAATCACTCTCATTCCAATGACGCCTCACGAGGTGTATCAAGAACAGCTATGTATGAAGAAAAGGCAAGAGGAAGCCAAACCCGAGAGCAACAATCTCTTGATCCATTCGGGTGAGATCGAACAAAATTATTCTTTTAATAAATCTCAAATTCCTTTTGTGTATAAAGAGACTCTCATGAGTTTCTCTAACCTTCTACCGGTATTTCCGAGTGCGGTGACAGAAGAGACAACAAAAGAGAACAAACCCTCCCCAAATCAATTTTGCAATCTCCCCAAATCAATTTTGCAATCTCTTCTCTCTTCTCTCTTGTCGAAATCTCGATGGTAAAGACCCGTGGAGGAAAATTTCTGACTCGTCGGTCATAGAGGTTGAGGACGGACAAACCACCGGAAGGTGAAGTGGTTCGAACTCCATCGGATACGCGTCGGTCATAGAGGTTGAGGACGAACAAACCACCTGAAGGTGAGGCGGTTCGAACTCCATCGGAGACTGAGCCTGTTCGAACTCCATCGGATAATGAGGCTGTTCGAAATCCATCGGAGACTGAGGTGGTGGCAATTCCATCGGGTGAGCCTGTTCCTAAACCCAAAAGAAAAGCAAAGAGGAAGAAGCCAGTTGATGAAGATATTGAAGAAGATCGTGAGGCATTGAGTGATGATTGTGAGGTTGTTAGCGATGAAGATTGTGATGAGGTAAGGTATGCAAACGATTGCGAAGGAGAAGGGATAGATGAAGTAATTTGTAAGGACTTTGAAGCGGAGTTTGGAGCAGGTGCGAGAGAAGTTAACAATGGAGACGGAAGTGATGCAGATAGTGGAGATGATATATGGGATGATGAGAGGATTCTAGAACCGCGGTACAAGGTCGTGTCTTCGATTATTCAAAAGCTTATTTGGTTCGAAAATTTCATATTATTCAGTTGTCTGATGTATGAAGTTTCATATTATTTGGATTTATAAATCGGATGTCTGAAGTTTCATATTATTCAGTTGTCTGTGTAAATCGGATGCATAAACAACGTCGAAGACTCAGTTGTCTGTGTAAAACGAAGTTGTCTCTGCACGTAAAACGACGTCAATTTTGTCGTTAACATATACCGTTAACAAAAGTTAAACTCCGTCAGTCGAGCCTAAAATGGCCGAATTAACAAAACTATAACATTTTGTGTAAAAGTCAACAAAAAAATATGCGCTTAAAACGGCTTTTTGGAAGTTGAAGCTTTTTTTGGCCACTTTTTGAAAGTTGGAGCTTTTTTGACATTTTTCCCAATCTGCAATTGCTAGAACTTTCAGCATCAGCAAAATCTTCTCTCGTCTTAGAATCATTGCAAAGCTCAGGTTCACAAAGCTTACCATTTTTGTCTTCCGAGGATTTAGTTTCTACAGAATTTGCATTTCCTTTGTCCGCTTTCATCAAATCCTCTGACTCACATAATCCTTCTCGCAGAATAAGAACTTCTCTTGGACCAGCACATCTTCATCTACACATATATCTTTCACGTGATGAGGCTTAGCCTCAAGCTTTGCAACTCTCTATCGAGTTTCCAACCACCTGATGATTATCTGAAAATTGAAAAACCACTTGATGTACTTACTCGTTTGTGCTAAACATTAATAAGCAACATCTTAAAGCTACAAAGAAGCTAAAAGAATCATACAACTACAATATTTGAAAGCGAAAGACTCTTTTTACCTGTTGTCATTGTTGTAAGAGAGTAAATTTTGCATAGAGAGAAGAATGTGTACCATAGCTATATCTTTAAGCACCACTGAAAAAACCAATCTACATGTCCAAGGGTAAAAAATATATGAAGCGTCTTCATAGAAAAGAATCAAAGAACAACAATGAAGTTGCAGAGGGAAGACAAGCATAAGGAAACTTTGTCTAGAGGAAGGAAATTCTATCTATCTGCTTATGTCAAAGTTAGATACATAAGCAACCTTCGTATGACTTAAAAACGAAGCAATGGGCTAAGAAGATTGTGACTGAAATAAACCAAGCTTTGGGGAAAAATATTCTATGGATACACAGATACATAACATAAGTATAGTCAGTAACACATGTGAAAGTAATAAAGCGATGCAATTAATAGTTAGTTTACTTATCTTAAATATTTCCATATCAATATCAGGTTGACAAGAAACTAATATACCAAATCAACATCAAGCTTTATTATTGTAGCTAAATATGTGCATATTGCACATTTAACCCATCTATGGCGAGCACCTATGAAAATATTAGATGGCGACAAATACCCATTTTAAACTTCAGCAAGCTGTGCATCCCATTTAGTACCTCGCCTTTTAAATGCTACTTGTCCAAGTACAAGAGGAGCACCAAAGACTATGATATGAGCTGCATTCAACGAAAGAAAGTACCATTAGAAATGAACAAAAAACGGCACATAAGTGAACCGAAGATAGTTGTAATATGATTCTCCTCCAAAATCGACACTTCAGAAGCAAGTAGTGGCTGAATTCGTTCAGGGGGTGTAGATCGAATGAATGGAAGTAACAATGGATTGTATTGGTCACACTAAGGCTTAAAAAATCCCTAGATTCACCAGTGGATCGAGAGGTCACACAAAGGAAATGAAACTCCTTTGATTTACCTATTTTGATCTAGTTCTTAGAGAATTTGAGAATAAAAAAAGCTAGATGCCTTAAACTGAACGTTTACAAGGGTTTAAATAGGGAACTCAAAGAGAAACCCTAAAACAAGGTCCAAATACGAAAATAATACTTAACATAAGCTTAGAATAACATAAATTTTTAATTAAAAGAAGCAGGTGACGGTAGAGAAGCTTCTGGACGGTCTTGGTTCAACAAATGGGGTTAGTGAGATTAACAACTACCTCATTAAAAACCTTGACAAAAAAACCCAGTGGGAAAAAACTTGTCAAGGGAAAAAGAGTATAATTGTTCACCCTCCCATTTGTTAGAACTATATAGCTCGAATCAAAACAAGGGAGGTTTGAGAAGCATCTCTTTCTCCTACTCGATTCTCTAAGTATGTAAGTAGAGAATTGATAGTCTCCTTGAGCTTCCTGGTCCTAACTCGCGTCATTGGTCCACTTGGTATAGCTAAAACATCCGCAGGTTCAAGCTCAGGTTCTAGTTCATTATCTTTGGCCATGCTCATATCATCCCCTCCCTCTTGAAAATGATTTGTCCTCAAATCTGTTTAATCTGCAATAAAGGGAGAGAGATCATAAACATTAAAACTAGAACTCACAATATACTTACCTTGGAGATCCACTTGATAGGCATTGTCGTTGATTCTTCTTGTAACTGTGAATGGACCATCAATCCTGGGCATCAATTTGGATTTTCTCTCTTGTGGAAACCGTTCCTTCCTTAGATGCACCCAAACCTGGTCGCCAACTTCAAAGATCATCTTACGTCTTCCTTTGTTAGTGATGTGCGATAAAGCTACTATGTAGGGTTTATGCAATTAGGTCTTTAAATTTATAACCCTAGGGAACTGCAAGTGCACAGTTAAGACAATTGTAGTACTTAGGGATCGTTCCGCTGAGGACTTAGTGATGAATGCGCTACAAATCTATATGATTCTGATTAAGCTAAGAGATAATATTATTTGGTTTTTGGGGTTTTATGGAAGCAAATAACAAAGCAATAAAAGTAAAAGGATAGATATCAATTAAGATTAGAAATCAAACAGTTCATAAAACATATGCAAACACAAGCAATCGATTTAAGGTTTTAATACTAGTTGTTCTAGAACTCATATCACTAAGGTAAGGTCATCCCACTATCGTGAAGTAACTAACCATCTACGTTTTACACCCTAATAGACTCAACTATCGCAGGTTATTACAAGGTGAAAACATACATTATTGGTCGAGATTGATTGTTCACTAAACTCCTTAACTAACCTTTCAAATTGTTAAGGTTTCTAGCTCATCGAATACTAGGTCCGGAGATATAACAAGCTTTTGGAAAGTATATCAACCTAAGATCAGTCCTTGGGTAGCTAAGCCAATTCATGCTTTAAGTATAAATAAATATAAAGAATCAATTCTAGAATAAATCCCTAAACGATTAAATGCGTAAAAACATAGAATTAAGAGAATGAATAGAAATCATATCAAAGCTATAACTCTAACATGTTTTGCAACACGTAGCAGCAAGAGTAAAGCACATAGACAGTATAATTCATTGATCTATCTAAGCGTAAGGAATTGATCTCATCTCTTTGCAATAGGGCAAAGATCAACCTATCCTTAAAGGCTTCTAGAATCAAATAAACATGAAGAACAAGAGAAAAACGAAATACATTGTTTAGGTATTGATTTAGGCTGTTAATGATGGCTGCTTGAGTTCGTAGAGAGGGTAAAAGTAGGTATATATAGGGGTTCAAGGAGGCATAAGTCGGTTAGGGTTTCGTCGGGCAAATACGTCTTTTCCGTCGAAACTGAGCCAATTTCGGTCATGATAAGGATCAGCCTGCGTGACCGGTATTGGAAGCTTCTAAGATTCTTCTAGAAGGTCATAAAAAGGCTGGATATCGGCCCATGGCCTGGCCCGGTTCTTGGCTTCATTCTGCACATACTTCACTTCGAAGGCAGTTTGACATATCCTCAGTGTTTCGGGTGTATCTTCCATAGTACAGCTTCAATTGATGAAATTCCAACTTCATTAGAACGCTAACTCAAAGGGCTATCTCCACACCAAGGTTCATTATATTCCCAGTTGATTGGATCCTCCGTTCATCAATGAACTTCTGGCATATACGTTCTGTCCAGATTGAGAATGTGCATTATCTTCAAGATAAAATGGCTTGTCTTGGTTCCTTTGACTTGGATAAGTAGCTGCATCATAGATAATACTCCATTTGCTCCATTTTACATCCTTTTGATGATAAAACCTATTAAGACCTTAAAATCTACATATACGAGAAAACTACCTCTTTTGGTTCAAAAGCTTTATTAATATATATAAAAAACATACTAAAATAGATAGAAAAAGTGGTAAAATATAGGGTATATCAACTCCCCCAGACTTATCTTTTGCTTGTTCTTAAGCAAACAATAGTCAAGAATTGAGAAGAGGTTTGAAATTCGGAGGAACTTACATATCCTTTGGATCGTTGCATCAAATTCTAAACCTGTAATCCACATGAAACAAGATTAGCTCATAGACGTTGTCATCTTCTTCCATCACGAATTCGCAACATAGCCATATTCTAAATCTCTGTCCCTGCAAAAATCTCAATTTCAACTCAATTGACTCTTTCTACTCTCTTAGATTTAGTGAAAACTTATCATCAAGAACATCATTCAAGGAAGACGGGCTAGGTATTTGGAAAAGGCTGATTTTAGTGGTGAGGTTAAAAGTGTTTAGGGTTACCATAAACTCCGGGTGCGAGATATTATGCAAAATCGCAAGAGAGAATGGACCAGTTGATGTCCACAATTTCCCAACCACTTCTTCACGTCTTTCTCCCCCAGACTTAGATTTTTCTCCGGGAATCACTTGAAATCTCTTCTACTCGTCTCTTCTTTAGTATCATGACATTCCTTGGATATTCTTTTGCCATAAGACTCTTAGAATTACCGTTTTCCTTTCCCTTAGATTTTTTTTTCTTTTTTCTTTTTCTTTTTTTTTAATTTTTGTTTTTTATTATTATTATTTTTTTATTATTATTATATATATTTTTTTTATCAAAAGGGGAAAAACTATATCTCTTTAATATAAGTCAAGTATAGGCATGAATTGTTACCATGTTTTATGCATCCAAGGAACGGCCAAGCTCTTTGAAATTTGTTCTTTGTACTCCACCGTTCTTTACCAAATCGTCGCATCTCTTAGTGATTGGAAAATTGCGTCGATCCTTTTCTCTCCGACGTTTTTGCACATATCTGCAAGTATAAAACTAAAAGAGAATGCATGAGGTCTGAAAGAAGGTAAAGGGTTTTTAGGTAGGGTACCAACTAAAGATGAGCTGGCCATTCATGACAACAAAGAGTGGTAAAAGAGGATAAGATGTCATGAATGTGTGATTCGTTTCCCTGATCTAATATTCCTAATAAGAAGGGATCAAAAATCATATTAGTAGTCCAAATAGAGAGTCAAAATCATATCCATCAAAATAGTTGCAAGTAGAAATTTTCTGGACGGAGGCTCCATCATGAGGTTTCTGAATCGATTGTCATGATCAAACCCTGCAACAATGGTTACATAGTCTTTGAAATCAAAACGTCAATCCTAGGAAAGTGTCATAATTCCTATCTTATTATTTTTATGAAAACTTTTTATAGTTTTTTTTTATTTGAAAATAAATTTTGAAAAATCCATTGAAAACATAAAAACCAAACACTAACAAACGTGTTAGTAACAACAATCCCCCCAGACTTAACTTACACCGTCCCCGGTGTAAAATTAAATCAAATTAAGGGAGTAATGATGAAAATTATTTGACAGAAAAATTAAAAAGATGGAGAATAGAATGATAGTACCGGCTGTAGATATTTCCAGCAAAAATCTTAGGTTTTCGCGATCAATCTTAGATCTTCGTTGTTTTTGAGCATTGGGTATCCCGTATAAATCAAAACCATGCTTTGTATTTCCAATATCTTCTCTTTCTATCACATCTCGCTTGAATGGTGGATAATGCGTAAGACGATTGAATTGTGCGTCCATAATGAAATCTCTTGAAAATCCTGTTTAAGAGCAACATATCCTTGCAAAAACACTTGAAATCACTCGTTAAATTCATCCTGGATCTTAGTCTTCAATACAATTGTATTGAATTCCAAGTCCAAGGGAAGGAAAAATAGATATTAAACAAAAAGAAATCAAAATAATGAATCCAAATTGTTAAAAACTATCAATCTAGGTGAAATCAATGAATGAATATGTCAAGATGTGAAAATTATATTTAAAACCATTTAAATCTAACCAATATTTTAATTTTCTAATGCAAAAATTCATGAATCAAATAATTTTTAGTTAAATAATCATGAAATATGCAAAAATAAATTGGTTCTTTAAAAATTATGTGTGAAAAATGGTTTAAAAATAATTAAAAGAGTGAAAAAGGAAAAATTAACCTTTTTGTACCAAACGGTTAGGTGGTCGGTTCGGTGGTCCATGGCCCGTGACTCCGGTGGTGTGGTGGTTGATGGTGATGCGGTTCGGCCAAAACCGGTCTAGGTGTCGGGTGGCTAGTCGCGGTCAAGGATGGTTCGAGACGTGGCTCGAGTCCAAGGCGGTTCGGCACAAGACGGTGGTTGGTGGAGTTGGAGTCGTGAGTCAAGGCGGTACCGGTTTGGGTACCGGTTGGCGGTGTTGGTCGGCATCGGGTCGCGGTTCGGGGTGGGAAGGTGTGGATCGCGTCGTGTCGCGGGTCGGGATGGAATGGGACGTATTGGGGTCGAGTACCGGTTGGGGTTGGGATATTGGTCGGGTCGGTTGACCGATATCGAGACACGTAGTGTCGCGGGATGTGGGTCGCCGGACGGTTCGGGCGGGATGTGGGTCACGGGACGGTTCGGGCGGGATGGGTCGGGATGTGCGTGTCGCGGGATGGATCGGGCGGGAACTGGTCATGTCGCGGTAAAGTGTGTTGCGTACCGGTGCGGGTTTCGGTCGGTACCGCGGGTCGGTACTGCGGGAAGGATGGTCGCTAGTCGAGGCAAATCGTGCCGATATCGGGTGAGATGGTGCGGTATGGTCAAGACGGGTTGGTGTCGCGGACATGTCGCGGGAAGGATGCGTGGTCGTGTCGCGGACGTGTCGCGTACCGGTCGGTACCGTGGGTCGGTATCGCGACCGAAACGGACGCGGGACGGGTCGAGGCGAAATGTGTCGAGTACCGGTCGGGTGTGTCGACCGGTATTGTGTCCGGTATCAGGACACATGGGTCGCGGTAGTGTCGCGGTAAGGCTTCGTCGAGTCGCGGTAAGGTTTTCTTTAAGTCGCGGTAAGGTTTTGGTACGCGGGTCGGGGCATATCGTGCCGAGTATCGGTCACGAAATCTGACCGGTACGCGTGACCGTTATTCAAACACTCGTGTCGCGGGTGATCGGGACGTGATACCGGTCGATGTCGTGGGTCGATATCGGGACCGGTATGGCCTCTTGTCGCGGTCCACGCGATTTTTCGTCAATCTTTTTCTTCGTCTATACTCATCGGATTTGAGATCCAAAAGATGCTACGGACTCTTGAGAATGAGATCTTTCCAATGGTATTAATATTGTTGCCTGGTTCATGGTGGCTTGAACTGTGAAAAAGCTTGAAGATGCGGCTTCGTAACCTTTCTTGACGGTCTTGTTCAATCGGTCATAACTTGCTAACCGTAATAGCCAATCATGTTCTGCTTTTTCCTATAGCTTCATAAGACTGTCTCCTTCGTGTATACCAAAGTTCAAAAACGTCTGGGCTGATATTGAGCTCTAGTCATTCCATGAACAGAACAAGTCCTGTTCAATCTCCTCTTCATTGTTCTTCTCAAAACACATTTGTTTGCATTTTAAAAACTTTTTGTAAAATCCTGAAAAATTCATAGATAGATAAAATAATGAATAACAATATTGAGAAAAGTAAACTTAAATCCAAAAACTTAGAATGAGCAAAGCAATAAAATCAAAAACATAAATATGGGTTACCTCCCATAAAGCGCTTGTTTTAAGTCGGATAGCTCGACTCCTTGGGTTTTTAGGGTGGTGGAAGGTCTTCTAAAGGCTTGAGGTTGCCTTTAGAATGTGAATGAGGTCTCCTTAGGTCGTGTTCTGCATCTTCATCAAATTGGTTGGGTTCATTGATCAACACTTCTCTTTTCTCCGAAGGAATGTAGCGAGTTTGTTTAGCTCGAAATCCAGGCGGTGCGGCATAGTGATTGACACGAGTGTCTATGTTAGTGAAAGATATCCTTCCTAGATTATAGTCCATGATAGCTCTAGCAGTCGCCAAGAATGATCTTCCAAGAATGAAAGGTGTTGAACAATCGTTCATCGTTGCCACTTCAAAGTTTACCGGAACGATGCGATCTCCAATATTCAATGGGCAATTATGAATTTCGCCTAGTGAAAGTGTAGATGCTTCATTGGCGAGTGCAATTTGTATCCATGATGGCCGAAGGTTGGTGATCTTCATCATTCTCACCAGATATTCTGAAAGAACATTGATTCCGGCTCCCGAATCGCAAAGTGCATCGTCAAATTTGAAACCACGAATAGAGCAAGAGATGGTGAAAGGACCTGGATCGATGGTCTTGGAAAGGATCTTATAGTATTTTTGAGGATTTCTAGCTCGATCAAATAGCTCCTCAATCATGAAATCTTCTTCTTTGCTTTGTGAGAAACACTTTCTCAAGGATGGTCTTTTCCTCCACACTCCTTCAAAGGATAACTCTTGAGGGAGTTCTTTCACAAGAGAGTTGAATACTTATAGAATCTCATCACTTATGAAACGTGTCCTCTTGGTGGTCCTCTCGGCAAACTTAAATCCTTTTGGGGGCGGTTTTACCGAAATTCTTGCCGTGAGTTTTCCTTGGCTTGTTTTCGTCTTCTTCAATGGTCTTGAGAATTCATCTTCATCTTGATTAGAGGTGGACTCGTCTTCTTTAAGGGCAGTAAGAGTGCAGCAATTAGCAGTAGGTACAAAGTCTTCTTCTATTGTTTCCAATTGAAAAGGAATTTGCACCGTTTCTTCGATGCTCTTCAAGCGATCATCTAGTTGCTTCACTTGATTGGAGGTGTTGATTGCTTCTTCTCCTAGCTTTGTTGTTGTGGCCGTGTGCTCCTTGGTATGGTGATCAAGGTCATAACGGATAGCATTAAGGGTTTG
This sequence comes from Arabis hirsuta, assembly GCA_964056655.1. Classification (NCBI taxonomy): domain Eukaryota; kingdom Viridiplantae; phylum Streptophyta; class Magnoliopsida; order Brassicales; family Brassicaceae; genus Arabis; species Arabis hirsuta. The sequence goes on from OZ053304.1 coordinate 16,844,287, forward strand.
TACCGTTAGCCTAGTATCGGTCTCCAATTCTTCTACCTTTGAGGAGAGTTCGCCTTTGGTGGTTTTGACTTCTTCTACTGCTTGAGCAGCTTAGTAAGCCTTGATAGCTACTTAATTTAGCTCCTTGTTAAGCTTCCCAAGGTCCTCCTTAGTGTTCTTAACCGTTTCTTCCAATTGGTCATAAGTTAGATCAATCTTATGCTTGATATCGTTGATGTCGTCTTTATCTTCATGAAGATGTCTTGTATGAATCTCTTCTATTCCTTCCAATTGGACCAAACATGATTCAATCTTCTCAAATTGAACAATAAGCACTTCAAACTTCTCCTTAAGAGATGAATTTATGATCTCGATCTTGGAATCGACATCATGAATGACTTTTTTAGTGTCTTCCATGAATCGATGCATCAAGGCTTCGAGTTTGTCTTCTTGGGGGTTTGAGTGGGAATGGTGATGGGACTGTGGTGATGGTGGCGGACGGATGTGATGAGGACGAGGACGACTTTCTCCTCCATAAGCTTCCCAAGGACGATACAACATTGGATTGTATCGGTTTTGGTGAGAACGTGGCGGTTGATGAAATTCATGAGGCATGGGGATGTAATCTCCTTCTTCTTCATGAGGGTAAGTGCTCGCCATTCTCTTTGGGTTGTGATGCTCCATTGACGAATCTCTGAAACTCACATAAATTAAAAACCAAAAACAAAAAGAAAAATTAGAAAAATCGAAAATCAGAAAAAAAATTGAAAAGAAAAAAAAACAAACTTAGACTTAATCTTTATAAAAAAAATTTGCAGGCAATCAAACAAAAGTCCCCGGCAACAGCACCAAAAAACTTGATGTGCGATAAAGCTACTATGTAGGGTTTATGCAATTAGGTCTTTAAATTTATAACCCTAGAGAACTGCAAGTGCACAGTTAAGACAATTGTAGTACTTAGGGATCGTTCCGCTGAGGACTTAGTGATGAATGCGCTACAAATCTATATGATTCAGATTAAGCTAAGTGATAATATTATTTGGTTTTTGGGGTTTTATGGAAGCAAATAACAAAGCAATAAAAGTAAAAGGATAGATATCAATTAAGATTAGAAATCAAATAGTTCATAAAACATATGCAAACACAAGCAATCGATTTAAGGTTTTAATACTAGTTGTTTTAGAACTCATATCACTAAGGTAAGGTCATCCCGCTATCGTGAAGTAACTAACCATCTACGTTTTACACCCTAATAGAGTCAACTATTGCAGGTTATTACAAGGTGAAAACATGCATTATTGGTCGAGATTGATTGTTCACTAAACTCCTTAACTAACCTTTCGAATTGTTAAGGTTTCTAGCTCATCGAATACTAGGTCCGGAGATATAACAAGCTTTTGGAAAGTATATCAACCTAAGATCAGTACTTGGGTAGCTAAGCCAATTCATGCTTTAAGTATAAATAAAGATGAAGAATCAATTCTAGAATAAATCCCTAAACGATTAAATGCGTAAAAACATAGAATTAAGAGAATGAATAGAAATCAAATCAAAGCTATAACTCTAACATGTTTTGCAACACGTAGCAGCAAGAGTAAAGCACATAGACAGTATAATTCATTGATCTATCTAAGCGTAAGGAATTGATCTCATCTCTTTGCAATAGGGCAAAGATCAACCTATCCTTAAAGGCTTCTAGAATCAAATAAACATGAAGAACAAGAGAAAAACGAAATACATTGTTTAGGTATTGATTTAGGCTGTTAAGGCCGGCTGCTTGAGTTCCTAGAGAGGCTAAAAGCAGGTATATATAGGGGTTCAGGGAGGCATAAGTCGGTTAGGATTTCGTCGGGCAAATACGTCTTTTCCGTCGAAACTGAGGCAATTTCGGTCATGATAAGGATCAGCCTGCGTGACCGGTATTGGAAGCTTCTAAGATGCTTCTAGAAGGTCATACAAAGGCTGGATATCGGCCCATGGCCTGGCCCGGTTCTTGGCTTCATTCTGCACATACTTCACTTCGAAGGCAGTTTGACATATCCTCAGTGTTTCGAGTGTATCTTCCAAAGTAAAGCTTCAATTGATGAAATTACAACTCCATTGGAAAGCTAACTCAAAGGTCTATCTCCACACCAAGTTTCATTACATTCCCAGTTGATTTGATCCTCTGTTCATCAGTGAACTTCTGGCATATACGTTCTGTCCAGATTGAGAATGTGCATTATCTTCAAGATAAAATGGCTTGGCTTGGTTCCTTTGACTTGGATAAGTAGCTGCATCATAGATAATACTCCATTTGCTCCATTTTACATCCTTTTGATGATAAAACCTGTTAAGACCTTAAAATCTACATATACGAGAAAACTACCTCTTTTGGTTCAAAAGCTTTATTTATATATATAAAAAACATACTAAAATAGATAGAAAAAGTGGTAAAATATAGGGTATATCAGGTAGCCTGCTTCTCATAGAGCTTAGTCTTCTCTTCCAGATTCTGTCTAGCCTTCTCGTGAATCTGTTTAACCATCTCTGCCTTTTTCTGTCCATCTACACTAGATCTTTCACTCAAAGGTAAAGGAATTAGATCTAATGAAGACAAAAGGTTAAAGCCATAGACAATCTGGAAAGGAGAGTACTTAGACGCAGAATGAATAGCATAATTATATGCAAACTCTATGTGAGGCAAACAATCTTCCCAACTCTTAAGATTTTTCTTAATCAAAGCACGCAAGAGAGTACCGAGAGTCCTATTAACTACTTTAGTCTGACCATCAGTGATATGAGCATGGCCAAAGATAATGAACTAGAACCTGAGCTTGAACCTGAGGATGTTTTAGCTATACCAAGTGGACCAATGATGCGAGCTAGGACCAGGAGGCTCCAGGAGACTATCAATTCTCTACTTACACACGTAGAGAATAGAGCAGGAGAAAGAGATGCTTGTCAAACTTCCCTAGTTTTGATTCAAGCAATATAATTCTAACAAATGGGAGGGTGAACAATTATACTCTTTTTCCCTTGACAAGTTTTGTCCCACTGGGTTTTCTTGTCAAGGTTTTTAATGAGGTAGTTATTCATCTCACTAACCCCATTTGTTGAACCAAGATCGTCCAGAAGCTTCATTACCATCAGCTGTCTCTTTTATTTTAACCTATGATATTTTTAAGCCTATGTTATGTTTTTATTTTTATTTTGGGCCTTAAAAACGTGTATTAGGGTTTCTAATTGAGTTCCCTATTTAAACCCTTGTAAACCTACAGTTTAATCTATCTAGCCTTTTATTCTCAAACTCTTTTCTAAGACTAGATCAAAACAGGTAAATCAGAGGAGTTTTATTCCCTTTGTGCGACCTATCGATACACTGGTGAATCTAAGGAGTTTCGCAGCCTTAGTGTGACCAAATCAATCCATTGTTACTTGAATCCATTCGTTCTACCTCATCACCTAACGATTTCATCTCTACTAGCTTCTGAAGTGACGATTTTGGAGGAATGTTCATATTAAGTGGTATCAGAGCCTCTTTGGAAGCTAAGTACTCTTAGATCTTGTGTTTTAATGCTTGTTTATCAGTATGTTTCTTGTGGATCTAAGTGTTCTGCGTTTTCTTTCATTTTGTGTCCTTTGACATTCTAGAACTGCACAAATCTGAATTTTTTCACCATTTCGTGTTATTTGCATTGTCTTCTTGTTAATTTGAGCCGATCTATGTGTTCTACAAGTGATTTGTGTTCGATCTAGTGCTATATGACTTGTATTGATTGCGTTTTCGCACAGACCTTGTTCTACACAATCTGAATTCGTGTTGTTTGTCTCTTTAACTTCTCAAAACTGCACCAATCTGTGTTGTTACTTGTTCTAAAGTAAAATCGTGTTTGCTGTTCTTTTACAGTATGAAATTTCAATTTTTGCTTGAAGAACTTGTAACTGTGTGTTTTGTTAAATTATTTCAGGCTTTATGGCAAATCAGAGGAGGAAGAGGAGATTAGGAACAACCGAAACAACAAACTCCTCATTGAAGCTATAACAAACAAAATGCAGAAGATTATGGATGATAGATTTGCTGCTCTAGAGGAAAAGGACAGAACCAGAACTGATACTAGGCCGAATCAAGGACAGAATGACCGGTTTACTGATGCTGCATCAGATCAATATTATCAGAGGAGAAGTGACGCATCACGAGGTAGCCAGAGGAGAAACATGCATAATAGAACTCAAGATGATCTTCTGAGGGACAATCTCAAGGGTCTTAAGATCAATATCCCTCCATTTCATGGCAAAACCGATCCTGATGCTTACTATAGGAAAAGAAGATTGAGTTAGTCTTCAATGTTTAGCAGTACATGGAGCTTAATAGAGTCAAGATCGCTGCAATAGAGTTTCATGATTATGCTTTGAGCTGGTGGGATCAGCTAGTCACGACCAGGAGAAGAAATCAAGAGCTACCGGTTGAAACTTGGGCAGAAATGAAAAGTCTGATGAGAAAAAGGTTTGTACCTAGTCATTATCACAGAGAGCTGCATCAGAAGCTGAGAAAACACACTCAAGGATCTTAGACAGTGGAGGAGTATTATCAGGAGATGGAAGTGTTGATGCTGCGAGCTAACATAGCAGAGGATCAAGAAGCTATAATGTCACGGTTTCTAGGGGGATTGAACCAAGAAATTCAAGACAGATTAGAAATTGAACATTACATGGAGCTTGAGGAGATGTTACACAAAGCTATTCTGTTTGAACAACAGATTAAAATAAAAAGAGCTTAACGTTCTAGCTATGGTGATAACTCTTCATACACACGGCCAGGTTACTCTAAAGAGGACATGAACTCTTCTACTAAAGAATTCAAGCCAATAGTGTACTTTAAGCCTTTTGATGCGACTAAAACTACTACTTCAGCACCTGCAGACTACAAAGGAAAAGCCAAAGAAGGTGTTGTTCGATCTAGAGATGTCAGCTACTTCAATTGCCATGGAAAAGGGCATTATGCAAATGAGTGTTCTAACAAGCATGTGATGATCCTTTTAGAAAGTGGTGAAGTAGAATCTGCTGACGAGTATCCAGAGGCTTCTAGTGAGGATGAGCAGGAGATCTTATCTGTTAAAGGGGACTTATTAGTGGCCAGAAGAACTCTAAGTGTGCAGAACAAGACTCAGGAGCAGGAACAAAGAGAGAATCTGTTTCACACAAGATGCAATGTCCAGGGTAAAGTCTGTAGCTTGATCATCGATGGGGGTAGCTGTACTAGTGTGGCTAGTGATATTATGGTCAAGAAACTTGGTTTGAAGAGTACAAAGCTTCCAGCACCTTATAAGCTTCAGTGGCTTAATGATAGTGGCGAAATGAGTGTCAGCAAGCAGGTTTTGGTTCTTATCTCTATTGGCAAGTATGAGGACGAGATTCTTTGTGATGTTCTGCCTTTGGAAGCCAGTCACATACTATTAGGACGCCCTTGGCAATCAGACAAAAGTTATACATGATGGCTTCTCAAATCGCCATACTTTTGAGTATAAAGGGAAGAAGACTACACTGGTTCCTATGACTCCACATGAGGTTTATCTTGACCAGAAGAAAGACTCTCCTCAGCGTAAACGCCCAAATTTCTTTGCCAAGTCTAGTGATGTTAAGAAAGCCTACTACTCTAATCATTCTATGCTCCTGTTTGTTTATAAAGAATCATTGCTTAATCTGTCTAATCTTACACCGGTGCTACCGAGTGAAGTGACTAATCTTTTGCAGGAGTACAGTGACGTTTTCCCTGAAGAAACTCCACCAAGTTTACCATCGATCAGAGGAATTGAGCATCAGATTGACTTTGTACCTAGATCTTCTCTCCCAAACAGACCAGCGTATAGGACTAATCCGGTGGAAACTAAGGAACTTCAGAAGCAGATCAATGAACTGATGGAAAAAGGACATATTCGTGAGAGTATGAGTCCTTGTGCAGTGCCAGTCTTGCTTGTGCCAAAGAAAGACGGAAGCTGGCGAATGTGTGTTGATTGTAGAGCAATCAATAATATTACGGTGAAGTATCGACACCCTATTCCTAGATTAGATGATATGCTTGATGAATTGCATGGTTCTAGCATATTTTCTAAGATTGATCTTAAGAGTGGTTATCACCAGATTAGTATGAAAGAGGGTGATGAATGGAAGACTGCATTTAAGACTAAGCATGGTTTATATGAGTGGTTAGTTATGCCTTTTGGATTGACTAATGCTCCTAGTACCTTTATGCGTTTGATGAATCATGTGCTTAGAGCTTATATAGGCCTGTTTGTTGTTGTCTATTTCGATGATATCCTTATATACAGCAGAAATCTTGATGAGCTCACTAAACATGTTAAGATGGTGCTAGATACACTTAGGAGAGAAACATTGTTTGCAAACTTTAAGAAATGCACTTTTTGCACAGATAATGTGGTTTTCCTAGGCTTTGTTGTGAGTGCAGACGGAATCAAAGTAGATGAAGAGAAGGTGAAAGCAATCAAGGAATGGCCACGTCCTAAAACAGTAGGGGAAGTCAGGAGCTTTCATGGCCTTCCGGGTTTCTACAGACGTTTTGTGAAGGATTTGAGCACTTTAGCAGCTCCCTTAACTGAAATCATCAAGAAAGATGTGGGATTCAGATGGGAGAAAGCGCAGGAGACAGCATTCCAATGCCTAAAAGAGAAGCTTATTCATGCTCCTGTTTTATCATTACCTGATTTTGTTAAGACTTTTGAGATTGAATGCGATGCTTCTGGTGTAGGAATTGGAGCTGTTTTGATGCAAGACAAGAAGCCAATAGCGTTCTTCAATGAGAAGCTAGGAGGAGCGACTCTCAATTATCCAACGTATGACAAGGAGCTGTACGCCTTGATTAGAGCTCTCCAAACATGGCAACACTACCTCTGGCCAAAAGAATTCGTTATTCACACAGACCATGAGTCTTTAAAACACTTGAAAGGTCAGCAGAAACTCAATTAGAGACATGCTAGATGGATTGAGTTCATAGAAACATTCCCATGTGTCATCAAGTACAAAAAAGGTAAGGATAATGTTGTAGCCGACGCATTATCCAGGAGGTACACTCTTCTCTCTATTCTTGATTCTAGACTTTTGGGTTTTGAACAGATTACATAACTCTATCCTACTGCTTCTGATTTTCAAGAAATCTATAGCTCTTGTAAAAAATTTGCTTCTGCTCCTTATTTTAGACAAGATGGATTTCTCTTTTATAAAAACAGACTATGTGTGCCTAATTGTTCTCTCCGAGATTTGTTTACTACGGAAGCACACAGAGGAGCTTTGATGGGACATTTTGGCATTGCTAAGACTCTAGAAGTGATGAAAGCTCATTTTCATTGGCCACACATGAAACGTGATGTTGAAAGAATCTGTAACAGTTGTACTGTTTGTAAGCATGCCAAATCTAAGGTTCAGCCTAACGGTTTGTATACACCTCTCCCTATTCCTACTCATCCTTGGAATGACATTTATATGGATTTTGTGATGGGCTTGCCTAGGACTAGGACAGGGAAAGATTCTATATTTGTTGTGGTTGATAGGTTCTAAAAAATGGCGCATTTCATTACTTGTAATAAGACTGATGATGCATTGCATGTGTCTAACCTATTTTTTAAAGAAATTGTGCGTTTGCATGGAATGCCTAAGTCTATTGTGTATGATAGAGATACTAAGTTCCTTAGCTACTTTTGGAAAACTTTGTGGTCTAACCTAGGAACTAAGCTTCTGTTTTCTACTAGTCATCCACAGACTGATGGTCAGACTAAAGTAGTTAATAGAACTCTAGATTCTCTCTTGCGTGCTTTGATTAAGAAAAATCTGAAGAGTTGGGAAGATTGTTTACCTCCATAGAGTTTGCATATAATCATGCTATTCATTCTGCATCTAAGTACTCTCCTTTCCAGATTGTCTATGGCTTTAACCCTTTGTCTCCATTGGATTTAATAACTTTACCTTTGAGTGAAAGATCTAGTGTAGATGGACAGAAAACGGCAGAGATGGTTAAACAGATTCACGAGAAGGCTAGACAGAATCTGGAAGAGAAGACTAAGCTCTATGAGAAGCAGGCTAACAAAGGAAGACGTAAGATGATCTTTGAAGTTGGCGACCAGGTTTGGGTGCATCTAAGGAAGGAACAGTTTCCAGAAGAGAGAAAATCCAAACTGATGCCCAGGATTGATGGTCCATTCACAGTTACAAGAAAAATCAACGACAATGCCTATCAAGTGGATCTCCAAGGTAAGTATACTGTGAGTTCTAGTTTTAATGTTTCTGATCTCTCTCCTTTTATTGCAGATGAAACAGATTTGAGGACAAATCCTTTTCAAGAGGGAAGGGATGATATGAGCATGGCCAAAGATAATGAACTAGAACCTGAGCTTGAACCTGAGGATGCTTTAGCTATACCAAGTGGACCGATGACGCGAGCTAGGACCAGGAGGCTCCAGGAGACTATCAATTCTCTACTTACACACGTAGAGAATAGAGCAGGAGAAAGAGATGCTTGTCAAACTTCCCTAGTTTTGATTCAAGCAATATAATTCTAACAAATGGGAGGGTGAACAATTATACTCTTTTTCCCTTGACAAGTTTTGTCCCACTGGGTTTTCTTGTCAAGGTTTTTAATGAGGTAGTTATTCATCTCACTAACCCCATTTGTTGAACCAAGATCGTCCAGAAGCTTCATTACCATCAGCTGTCTCTTTTATTTTAACCTATGATATTTTTAAGCCTATGTTATGTTTTTATTTTTATTTTGGGCCTTAAAAACGTGTATTAGGGTTTCTAATTGAGTTCCCTATTTAAACCCTTGTAAACCTACAGTTTAATCTATCTAGCCTTTTATTCTCAAACTCTTTTCTAAGACTAGATCAAAACAGGTAAATCAAAGGAGTTTCATTCCCTTTGTGCGACCTATCGATCCACTGGTGAATCTAAGGAGTTCCGCAGCCTTAGTGTGACCAAATCAATCCATTGTTACTTGAATCCATTTGTTCTACCTCATCACCTAACGATTTCATCTCTGCTAGCTTCTGAAGTGACGATTTTGGAGGAAAGTTCATATTAATCAGTTTGAGGATGACATGTAGTAGAAAACAAAGCTTAGTTCCTAGCTTAGACCACAAAGTTTTCCAGAAGTAACTAAGGAACTTAGTATCTCTATTAAACACAATAGACTTAGGCATGCCATGCAAATGCACAATCTCTTTAAAGAACCAGTTAGACACATGCAATGCATCATCAGTCTTATTGCAAGCAATGAAATGTACCATTTTTGAAAATCTATCAACCACAACAAATATAAAATCTTTCCATGTTCTAGTCCTAAGCAAACCCATCAAAAAATCCATAGAAATGTCATTCCAAGGATGAGTAGGAATAGGAAGAGGGGTATACAAACTGATATACCCTATATTTTACCACTTTTATTATCGATTTTACTATGGTTTTTATATATATTAATAAAGCTTTTGGACCAAAAGAGGTAGTTTTCTCGTATATGTAGATTTTAAGGTCTTAACAGGTTTTATCATCAAAAGGATGTAAAATGGAGCAAAAGAAGTGTCATCTATGATGCAGCTACTCATCCAAGTCAAAGGAACCAAGCCAAGTCATTTTATCTTGAAGATAATGCACATTCTCCAACTGGACAGAACATATACGCCAGAAGTTTGCTGAAGAACGGAGGATAAAATAAACTAGGAATTTAGTGAAACTTGGTATGGAGATATCCCTTTGAGTTAGATTTCCAATGGAGTTGGAATTTCATCAATTGAAGCTGTACTTTGGAAGATACACCCGAAACACTGAGGATATGTCAAACTGCCTTCAAAGTGAAGTGAGTGCAGAATGAAGCCAAGCACCGGGCCAGCCCATGGGCCGATGATCCAGACTTTTTCCGACCTTCTAGAAGCACCTTAGAATCCTACAATACCGGTCACGCAACCCGTCCATTATTTGGACCGATATTGCCTCTGTTTCGACCAAAAAGACGTATTTGCCCAAAAAAACCCTAGCCGACTTAAGCCTCCTTAAACCCTTATATATACTTGCTTTTAGCCTCTCTAGGAACTCAAGCATCCGGCGTTAATAGCCTAAATGAATACCTAAACAATGTATTTCGTTTTTCTCTTGGTCTTCATGCTTATTTGATTCTAGAAGCCTTTAAGGATAGATTGACTTTGTCCTATTGCAAAGAGATGAGATCTAACTCCTTACGCTTAGATAGATCAACGAATTATACTGTCTATGTGCTTTACTCTTGCTGCTATGTGTTGCAAAACATGTTAAAGTTATAGCTTTGATTTGATTTCTATGCACTTTCTTAATTCTATGCCTTTACATATTTAATTGTTTAGAGTTTTATTCTAGAATTGATTTTTCATCTTTATTTATTGATACGCCGCAGGATTCAGACTTGGCCCAGCATGATGCTTCAGGCAGGGATGGGATGGATCATAGAGTGCAGCTTGAACCAGAGCTTAAAGCCGACGAGGACTTAGTTGTACCAGTTGGACCTATTACTCGAGCGAGAGCTAAAAGACTCAAGGAGGGGATTGGAGGATTTTTTAAACAAATGCTTATTCAACCAGATCACTTGGGTGGATTGGAGAAGACGTATCTCAAACCATTCTTGTTTTGATACAGGCCCGAGAAGATCACTAAAATGGGTATGTGACCATTTGTACTCTTTTTCCTTTTCCTTGGTTTTATCCCAATGGGTTTTCCAGGAAAGGTTTTAATGAGGCAAAGTGGATCACATTGCTACTAAGCCCATTAGAATCAGTTTGATCCATGAAGAGCAAAACGTGTGGAATGAACCTAGACGGTAGTCGAAGGGTCACTTTGACCAAAACATGTGGAATGAAGAGTTCTTTGACTCCTCTTTATTTTCGGTCCTTACTGCATTTTTCTATGCTTCTTTTTCCCATAAAAACATTTAAATCACGTCTCTTTCATTCCTTTATGTATGCAAACTCAGTTTAAGTTTCAATAATCGATTTTCCTTTGTTTTTTGGGTTAGAATTCTCTTTGGTTTTTGCTAAGAGCATTTGCTGTCACTTGGTGCGTAATATCCAAGTAACATCCTCTTCTTTGCTGTTGTAGTGCTTCATATCTAGAGGCATTGAGGAGTGGGAATATCAGCAGACTTACACATCTGTTGTGCGACCCTTCAATCCATCAAATCACCCTTGTTTGCATCCTGCTTCTTGGTGTGAATCCTATCTTTATAATCCGGTTGAGTGATCCTTAAATCTGGGCGTATCATTTATACTCAAAGCATGAATTGGCTTAGCTAATCAAGGAGTGATCTTAGGTTGATATACTCTCCAAAAGCTTGTTATATCTCCGGACCTAGTATTCGATGAGCTAGGCGTCTTAACAATTCGATAGGTTAGTTAAGGAGTCTAGTGAACAATCAATCTTGAGCATAAAGCACGTTTTCACCTTGTAATAACCTGCGATAGTTGAGTCTATTAGGGTGCAAAACGTAGATGGTTAGTTACATCACGATATTGGGATAACCTTACCTTAGTGATATGAGTTCTAGAACAACTAGTATCAAAATCCTAAATCGATTGCTTGTGTTTTGCATATGTTTTGTGAATTGCTTGAATTCTAATTTTAATTGATATCTATCCCTTTACTTTTATTGCTTGTTATTTGCTTCCATAAAACCCTAAAAACCAAATAATATGTTCCCTTAGCTTAATCCGAATCATATAGGTTTGTAGTGCATTCATCACTTAGTCTTCAGTGGATCGACCCTTAAGTACTACAATTGTCTTAACTGTGCACTTGCAGTTCCCTATGGTTATAAATTTAAAACCTAATTGCATAAACCCTACATAGAAGTTTTATGCACATCAAGTTTTTTTGGCGCCATTGCCGGGGACTTTTGTTTGATTGCCTACAAATTTTTTTGTTTTTCCTTTTTGATTTTTCTAATTTTTCGTTTTTGTTTTTGGTTTTTAATCTTTGTGAGTTTTAGAGATTCATCAATTAAGCATCACAATCCAAAGAGAAAGGCGAGCCCTTACCCTCGTGAAGAAGTTGGAGAGTACATCTTCATGCCTCGTGAATTCCATCAACCGCCACTTTCTCACAAAAATCGATACAATCCAACCTTGTATCGTCCTTGGGAAGCTTATGGAGGAGAAAGTCGCCCTCATCCTCATCACATCCATCCGCTACTATCAATACAGTCCCACCACCATCCCCACTCAAACCGCCCAGAAGACAACCTCGAAGCCTTGATGCATCGATTCGTGGAAGACACTAAAAAAGTCATCCAAGATCGAGACCATAAATTCATCTCTTAAAGAGAGGTTTGAGGTCCTTATTGATCAATTTGGAAAAATTGAATCACGTTTGGTCCAATTGGAGGAGATAGAAGAGGTTCATACGAGACATCTTCATGAAGATAAAGACGACATCGTCAATATCCAGCATAAGATTGATCTAACTTATGACCAATTGGAAGAAACAGTAAAGGCCACAAGGGAAGACGTTGGAAGGCTTAATAATCAACTAAATTCAGTAGCTATTATGGCTTACCAAGCTGCTAAAGACGTGGGAGAGTTCAAGACCAACCAAGGCAAACTCACCTCGAAAGTGGAAGAATTGGAGAACGATAATAGGCTAACGGTACAAACCCTTACAGTCGTTCGTTTTGACCTTGACCACCATGATAAGGAGATCATTGACATAACAACGAAGCTACAAAGAGAAGCAATCGAAACCTCCAACCATGTGAAGCAACTAAGCGATCGATTGAAGAGAATCGAAGAAACGGTGCAAGTTTGCCTTCAATTGGAACCAATAGAAGAAGAATCTACACCTAATGCTATTGTTGCACTCTTACTGCCCTTAAAGAGGACGAGTCTACCTCTAATCAAGACGAAGACGAAGTCTCAAGACCATTGAAAAAGGCGAATAGAAGCCAAGGAAAACTCACGGCGAGAATTTCGGTAAAACCTTCCCCTAAAGGATGCAAACTTGCCGAGAGGACCACCAAGAGGACACGTTTCATAAGTGATGAGATGCTACAAGTATTCACTTCTCTTGTGAAAGAACTCCCTCAAGATTTGTCCTTTGAAGAAGTATGGAGAGAAAGACCATCTTTGCAAAAGTGTTTCTCACACAGCAAAGAAGACGATTTCATGATTGAGGAGCTATTTGATCGAGCTAGGAATCCTCAAAAGTAATTTAAGATCCTTTGCAAGACCCTCGATCCAGGTCCTTTCAACATCTCTTGCTCTATTCGTGGTTTCAAATTTGACGATGCACTTTGCGATTCGGGAGCCGGAATCAATGTTCTTTCAGAATCTCTGGTGAGAATGATGAAGATCACCAACCTTCGGCCATCATGGATACAAATTGCACTCGCCAATGAAGCATCTACACTTTCACTAGGCGAAATTCATAATTGCCCATTGAATATTGGAGATCGCATCGTTCCGGTAAACTTTGAAGTGGCAACGATGAACAATTGTTCAACACCCTTTATCCTTGGAATACCATTCTTGGCAACTGCTAGAGCTATCATGGATTATCCTCTAAGATGGATATCCTTCACTAACATAGACACTCATGTCTATCATTATGCCGCACCGCCTGGATTTCGAGCTAAACAAACTCGATACATTCCTTCGGAGAAAAGAGAAGTGTCGATCAATGAGCCCAAACAATTCGATGAAGATGGAGAACACGTCCTAAGGAGACCTCATTTACATGCTAAAGGCAACCTCAAGCCTTTAGAAGACCTTCCACCACCCTAAAAACCCAAGGAGTCGAGCTTTCCGACTTAAAACAAGCGCTTTATGGGAGGCAACCCATATTTATGTTTTTGATTTTATTAATTTGCTTATTCTAAGTTTTTGGATTTGTTTTTATTTTTCTCAACATTGTCATTCATTATTTTATCTATCTATGCATTTTTCAGGCTGTTACAAAATTGTTTTTCCAAAACAAATGTGAATTTTTAAGAAGAACGATGAAGAGGAGATCGAACACGACTTGTTCTGTTTATGAAATGAATGGAGCTCTATATCAGCCCAGACGTTTTTGATATTTGTTTTACACGAAGGAGACAGTCTTATGAAGCTATAGGAAAAAGCAGAACATGATTTGCTATTACGGTTAGCAAGTTATGACCGATTGAACAAGACCATCTAGGAAGGTTACGAAGCCGCGTCTTCAAGCTTTTTCACAGTTCAAGCCACCACAAACCAGGCTACAATATACATACCATTGGGAAGATCTCGTTCTCAAGCGTCCGTAGCATCTTTCGGATCTCAAATCTGATGTGTATAAACGAAGAAAAAAGCTCGACGAAAAATCGCGTGGACCACGACTGATCCAACCCTTACCGCGACACGACGCCCATGCCGGACCGTATACCGACCCGCATTCTCGACTGGTATCGCATTCCATCTGTCCCGCGACACGAGTGACCCAGTACCGGTCACGTGTGCCGGTTAAAATCTTGACCGGTACTCGGCACGTTTTGCCTCGACCCGCGACACGATAAAATTTCTTACCGCGACACGGTCACAAACCTTACCGCGACACAAGTCCAGTACCAGACGGAATACCGGGCCGCGTCCTCGACCGGTATCGCATAAAATGCGTACTGCGATGCAAGTTGCCCCGTATCGGTCGCGTGTATCGGTTGGAAAACTCGACCGGTACTTGCGTATTTTAGCCTCGTCCCGCGACGTGCTGAAGTCTTTATCGCGACACGATCCTCAACCCGCATCTCGACCGTCCCGCACCCTTACCGCAACACGACGATTCGATCTTTCGGTCCTGATTTTGGACCGCGGTACCGACCCGTATTCGGAACGATACGCGATCCCGATCCGTCCCATCCCCATCCGACCCGCGACACGATGCGACCCACACCTTCCCATCCCGACCCACGACACGACGTGACCCGCTTCCTTCTCCGACCCGCGACATGATACCGGTCGACACCGCCGACCGGTACCACAACCAAAATTGACCCGTCCCGATACCGGCCCACACCGCCGACCGGTACCGCGTCCGGTTTTGCCTCGACCCACGACTCCACACCCATCCGACCACCGTCTCGTGCCGCGTCTCGTCTAAGACCCGAGCCACAACTCGACCATCCTTGACCGCGACTAGCACCCGACACCTAGACCAGTATTGATCACACCGCGTCCCCATCAACCACCACATCATTGGAACCACGAGCCATGGACCATCGAGCCACCGATTCGAACCACCGCTTCGAACCACCGAGCCAACCACCTAACCATTTGGTCAAAAGACGTTAATTTTTCCTTTTTCACTCTATTAATTATTTTAAAACTATTTTTCACACATAATTTCTACGAACCAATTTATTTTTGCATATTTCATGATTGTTTAACTAAAAATTATTTGATTCATGAATTTTTGAATTAAAAATTAAAATATTGGTTATATTTAAATGGTTCTAAACATAATTTTCACATCTTGACATAATCATTCATTGATTTCACTTAGATTGATAGTTTTTAACAATTTGGATTCATTATTTTGATTTCTTTTTGTTTCTTATCTATTTTTTCTTCCATTGGCCTTGGAATTCAATACAATTGTATTGAGGACTAAGATCCATGATGAATTTAACGAGTGATTTCAAGTGTTTTTGCAAGGATATATTGCTCTTATGCAGGATTTTCAAAAGATTTCATTGTGGACGCACAATTCAATCTTCTTAAGAATTATCCACCATTCGAATGAGATGTGACATAAAGGAGGAGACATTCGAAATACAAAGCATGGTTTCGATTTTTACGGGATACCCAATGCTCAAAAACAACAAAGATCTAAGATTGATCGCGACAACCTAGGATTTTCGCCGACAATATCTAAGCTCACCGGTACTATCATTATATTCTCTATCTTTTTGATTCTTTTTTGAAATAAATTTTCATCATTACTCCCTTTATTTGATTTCATTTTACACCGGAGACGGTGTAAGTTAAGTCTGGGGGATTGTTGTTACTAACACGTTTGTTAGTGGTTGGTTTTTATGTTTTTAAAAGGATTTTCAAAATTTATTTTCAAAAAAAATAAAAAAAAAAAAAAATTTTGTTTTCATAAAAATAATAAGATAGGAATTATGACATTTTCCTAGGATTGACGTTTTGATTTCAAAGACTATGTAACCATTGTTTCAGGGTTTGTTCATGACAATCGATTCAGAAACCTCATGATGGAGCTTCTACCCAGAAAATTTCTACTTGCAACTGTTTTGATGGATATGACTTTAACTCTCTATTTGGACTACTAATATGGTTTTTGATTATTTCTTATTAAGAATGTTAGATCAGAGAAACGAATCACACATTCATGACATCTTATCCTCTTTTACCACTCTTTGTTGTCATGAATGGCCAGCTCATCTTTAGTTGGTACCCTACCTAAAACCCTTTACCTTCTTTCAGACCTCATGCATTCTCTTTTAGTTTCATACTTGCAGATATGTGCAAAAACGTCGGAGAAAAAAGGATCGATGCAATTTTCCAATCACTAGAGATGCGACGATTTGGTAAAGAATGGTGGAGTACAAAAGAATGAATTACAAAGAGCTTGGCCGTTCCTTGGATGCTTAAAGCATGGTAACATTTCGTGCCCGTACTTGACTCATGTCAAAGCAATTCCGTTTTCCCCCTTTCAAAAGAAAATAAAAAAAATAAAAAAAGAAAAAAAAAGAAAAAAGAAAAAAAAATAATAATCTAAGGGAAAGGAAAACGGTTGTCTAAGAGTCTTATGGCCAAAAGATATCCAAGGAATGTCATGATACAAAAGAAGAGACGAGTAGAAGAGATTTCAAGTGATTCCCAGAGAAAGATTTAAGTTTGGAGGAGAAAGACGTGAAGAAGTGGTTGGAAAATTGTAGACATCAACATGTCCATTCTCTCTTGCGATTTTGCATAATATCTCGCGCCCGGAGTCTATGGTAACCCTAAACACTTTTAACCTCACCACTAAAATCAGCCTTTCCCAACACCTAGCCCGTCTTCCTTGAATGATGTTCTTGATGGGAAGTTTTCATTAATTCTAAGAGAGTAGAAAGAGTCAATTGACTTGAAGTTGAGATTTTTGCAGGGACAAAGATTTAGAGTATGGACATGTTGCAAATTCGTGATGGAAGAAGATGACAACGTCTATGAGCTAATCTTGTTTCATGTGGATTACATGTTTAGAATTTGATGCAACGATCCAAAGGATATGTGAGTTCCTCCGAATTTCAAACCTCTTCTCAATTCTTGATAATTGTTTGCTTGAGGACAAGCAAAAGATAAGTCTAGGAGAGTTGATATACCCTATATTTTACCACTTTTACTATCGATTTTACTATGGTTTTTATATATATTAATAAAGCTTTTGGACCAAAAGAGGTAGTTTTCTCGTATATGTAGATTTTAAGGTCTTAACAGATTTTATCATCAAAAGGATGTAAAATGGAGCAAAAAAAGTGTCATCTATGATTCAGCTACTCATCCAAGTCAAAGGAACCAAGCCAAGTCATTTTATCTTGAAGATAATGCACATTCTCCAACTGGACAGAACATATACGCCAGAAGTTTGCTGAAGAACGGAGGATCAAATCAATTGGAAATTTAGTGAAACTTGGTATGGAGATAGCTCTTTGAGTTATATTTCCAATGGAGTTATAATTTCATCAATTAGAGCTGTACGTTGGAAGATACAGTCAAAACACTGAGGATGTGTCAAACTGCCTTCGAAGTGAAGTGAGTGCAGAATGAAGCCAAGCACCGGGCCAGTCTATGGGCCAATGATCCAGACTTTTTCCGACCTTCTAGAAGAACCTTAGAAGCCTCCAATACCGGTCACGCAACCCATCCGTAATTTGGACCGATATTGCCTCAGTTTCGAAAAAAAGACGTATTTTCCCGAAGAAACCCTAGCCGACTTAAGCCTCCTTAAACCCCTATATATACTTTCTTCTAGCCTCTCTAGGAACTCAAGCAGCCGACTTTAATAGCCTAAATCAATATCTAAACAATGTATTTCATTTTTCTCTTGTTATTCATGTTTATTTGATTCTAGAAGCCTTTAAAGATAGATTGACTTTGCCCTATTGCAAAGAGATGAGATCTAACTCCTTACGCTTAGATAGATCAACGAATTATACTGTCTATGTGCTTTACTCTTGCTGCTACGTGTTGCAAAACATGTTAGAGTTATAGCATTGATTTGATTTTTATGCAGTTTCTTAATTCTATGCCTTTACATATTTAATCGTTTAGAGTTTTATTCTAGAATTGATTCTTCATCTTTATTTATACTCAAAGCATGAATTGGCTTAACTAACCAAGGAGTGATCTTAGGTTGATATACTCTCCAAAAGCATGTTATATCTCCGGACCTAATATTCGATGAGCTAGGCGTCTTAACAATTCAATAGGTTGGTTAAGGAGTCTAGTGAACAATCAATCTTGAAGATAAAGCATGTTTTCACCTTGTAATAACCTACGATAGTTGAGTCTATTAGGGTGCAAAATGTAGATGGTTAGTTACATCAGGATAGTGGGATGGATAACCTTATCTTAGTGATATGAGTTCTAGAACAACTAGTATTAAAATCCTAAATCGATTGCTTGTGTTTTGCATATGTTTTGTGAATTACTTGAATTCTAATCTTAATTGATATATATCCCTTTACTTTTATTGCTTGTTATTTGCTTCCATAAAACCCAAAAAACAAATAATATGTTCCCTTAGCTTAATCCGAATCCTATAGGTTTGTAGTACATTCATCACTTAGTCCTCAGTGGATCGACCCCTAAGTACTATAATTGTCTTAACTGTACACTTGCAGAGGGTTATAAATTTAAAACCTAATTACCCTACATAGAAGTTTTATGCACATCACAAACGTAAGGCTGAACCTTAGATTTGGCTTGTTTACAAATAGTACACCTATTACAGATTCTTTCAACATCACGTTTCATGTGTGGCCAATGGAAATGAGCTTTCATTGCTTACCAATGCCAAAATGTCCCATCAAAGCTCCTCAGTGAGCTTCCCTAGTGAACAAATCTCGAAGAGAGCAATTAGGAATACACAATCTGTTTTTATAAAAGAGAAATCCATCTTGTCTAAAATAATGATCAGAAGCAAATTTTTCACAAGATCTATAGATTTCTTGAAAATCAGAATCAGTAGGATAGAGTTCTTTAATATGTTCGAAACCCAAAAGTCTAGCATCAAGAGTAGAGAGAAGAGTGTACCTCTTGGACAATGCGTCGGCTACAACATTATCCTTACCTTTTTTGTACTTGATGACATATGGGAATGTTTCTATGAACTCAACCCACCTTGCATGTCTTTTGTTGAGCTTTTGTTGACCTTTTAAGTGTTTTAAAGACTCATGGTCTGTGTGAATGACGAATTCTTTTGGCCGGAGATAGTGTTGCCACGTCCGGAGAGCTCTAACCAAGGCGTACAGCTCCTTGTCATACGTTGGATAATTGAGAGTCGCTCCTCTAAGCTTCTCACTGAAGAACGCTATTGGCGTCTTATCTTGCATCAAAACAGTTATAATTCCTACACCAAAAGCATCGCATTCAATCTCAAAAGTTTTGACAAAATTCAGGTAATGCTAAAACAGGAGCATGAATAAGCTTCTCTTTTAGGCATTGAAATGCTATCTCCTGAGCTTTCTCCCATCTGAATCCGACGTCTTTCTTGATGATTTCAGTTAAGGGAGCTGCTGAAGTGCTGCAATGAAAGCTGCGGACTTCTCCTACTGTTTTAGGACTTGGCCATTCCTGGATCGGTTTCACCTTTTCTTCATCTACTTTTATTCCATGTGCACTTACAACAAAGCCTAGAAAAACCACATTATCTTTGCAAAAAGTACATTTCTTAAAATTTGTAGACAGCTTTTCTTTCCTAAGCGTTTCTAGCCCCAATTTTAACATGTTCAGTATGCTCTTCAATATTCTTGCTGTATATAAGGATATCATCAAAATAGACCATAACAAACAGACTTATATAAGCTCTAAGCACATGATTCATCAAACGCATAAAGGTACTAGGAGCATTAGTCAATCCAAAAGGCATAACTAACCACTCATATAAACCATGATTAGTCTTAAATGCAGTCTTCCTGATATGAGCATGGCCAATGATAATGAACTAGAACCTGAGCTTGAACCTGAGGATGCTTTAGCTATACCAAGTGGACCAATGACACGAGCTAGGACCAGGAGGCTCCAGGAGACTATTAATTCTCTACTTACACACACAGAGAATAGAGCAGGAGAAAGAGACGCTTGTCAAACCTCCCTGGTTTTGATTCAAGCTATATAGTTCTAACAAATGGGAGGGTGAGCAATTATACTCTTTTTCCCTTGACAAGTTTTGTCCCACTGGGTTTTCTTGTCAAGGTTTTAATTAGGGTTTCTCATTGAGTTCCCTATTAAAACCCTTGTAAATCCGCAGTTTAATCTATCTAGCCTTTTATTCTCAAACTCTTTTCTAAGACTAGATCAAAACAGGTAAATCAGAGGAGTTCCATTTCCTTTGTGCGACCTCTCGATCCACTGGTGAATCTAAGGAGTTCCGCAGCCTTAGTGTGACCAAATCAATCCATTGTTACTTGAATCCATTCGTTCTACCTCATCACCTGATGTGATTCTATCAAGCAACTCACAAGGAGACTCAACTGATGAGGAGACAGAGGAGATGCAAGACTTAGAAGAAGCTTTCAAGGTACCAGAAGGAGTGATCACTAGAGCTAAAGCTAGGGAGTTAGCTAAAGGAATCAAAACATTGCTCAAGAGGAATGAGCTGGGAGCTTCAACATCAGGGGACATTTACAACATCTACACTTATGCTAATGAGAAAGAAGATCAAGGTAATACACTAAGTAACTAAGTGATATCTTGTCCTCTTTTTCCTTTGCATAGTTTTGTCCCACTGGGTTTTCTATGCAGAGGTTTTAATGAGGCTTGATATTCACTTATCTCATTGTTACTTAGTTGTATGACTTGATCACGCACCAGAAGCAATGCACCTATCTTTAAAATTCAAAAATCTGATATTTTTAGTGTGTTTCATTTAATTTTAAGTCTTGTGTGTTTCCAATGCAAATAAGAGCGTGTGTGCTCTCTCTCTCTCTATATATTGAACATTTTTATGTCAGAATAGACAACCAGACTTTTATCTAAAATCTTCTCTTTAATCTGTTTGGTTCATCGATTCCTTTGGTGAAGAAAAGCCATCTGAATCCTGGATTCTCTTATAAGTGGAATACTTCTGAGATCTCTTCACTCTCAATAAAGCCATCCACAACTTGGTTGTTTTACCCCTAATTCATCTCTACTTCTATTCGTTTTCATCACCACCAGAACCAGAAACAACCCTAATCCTCATCGATCCATTCATCAGTGATCTGTTCATGTGTTTAGTTTCATTGAGAGGTTAAGATCTAAGGGGATTCGTATCAAGTGGTATCAGAGCACCCTCTGAATCAAAGCTAAGTGTTTTTAATCCTTGATCTTGTGTGTTCATACATTTGTTTATTCTTGATCTAATAAAAAAAGAAGAAATTATAGGGTGTTACATCTTGATCAAATCATCCAGAAATTGTTTGTGTCTTTTCGACTTCTCCATGACTGTAAGCCATAAAACCTGTGTAACCCGCGTAAGCCATAAAACCTGTGTAACCCGCGTAACCCACAAAACCTGTGTAACCCACGTAACCCTCAAAACCTGTGTAACCCGCATAACCCACAAAACCTGTGTAACCCGTGTAACCCACAAAACCTGTGTAACCCGCGTAACCCACAAAACCTGTGTAACCCGCGTAATCCGCGTAACCCACAAAACCTGTGTAACCCGCGTAACCCATAAAACATGCGTAATCCACGTAACCCTCTTGTACGAAACCGTTTGAAATCGTTTGATCTATTAGGTTTTGGTGTTTCTATTGGATTATTGGTACTGTGATTATCTCTTTTGTGTTACAGGATCATGGGAGACACACCAATTATCCTTGCCCCAGAAATAATCGAACAATTAAGCAAACTGATTGCTCTGCAGATTTGAGAGTCCCAGCAACAACAAATTTAAGAGATTGACAGCAGATTCTAGAGAATGGAAAAAGGAATCAGGAGAGCTTCCTCGGAAGAGACTCCTACACCATCAGTAGCAGCGGTAATGGCCAAAGAAACCCTAGCAGCTAGAGAAGCCGAAAGGAATGCTAGAGAAGCAGATCGGACAGAAGCAGCAGCCAAAGAACCTATTAATGTGGCTTCTGATGATTACTATGTTAGTCATGGATCAGATAGAAGCAAGAGAGGTCATAGACGTGTAAGGAACAATAGAGATCCTGTCAGACAACACCTTGAACATATCAAGGTTAAGTTTCCTTCCTTTCAAGGCAAGAATGACGCTGAAGCATATCTAGACTGGGAGAGAAAGATGGAGTCCAACTTTGAGTGCCAAGGAACTTATGAGGAAAATAAAGTCAAGATAGCTATTTGAGAGTTTAGTGACTATGCACTGTTATGGTGGGATCAATTGTCTACTACTAAGAGGAGATGTGGTGATCCAGCCATTACTACTTGGCGTCAACTCACTACCAGTATGAGAAGAAGGTTTGTGCCAAACCATTATCATAGAGAGTTGCACAATAAACTCAGAAGGCTCACTCAAGGCAGCAGTTCGGTTAGAGAATATTATAAAGAGATGGAAACGCTTCTGATTAGAGCAGACTTGGGTGAAGATGATGAAGTGACAATGTCTAGGTTCTTGGGTGGACTCAACAGAGATATACAAGACAAGCTTGAACTTCAGTCCTATCTAGACATTGAGGAGATGGTACACAAGACTGAGCTAATTGAAACTCACAACAAAAGAAGAACTAGTAGGACAAGTTTTACATCAGGACCATCTAAGCCTAGAGATTACAAGGACAGCAAGCCTACTTACAACAAGGATTACACGTTTACACCTACTGAAATCAAAGAAGAAGCTAAAACTGATTACAAAGGCAAGGGTATTGCTACTTCTAGCAATGGCAGCTACACCAGGTGCTTTAAATGTCAGGGAATGGGTCAGATGGCTAAGGAATGCACTAGCAAGAAGGTTTTCTGTTACTTCCTAATGGTGAGATAGTACCTAGAGAGGATTCAGAACCGAAACTAGAAGAAGAAGAAGAAGAAGCCTCAGCTGTTGGTGAGATGCTTGTAGCTAGAAGGACTTTGAGCATTCAAAACAAAGAAGAGGAAACAGAGCAAAGAGAAAACTTATTCCACACAAGATGTTTTGTTAAGGACAAAGTGTGCAGTCTTATAATAGATGGATGAAGCTGTACCAATGGAGCCAGTGAGAGTATGGTTGAAAAGCTAGGCCTTAAGACCATTAAACACTCCATACCCTACAAGCTTCAATGGCTTAATGAAGGAGGTGAACTGAAGGTTACTCATCAAGTTAACGTGTCCCTTATCATTGGCAAATACGAAGATGAGGTCTTGTGTGATGTTCTGTCTATGGGATCAAGTCACTTACTGTTGGGAAGGGCATGGTAGTCGGATAGAAGAGTCAACCATGATGGTTTACCAACAAGTACTCCTTCGAATTTAAAGGCAGAAAGGTTACTCTCTTACCCTTAACTCCTAACGAAATTTACCAGGATCAGCTATATCTCAAGCTAAAGGAAGAAAAGGAGAAGGAGAAACTCCTAAGCACCAGCCTCTACATTAAACCAAGTAAAGTTAAACAAACTCTTTACACAGATCAGCCTACTTTGCTATTTATCTATAAAGAATCACTTGTGAGTCTTACTGATCTTGCACAGGAGCTTCCGAGTGGTATTTCTAAAATTTGCAGGACTATAGTGATGTGTTTCTAGAGGAAAATCCAGAAGGTCTACCGCCAATAAGGGGCATAGAACATCAGATTGATTTCGTCCCAGGGGCAACATTGCCTAATAGACCAGCTTGTAGAGCCAATCCTGTTGAAACCAAAGAGCTCCAGAGACAAGTTGAAGAGTTGATGAGCAAAGGACACATTAGAGAGAGTATGAGCCCTTGTGCTGTACCAGTTTTGCTTGTGCCAAAAAAAGATGGCACTTGGAGAATGTGTGTTGATTGCAGAGCCATCAACAACATAACAGTGAAGTATCGCCATCCTATCCCTCGATTAGATGATATGTTAGATGAATTGAGTGGTTCTACTATATTCTCTAAGATAGATCTTAAAAGTAGATACCATCAAATTAGTATGAAAGAGGGTGATGAGTGGAAAACTGCTTTCAAAATTAAGCAGGGGCTTTACGAATGGCTTGTTATGCCTTTTGGGTTAACAAATGCACCTAGCACTTTTATGAGACTAATTAACCATGTGCTTAGGAACTTTATCGGGGTATTTGTTGTAGTCTACTTTGATGATATACTGATCTATAGTAAGAACCTAGAAGAACACCTTAGACATATCAGTTCGGTTCTAGATGTTCTTAGGAAGAAATTTCTTTATGCTAATATGAGCAAATGCACCTTTTGTTCGGATAACATTGTTTTCCTAGGATTTGTTGTGAGTGCAGATGGTGTTAAAGTCAATGAGGAGAAGGTAAAAGCCATCAGGGATTGGCCAAGTCCTAGAACTGTTGGAGAAGTAAGAAGCTTCCATTGTCTTGCTGGATTTTACCGAAGGTTTGTTAAAGACTTTAGTACTATCGCCGCACCACTCACTGTGGTGATCAAGAAAGAAGTAGGATTCAAATGGGAAATAGCTCAAGAGAAAGCATTTAAGACCCTCAAAGAGAAGCTCACTAACTCTCCTTTACTTATTTTACCATATTTCTTGAAAACTTTTGAAATAGAATGTGATGCATCTGGGATAGGAATTAGAGCTGTTTTGATGCAGGATAGGAAACCAATTGCTTTCTTTAGTGAAAAACTCGGAGGATCAACACTCAACTATCCTACTTATGATAAAGAGCTGTATGCATTGGTGACAGCTTTACAGGCTTGGCAGCATTACCTTTGGCCCAAGGAGTTTGTTATTCATACAGATCATGAGTCGCTAAAGCATCTCAAAGGCCAACAGAAGCTGAACAAACGACATGCTAGATGGATAGAGTTTATAGAAACCTTTCCCTATGTCATAAGATACAAAAAAGGTAAAGACAATGTGGTAGCCAATGCATTGTCTAGAAGGTACACTCTCTTATCCACTTTGAGTTCTAAACTTATAGGATTTGAACTGTTAAAGAACATATATCCAACTAATCTTGAGTTTAGCGAACCTTAAAAGATGTGAGAAGTTTGCTAATGGACATTACTATAGGTAGGATGGTTATTTGTTTTATAATCATAAGCTTTGTGTACCTAATGGTTCTGTGAGAAAATTACTAGTTAGGGAATCTCATGGAGGAGGTCTTGCTGGGCATTTTGATGTGGCCAAGACTCTTAAAGCTTTGCAGGATCATTTCTACTGGAATATTATGGAAAGGATCTTGAAATATCTAAGGGAAGCACCAGGGCAAGGAATATGGATGGGTTGCAACAGTAGCACAGAGATTGTGGGGGGTATTGTGACACTGATTGGGCTGGTGATAGGGTGGACAGGAGATTAACAACCGGTTATTGTACCTTCATTGGAGGTAATCTATTTACTTAGAAGAGCAAGAAGCAGAAGGTTGTATCTTGTTCGAGTGCCGAGGCAGAATATCGAGCTATGAGGAAGTTTACTAGTGAACTCATATGGATCAAGGGACTGCTGAGAGACTTGGGCATAGAAACAACCTCCCCCATCACCATGCACTGTGACAACCAGGCGGCCATTCATATAGCATCTAACAGTGTATTCCATTAAAGGACCAAGCATATAGAAGTGGGCTGTCACAAGGTTAGATAGGCAGTGGAATAACAAGTCATTTTCCCTTGCTACACAAGAAGTGAAGACCAATTGGCGGACATTTTCACTAAGGCAGCGAGTACTAAGGTTTGCGAGTTCATACATCCCAAACTTGGACTCGTGGATCTCTCATCACACTGATCCTCTTAGCCATGAGGTGTTCTACTCTTTTTCATTTGCTTGGTTTTTATCCCAAGTGGTTTTTCCAAGCTAAGGTTTTAATGAGGGAATGCTTCATGGCTGTCCAAACTTGACCAATCCCTTGGTCAAGTTTGAGGGGGAGTGTTGACATGAAGACGGTTACAAGGCTTTATTAAATCGGATTATGGAACTCATTAGTATGGTTTAAATAAACAAGAGGGATTTTGGGAGCTGTTAGATAAGCATCACGTTTTGCTTTGGAAGAAGAGGCCAAACTGTCGCTTTCAGTACACAAGGAGGACCACAAGGGGTCACTATTAGTACACAAGGGAATCTGTTGGGATTTGAATGAATGGCCATGATCTGCTCTTGTAAATGAATGGCTAGGATTATATGACCGTTATCCAGCTGATAGAACACTCTATAAATATCAGCTTGTTGTTCTTATATATTCTTATCTTGAATGAATGGAAATATGTTCTCTTACACTCTCTAAATCTCTCTAAACTCTCTATTCTCTCACTAATAGTATGTGACTGGCTTCCATAGGTAGAACATCACAAAGAATCCCGTCCTCATACTTGCTAATACTTATAGGAACCACAACCTGCTTGCTGACACCCATTTCGCCACTATCATTAAGCCACTGAAGCTTATAAGGTGTTGGATGCTTTGTAGTCTTCAAACCAAGTTTCTTGACCATACTTTCACTAGCTAAATTAGTATAACTACCCCCAGCGATGATCAAGCTACAGACTTTATCCTGAACATTGTTAGATTATGCGGAATTATCAAAGAGAGAGTAAGATATTCGGAGAATAAGAGGAACAGATTTTAGAAGTGAGGAATCCTCCTTGAATTCAATTCATTACAATGAGAGCTTATTTATACACGTTGGAACAGACCTCCAACGTTCACAAGGGCCTAACGGCTAGATGATCTAAGCCATTCATACATCAGACTTAATCCTATGCGTCCATTTGAATTCTGTTCACATACAAGTGGGAAGTGGTCCACACAGATGATAGTGACTTGACCAGGTGGTCCAAAGTGGTCCCAAAACAGCTCCAAGGTATTCCAAGCATATACCATCCGTTTTGTATCTCTACGGATGTCTACGGATACGTATAAACGTATTGTATGGTTTAATACTCCCCTTCATTAAAACCTTAGTGGGAAAAACACGTGGGATAAAACCACACTGAAGGAAAAAGAGTAGAACTCCACGGCTACTTGATCTGTATAATCCCAAGCTTTGGAAGTATGAACTCACACACCTTTAGACTAGCGGCTTTTGTAAATATATCTGTGAGTTGGTCGGAGCTCCTTGTGTAACACGGTATGATCAGTCCTTGTTCTACAGCTTGGCGCACCTTATGGCAGTCCACTTCAATGTGCTTAGTGCGTTCATGAAACACCGAATTAGAAGCAATGTGAATGGCGGCTTGGTTGTCACAATGCATTGTAATTGGATCTTGTGATTCAATGTCCAAGTCTTTGAGGATAGCCTTGATCCAAGTGAGTTCATTTGTGAGCTTCTTCATGGCTCTATATTCTGCCTCGGCACTCGAACATGCTACCACCTTTTGCTTCTTGGTTTTCCAAGTAACTAGATTTCCTCCTACGAATGTACAATAACCCGTAGTAGATCTTCTATCTCTTCGGTCAGCGGCCCAATCGGCATCGCAATATCTAACTATCTCCGAACTTTTATTACGGCCCATCCATATGCCATGACCCGAGGTTCCTTTAAGATACCTTAGGATGCGATCTATCATGTTCCAATGGTACACTTTTGGAGCTTGCATTTGTTGACTCACTTGGTTTACTGCAAAACACAAGTCGAGTCTAGTAATTGTTAAATATATAAGTTTACCTACCAACTTTTGGTATTGCTTAACATCGTCAAATGGGCAGTCCTCTATCTCCCCTCTCGTTCTACTTTGTAGCCTTCTTCTAGGGGAGTTTTGGCTGGTTTTGCATCCAACTTCCCTGTTTCACTTAATAAATCATGAATGTATTTCCTTTTTGATATGAAGAGTCCCTCCGTAGAGCGGCACACTTCGATTCTTAGGAAATATTTTAGTTCACCGAGATCTTTAATCTCAAATACGGATTTAAGATAAGCTTTAGTGTTTTGGATACCTTCTTTGTCATTCCCGGAGATGATGATATCATCTACATAGATTAGAATGACCACGATACCTTCTTAGCCATTTGAGGTGAATAGCGTATGATCCGATTCCGACCTTTAGAATCCTCTATCTCACAATGTCATGCTCAATTTGTGATACCAAGCTCTCGGTGATTGCTTTAATCCATAGACTGCCTTCCTTAGTCGTAGAACCTTCCCGGGTGCAATTGAATCCTCAAGTCCTGGTGGAGGAGTCATGTACACTTCATCTTCTAATTCTCCTTGAAGAAACGCGTTATTGATATCCATTTACCATAGATCCCACTCCAAGTTTACGGCTAGAGATAAGATGATTCTTACGGTGTGTAGCTTGGCCACCGGAGCAAACGTATCCTTGTAATCTTCTCCATATGTTTGGGTGAATCCCCTCACTACTAGTCTCGCCTTGTGCCTCTCTATCTCGCCACTACTTAGGTAATTAATCGTGAAAACCCATTTTGAACTAACGGCCTTCTTCCCTTTAGGTAAGTCGGCTTCATCCCAAGTGTGGTTTAGTTCCATAGCGTTGCGTTCTTCACCTACGGCTTCTCTCCATACTTTGTGTTCCTTTTCTTCGTCATAGTTTGCCGAAATATACTCTTGATCGAGTTGGCCCATGAAGATCACATGTTCTTGGGGAATATGAACCAGATTGCATACGGCCTGGATCGGGTTAGCTACCGCATTGCTGTTGTAGTAGACTCGTGTATTCTTCCAATTGGATACGGGAAAATTTTGTCGGGTACTCCTTCGTTGCGGGTGTGGTTGTGACTGCCGCACATTCCTTCTTTGCGGTCGCGGTTGCTCCTCTTGAAACCGACTGCCCCCCTCATGGTCAAGAGGGGTGACCGCAGACGGAATGGTTCCTGAGGTCGCCGCGTCAGAGTTGGAGGCTGTCGCATCACTGCCAGAGGCTGCCGCATCACTGCCAGAGGTTGCCGCACTTGGGCCTGCGGCTGCCGCATCGGGACGTGAGGCTGTCGCATCTGTTGAGGCTGCCGCATCTGGTGAGGCTACCGCACCTGGGCCTAAGGCTGCCGCACTTGGGCCTGCGGCTGCCGCACCTGGGCTTGCGGCTGCCGCATCCGGAGTCCCATCCACCGCATCATGTGAGGATGCCATGTGAGGATGCGGCAGGCAGGTTGCCGAGTGACGCTAATATGCGTCTAAGGGTAGTGTTGCGGTCCGAGGAGGCATGAGAGATATCCCTCAAGTTATCCCAGTCTCTTTCTTCATAGTACCCCTTTGTCTCCACAAACTTCACATCCCTCGACACAAGGACCTTTCTTGTGTCCGGAAAGTAACACTTGTATCCTTTTTGTGTTGTGGAGTACCCGATAAACATCGCCTTCACGCTTTTGGCTTCAAGCTTATTACGTTGTTCTCCTGGTACAAACATAAAACACACACGTCCAAACACGCGTAAGTGATTAAGAGATGGCTGAGTGTTGTTTAATACCTCGAATAGAGATATATCGTTGAGGATCTTGGTAGGAATGCGGTTAATGAGGTAGCATGCCGATATCAATGCGTCGCTCCAAAATTTCTTCGGGACATTGTTGTGAAACATCATGGCTTGTGCCACTTCCATCAAGTTCCTATTCTTCCTCTCGGCAACTCCATTTTGTTGTGGCGTATATGGGCAGCTTGTTTGGTGAATGATTCCATGTTTTGCTAAGTGTTGTTGAAATGCATTGCTTGTGTATTCACCGCCATTGTCACTTCGAAAAATTTTAATCTTAGCATGATAATGGTTAGTCACATACATTTGAAAATTTGTAAACGCCTCAAGAACTCTATCCTTTGATGGTAATAGTGTTACCCATGTATACTTTGATTTTTCATCAATGAATGTGATAATGTATTTATGATGATCTCTTGATTCACACGGTGAGGTCCAAACATCCGAATGTACTAAATCTAAAGCAATTTTCATATATCGTAGAAGACTTGGGAAACACCGATTTACAATGTTTACCAAGTATGCAAGCTTCACATTCATCATTTTTGAAAAAAATTATAGGAAACATTAAACTTAATGCACGCGAATGAGGATGACCTAGTCTAGCATGCCAAATATCACTACTAATATCTGAAGAACTAAATGAGCATGATAATGATGGAATGGGTGGTTTTTCTTCAAGCACATACAAGTCATCTTTGACCCCCCCCCCCCCCCCCTTTTCTGATCACCTTATCGGTCTCAATATCCTGAAAAGTCACACCATTAGAACTAAAAATAGCAAGGCAATTCAAGTCAGTGGTGGCTCGTTTAACCGACAATAGATTCGATGTAAAGGTAGGCATATAAAATGCGCTAGATTCTTTGTCAAACAATTTGAGATTTCCAACGCCTTTAATTGGGATTTTGGTACCATTCGCAATAATCACATTTCCTAGAGCCGATTCTATGTTGTTAAGTAGCTTAGCATTACTAATCATGTGGTGAGATGCACCCGAGTCTACAACAATAGTATCTATAGGATTGTGAGCATAGAAATTTGTACCGAATTCTTTTAGGGAGGAGGCAATGGCTTTGATGAGAGCGTCTAGATCAGCCTTCCTCACGAACTCGCCGGCTGCCGCATTTGCAATGCCTTCGCCGTTCGTTGGGGTTCCAACTGGTTTTAACTCCTCCATCGGTTCATGTGCTACATTTATCCTTTGCTCCTTGAACTTGTTTGGCTTAAGATGTGGATGTAAAATCCAACATCTGTCCTTGGAGTGACCTTTCTTCTTGCAATGGTCACACACCAATCCTCTTCGGTCTTCGGGTTTGTACACACCTTTGTTGGCTGAAATGAGTTCTTTCCTTCCACCGAATAAACTTTGGGAACCTTCCTCCTTTTGGATTTGTGCACATACTTCATCAAGACTCGGCAGCTTGTTTGCGCGTAGTATATGTTTGATGAGATCGTTGTAGTGAGAGTTGAGGGTCATGAGTAGTCCAAAGACCTTATCTTGCTCACGCCGTTAATGTAGCACTTCTGGATCGTTAGAGCCTGGCCGTAACATGTCGAGTTCGGCCCAAAGCGATCTATACTTCCCAAAATGTTGGGTAAAGTCCATGTCCTCTTGATGGAGCTCGTACAGGGCTTTCTTGACCTCAAAGACACGGCTCAAGTTGGACGTGTTGCCGAACACCTTTTGTAAGGTGTCCCAAAGCTCCTTAGCCGTCTCACAGTAGGAGTATGCTTCAAGGAGAGGGGCTTCGAGTGAGTTTTGAATGATGGCGAGTACCAATTAATCCTCTTGGAACCACTGGTTTTTGTCACCATCAAGAACCACCTTCTTGCCTTTTTTCTCAACCGTCACCTTCGGAACTTTGCTCTTAATAAGGTGGTTCCAAAGTCCACGGCTGCACAAAGCTGTCTTGGTCGTTCTTGACCACAATAGGTAGTTTATACCCTTGAGAGTAACCGGAATAGCTACTGGCCTTGAGCTATCCATGATTGAGATTTCCAGCAGCTAACATATCAGTTTTGAGATGAATTTTGATGAGATTGAGAACAGAATGGACTCGAATGTAGGCTTGAATTGCACAGAACAGAACGTGAGGGTGGATTTGAACAGGATGTGATGATGAATTTGAACAAGAATGTAAAGAATATAGAGTTTTGGAGCTTAAAGCTCTGATACCATGTTAGATTATGCGGAATTATCAAAGAGAGAGTAAGATATTCGAAGAATAAGAGGAACAGATTTTCGAAGTGAGGAATCCTCCTTGAATTCAATTCATTACAATGAGAGCTTATTTATACATGTTAGAACAGACCTCCAACGTTCACAAGGGCCTAACGGCTAGATGATCTAAGCCATTCATACATCAGACTTAATCCTAGGCGTCTATTTGAATTCTATTCACATACAAGTGGGAAGTGGTCCACACAGATGATAGTGACTTGACCAGGTGGTCCAAAGTGGTCCCAAAACAGCTCCAAGGTATTCCAAGCATATACAATCCGTTTTGTATCTCTACGGATGTTTATGGATACGTATAAACGTATTGTATGGTTTAATAAACATTGCATCTTGTATGAAACAGATTCTCCCTTTGTTCCTGCTCCTGAGTCTTGCTCTGCACACTTAAAGTTCTTCTGGCCACTAACAAGTCCCCTTTAATAGGCAAGATCTCTTGCTCATCCTAACTAGAAGTATCTGGGTACTCATCAGCAGATTCTACTCACCACTTTCTAAAAGGATCATCACATGCTGGTTAGAACATTCACTTGCATAATGTCATTTTCCATGACATTTAAAGCAACTGACATCTCTGGCTCGTATAACACCTTCTTTTAATTTTCCTTTGTAATCTGTAGGTGCTGGAGTAGTAATTTTAATCATATCAGACGGCTTTGAGTGCACTGTTGGCTTGAATTCTTTAGCAAAAGAGTTTCTGTCTTCTTTAGAGTAACCTGGCCGTGTGTATGATGAATTATGACTATAGTTAGCATGTGAGGCTCCTTTTCTTTTAATCTGTTGTTCAAACAGAACAACTTTATGTAAAATCTCCTCAAGCTCCATGTAATGCTCAGTCTCTAATCTGTCTTAAATCTCTTGGTTCAGTAGCTTTTTGATCCTCTGCTATGTTAGCTCGCAGCATCAACACTTCCATCTCCAGATAATATTCCTCTACTGTTCGGGACCCTTGAGTGTGTTTTCTCAGTTTCTGATGCAGCTCTCATCAGACTTTTTATTTCTGCCCAAGTCTCAATAGGTAGCTTCTGATTTCTTCTCTTGTTCGTGACTAATTGATCCCACCAGCTCAAAGCGTAGCCATAAAACTCTTTCACAATTATCTTCTCTCTATTAATCTCTGTATAATGCTGAACGTTGAAGACCAATTCAATCTTCTTTTCCCATTCTAAGTAAGCATCAAGGTCATTTTTTCCATGAAAGGAAGGGATATTGATCTTCAGTCTTTTGATATTGTCCCTCAGAAGCTCATCTTCAGTTCTATTTTGCCTGTTCCTCCTTTGGCTACCTTGTGATGTATCACTTCTCCTCTGATAATATTGATCTGATGCAGCATTCTGAATTCTATCATCCTGTCCCTGATTTTGTCTAGTATCAGTTGAGGTTATATTCCTTTCCTCTAAAGTAGCAAATCTATGATCCATCATCTTCTGCATTTGTGTTGTTATAGCTTCAATGAGGAGTTTGTTGTTTCTGTTGTTACAGTTCTCTTCTTCCTCTTCAGACATCTTCTCCAACAAAGACAACAAACAAAACCCCAATAAAGAGTTCTCAGAGAATTTAAAACACAAGTAAACACAAGATCAACAACTTCTAAAATCTGATATATCTAATGAGAGAAGATGAACAGACACACTCCAAATCCGTTTTCAAACACAGTTCACCTTTCAGATAACAAAATCTAACAGTTCTATAGCAAATACTCAACAGAAATGACCGATTTGAGTGGTACAAACACATAAACTACTGTCAAATCCGTTTTGCACAAGAATACTAAGAGTCATAGACAGATAAATCAAAACATTCTTAGATCTACACGAATCTGACTGATAAAAACACATAAAACACAAAGATCTATGAGTACTTAGCTTCCAAAGTGACTCTGATACCACTTAATAGGATTCTCCTCCAAAATCAACACTTCGGAAGCATGTAGTGGCTGAATTCGTTCAGAGGGTGTAAATCGAATGAATGGAAGTAACAATGGATTGTATTGGTCACACTAAGACTGCGGAAATCCCTAGATTCACCAGTGGATCGAGAGGTCACACAAAGGGAATGAAACTCCTTTGATTTACCTATTTTGATCTAGTTCTTAGAGAATTTGAGAATAAAAAAAAGCTAGATGCCTTAAACTGAAGGTTTACAAGGGTTTAAATAGGGAACTCAAAGAAAAACCCTAAAACAAAGCCCAAATACGAAAGTAATACTTAACATAAGCTTAGAATAACATAAAATTTTAATTAAAAGAAGTAGTTGACGGTAGAGAATAACATAAAGTATTGGTCACACTAAGGATGCGGAAATCCCTAGATTCACTAGTGGATCGAGAGGTCACACAAAGGGAATGGTGTAACGACGCAAACTAAGATTTGTGAATCTTGGTCGTGCGTCGATCGATGCAGGTGGTGTGCGTTGATCGACACAATGTTAAATCGAACCGGATCGATTCGATTTAAGTATCGGTTTGCGACCTGGTTTAGGGTGAAACCCTAGGGTTTCCCTATAAATGGGGGCTGGTCGCGTTTTTGGGGCTTGAGAGTTTCTAGAAAGTTTCCAGAAAAGTTCGAGAGAGTTTCCAGAGAGATTTGGGAGAAGGGATTCGTTTGTGAGGCTCTGGAATTGCTCTTGGTGCTCGTTATTCGTGAGTTGGGTCTAGATCTCGGATCTTGGGGAGTGTTCTTCGTGTTCTTCATCCTCTTTTCATCCTTTTCCTTCCAGATCTAAGGTGAGTGCGTAACCATGGCTAATCTGGGTAAAGGGATTGATAGGATGCGTTTGCTTGCTATTATTGGGTGTATTTCTTATTGTTTTTGAGTGGATTTGTGCAGGAAATTGACTGTGATGAGATATGTAGTCAAACCATGTGAGGATTGGTTCGATTCTTGGATCTGCGTCAGTGCGTCGATCGACACACGTGCATCGATCGACACCGGGATGGTGTGTCGATAGACGCACGTGCAATTTGTGCGATTCTTGTTTAATTGCTCGTACTTGTCTCGTTGAGTGTTCACCCTGGTATTGTATCATTTTCTTATGCCTGTGTGTATAGCCTAGTAGATGGGATGACCGTCTCACTGAGTGTTTGTGACAATACTCACGTATCTCGTATAACCATGTGATGCAGGTAAAGAGCAGGTGTGATCGTGGAATCGTGGCCGGGAAGAGGAGATGATCTAGAGTCTCATGTTGGTTGCTTTATGAGCTTGTTAGAATTGCTAGGATGTTAGTAATTCTGGAATTCTTGTTAAATGTTTATTGGATTATGGTTTTATGGATTGAATTGGATTAGTGATTTCAATAAAGTATGAGATTTATTGAATGTTGTTATTGGTTATTGGTTGTATTATTTTTCCGCAGTGTGTGTTGTATATTATTATCACAATAATAATCCGGAAGAATTTTTTTTTAAATTTACGGGTTGGGTCTTTTCAGTTTAGTATTAGAGCCCTTATGGTTCTAGGGTGGATGTAGTGATTGGTTGATTATGTGATTTAGTCGATTGATTGCTGTGTGGGTTTGGAGTCCTAGATCAACTTCTCCGAGCCTTCAATGAGATTCCACGGTATGTGTTTGGTGACTTTCTGTTTTCCTAGTACTCTTGGTATTCTGCTGGGTAGTGCAGAGTGAGATGGCGAGAGTTGCTAGAGGTAGAGGTCATGGGGGGCGTGGAGGCAGAGGTGGTCGTGTTGGGCGTGGGCGCGGGCAAGGACTTGTGAGTGAGGTTGGTACCGCGAGTGTGGTCAAGAGGACCTCGCAGGATCAGGTGGCGGATTCGTAGAATTTTCAAGAGGGGTCCTTGGACGTAGCCGCCATGAGTACTAGTGTGAAGGCTGGTGGGGATGGTGTGGGTCCCGTTGTGGCCGGTGGTGCGGTGGGCTCAGGTGGAGGTGCTGCCATAGGTTTTGCCCAAGATCAAGATGATCGTCTGGCGAGTTTACTACAGTTGATTCTGGAGCGGTTACCAGGTGCGGTGCCGGCTCCGGGTCAGCCTCCGGGTCAGGCTCCAGGAGTGCAGCTAGGTTTGGCTGGTGTGCTCCCAGGTTTGGCTGGTGTTCAGCTAGGTGAGGCTGGTGTTCATCCAGGTGGGGCTGGTGTTCAGCCGGGTGTGGCTCGGGTGAAGCCGGGTATGGCTGGGGTGCAGCTGGGTGTGGCTTGCGCAGGAGCTTCCATCCTACCTTAGGATGATGGAGCAGATGCAGAGGATTGGCATTGGGTTTTCTCGGGTGGTGCTAAGCCTGAGGAGGCGGACTTGTGGAGGAGTAGATTGGAGCGTAACTTCGAGTCTCTCAGGTGTCCAATGTGATACCGGGTGAACCTAGCGGTTCATTACCGCGACGGTGATGCACATCTCTTGTGGCGAGGTGTGGTGGCTAGGCGAGCTCAGGCGGGTATGGCTTGGGAGGACTTTGTGGCGGAGTTCAACGCTAAGTACTTTCCGTAGGTGGCAGTGGATCGCTTGGAGTTGCAATTCTCGGAGTTGGCTCAGGGTAGCCGCTCAGTCTGGGAGTTTGATGAGGAGTTCAGACAGCTTCTGGTGCATGCCGGTAGGGGTCTGGAGGGCGAGCAAGCCCAGGTAAAGAGGTTCCTGAGGGGACTTCGACCAGATCTAAGGACTCGCTGTAGAGTGGGAAGGTTCGCCAAGAGGACGGAGTTGGTTCAGACAGCTGCTGCGATTGTGGAGGACCAGAGAGAGCAAACGGTGGTGGTTAGTCCACCGGTTCAGCAGCCGAGCAGGGGCGGCAAGCCTGCGCAGGGATAGAAGAGGAAGTGGGAGAGTACTTCAGGCCTTGTCAAGGTGGTAAAGGTGGTTTGAGATGCTTCGGGTGTGGGAGCATGGATCACCGGGTAGCAAGCTGCCCGAAGAGAAGCGAGTCACGGGAGCTCACGTGTGCTATCACTGCAGGGAGCCGAGGCATATCAAGCCTAGGTGTCCTAAGCTGCACAGATGGCGATGGCGGTGGTACACCCGGTGGCCCAGATTGCAGCGGCACTGCGGGTATTCACTTCGGTGGAGGCGGAGAATTCTAACGCCAGACCGATCACATGTAATTTCCAAATTTGACGTTTTAAATTCTTTTGGTGTTTTCATTTTAGTCTGTTTGGAAATTGTGAGTCTGTGCTAGAGTGTTAGGGTTCTTAAGCACATGAGATTTGTGTAGGGACCTTAGTAGTGGGCAGATGTGAGTCCCACATTTTGTTTGATTCCAGAGCTACGAATAGTTTTATTACTCCGAAGTGTGCGGGAGCAGCGGAATTCGAAGCAATTCCGGTGAGCAGCCGAGAGTAGTTAAGGTTACTGGCGACAAGTCCTTGGCTACTTTCGGGCGGGGTCGTGGTGGGGATGTTCTGGTGGCGGGAGAGTTGATGCCAGCAGATTTGATTATGAGTCCGGTGGAGTTGTACGATGTCATTCTCTGGATGGATTGGCTGGAGCATTACGGAGTCCATCTGGATTGTCGTCGAGGACGAGTGGTGTTTGAGCGAGAGGCGAGGTGGTTGGTTTACCAGAGAGTAAGGCCGACTTCTGGGAGTCTGGTGATCTCGGTGATTCAGGCTGAGCAGCTGATTGAGAGGGGCTACGAGGCGTATTTGGCGACGATAGTGATGCCAGAGACTTTTGGAGAGGTTGTAGTTGGGGATATTCGAGTTGTTTAGGACTTCCAGGATGTTTTCCAGTCGTTGCAGGGATTACCACCATCGCGGTCTGATCCTTTTACGATCGAGTTGGAGCCTGGGACGACTCCCATATCCAAGGCACCTTACCGTATGGCTCTAGCAGAGATGGCAAAGCTGAAGAAGCAGTTGGATGATCTTTTGGGGAAGGGATTTATCCGGCCAAGTGTTTAACCATGGGGAGCACCGGTGTTGTTCTTAAAGAAGAAAGATGGAAGTTTTCAGTTATGCATCGATTACCGGGGACTTAACTGAGTCACTGTGAAGAACATGTATCCTCTGCCACGGATTGATGAGTTGTTGGATCAGTTGCGAGGGGCTACTTGGTTCTCTAAGATCGATTTGGCTTCGGGTTCCAATTAGATTCCTATCGATGAGGCGGACGTTAGGAAGACTGCTTTCAGGACGAGGTATGGGTATTATGAATTCGTGGTGATGCCTTTCGGGTTGACGAATGCGCCAACAATGTTGATGAGGTTGATGAACGGGGTGTTCCAGGAGTATCTGGATGTGTTTGTGATCATCTTCATTGATGATATTCTGGTGTATTCGAGGAGTCCTGAGGAGCATGAAGTGCATTTGAGGGCAATTCTGGAGAAGCTACGGAAACAGATCCCATACGTAAAGTTGAGCAAGTGCAGTTTCTAGCAGTGAGAAATGAGTTTTCTTGGCCATCTGGTGTCCGTAGAGGGAGTTTCTGTAGATCAGGCTAAGATTGAGGCTATCAAAGGGTGGCCTAGACCGAGGAATGCCACCGAGATCCAGAGTTTTCTCAGGTTAGCATGTTATTACATGAGCTTCGTCAAGGGTTTTGCGAGTATGGCACAGTCGATGACGAAGTTGACAAGGAAGAATGTCCCTTTTCTGTGGTCTTCAGCTTGCGGGGAAAGTTTCGGGAATCTGAAGGAGATGTTGACGAGTACACCAGTGTTGGCGTTACCCAAGCCGATTGAGCCTTACATGGTGTATACGGATGCTTCAAGAGTTGGTCTGGGTTGTGTACTGATGCAGCAGGGGAAGGTTATTGCATATGCTTCGAGGCAGTTGAGGAAGCACGAGTGCAACTACCCTACCCATGACTTGGAGTTGGCTGCGGTGATTTTTGCTTTAAAGATTTGGAGATCTTATCTTTATGGTGGAAAAGTGCACGTGTTCACAAACCACAAGAGTCTGAAGTATTTTTTTCACTTAGCTAGAGCTGAACCAGAGACAAGGGCTCTGGATGGAGTTGGTAGCAGATTACGATCTAGAGATTGGGTACCATCTGGGTAAGACAACCTGGTTGCAGCCGGTGGCTTTGGCTCAGGAGCGGGATACGGAGGCATTAGCGAGTGAGATTGGCACTTTGAGGTTGTGTGTTATCTCACAGGAGCCGTTGGGGTTAGAGGCAGCTAACCAGGCAGATTTGCTGAGCAGGATTCGAGTAGCTCAGGAGAAGGATCAGGATTTGATTGATGCTTCTAAGGTTGCAGGTTCAGAGTATCTGGTCTCTGCGAATGGGGTGATACTTGTGAACGGGCGGGTGTCTGTGCCCAAGGATGAGGATCTGAGGCATGAGATCCTGAGAAAGGCTCATGCGAGCATGTTGTCGATTCATCCGGGGGTGACCAAGATGTATCATGATCTGAAGCGGTATTATCACTAGGTCGGAATGAAGAGAGATGTCGCTAACTAGGTTGCAGTGTGCAATGTGCACCAGCTAGTGAAGGCTGAGCATCAGGTTTCGAGCGGTTTGTTGCAGAGTTTGCCCATTTCGGAGTGGAAGTGGGACATGATCACCATGGACTTTGTGACAGGGTTGCCGGTTTCGCAGACGTACGTTGCTATATTGGTGATCGTGGATCGTCTAACCAAGTCAGCACATTTTCTTACCATCAAGAAGAACGACAGAGTGGCGGTGTTGGCTAAGAAGTATGTGCGGGAGATAGTGAGGCTGCACAGGGTGCCAGCAAGTATCGTGTCAGACATGGATCCGAGGTTTACTTAAGAGTTCTGGAGGGCGTTCCATGTAAGAATATTCGGAATGTTTAAGAGTATTTAAGAGATATTTAGGGAAATTTAGAGAGAATAGAGAGAATGAGAGATTATGAACTGATTGAATTAATTAATTTCAATAATACAAGATAACACATATATATATATAGACATTAAGAGCAGATTGCAAACTGTCCTATACATAACGGCTAAATCATCTTGGCCGTCCATCATCACAACGCTCCATCTGTTCTAAATGGCTCAATCTCTGCTATTGGTGTGGTCCCATTCATGTAGTACCAGTTTTGGCAGTTTGTGATCTACTTGTTGTGGTCCCAAAGATTGGTGGGATGTTTGGACCACA
Source organism: Arabis hirsuta (assembly GCA_964056655.1). Classification (NCBI taxonomy): domain Eukaryota; kingdom Viridiplantae; phylum Streptophyta; class Magnoliopsida; order Brassicales; family Brassicaceae; genus Arabis; species Arabis hirsuta. Next base: position 16,884,207 of record OZ053304.1, read on the forward strand.
ACCTGATCAGATTTCACCTTGTACTCCCTTGTACCTTCATGTACTTGTGTACTTGGTACGGTTGTACCTTCAACAGTACGGTCCGTACTAGCCGTACAACGGATTGTACAACCACCTTACTGATCCGGTTTAACACTCCCCCTCAAGCTAAGTCATAAGGAAGCTTGAGACTTACCTTGCAAGTTAGGAGACTCACCTCATTAAAAACCTAAGTGTGGAAAACCCAATGGGACAAAACCACACTTAGGGAAAAAGAGTGTGAGCTCTTTACTTAGAGGATTCTGAACTTGGAAGACTCATGAGACCCATCTTCCCACATATAAATTCACATGTCTTCAAGCTTGTAGCCTTGGTGAATATATCCGCCAACTGATCCGAGCTTCTTGTGTACCAAGGAAGAATCACTCCTAACTCCATTTGCTCTCTAACATTGTGGCAGTCCACCTCTATATGCTTTGTTCTTTCATGGAACACTTGGTTTGACGCAATGTGGATTGCAGATTGATTGTCACAGGGCAAGGTGATTGGCTTTGAGGTTTATATGCCCAAATCCGTGAGAAGCATCTTCAACCACATCAGCTCAGTTATAAGTCTTTTCATCGCTCTATATTCGGCTTCAGTACTAGAACAGGCCACCACCTTCTGTTTCTTGCTCTTCCATGTAACTAAGTTACCCCCAATGAACGTGTAATAGCCTGTAGTGTATCTTCTATCTACTCTATCACCAGCCCAATCCGCATCGCAATAACCCACTATCTCCGAGCTTCCATTGCAACCCATCCAGATTCCTTGTTCTAAAGTTCCCTTGATGTATCTTAGGATGCGGTCCACCATCTTCCAATGGGACAGCCTTGGCGCTTGCATATGTTGGCTCGCCTGGTTCACAGCAAAACACAAGTCGGGACAAGTTATTGTAAGGTATATAAGCTTACCAACCAAGCGCCGGTAGAGCTTTTGATCCTCAAAGAGGCTATCTTCATTCTCCCCCTGTTGGTTAGCTTTATATGCATCCTCCAATGGTGTTCTTGCTGGTTTTGCATCCATCAAACCTGTTTCATTCACAACATCACGAATGTACTTCCTTTGGGACAAGAAGAGAACTTCCTTTGATCTGCACACTTCAATCCCAAGGAAGTACCATAGTTCCCCAAGGTCTTTGATATCAAAGACTGATTTTAAGTAATCTTTAGTACTTGAATACCAACCTTGTCATTCCCAGAGATGATTATATCATCCACATATATGAGAATGACTATAATACCTGTTTGTCTTTCAAGGGTGAAGAGAGTATGATCAGCCTCTGATCTTCTAAATCCGCGGTCCAAGAGAGTTATGCTCAACTTTCGGTACCATGCCTTAGGTGACTATTTCAGACCGTAAATTGCTTTCCTCAACTTTAACACTTTGCCCGGGGTAACAAACACGCCTGGTGGGGGAGTCATGTAGACCTCTTCTTCTAACTCCCTCTGAAGAAATGCATTCTTCACATCCATCTACCATAGCTCCCATTCCAAATTCGTAGTAAGGGATAACACAACTCTGATGGTGTGAAGTTTAGCCACCGGAGCAAAGGTCTCTCTATAGTCTTCACCATATGTTTGAGTGAAAGCCCTAGCCACCAGCCTTGCCTTTTGCCGTTCTATCTCCCCATCGCTATGGTATTTGATAGTGAAGACCCATTTGGAACTCACTGTCTTCTTCTTCCTTGGGAGATCAGCCTTATCCCAAGTGTGGTTTCTTTCCATTGCTTGTTTCTAATCACCAACTGCATCACGTCAAACTTTGAGCTCCGTTGCCTCCTCGTACGTTATTGGAATCTCCTCTTTCTCCAGAACTCCAATGAAGACTTGATACTCCTCCGGAACGTGAGCTAATGAAGAAACGCCTGCATTGGATGAGCAACAGCCTGGTTGTTATAGTACACCCTCGTGTTGATCCAATTTGATGCGGGGAGCAACAGGTTATTCAAGCTCAGGTTGAGGCTGGAGATCATGTTGGCTCGGAAAAGGATGCGGCTGCCGAGGACTTGGATGAAGCTGTCGTGGACTGGGCTGCGACTGCCGCGAACTGGGCGACGACTGATGCGGCTGCGGCAGTACATGAGAATCTGGTCCAGGTTGCTGTGGAGAGATGTTGTAAATTTCTTCCATGTTCCCTTCTCCCATTTCTTCATTGTGCACTTCCGTGTCAGTTTCAGCCTTGGATTCCACCTCTTCATCTTGGGTTTCTTCCCCCATTTGTTCTTGAGTAGCCGTTGGGGAAGGAGATGCGGCTGGCATGCTTCCTCCTCGCAAGGTCTCCAAGAGGATTGGAAGAGTGGCGGCCCGATCAGAGTTTGAATGAGATAAGTCTTTCAAGTTCTCCCAATTCCTTTCTTCATAAAACCCCCTTGTCTCAATGAACTTGACATCTCTAGAAACCAGAACTCTTCTTGTCTCTGGAATGTAGCACTAATAACCCTTTTTATTGATAGAGTAGCCAATGAACATGCCTTTTGTGCTCTTTTCATCAAGTTTGTTCCTTTGTTCTCCTGGTATTAAAACAAAGCAAACACAACCAAACACTTTTAGGTAATCAACTGGAGGTTTGGACAGATTTATTACCTCAAATGGAGAGACATCTTGAAGGACTTTAGTGGGCAGCCTGTTAATCAAATAACAGGCCGTGACCACGGCATCCCCCCAAAATCTCTTAGGCACGTTCATGTGGAACATCATGGACTGGGCTACTTCAATGAGGTGCATGTTCTTCCTTTTAGCAACCCCATTCTGTTGAGAGGTATAGGGACAGCTTGTTTGATGCACAATGCCGTATTTATTCAAATGTTGTTTGAATGCTTGACTAGTGTACTCCCCTCCATTATCTGATCTCAAAACTTTGATCTTAGCATTATAGTGGTTAGTCACATAGTTTTGAAAGTTAATAAACGCCTCTAAGACTTTATCCTTTGAAGGCAATAATGTAATCCAAGTGTATTTCGATTTTTCATCAATGAAGGTAACAAAATACTTATGATTTTCTCTAGACATGCAAGGAGAAGTCATCACATCAGAATGAATTAGATCAAAACATTTCTCATAAATAGTAGAAGATTTGGGAAAAACGGTTTTGCAATGTTTACCTAAAATACAAGCTTCACAAGCATTATTCTCAAACTTAACATTTGGTAATATCAAACTTAAAGCTCTATGATGAGGATGGCCTAATCTAGCATACCACAATGCATTATTATCAAGAGCGGAAGTAAACACAAAAGCATTAGATAAAAGTGATGGTTTAGTGTCTTCAAGAACATAAAGACCATTCTTAGTTGTTCCTTGCCCAAGGAGCTTACTTGACTCAATATCCTGAAAGAAAACTTCATTAGGACTGAATATAGCATAACAATTCAAATCAAAAGTGGCTTTCTTAATGGACAGTAGATTGGATGTGAAAGATGGCATATAAAAGGCCTTAGATTCCTTATTGAATAACTTAAGGTTCCCAATTCCTTCAATCTTAACATTTTCACCATTTGCAATAATTACATCCCCTAAAGCCGGTTTAATGTTACTAATCAACTTAGCATCACTAATCATATGATGGCTTGCACCAGAATCAACGATTAGAGGTTTATCACTTAAAACATGATTAGCAACACTACTAATATGAACTCCCAAGATTCGAACACTCTGAAATCTGTTGAGAAGATTGGATAGACTTGCAGCAACTCAACCGAAATTCTGAAGGCAAGGAATGGATCGATTGGACACACAAAGGTTGCGGATAGCCTCTGATAATCCAGCCACTCTCGTCGTTGGATATTACGCACTAAAGAGAAGAATGGAAAGTCTCTTGGATATGACACACCAGGAGAAGTACAAGGGGATTATAAAGGAAAAGGTTTTCGATTAAAAATATAGATGCGTTCTCAACAGAGATTACAAGGGGATTATAAAGGAAAAGAGAGAACAAGTCACGAGACCCAATTCTCGAAAGTTGTTACTGAAAATTAAAGACAAGTTTGAAAACATAAAACTGACTTTTCTCCTCCCTTGTTGGCGTGTCCTTTTGGCTTAAAGGGCCTTGGGCTTCTAATTCAACAAATGGGCAATTATGGAGTGAAACAATTGCCTCATTAAAAACTTTTTCAAGAAAACCCATTGTAACAAAACTTGACAAGGGAAAAAGAGTACAATTGAATCACTCACCCATTCGTTGAATTCAATTAGCTTGAATCAAAACCAGAGTGATTTGATTAGCTCTTTCTCCAAATTCCTCCAAATGATCTGATTGCTTTTGTATGTTGATAAGCAATCCTCCAATAGCTTGGTTGAACTTCTTGGCACGGGAACGAGTCATAGGTCCTGTTGGTGTGATAAATATCTCCTCGGCTCCAAGCTCCGGTTCTGCTCCTTGTTCAGCTCCAAGCTCTCCTTCTCCTTGCACGCCAAGCTTATCCACAGCTACAAGCTCATTCTCAGCTACTTGCTCATCCATGATCATATCATCCCCCTCCTCTTGAAAAGGATTTGACCTCAAATCTGTTTTTTCTGCAAGGAACTAAATCAGAAACATTGAAACTGGAACTTACTTTGTACTTACCTTGCAAATCCAGTTGATAGGCATTGTCGTTGATTCTCCTTGTGATTTTGAATGGACCGTCAATTCTAGGCATTAGTTTTGATTTTCTTTCAGCGGGAAACAGTTCCTTCCTCATATGTACCCATATTTGATCTCTAACTTCAAATATCATCTTACGCCTTCCTTTGTTTGCGTGCTTATCATACTGCTTAGTTTTCTCTTCTATGTTTTTCCTAGCTTGCTCATGGAACTATTGGACAATGTCAGCTTTCTTTTTCCCATCAATGCTAGCTCTTTCACTCAAAGGCAAAGAGATTAGATCCAAAGGAGATATAGGATTAAAACCATAAACAATCTAAAATGGAGAAAACTTAGAAGCAGAATGCACTTAATGATTATATGCAAACTCTACGTGAGGCAAACAATCTTCCCATATTTTCAAGTTCTTTTTGATTAATGCACGAAGAAGAGTAGACAAGGTTCTATTAAACACTTTAGTTTGCCCATCAGTTTGGGGATGACAAGTAGCAGAAAACAATAGCTTAGTTCCTAACTTAGACCAAAGAGTTCTCCAAAAATGACTTAGAAACTTAGCATCTTTATCAGAAACTATAGTCCTTGGCATGCCATGCAAACGAACTATCTCTTTGAAAAACAAATTAGCAATATGCAATGCATCATCAGTTTTGTGACATGCTATGAAATGAGCCATCGTAGAGAATCTATTTGCAACCACAAAGATCGAATCTTTTCCCTTTCTAGTCCTAGGCAATCCCACAACAAAATCCATAGATATATCATTCCAAGGGTGAATAGGAATAGGTAAAGGAGTATACAAACCGTGAGGCTGAACCTTAGACTTAGCTTGCTTACACATGGTACACCTTTCACATATTCGTTCAACATCTCTTTTATATGTGGCGAATGAAAATGATCTTGCATTACCTTAAGTGTCTTGGCAATCCCAAAATGTCCCATTAATCCTCCTCCGTGAGCTTCTCTAACAAACAAATCTCTCATTAAACAGTTTGGCACATACATATGCTTGTCATAAAACAAAAACCCATCATGCCTATAGTAATGACAAGAAACAAACTTTTCACAAGCTTGGTATATTTTCCCAAATTCAGAATCGGTTTCATACAAACCTTTGATTTGATCAAACCCTAGCAATTTAGCTTCAAGAGTAGAGATAAGAGTATACCTTCGGGACAATGCATCGGCAACTACATTGTCCTTACCTTTTTTGTACTTAGTGACGTATGGAAAGGTCTCAATGAACTCTACCCATCTAGCGTGTCGCTTATTGAGCTTTTGTTGCCCTTTTAAATGCTTAAGAGACTCGTTATCAGTGTGAATAATAAATTCTTTAGGCCATAGGTAGTGCCGCCATGTTTGCAAAGCTCGGATCAATGCATACATCTCCTTGTCATATGTAGGGTAATTGAGAGTAGCTCCTCCTAGCTTCTCACTGAAATAAGCTATTGGTCTTTTATCCTACATCAAAACAGCTCCAATTCCAACCCCGGAGGCATCACATTCGATTTCAAAAGTTTTAAGGAAATCTGGTAGAATTAAAACAGGGGCGTTAGTAAGCTTCCCTTTCAAGGCATGGAAGGCGTCCTCTTGAGTTGTTCCCCATTTAAATCTAATGTATTTTTTGATAACTTCGGTGAGGGGAGCGGCTATGGCACTAAAATCTTTTACGAAACGCCTATAGAATCCAGCAAGTCCATGAAAACTCCTTACTTCTCCTATAGTCTTTAGAACTGGCCAGTCTCGTATTGCTTTGATCTTTTCTTCATCAACTTTGATTCCATCTGCACTTACAACAAAATGTAGGAACACAAGTTTATCCGAACTAAAGTGCATTTCTTAAGGTTGGCAAATAGTTTTTTTTCCCTTAAAACAGTCATAGTCAATCGCAAATGCTCAATGTGTTTATCTAAACTCTTGCTGTAAACTAAGATGTCATCAAAATATACTACCACAAAATGACCAATGTATGCTCTAAGAACATGATTCATCAATCTCATGAAAGTACTAGGTGCGTTTGTTAATCCAAAGGGCATGACTAACCACTCATACAATCCATGCTTAGTTTTAAATGTAGTTTTCCAGTCATCACCTTCTTTCATTCTAATTTGATGATATCCACTTTTAAGATCGATTTTAGAGAAAATGTGAGAACCATGCAACTCATCAAGCATATCATCTAGCCTAGGGATAGGGTGGCGATACTTAACCGTGATATTATTGATGGCTCTCCAATCAACGCACATGCGCCAGCTTCCATCTTTCTTAGGCACAAGTAGAACTGGTACAGCACAAGGGCTCATACTCTCGCGGATATGACCTTTCTCCATGAGCTCATCAATCTGTTTTTGCAGCTCTTTAGTCTCCACAGGATTGGTTCCATATGCTAGACGGTTAGGAAGTGAAGCTCCTGGCACAAAGTCTATTTGGTGTTCTATTCCACGGTCAGGTGTTAAGCCTTTCGGATTGTCTTCTGGGAATACATCTTGATAGTCCTGCAAAAGAGATTTCATCTCACTCGGTAATACCGGTGCAATGTTAGGCATACTGGTGAGAGCTCCTTTAAACATAAACAAAAGTAGAGGTTGATTAAAGTATAAGGCTTTCTTAACATCACCAGATTTGACAAAGAAGTTGGGATGCTTAACGTCCTTCTTCTCCTCGTTTTTGAGTTGAGTCTGATCTTGGTATACTTCTGGAGGAATCATAGGAACCAGAATGATCTTTTTTTCTTTGAATTCAAACGAATAACGATTGGTGAAACCATCATGTACAACTCTGCGATCTGATTGCCACGGCCTTCCCAGAAGTATATGACTAGCTTCCATTGGCAAAATATCACATAAAACCTCATCCTCATACTTACCAATAGCTAATGAAACCAAGACTTGATTCTTAACTCTCATTTCTCCACTGTCATTTAACCATTGAAGACTATAAGGGTTTGGGTGCTTCTCCATTTTAACACCAAGTTTCTTAACCATGGAATCACTCGCTACATTGGTACAAACCTTGCCCTGAACATGACACCTTGTGTGGAACAAGTTTTCCCTCTGTTCTGGCTCATTACCCTTGGTTTGACTGCTTAGCGTTCTTCTGGTTACTAACAGCTCTCCCTTCATTGGATACTCCTCATGTTCCTCTAACGAAGTTTGGTGAATCTGGTCTCTCATCCTCTGATTCAAACTCTCCATTGTCTAAAAGAACCATGATTCTCCTGTTGGAATACTCATTAGCATAGTGTCCCCTCCCTTGACACTTAAAACACTTCATATCTTGTGATCTGGTTTCGGCTTTGCCTTTGCTGTCATGGCTCGATGTATACGGTTTGACTTCTTCTTTGGAGGTCATAGATGGTTTCGCGTCTCTAACAAAACTTGGCTTATCCTCCTTATGATAACTCAGCTTGATAATTAGAAGCAGTCTCATAGCTTGTACGCAAAGTGCTCTTCCTTTTAAGTTGTTGCTCAAACAAAATAGCTTTATGCAGCATCTCTTCTAGTTCCACATAGTGCTGAATCTCCAACCGGTCTTGAATATCTTTATTTAATCCTCTCAGAAATCTAGACATGGTTGCTTCGCTATCCTCGAAGATGTCAGCTGGCGACATAAACTTTTCCATCTCTTGGTAAATACTCTTCAACTGAATGAGATCCTTGGGTAAGTCTCCTTAGCTTCTGATGCAGTTCACGGTGGTAGTGGCTAGGCACAAACCGTTTCCTCATGATAGTCTTCATCTCATTCCAAGTTTCGACGGGAAACTCTCCATTACGCCTTCTTGAAGTAACAATTTGATCCCACCAACTAAGAGCTTAATCAAAGAACTCGGTGGCAGCAACTCTCACTCTATTGATCTTGGTATAGTGCTGGCAGTTAAACACCAACTCAATCTTCTTTTCCCATTGCAAATATGCATCTGGATCGTTCTTCCCATGGAAAGGTGGAATCCGAAGTTTGAGCCCTCCAAAATCATCTCGGGTTTGTTCTCGGTTTCCTCTCACACGTCTGGCTCTCCTAACACTTTCCTGAGATGAACTACTATGTGTTTCATAGTAATCATCAGCCGCATCATCTCTGGCTTGTTCACGTGTGTTTCGGTTTCCCCTTGGAGATCGCCTATGCTCTTCCCTTGCACGGGTTCGGTTTTGTTCCAGATCATGATGTTGTTGCATCTGTTGGCGAAGTATCTCCATCTTTTGATCCATCATCTGATCCATCTTAGTGGTTAAAGCTTCAATCAAAAGTTTGTTATTGTTGCTGTTGCTGGTTTCTTCTTCGATGCCCACCATTTTTCCTGAAACAAATCAAAACCCAAATCACCAGTAACCAGTCCTAGAATTCGATTTATAGATCAGATTGCAACATGAAAATTTCTAGATGTGGAGTCAAATCTTAAAACGGTAGGGAACGAGGGTTACAGGTTACGGGAGTTATGTGGGTTACGTGGGTTACGTAGGTTTTGTGGGTTACGAGGGTTACACAGGTTTTGTGGGTTACGTGGGTTACACAGATTTTGTGGGTTACGTGGGTTACGCAATTTTTGTGGGTTACGCGGGTTACATAGGTTTTGTGGGTTACGCGGGTTACACAGGTTTTGTGGGTTACGCGGGTTACATTTTTTGTGGGTTACGCGGGTTACGCTGGTTTTGTGGGTTACGCGGGTTACACAGGTTTTGTGGGTTACACAGGTTTTGTGGGTTACACGGGTTACACAGGTTTTATGGGTTATGCGGGTTACGCAGGTTTTGTGGGTTACGCGGGTTACGCAGGTTTTATGGGTTACGCGGGTTACACAGGTTTTGTGGGTTACGCGGGTTACACAGGTTTTGGAGAAGTCGAAAAGACACAAACAGTTTCTGGATGATTTGATCAAGATCTAACACCCTAGAATTCGTTTTAAACTTGATCTAGAATAAACAAATGTATGAACAAATAAGATCAAGGATTCGAATACTCAACTTTCAGAATGTGCTCTGATACCACTTAATATGAACTCCCAAGATTCGAACACTCTGAAATCTGTTGAGAAGATTGGATAGACTTGCAGCAACTGAACAAAAATTCTGAAGGCAAGGAATAGATCGATTGGACACACAAAGGTTGCGGATAGCCTCTGATAATCCAGCCACTCTCGTCGTTGGATATTACGCACCAAAGAAAAGAATGGAAAGTCTCTTGGATATGACACACAAGGAGAAGTGATCTAACTTGAAAAGGTTTTTGATTAAAAAGATAGATGAGTTCTCAACAGAGATTACAAGGGGATTATAAAGGAAAAGAGAGAACAAGTCACGACATCCAATTCTCAAAAGTTGTTACTGAAAATTAAAGACAAGTTTGAAAACATAAAACTGACTCTTCTCCTCCCTTGTTGGCCTGGCCTTATGGATTAAAGGGCCTTGGGCTTCTAATTCAACAAATGGGAAATTATGGAGTGAAACAATTGCCTCATTAAAAACCATGTCAAGAAAACCCATTGGAACAAAACTTGACAAGGGAAAAAGAGTACAATTGAATCACTCACCCATTCGTTGAATTCAATTAGCTTGAATCAAAACCAGAGTGATTTGATCAGCTCTTTCTCTCCAAATTCCTCCAAATGATCTGATTGCTTTTGTATGTTGATAAACAACCCTCCAACAGCTTGGTTGAACTTCTTGGCACGAGAACGAGTCATAGGTCCTGTTGGTGTGACAAATATCTCCTCGGCTCCGGTTCTGCTCCTTGTTCAGCTCCAAGCTCTCCTTCTCCTTGCACGCCAAGCTTATCCACAGCTATAAGCTCATCCTCAGCTATTTGCTCATCCATGATCATATCAACTACTTAGGTCATGTTTATGCAATGCATTAAGGCTAAAGGCTTATATTGGGTTACCAGATTCTTTAAGGGCTTTTATGAGGATGTCAAGGTCGGATTTCTTCACATACTCGGCTGAAGCTCTCATGGCTGCTCCTTCACTGTCATTGGGGTGAATTGATGACCCAACAGCTTTGTGTGAGCTTGTAGCTGCATTGGCTCTCGGTTTCCTTTGGTCTCTCCCATGATTCGGCTTGAGATAAGGGTATGGTATCCAGCATTTGCTCTTGAGATGTCCCTTCTTCTTGCTATGCTCACAGATGTACACCTCTCTTTCTTCTGCCCCATAAGCGCCTTTGTTTGCAGCCATCAATTCGCTTTTGTTAGCCATGACCAGTTCGCTGCCTTTACTCCCAAATAAGCCCAATGAGCCTTGTTCCTTCTGAATTTGAGCACATACTTCATCCAAGCTTGGTAGCTTCTCAGCCCTTTAGCAAATGCTTGATGAGGTCATTAAACACTGGATTCAACACCATGAGAAGGGCAAAGACTTTATCTTGTTCTCTCCTCTCATTCAGAATGAAAGCTTCAAGTGTGGCTGGTCTTAGCATTTCCAGCTCAGCCCACAAGCTTATGAACTTCCCAAAGAAATTATTGAACCCCAAATCACCTTGTGAGAGGTTGTTAATGGCTCATTTAACCTCAAACACCCTGGTGAGGTTGGAGACATTTCCAAACACATTCTTTAATGTATCCCACAGTTCCTTAGCTCCTTCAAAATAAGAATAAGCCTCATGTATAGAGGTGGAGAATGAACCTTGAAAAGTGGAGAGTACCACCTGATCCTCTTGAAACCACGCCTTGGAATAAGATGGAACCTCCTTTCCTTCTTTGTTCTTAACAGTCGGCGCCTTGGAGTTCTCAACATGACTCCATAGCTTCCTTCCACACAACACAGCTTTGGCAGTTCTCGCCCAAAGCAAATAGTTTTTTGTTCCCTTGAGCACAACAGATAGTGAAATCATCTTGAGCACAACTAGAACAGCTCAATTTCCCCCAGAAATGGTATGAATCTGTTCTGGTTTGCAACGAACAGGAAGCAACAAGAGAAACACGTGTTTAAAAGAGAAAGAAAAGAGTTTAAACCAACAGATTCAAGACCATACGCTCTGATACCATGTAAGAATATGCATAATGTTTAAGAGTATTTAAGAGAGATTTAGGGAGATTTAGAGAGAATAGAGAGAATAAGAGATTATGAACTAATTGAGTCAATTAATTTCAACAATACAAGCTAACACATATATATAAACACATTAAGAGCAGATTGCAAACTGTCCTATACATAACGGCTAAATCATCTTTGCCGTCCATCATCACAACGCTCCATCTATTCTAAATGGCTCAATCTCAGCCATTGGTGTGGTCCCAATCATGTAGTACCAGTTTTGGCAGTTTGTGATCCACTTGTTGTAGTCCCAAAGGTTGGTGGGATGTTTGGACCACAACACGATCATATTTCACCTTGTACTCCCTTGTACCTTCATGTACTTATGTACTTGGTACGGTTGTACCTTCAACAGTACAGTCCGTACTAGCCGTACAACGGATTGTACGACTAGCTTACTGATCCGGTTTAACATTCTAGGCTGAGATGGGCACTAAAGTGCATATGAGTACAGCCTATCATCCTCATACGGATGGGCAGTATGAGAGGACGATTTAGACATTGGAGGACTTGCTGAGGATGTATGTGTTGGATTATGGTGGTCATTGGGCGGATCACCTGAACCTGGTAGAGTTTGCGTACAACAAAAGCTACCAGGCGAGTATTGGGATGGCTCTATATGAGGCTCTATATGGGAGGCCATGTCGTACACCATTATGCTAGACTCAAGTGGGGGAGAGGAGCATGTTTGGTGCATATTTTTTTAGGAGACGATGGAGAAGATCCATGTCTTGAGGCTGAACATGAGATAGGCTCAGGATCGGTAGAAGAGTTATGCCAGCAAGAGGAGGAAAGAGGTGGAGTTAGCTAGGAGATCTAGTCTATCTGAAGGCAGCAATGTTGAGGGGTTGTAACAGATCCATTTCAGAGAATAAGCTAAGTCCGAGGTTTATGGGTCCGTTCAAAGTTATGAAACGGGTTGGACCAGTAGCTTATCGGTTGGAGTTACCTTAGAGTATGAAGGCTTTTCATAAGGTCTTCCATGTGTCGATGCTACGGAAGTGTCTACATGAGTCTAAGGAGGTGTTGGCTAGGATTCTGGAGGATCTTCAGCCCAACATGATGTTAGAGGCGAGACCTGTGAGGATTCTTGAGAGGAGGGTCAAGGTTTTGCGCCAGAAGAGGATACTGTTGGTGAGAGTCGTGTAGGACTGTGACGGTATTGAGGAGGAGACTTGGGAACCAGAAGCGAAGATGAAGACAAAGTTCTCGAAGTGGTTCGAGAAGCAAGTGGAGGCATGAGTTGTCTTTTTCTGGTTTTCAGTGTCTCTGATAGCATGTTGCTATGAGTTTTGGATGTATTTTTTTGTTTGTGTTGTAACGATTATACATTGTTGAGATTTAATAAGATGGGTTTTTCTTATTAAATTTGTTTATAAGACGTGTGTTCTTATGTTATGACTGGTAGGTTATGTGTTATAATGACTGATGGGGTCATGTGTTGTGATGGCTGGTGAGGTCATGTGTGGTGATGACCGGTGGGGTCATGTGATGGCTAGGAATAGAAGTTCTATGTGAGTTAGGACTTGTCTATTGTCTAGGGAGGACTAGAGATAGAAGTTCTATGTGAGTTAGGACATTTCTATCTTCTACTGAGGTTAGAAATGGATGTTCTATGTGAGTTAGAGCTTGTCCATGTTCTAGGAGGATTATCTAGGAATGGCAGTTCTATGTGAGTGAGGACTTGTCTATTCTCTAGATGGCGCTGGGAAATAGAGGTTTTATGTGAGTTAGAACCTGTCTATTTCCTAGGGAGAGTTTGGAAACGGAAGTCTTATGTGAGTTAGGACTGTCTTTTCCAGGGACTCTGTGGAAACACCCTGGTGATTGGGTTGTTTTGGATGGTCTAGTGTCGGTCATGAGGTGATATTCCAGGATAGGAAATGTCATGATGGAACCACGAGAGGTGATTTTGGTTGACAGGTGCTTATGATGCATGTTACAGAGTTAATTGCTCCAAGGGATAGTGGTTTTCCTGGATATACTTGAGGGGACAGTGAGGTTCTCTTTGGGGGATAGTGGGTTCCCTGCATATACTTTGAGGGACAGGGATCTCTCCAGAGAACGTGTGATTCCTCTGCAGCCGATAGCTTGACGGACTATGTGTCCCGAGAGTGACAGGGGCTGGAGCAAACCGAGAGCTGGATGGACGATGGTCCTGAAGGTGGGAGGGGTATGATATACATCGAGAGCTCAAAGAGTAACAATCCTGAGAGTGGGGTGGTGTATATAGATATGAGTATGAGCAATAGCGTCTGTAGTGTGATTGTAAGTATAAGACTAGATGAGTTTCGGGGATTGGGAGTGGATCTCAGGTGGTGCTGACCGGGTTTGGTCAGGATGGTAGCCGTAGTGAGACAGTGTTATGTGATTGAGATCTAGAGTGTATCTCAGGTGGTGCTGACTGGGATTGGTCAGGATTGTATCCATGGTGAGACGGTGCAATGTGACTAGTATGGGGACTAGTTGAGTTCTGGGATCGGGTGTTGACCGGGTGGGGGCTAAGAGTGTGATATCAGTAGAGCTGGCCGGGTTGGGCCAGAGGGTTGATATCAGATGTGTTGACCGTATAGTGACGGTGTCACGTGATTCGAGGTTGAATCCATGTTAGTGGGGGATAGTTATAACGACCGCGAACCAAGATTTGTGAATCTTGGTCGTGAGTCGATCGACGCAGGTGGTGTGCGTCGATCGACGCAAGGTTAAATCAAACTGGATCTGTTCGATTTAAGTGTTGGTTTGTGACCCGGTTTAGGGTAAAACCCTAGGGTTTCCCTATAACTGGGGGTTGGCCGTGTTTTTGGGGCTTGAGAGTTTCCAGAAAGTTTCCAGAAAAGTTCCAGAGAGTTTCTAGAGAGATTTGGGAGAAAGGATTCGTTTGTGAGGCTATGGGATTGTTCTTGGTGCTCGTTGTTCGTGAGTTGGGTATAGATCTCGGATCTTGGGGAGTGTTTTTCGTGTTCTTCATCCTCTTTTCATCCTTTTCCTTCAAGATCCAAGGTGAGTGCGTGATCATGGCTTATCTAGGTAAATGGATTAATAGGATGTGTTTGCTTGCTGTTATTGGGTGTATTTCGTGTTGTTTTTGAGTGGATTTGTGCATGAAATCGACTGTGATGAGATCTGGAGTCGAACCATGTGAGGATTGGTTCGATTCTTGGATCTGCGTTGGTGCGTCGATCAACGCAAGTGCTATGTGTTGGAATATTGAAGCAATTGTTGGAATGATGTGTGGCAGAAGCTACTGATGCGGCAGCCACACCCAAATGCGGTAGCCTGCGGCAGAATCAACCCAGATGCGGTAGGCCTGCGACAGAAGCAATACTGATGTGGTAATAGTTCAAGATATGGTCTGGTACGTGTGGTACGAACCAAGGACGATCAATACAATTGGGACCATCACGTACAACCGTCATTATCACCAAGTGGCTGCCCAAGTTCATATAACCAAGTGGGCGCCTGTCCTTATCACTGATTTGGGACAACTTGGACCACTTGGACCACTTGAATTTAAATGATCAGACCGTTGGAAGCTCATGAATGGCTGGGATTACTTTACACAATCTGAATGGCCAAGATCACTTGACCGTTGCATTACAAGGTTGTTGGTGATCTGATTTTACTTGTATATATATAGTTGAATCATTTGTAAAGATCTCTTAACTTGAATAGAATGAAAGTTCTCTCAATCTCTTTAATCTCTCTTTAAATTCTCTTAATTCCGCTTAATCTCACACTATGCGTCAATCGACACACGTGCATCGATCGACACCGGGGTGATGTGTCGATCGACGCACATGCAGTTTGTGCGATTCTTGTTTGATTGCTCGTGCTTGTATCATTTTCTTATGCAGGTATTGTATCATCGACGCACATCGACACCCTGGTATTGTATCATTTTCTTATGCCTGTGTGTATAGCCTATTAGATGGGATGACCGTCTCACTGAGTATTTGTGATAATACTCACGCATCTCGTATAACCATGTGATGCAGGTAAAGAGCAGGTGTGATCGTGGAATCCTGGCCGGGAAGAGGAGATGATCTAGAGTTTGTGTTGGTTGCTTTATGAGCTTGTTAGAATTGCTAGGGTGTTAGTAATTCTGGAATTGTTGTTAAATGTTTATTGGATTGTGGTTTTATGGATTGAATTGGATTAGTGATTTCAATAAAGTATGAGATTTATTGAATGTTGTTATTGGTCCGCAGTGTGTGTTGTTGACCCGTTAGGATTATTATTGTGATAATAATAATCTGGAAGGAAAAATTTTTAAAATTACGGGTTGGATCGTTTCAAATGGAACTCCTTTGATTTACCTATTTTGATATAGTTCTTAGAGAGTTTGAGAATAAAAAAAAAGCTAGATGCCTTAAACTGAAGGTTTACAAGGGTTTAAATAGGGAACTCAAAGAGAAACCCTAAAACAAGGCCTAAATACGAAAATCATACTTAACATAAGCTTAGAATAATATAAAGTATTAATTAAAAGAAGCAGCTGACGGTAGAGAAGCTTCTGAACGGTCTTGGTTCAACAAATGGGGTTAGTGGGATGAACAACTACCTCATTAAAAACCTTAGGGCTCTGATACCATGTAAGATTATGCGAAAATTAGTAAGAGATTAGAGAGAGATTAGTGAGATTTAAGAGAGATTAAAGAGATTGATGAACTGATTTTATTTAATTAGAATCAGATAATGCTTTACAAGATCTACACTATGACATATATACACATTTCTACAATAAACGGTCATAACATCTTGACCCTTTATTTCGAATGGTGTCATCTTGTCCATTCATTCATACGCTCCTCATGTGGTCCTTCTCACCTTTGTCTTCATGCGGTTATGTCCATATCTAGCTGTCCTTGAGCGTACCGCGTCCTTACTGTCCGGCCGTCCTTTGCATCCTTATCCGTCTAGCTGTCCATTGCGTCCTTGCGTCTTTATCCGTCCTTGCACGTACTGTCCTTGTGTGTACCGGATCTGTACGTTCCGTCCTTGTACGGACCAAGGTACGGTCCGTGAAATCCGTACTGCTCGTACACAAACCTTCAACATTCCAACAGTCCCCCTCAATCTAAAACTGGCAGTATTAGATTGGCATTATGACCATCACCTCGTTAAAACCTTATTGGGAAAACCACATGGGATAAAACCCAATGAAGGAAAAAGAGTATGATGATTACAATGAGGGGATCTTCATGAGCCCAAATCTTGGATGAATGGACTCTACTACCTTCAAGTTGGCTGCCTTGGTGAAGATATCAGCTAACTGATCACAATTCCTTGTGTAACACGGAACGATTACTCCATCTTCCACTCCTTGCCGCACCTTGTGGCAATCAACTTCAATGTGTTTAGTTCTCTCAAGAAACACTGAGTTTGATGCAATATGTATGGCTGCTTAGTTGTCACAGTGCATGGTGATTGGTTCATGAGTCTCCACGCCCAAGTCCTTGAGGAGTGCTTTTAGCCAAATGAGTTTGGTTGTAAGCTTCCTCATTGCTCTATATTCGGCTTCTGCACTCGAATACGCCACCACTTTTTGCTTCTTTGTTTTCCAAGTGACCAAATTGCCTCCAATGAAGGTGCAATACCCCGTAGTTGATCTCCTATCCTTCCTATCGTCTGCCCAATCTGCATCACAATAGCCTACGATCTCGGTGCTTTGATTGCATCCCATCCATATACCGTGGTCATGCGACCCTTGAATGTTTCTCAATATGCGATTCACCATGTTCCAATGGTGTAGTTTTGGAGCCTTCATATGTTGGCTAACCTGATTCACAGTAAAGCACAAATCTAGTCGAGTTATAGTTAGATATATCATCTTACCCACCATTCTCCTATATAGGGTGACATCTTCAAATGGTTGATCATAATGCTCCCCCTCTCGTTCCACCTTATATCCATCTTCAAGAGGGGTCTTTGTTGCTTTCCCTCCTAAGTCACCTGCCTCATTTAACATATCTAGAGCATATTTTCGTTGAGACAAGAAAAGACCTTCTTATGTTCGGCAAACTTCTATCCCAAGAAAGTATTTCAATTCGCCAAAATCTTTTATGTCAAAAACCGACTTCAAGTAATCCTTAGTAGTTTGAATCCCAACCTTGTCATTCCCCGTGATGATGATATCGTCAACATAAATGAGAATGACCACAATACCTTCTTGGCTTTGCAAGGTGAAGAGAGTGTGATCGGATTCTGATCTTTTGAAGCCACGATCTCTCAAGATTACGCTCAACTTGTGGTACCAAGCCCTTGGTGACTGTTTCAATCCGTAAATAGGCTTCCTTGACCTTATAACCTTTCCCGGACTAACTATGTTTTCAAGTCCTAGAGGTGGAGTCATATACACTTCATCTTCGAGTTCCCCTTGCAAGAAAGCATTCTTGACATCCATTTGCCATAAATCCCATTCTAAGTTTGTTGCCATAGAGAGAACCACTTTTATTGTATGAAGCTTTGCAACTAGTGCGAATGTGTCGTTGTAGTCTTCCCCATATGTTTGAGTGAAGCCTCTAGTGACGAGCCTTGCCTTGTATCTTTCAATTGATCCATCACTTTGATATTTTATGGTGAATATCCACATGGAGCTAACTGCCTTCTTTCCTTTAGGTAAATCAGCCTCCTCTCATGTGTGATTCACCTCCATTGCTGTTATCTCATTCCCAACCGCATCTCTCCACACTTTCAGTTGTGTCGCCTCTTCATAATCCCTTAGGATTGAATTCTCGTCAATTTGACTGATGAACACTTGATGATCTTCGGGTATATGTGCAAGATTGCACACAACTTGAATAGGATGAGCCACCGCATTGCAGTTGTAGTACACCCGTTTATTCTTCCATGTTGAAGGAGTTGATTTCTGTCTAGTACTTCTCCTTAGTTGCTGCTGCGGTTGCGGATCACTCATACTTGGTTGCTGCTGCGTTGGTTCACTCATACTTTCAGCTTGATCGTGGACAGTTTCTGTTTCTGTTTCATCTTGATCATCCACCTGATCATGAACGCTTTCTGTGTCATTTCCCCCCTCATGATCATAGTGGGATGATTCCTCACTTGGTTCCATGTCTGGTTCAGTATCCTCCCGTGTAACATGCTCCATTCCACTCCTACTTTCTGTTTGATTATCCGGGATGCGGTCTTTTTGATTTGAGGTTGTGACTCCATCGGTTGATTGATTGTTATTGGTGGTCACACCAAGGCTTTCTAGAATCCTCCTCAGATTGATTGCTTGATCAGACGGTGTGCTTGCTAAGTCCTTAAGATCCTCCCAATTCTTCTTTTCATAGAAGCCCTAGTTCTCCACAAACTTTACATCCCGAGATACCACAACTGTCCGATTTTCCGGTATATAGCATTTGTAGCCCTTTTGATTTGGTGAGTATCCAATAAACATGCCTTTTACACTCTTTGGATCAAGTTTGTTTCTTTGTTCACCTGGTAATAGCACAAAACACACACAACCGAACACACATAAGTGATTAAATGTTGGTTTAGTGTTATGGATTACCTCAAATGGAGACTGATCATTGAGAACTTTGGTTGGGGTTTGATGTGATTCTATCAAGCAACTCACAAGGAGACTCAACTGATGAGGAGACAGAGGAGATGCAAGACTTAGAAGGAGCTTTCAATGTTAGCTAAAGGAATCAAAACATTGCTCAAGAGGAACGAGCTGGGAGCTTCAACATCAGGGGACATTTACAACATCTACACTTATGCCAACGAGGAAGAAGATCAAGGTAATACACTAAGTAACTAAGTGGTATCTTGTACTCTTTTTCCTTTGCATTGTTTTGTCCCACTGGGTTTTCTATGCAAAGGTTTTAATGAGGCTTGATATTCACTTATCTCATTGTTACTTAGTTATATGACTTGATCATTTACCAGAAGAAATGCACCTACTTTTCAAATTCGAAAATCTGATATTTTAGTGTGTTTCATTTAACTTTATGTCTTGTGTGTTTCCAATGCAAAAGAGGAGCGTGTGTGCTCTCTCTCTCTCTATATATATTGACGTTTTTATGTCTGAATAAGACAACTAGACTTTTATCTAAAACCCTCTCTTTAATCTGTTTGGTTCATCGATTCCTTTGGTGAAGAAAAGCCATCTGAATCCTGGATTCTCTTATAAGTGGAATACTTCTGAGATCCATTCACTCTCAATCATGCCATCCGAAACTTGGTTGTTTTACCCCTGAATCATCTCTACTTCTATTCGTTTTCATCACCACCAGAACTAGAAACAACCCTAATCCTCATCGATCCATTCATCAGTGATCTGTTCGTGTGTTTAGCTTCATTCAGAGGTTAAGATCTAAGGGGATTCGTATCAAGTGGTATCAGAGAACCCTCTAAATCAAAGCTAAGTGTTTTTAATCCTTGATCTTGTTTGTTCATACATTTTTTTATTCTAGATCTAATTAAAAAAAAACGAATTCTACGGTGTTAGATCTTGATTAAATCATCCAGAAACTATTTGTGTCTTTTCGACTTCTCTAGGACCGTAACCCATAAAACCTGTGTAACCCGCGTAACCCACAAAACCTGTGTAACCCGCGTAACCCCCAAAACCTGTGTAACTCGCGTAACCCACAAAAACTGTGTAACCCGCGTAACCCACAAAACCTGTGTAACCCGCGTAACCCACGTAACACTCTTGTACGAAACAGTTTGAAATCGTTTGATCTATTAGGTTTTGGTGTTTCTATTGGATTGTTGGTACTGTGATTGTCTCTTTTGTGTTACAGGATCATCGGAGACACACCAATTATCCTTGCCCTAGAAATAATGGAACAATTAAGCAAACTGATTGCTCTGCAGATCAGAGAGTCCCAGCAACAACAAATTCAAGAGATTGACAGCAGATTCCAGAGAATGGAACAAGGAATCACGAGAGCTTCCTAGGAAGAGACTCCTACACCATTAGTAGCAGCGGTAATGGCCAAAGGAACCCTAGCAGCTAAAGAAGCCGAAAGGAATGCTAGAGAAGCAGAACGGACAGAAGCAACAGCCAGAGAACCTATTAAAGGCAAGGGTATTGCTACTTCTAGCAATGGCAGCTACACCAGGTGCTTTAAATGTCAGTGAATGGGTCACATGGCTAAGGAATGCACTAGCAAGAAGGTTTACTTCCTAATGGTGAGATAGTACCTAAAGAGGATTCAGAACCAGAACTAGAAGAAAAAGAAGAAACCCCAGCTATTGGTGAGATGCTTGTAGCTAGAAGGACTTTGAACATTCAAAACAAAGCAGAGGAAACAGAGCAAAGAGAAAACTTATTCCACACAAAATGTTTTGTTAAGGACAAAGTGTGCAGTCTTATAATAGATGGAGGAAGCTGTACCAATGAAGCCAGTGAGAGTATGGTTGAAAAGCTAGGCCTTAAGACCATTAAACACTCCAGACCCTACAAACTTCAGTGGCTAATGAAGGAGGTGAACTGAAGGTTACTCATCAAGTTAACGTGTCCCTTATCATTGGCTAATACGAAGATGAGGTTTAGTGTGATGTTCTGCCTATGGGATCAAGTCACTTACTGTTGGGAAGGCCATGGCAGTCTGATAGAAGAGTCATCCATGATGGTTTTAGCAACAAGTACTCCTTCAAATTTAAAGGCAGAAAGGTTACTCTCTTACCCTTAACTCCTAACGAAATTTACCAGGATCAGCTATATCTCAAGCTAAAGGATGAAAAGGAGAAGGAGAAACTCCTAAGCACCAGCATCTACATTAAACTAAGTGAAGTTAAACAAACTCTTTACACAGATCAACCTACTTTGTTATTTATCTATAAAGAATCACTTGTGAGTCTTACTGATCTTGTACAGGAGCTTCCTAGTGGTATGTCTAAAATTTTACAGGACTATAGTGATGTGTTTCCAGAGGAAAATCCAGAAGGTCTACTACCGATAAGGGGCATAGAACATCAGATTGATTTCGTGCCAGGGGTAACATTGCCTAATAGACCAGCTTATAGAGCCAATCTTGTTGAGACCAAAGAGCTCCAGAAACAAGTTGAAGAGTTTATGAGCAAAGGACACATTAGAGAGAGTATGAGCCCTTGTACTGTACCAGTTTTGCTTGTGCCAAAAAAAGATGGCACTTGGAGAATGTGTGTTGATTGCAGAGCCATCAACAACATAACAGTGAAGTATCGCCATCCTATCCCTCGAGTAAATGATATGTTAGATGAATTGTGTGGTTTTACTATATTCTCTAAGATAGATCTTAAAAGTGGATACCATCAAATTAGGATGAAAGAGGGTGATGAGTGGAAAACTGCTTTCAAAACTAAGCAGGGGCTTTACGAATGGCTTGTTATGCCTTTTGGGTTAACAAATGCACCTAGCACTTTTATGAGACTAATAAACCATGTGCTTAGGAACTTTATAGGGGTATTTGTTGTAGTCTACTTTGATGATATACTAATCTATAGTAAGAACCTAGAAGAACACCTTAGACATATCAGTTCGGTTCTAGATGTTCTTAGGAAGGAATCTCTTTATGCTAATATGAGCAAATGCACCTTTTGTTCAGATAACATTGTTTTCCTAGGATTTGGTGTGAGTGCAAATGGTGTTAAAGTCGATGAGGAGAAGGTAAAAGCCATCAGGGATTGGCCAAGTCCTAAAACTGTTGTAGAAGTAAGAAGCTTCCATGGTCTTGCTGGATTTTACCGAAGATTTGTTAAAGACTTTAGTACTATCGCCGCACCACTCACTGTGGTGATCTAGAAAGAAGTAGGATTCAAATGGGAAACAGCTCAAGACCAAGCATTTCAGACCCTCAAAGAGAAGCTCACTAACTATCCTTTACTTATTTTACCAGATTTGTTGAAAACTTTTGAAATAGAATGTGATGCATCTGGTATAGGAATTGGAGCTGTTTTGATGCAGGATAGGAAACCAATTGCTTTCTTTAGTGAAAAACTTGAAGGATAAACACTCAACTATGCTACTTATGATAAAGAGCTGTATGCATTGGTTAGGGCCTTACAGACTTGGCAGCATTACCTTTGGCCCAGGAGTTTGTCATTCATACAGATCATGAGTCGCTAAAGCATCTCACAGGCCAACAGCAGCTGAACAAACGACATGCTAGATGGATATAGTTTATAGAAACCTTTCCTTATGTCATAAGATACAAAAAAGGTAAAGACAATGTGGTAGCCGATGCATTGTCTAGAAGGTACACTCTCCTATCCACTTTGAGTTTTAAACTTATAGGATTTGGACTGTTAAAGAACCTATATCCAACTGATCTTGAGTTTAGCGAACCTTATAAAAGATGTGAGAAGTTTGCTAATGGACATTACTATAGGCAGGATGGTTATTTGTTTTATAATCATAAGCTTTGTGTGCCTAATGGTTTTGTGAGAGAATTACTAGTTAGGGAATCTCATGGAGGAGGATTTGCTGGGTATTTTGGTGTGGCCAAGACTCTTAAAGCTTTGCAGGATTATTTCTACTGGCCTCACATGCGTAAAGACGTTGAAAAGATATGTGCCAGATGTGCTACTTGCAAAAAGGCTAAGTCTAAAGTGCAGCCGCATGGTTTGTATTCTCCTTTTCCTATTCCATTACATCCTTGGAGTGACATCTCTATGGACTTTGTGGTAGGATTGCCTAGAACTAAAACTGGTAGAGATTCTATTTATGTTGTGGTAGATAGATTTTCTAAAATGGCTAATTTTATAGCTTGTCATAAAACTGATGATGCTACTAATGTTGCTAATCTCTTCTTTAGAGAAGTTGTGAGATTACATGGAATGCCTAGGGTGATTGTTTCTGATAGGGATACTAAGTTTCTTAGTCATTGTTTCTGATAGGGATACTAAGTTTCTTAGTCACTTATGGAGAATTTTGTGGGCTAAGCTAGGTACCAAGCTGACCTTTTCTACTACTTGCCACCCTCAAACTGATGGACAAACCGAGGTGGTAAATAGATCTTTGTCTACCTTGCTCAGAACCCTGGTAAGAAGTAACTTAAAATCTTGGGAAGAATGTTTGCCTCATGTGGAATTTGCTTATAATCATGCACAACATTCCGCCACTATGTATTCACCATTTGAAATTGTGTACGGGTTTAATCCCTTATCTCCTCTGGATTTGATTTCTTTACCTTCAAGTGATAGATGCAGTTTGGATGGTAGGAAGAAAGCAGAACAGGTTAAGAAGATCCATGAGAAAGCTAAGCAGAACATAGAGCATAAGACCAGATTGTATGCTAAGCAAGCTAATAAGGGAAGAAAGGAGATGATCTTTGAGGAAGGAGACCAGGTTTGGATTCACCTCAGGAAGGAACGGTTTCCTGCTGAAAGAAAGTCTAAGTTAATGCCTCGAATTGATGGACCATTCAAAGTGACCAGGAAAATCAACAACAACGCATACCAGATTGATCTCCAAGGTAAGTATAACATAAGTAACTCGTTCAATGTTTCTGATCTTAGTCCTTATGTTGCAGATTCGAATTTGAGGACAAATCCTTTTCAAGTGGGAGAGGATAATGTGATTCTATCAAGCAACTCACAAGGAGACTCAACTGATGAGGAGACAAAGGAGATGCAAGACTTAAAAGAAGCTTTCAAGGTACCAGAAGGAGTGATCACTAGAGCTAAAGATAGGGAGTTAGCTAAAGGAATCAAAACATTGCTCAAGAGGAACGAGCTGGGAGCTTCAACATCAGAAGACATTTACAACATCTACACTTATGCCAACAAGGAAGAAGATCAAGGTAATACACTAAGTAACTAAGTGATATCTTGTACTCTTTTTCCTTTGCATAGTTTTGTCCCACTGGGTTTTCTATGCAAAGGTTTTAATGAGGCTTGATATTCACTTATCTCATTGTTACTTAGTTGTATGACTTGATCATGCACCAGAAGCAATGCACCTATCTTTCAAATTCGAAAATCTGATATTTTTTAGTGTGTTTCATTTAATTTTAAGTCTTGTGTGTTTCCAATGCAAGGAGGAGCGTGTGTGCTCTCTCTATATATATATTGAACATTTTTATGTCTCAATAGACAACCAGACTTTTATCTAAAACCCTCTTTTTAATCTGTTTGGTTCATCGATTCCTTTGGTGAAGAAAAGCCATTTGAATCCTGGATTCTCTTATAAGTGGTATACTTCTGAGATCCATTCACTCTCAATCAAGCAATACGCAACTTTGTTATTTTACCCCTGATTCATCATTACTTCTATTCGTTTTCATCACCACCAGAACCAGAAACAACCCTAATCCACATCGATCCATTCATCAGTGATCTGTTCATGTGTTTAGCTTCATTCAGAGGTTAAGATCTAAGGGGATTCGTATCAAGTGGTATCAGAGCACCCTTTGAATCAAAGCTAAGTATTTTTTAATGCTTGATCTTGTCTGTTCATACATTTGTTTATTCTAGATCTAATTAAAAAAAAAAACGAATTCTAGGGTGTTAGATCTTGATCAAATCATCTAGAAATTGTTTGTGTCTTTTCGACTTCACCAGGACTGTAACCCACAAAACATGTGTAACCCGCAAAACCTGTGTAACCCGCGTAACCCACAAAAGCTGTGTAACCCGCGTAACCCAAAAAACCTGCGTAACCCGCGTAACCCACAAAACCTGCGTAACCCGCATAACCCATAAAACCTGTGTAACCCGCGTAACCCACAAAACCTGTGTAACCCGTGTAACCCACAAAACCTGTGTAACCCGCGTAATCCACAAAACCTGTGTAACCCGCGTAACCCACAAAACCCGCATAACCCACATAACCCTCTTGTACGAAACAGTTTGAAATCGTTTGATCTATTAGGTTCTGGTGTTTCTATTGGATTGTTGGTACTGTGATTGTCTCTTTTGTGTTACAGGATCATGGGAGACACACCAATTATCCTTGCCCTAGAAATAATGGAACAATTAAGCAAACTGAAAGATTATGTGCGGAATTGTAGAATAGAGATTGAAGATTGAAGAGAATACATGATTAAGAGAAGATTAAGTTCTCATAAATTGATAAAAACCAGAACTGAATTACAAGAGTTTATATAGAGGAAAGTAAAGGCATAGGACGTTTTTGGATTGAAGAGGAGCGTATATTGATAAGGTGGAGCCTTTATTGATAAGGTTGTACCTCCTTTGCTTTATCCTTGCTTTATACTTTTGTACCTCCTCTTTTTGCTCTATCCTTTGTCCTTCCATTAAAGATAAGGATGCTGATTGTAAGATGACAGGCTGGTAACAGCTATAAGTGATCATTCATACGGATTGTACAATCATGTACGACAGGCTATACAGTCCGTACAGTCCGTACGGATACTAGCCGTTCTACTCATTGGATCAATACTCCCCCTCAAGCTTAACCGTATGAACATAGGCTAAGCTTGGAAACCCGTGAAGCATCACCTCATTAAAAACCTTAGCATATAAAACCTCATGGGACAAAACTATGCAAAGGGAAAAAGAGTGTGATGTCCACGGATAGAAGACTTGAGATCACGAGCATGTAAGGTTCACAATTCCAAGTTTGTCGTAGATATGATCGCAAACCTTGAGACTTGTGGCCTTAGTAAAGATATCCGCCAATTGGTCTTCACTCCTTATAAAGCACGGAAGGGTTACTCCTTGCTCGATCTTCTTTCGAACCTTGTGACAATCAACCTCGATATGCTTGGTTCGCTCGTGAAACACCGAGTTGGATGCAATGTGGATTGCGGCTTAGTTGTCGCAATGCATAGTCATTGGTGTAGCTTGTTCAATGCCTAGACACTAAAGTAATCCTTTGAGCCACATGAGTTCGTTGGTGAGCTTCTTCATAGCCCGATACTCCGCTTCCGCACTTGAACACGATACCACCTTTTGCTTCTTGCTCTTCAAAGTCACTAAGTTGCCTCCGATGAACGTACAGTAGCTGGTTGTTGATCTCCGATCAATCTGATCTCCGGCCCAATCCGCATCGCAATACCCGACTATCTCGGTGTTATTGTTCTTTCCCATCCAAATTCTTTGACCAAGACTCCCCTTAAGGTATCTAAGAATCCGCTCCACCATGCTCCAATGATAGACTGTAGGCACCTTCATGTGTTGACTAACTTGGTTTACCGCGAAGCACAAGTCCGGTCTCGTGAGTGTTAGATAAATCAACTTTCCAACAAGTCTCCGATATCTTGCCACATCTTCATACGGTTCATCTCCTTCCTCCCCCTTTTGATTGATATTGTAGCCATCTTCAAGCGGTGTCTTGGCCAGTTTAGCACCTAATGTCCCTGTCTCATTCAACAAATCAAGTGTGTACTTCCTTTGGGAGAGAAAAAGGCCTTCCGGGAGTTGGCTAATCTAATCCCAAGGAAGTACTTAAGCTCTCCAAGATCTTTAATATCAAAAACAGTCTTAAGAAAGGTTTTAGTATCTTGGATACCTTTCTTGTTGTCACCGGTGATGATTAGGTCGTCTACGTAGATAAGAACGACTATAAGGCCTTGCGGTCCATGGAGAGTAAAAAGAGTATGATCCGATTCCGATTTCTTAAAGCCCCTTCCCTTGAGGATGGAGCTCAACTTGTGGTACCACGCCCGAGGGGATTGTTTGAGACCGTAGATAGCTTTCCTTAGCCGAAGAACCTTTCCGAGTGCAATAGTGTTCTCAAGACCGGGAGGTGGTTGCATGTAGACCTCTTCTTTGAGTTCTCCTTGAAGAAAGGCATTCTTGACATCCATTTGCCATAGATCCCAATCAAGATTGGTGGCTATAGATAAAACCACCCGAACAGTGTGAAGCTTGGCTACGGGAGCAAATGTATCTGTATAGTCCTCCCCATACGTTTGAGTGAACCCGCGGGCAACAAGACGTGCCTTGTAGCGTTTTATTTCTCCATTGCTTAGATGTTTACTGGTAAACACCCATTTGGAACTAACCGCCTTCTTTCCGGGTGGAAGATCCGCTTCATCCCAAGTGTGAGTACGGATCATAGCTCCTACTTCATCATCAACCGCATCATTCCATTCCTTGATTTCCATTGCTTCCTCATACGATTGTGGTATACAATCCTTCTCAATCTTACCAAGAAACGCTTGAAACTCCATTGGTAAAAAGGCAAGCGAACATATGGCTTGAATCGGATGAGCCTCGGCATGGCAATTGAAATATACTCTTTTATTTTTCCATGTGGACGGATCACTCCTTAGTCTTGTACTTCTTCGAAGGGTCGGTTGGTTTGGAGGATTGACAGAAGGATTGACTTGTTGGATTGGAGGATAAGTGAACTCTTCATCAGTAGACTCATCATCGGATGTGGTTGAATCACTTGGTTGGATTGATTCTTGATCAGTAGGAATTTGATGATTTTCTCCACGAGCATCTTCATTTGTTTCTGCTTCTTCATGTCCATTCTCCCCCTCAACTCTTGTCTCACATTCCACTTGCGGTGATCCATTTGGTGTAGTGGCTGCCGTAGGAATATTTGTGGAAGGGGGTGGTAGATCATTGTTAGATGTAGTTGAACGTGGTGCATTCCCGAGGTGATCTAGTAAGAATTGAAAACTTGTATTTCTGTCGGATGAGGAGATAAGATCTTCTAAGCTTTCCCAATCTTTTTCCTTGTAGTAACCATGTTCCTCAAGGAATTTCACATCATGAGAAACATAAGTACAGTTGTTGATTGGATCAAAGTATTTATATCCCTTTTGTGTCGTCGAGTATCCAAGAAACATACACTTTGTGCTTCTCGGCTCTAACTTGTTCCTTTGCACACCTGGAACTAAAATAAAACAAACACACCCAAAAACTCTTAGATGTTCAAGTGATGGCTTAGTTTTGTTAAGTACCTCGAATGGTGAGATGTCCTCTAAGACTTGACTCGGTGTTCGGTTGATGAGATAACACGTCATCATTGATCTTGAAACTTCCATGAGGTGTCGGTTCTTCCTCTCGGCAACTCCATTTTGTTGTGGATTATAAGGACAGCTTGTTTGATGTAAAATGCCATATTTTGAGAGATGTTCCTTGAACCGTTGGCTTGTATATTCCCCGCAATTGTCTATTCTAAACACTTTAATCTTGGCATTGAAGTGATTAGTGATGTAATTTTGAAAGTTAAGAAATGCATCAAACACACTATCTTTAGATGGAAGAAGAGTAACCCATGTATATTTCGATTTTTCATCTATGAATGTTACGAAGTACTTATTCTTATCTCTAGATAGGCATGGGGATGTCCAAACATCCGAATGAACTAAATCAAAGCAATTTTCATAAAGCGTAGACGATTTAGGGAAACCCGTTTTACAATGTTTACCAAGAATGCAAGCTTCACAACTAGAGTAATCAAAGGAAACATTCGGTAACATAAGTTTAAGTGCACGAGGATGAGGATGGCCTAGTCTAGCGTGCCACATTTTATTAGAAGAAGCATCTAAAAAAGATTTGAAATTAAAAGCTAATATATTTTACCTATTTTATTATATATTTTACTATGTTTTCTATACATTTATCTACAGTATTACGCCTTGAGAGGTAGTTTTTCTCGTATTTGTGGTTTTAGAGTCTTAACAAGGAAATTAAGTAAAAAGGAGCAAAAAGAGCCAAAATAGGTGTATACTAAGTCACAGAAACTTTCATAAGTCAAAGAAACTATCAAGAACCAAGAATTCACAAGATACAACATTCTACCAAATTGGATAGAACATATACGCCAGAAGTTCAGCAGTGAACGGAGGATCAAATCGATTTGGAATTTGATGAATCCTGGTGTGAACATAGATCCTTGAGTCAGCTTTACAATGAAGTTTGAATCATATCATTTGGAGCTGTGAGCAGGAAGATACACCCGAATTACTAAGCATATGTCAAGCTGCCTCGAAGCTGAAGCGAGTCCAATTTCGGACCAAATAATGGTCTGCACCATGGACCGATA
The DNA here is from genome assembly GCA_964056655.1 of Arabis hirsuta. Taxonomy (NCBI): domain Eukaryota; kingdom Viridiplantae; phylum Streptophyta; class Magnoliopsida; order Brassicales; family Brassicaceae; genus Arabis; species Arabis hirsuta. Next base: position 16,913,735 of record OZ053304.1, read on the forward strand.
TTCCAGCCATTTTCAACACACGAGAGAGTACATTTAACCCCCAGTACCGGTCACAAAATTGGACCGGTACCCGTGACCGGTATTGCCTCAGATTTGATGTAAAAAGTTCGTTTTGTCCTAAACTAAACACTAGGAAGACCCTAAGCCTATATATACTTGTTTTAGCCTCTTGTTAGAAGTGTGCCGAAATATTTAGAGTAGTTTCATCAGAAGGAGCAGCCACCACGAGGTCTCTTGGTGTTCTTCATTAGATTTGGATTCTAGAGCAATTCGGTGGATGATCTCGCTTTGTATCTCGATATAGAGAAGAATCCTCTTACCTTTACTCTTTAATTCAAGTTTATCTACTATGAATTCATCATCTATTTTGTGTCTTTTGTGCACCATGTTTGAGTAGTTTTATCTGTTAGGTTGTAGAAACATCAAAGAGTTCATGAATTGTTAACTTCTATCGAATGAATTAGGGATAATCTATTACGTTCTTCATCTTTATTTGCTCTTAATGCATGATTGCTTTTCTGATCAACTAGCATCTGATTTTAGATTGATATACTCTCCAAAAGCTTGTTATATTGTCTGAACTAGTATTTGATGAGCTAGGCGTCTTAACAATTCGAAAGGTTAGTTAAGGAATTTAGTGAACAATTGAATCTTGAACTTACTGCGTGTTTTCTTCTTGTAATAACCTGCGATAGTTGAGTCTATTAGGAAGTTAAAACATAGTAATCTGAGCCACGACAGTGGGAGGATTATACATCCGTGATTTGAGTTTTAGAACACATCTCTCTAAAAGGTCCCTATAATTCGATATGTTGTTTAATGATCCATGAATCTCTGCGATTGATCTACTTGCCTAACGTTTGTTTACATTGAATTCTAATCCCTTTACTTAGTTATTTTCGTTCCTTAATTTACATTCCTAAAAACCAAAACCATATTTCTTGTTTTAGCTTGATTTTATTCCTAAAATGTCTATAGTACAATTACGAGGTCCCTGTGGATTCGATCCCTAAATACTACCGTGATTGTTGTGCACTTGCAGTTATATTTAGTGGTTAAAACTTTGACCCACATCAAGTTTTTGGCACCGTTGCCGGGGACCTTTGATATTTTGTCTACAAGCTTTGGACTAAAATCTAGTCTAAAATAATTTTCTTTTACTTTGCTAATCTAGTTTTTGTTTCTCTTTGTTTTTGACTATTTCAAGGGGGTTGTTCGAGCAAGTATGGCGAGCCTAGTTCATAACCAGTAGCCACTACAACCTAATCAACCATTTGGAGAAGCCCAATTCGGACACCAAGCTCTCGAGAGAATCCAAGACCAAACGTTTGGGTTAGAGCAAGGTTTTGACAAATTTCATCATGACTTCGACATGGAACGGCTGGCGCCTAACCATGAGACCATGGCAGACACCCACTCATCATCAACACTTCTCATGGACCGAAATCCAATCCATCTCACGCAAGAAGACGTGGACTTTGAGATTAAACCTCACGTTATGTCCCTAATGAAGCAAGCTCAATACTACGGTCTTGCACAAGAAAATCCATTGGATCATATTGATTCCTTTAAGGATCTATGCAGAGAAATTAACACAAATGGAGCCCCTTTCGACCACCTTAGATGTCGTCTCTTCTCTTTCTCTCTAGCGGGAGACGCGTTTCGATGGATGAAATCGCTTGCACCTCAATCGATAACATCATGGAGAGATTACAAGCAAGCTTTCCTTGAAAAGTTCTTCACTAAGAAGAAGTTAAGTGCATTAAGGAACAAGATTTTGGGTTTCCAACAAGGTCCTATTGAGCCTTATCACGAGTGTTTGGAACGCTACAAGGAGTACATAAGAGATTGCCCACAACATGGTTTCGCGGAAGCTAAATTGTGGAATATTTTTATCAAGGAGTTAATAGAGGACACAAGCGATTTCTCGACATTTGCAGCAGAGAAAACTTCATGCAATAATCTGTGAGTGAAGCGAAGATTTTGATAGACAACCTAGCCGCAAGTGATAGCATGATTCAACCAAGCTATGACGAAACCGTTAAAGCAATCAACATCGAGCCTATGGAACTTACGGAGATCAAGGTGATGGTTTCTCAAATTCTAAAGAATACAATGCAATTTAAGGCACATCAAGTCGTGACAGCCCCTCATGAAGATCTTAATCAAGATTGCATTGGAGATGTTTAAGCCTGTGACCTGAAGGAAGTGAACTACATAGGCACGCGATACCAAAATCTTGGAACTAGGTATCACGACCCTCATTTCGGTCCTAAGGAACGTTTTTATGCTCATCAAAACGTGCCTCAAGAAAACTATACCCAGCCTAAACAACAGTTTACTAGTGGAGTTCAACGCACGCATGCGACTGGTTTTCAAGGCGCTAAATCAAAAGAAATTTCGGAGGAAGATTTCGAACCTTTGATTAATGGATTTCACTATGAGTTTGAAGAATTCAAAAGAGATATTCATACTAAGATGGATATATTGGGGCAAGACATTAACAACAAGATAGAAGAAATTTCATCTCATGTTAAGCAAATCGATCTCCAAATTGCCTATATCGCCGGTACCGTTGGGAAACCGGATGATTTTCTTCCTGGAAAAGTTGAGGTAAACCCGAGAGATGAACACGTGAAAGCCATAACATTGAGAAGTGGCACGCAACTAGATGAAGTGTTAATACCAAAAGAAACCGAAGAGGATATTATCATAAAGGTGTTGGAAGAAGATAAAATACCTGATAAAGAGAATGTCCATGAAACTCCAGGAGAAGTCAAGATCCCACCCGAGGTAACTCGTGTTTACAAGCCTAAAATACCATTCCCAAGTGCCTTGAAAAAGCCGAAGAAGGAGAAGGAACAAGCTAAGCTAAAAGAGCTTGTAAGTCAACTCACCGTACGATTACCTTTTGTTGATGCTTGTATGATCATCCCTGCTTTGAGGAAGTATATGAAAAGCATTCTAACCAGCAATATAAGCTTAGAAGAAGGTGTGATGTTGATCACTCAAGAGTGTAGTACAAGACTTCAAGACAAGGAATTTCAAAAATTGGAAGATCCCAGTAGTTTTGTGCTTCCATGTGAGATTGGAGATTCTACATTCTAGCGATGTCTATGTGATTTGGGATCAAGCGTCAACTTGATGCCATACACAGTAGCTAAACGCCTCGGTATTACCAACTTCAAGCCTACAAAAATCCAGCTAGTGTTTGCGGATCGTTCGGTAAAACGCTCAGTTGGTATTATAGCCGACCTACAAGTCATTATTGGAGATTGTTGTATTCCGGCAGATTTTGTCGTATTGGAGTTAGATCAAGAGCCTAGAGATCCTATAATTCTTGGACATTTTTTCTTAGCAACCGCTGGAGCTATGATTGACGTTAAAGGAGGAAAGATCAAACTGAACCTAGGGGATCTTATACTAAATTTTGAAGTCGACGAAGCTTTACAAAGACCAACAATAGATGGAAGTGCTTTTTGGGTGGATTAATTGAGTGAAGCATCTGTTGAAATGTGTGAAGAACTCATTGTCAATGATCCTTTGGAGATAGCCTTGACAAAAATAGAAGGAGAAGATGGATACTTAGAATAAGTATGCCAAAATACTCGATTCAGCGAGCACATACGATAAGTTAGTAACTCACTTTGAATCGGATGAGGACATAAATGAAGCCACACCGCCTAGGACCCTTCCTAAAGAACTACAAGATCCTTGGAGTGAGTTAAAAGCCCCCTAAGGTCGAACTTAAGGAGCTCCCCGTTGGGTTACGGTACGCATATCTTGGAGACAATCAAACGTATCCTGTGATTGTCAATTCTAATTTGAGTAATGATAGGATCCTAGGTGATCAACTCCGAAGAAAAGGCTCGACCCAGCGAGGAGGGATGCGATTTTGGGAGGCTGTGTGGGTGGCGTGATTGTGAGGAGATGATGATCTAATGGGTTCTCAAACAGGAGATGGTTGTCACGTTTGAGAGATAGAAGAATCTCTTGTTAACAGATTAGTTGTAAGAGATTCGGATTCAAAGAGTTTGTTCTCAGAAATCAAAGAGAGAAGAACACATAAGTTTTGACATCAAATTCTTCGCTAAAAGCCTAAAAGAAACGACCCCCAAGCTTAAATAGAACCCTAGAGAAATCGCCCAAGCCCTAAAACAACAAGGAGTTTGAATTAAAATAAAAACAGCGAGGCGTCCCTTCCAAATGGACCTAAATGGTGCACCTCTATTAAACTAGCACATAATCGATATGACTTGCATATTATTACCCATTAGTAACAACTCCTAAGTAACTCGACGTAGCAATGATTCTGCCTCGTTAAAAACCTTGGCAAAGAACCTCCTTCCTACCAAAATCCTCACCAAGGAAAAGAGTACAAAATTCATCACCTAAGTTACTTAGTGATCGCTACTGGGTTCTTCGTTCTTCAAGATAGAGATGTTGAAGATGTGAGCATTAGCCTCCTATTGATTGATGTCTTATGCGGCAATGAGGGCATGCGCTTCCTTAGCCACCTCTCTAGCTCTGGAACGAGTGATCCTTCCAACTATCTCCGGCTCTTCCGCCTCTGAGCTTGTCACGATCATATCATCCTCTCCCTCTTGAAAAGGATTTGTCCTCAAATCTGAATCTGCAACATAAGGAAGCAAATCAGAAACATTAAAAGTATCCGAGATGTTATACTTCCCTTGAAGATCAATCCGGTAGGCGTTGTTGTTGATCCTCTTGGTGATCGCGAAGGGTCCATCTACTCTTGGCATTAGCTTGTTCTTTCTTTCATCCGGAAAACGATCCTTCCTTAGATGAATCCACACCAAATCGCCTTCTTCAAAGATCAACTCCTTTCTTCCTTTGTTTGCGTGTTTCTCGTACTGCTTGGTCTTCTTCTCGATGTTCTCCTTAGCCTTAGCATGTATTCTCCTGATGTACATAAAACTTTCATGTAGGGTTTATGCAATTAGGTCTTTAAATTTATAACCCTATGGAACTGCAAGTGCACAGTTAAGACAATTGTAGTACTTAGGGGTCGATCCACTGAGGACTAAGTGATGAATGCGCTACAAACCTACATGATTCGGATTAACCAGTTCGAAGCAATAAAATTAAAAGGGAAAATATTATTTGGTTTTGGGGTTTTATGGAAGCAAATAACAAAGCAATAAAATTAAAAGGGATAGATATCAATTAAGATTAGAAATCAAACAGTTCGTAAAACATATGCAAACACAAGCAATCGATTTAAGGTTTTAGTACTAGTTGTTCTAGAACTCATATCACTAAGGTAAGGTCATCCCACTATCGTGAAGTAACTAACCATCTACGTTTTACACCCTAATAGACTCAACTATCGTAGGTTATTATAAGGTGAAAACATGCATTATTGGTCAAGATTGATTATTCACTAAACTCCTTAACTAACCTTTCAAATTGTTAAGGTTTCTAGCTCATCGAATACTAGGTCCGGAGATATAACAAGCTTTTGGAAAGTATATCAACCTAAGATCAGTCCTTGGGTAGCTAAGCCAATTCATGCTTTAAGTATAAATAAAGATGAAGAATCAATTCTAGAATAAATCCCTAAACGATTAAATGTGTAAAAACATATAATTAAGAGAATGAATAGAAATCAAATCAAAGCTATAACTCTAACATGTTTTGCAACATGTAGCAGCAAGAGTAAAGCACATAAACAGTATAATTCATTGATCTATCTAAGCGTAAGGAATTAGATCTCATCTCTTTGCAATAGGGCAAAGATCAACCTATCCTTAAAGGCTTCTAGAATCAAATAAACATGAAGAACAAGAGATAAACGAAATACATTGTTTAGGTATTGATTTAGGCTGTTTAGGCCGGCTGCTTAAGTTCCTAGAGAGGCTAAAAGCAAGTATATATAGGGGTTAAGGAGGCATAAGTCGGTTAGGGCTTCTTCGGGCAATTACGTCTTTTCAGGTCAAAAACTGAGGCAATTTCGGTCAGGATAAGGATCAAGCTTCGTGACCGGTATTGGAAGCTTCTAGGGATCTTCTAAAAGGTCACACAAAGGCTGGATATCGGCCCATGGCCTGGCCCGGTGCTTGGCTTTTTGCACTAACTTCACTTCGAAGGCAGTTTGACATGTCCTCAGTGTTTCGGATGTATCTTCTTAAGTACAGCTCCAATTGATGAAATTACAACTCAGTTGGAAAGCTAACTCAAAGGGCTATCCCCACACCAAGTTTCATTAAATTTCCAAATGATTTGATCCTCCGTTTGTCAGCAAACTTCTGGCATATGCGTTCTGTCCAGTAGGGGAATGTGCATTATCTTCAAGATAAAGTGACTTGGCTTGGTTTCTTTGACTTGGATGAGTAGCTGCATCATATATGATACTCCTTTTACTCCTTTTTACATCCTTTTGATGATAAAACCTGTTAAGTCCTTAAAATCTACATATACGAGAAAACTACCTCTTTTGGCTCAAAAGCTTTATTAATATATATAAAAACCATACTAAAATGGATAGAAAAAGTGGTAATATATAGGGTATATCATCTCCGGACCTGTTCAGCCTTCTCCTTGCCATTCAAGCTGCATTTTCCACTTAAAGGCAAAGGGATCAAGTCTAGAGGTGATTGTGGATTAAACCCATATACAATTTCAAAAGGCGAGAAGAGAGTGGTAGAATGCTTAGCGTGGTTATAAGCAAACTTGACGTGCGGGAGACACTCTTCCCATGTCTTGAGGTTACTCTTCACCAAAGTCCTTAGAAGTGTAGACAACGACCTATTCACCACCTCGGTTTGTCCATCGGTCTGAGGGTGACATGTAGTTGAAAATGAGAGCTTGGTTCCCAGCTTAGCCCAAAGAGTCCGCCAAAAATGTCCTAAAAACTTCGTATCTCGGTCTGAAACGATGACTTGTGGAATTCCATGCAATCTTACTACTTCCCTTAAAAACAAGTTAGCTACACTCACTGCATCGTCTGTCTTGTGGCTAGCTATGAAGTGAGCCATCTTGCTAAACCTGTCAAAACCTACAAAGATAGAATCTCTACCATTTCTGGTTCGAGGTAAGCCAAGTACAAAATCCATAGAAATATTGGTCCAAGGCTGAGAAGGAATAGGTAGAGGAGTATACAGACCCTGAGGCTGAACTTTATCTTAGCCATTTTACACACAGCACATCTAGAACAAACCTTCTCAACGTCCTTCTTCATGTTTGGCCAGTAAAAGTGATCTTGTAGTCCAAGGAGGGTCTTTGTTACGCCAAAATGTCCAGCTAATCCGCCTCCATGAGCTTCTCGAACTAATAGTTCTCGGATGGATCCGCGTGGTATACATAAACGGTTGCAGAAGAACAAGTATCCATCCTGTGTATAAAATTTCTCACAGGCAAACTTATGACATTTGGCATAGCTCTCAGAAAAGTCAGTATCGGATTCATAAAGATCTACAATATGTTCAAATCCAAGCAACTTTGAAGTCAAAGTAGAGACAAGAGTGTACCTCCGGGATAATGCGTCTGCGACCACATTATCCTTACCTTTCTTGTACTTAACTATGTATGGGAATGTCTCAATGAACTCCATCCATCGTCCATGTCTTTTATTAAGCTTCTGTTGACCTTTGAGATGCTTTAATGACTCGTGATCGGTATGAATGACGAATTCCTTAGGCCATAGGTAATGCTGCTACGTCTGGAGAGCTTGAACCAATGCATATAGCTCCTTGTCATAAGTCGGGTAGTTCAGGGTAGATCCTCCTAGCTTCTCACTGAAGTATGCTACGGGCTTCTTGTCCTGCATTAGTACTGCTCCAATACCTACTCCAGAAGCATCACATTCAATCTCAAAAGTCTTAAGAAAATCAGGAAGTACTAAAAGAGGAGAGTTGATAAGATTCTCTTTAAGGGCTGTAAAAGCCTACTCTTGGGCGTCTCCCCACTTGAACCCCACGTCTTTCTTGATGATTTATGTTAAGGGCGCGGCTATGGAGCTGAAATCACGAACAAAGCGTCTGTAGAATCCTGCTAGGCCATGAAAACTTCGGACTTCTCCAACATTCTTAGGGGTCGGCCACTCCTTGATAGCCTTGATCTTCTCTTCATCTACTTTAACTCCTTCTGCACTTACTACAAAGCCTAAAATGACAATTTTGTCAGTACAAAAGGAACACTTAGAAAGATTAGCAAAGAGAGATTGAGCGCGAAAAACATCTAGAACCGATCTGATATGGTCCAGATGTTCCTCCAAACCTTTACTGTAGATGAGGATATCATCGAAGTAGACTACCACAAATACCCCAATGAACGGTCTCAAGGCATGGTTCATTAGTCTCATGAAGGTGCTAGGAGCATTGGTGAGGCCAAACGGCATGACTAGCCACTCGTAGAGTCCTTGCTTTGTCTTGAACGCTGTCTTCCACTCATCTCCTTCTTTCATTCTGATCTGATGATACCCACTCTTCAAGTCTATCTTGGAAAAGATCGTCGATCCACACAGCTCATCCAGCATATCATCTAGTCTTGGAATCGGATGCCTATACTTCACAGTGATGTTGTTGATAGCTCGACAGTCTACACACATCCTCTAGGACCCACCTTTCTTAGGAACTAGCAGAACTGGAACCGCACATGGACTGAAGCTTTCTCGGATATGTCCTTTGCTCATCAGCTCTTCCACTTGTTTCTGTAGCTCCTTGGTCTCTACAGGGTTGGTTCTGTATGCAGGTCTGTTAGGTAGTGCAGATCCTGGCACCAAGTCTATCTGATGCTCTATTCCGCGAACTGGAGGTAACCCTGGTGGAATTTCTTCTGGAAAGACGTCACGGTATTCCTGCAAGATCTCAGTCATAGCACTAGGAAGTTCCTGTGACGGGTTAGTACTAACAAGGGATTCCTTGTATACAAACATAAAAGTAGTCATTTCAAGATCATAGAGTTTAGAGAATTCACTGTGGTTTATGTAGAGGTTGTTGGCAATTTTCTCCTTCTCTTTGAGCTGCACCTGAATCTGATCTTGGTAGATCTCACTAGGCGTGAGTGGTAAAAGTGTGATCTTGCGACCTTAAAACTCAAAGGAATGTTTGTTGGTGTATCCGTCATGAATGACTTTGCGATCTGATTGCCAAGGCCTTCCCAACAACACATGACTTGATCCCATAGGAATCACATCGCACAATATTTCATCTGCATATTTTCCAATGGATAAAGATACTAGAACCTGCTGAGATACTGTTAAAGCTCCACTTTCATTAAGCCACTGTAACTTGTACGGTCTTGGATGAGGAATGGTCTTGAGCTGAAGCTTCTTGACCATCTCTTCACTTGCAGCATTAGTACAACTTCCACCATCTATGATTAAGCTACAGACCTTCTCTTTGATGAAACATCGTGTATGAAACAGGTTCTCTCGCTGACATTTCTCTTCAGGTTGGTTTTGAACGCTCAAAGTCCTTCTTGCAACCAACATCTCACCCACGGCAGCAGCTTCTTCCTCTTCCTCTAGCTCAGATTCGATTTCTGAATCCTCTTGAGGAACTATCTCTCCTCCCTCTTGTAGCAAGAACATCTTCTTGTTAGGACAATCACGTGAGTAATGTCCCATTCCTTGACACTTGAAGCACCTTGTATTGCTGAGGGAGTTACCACTTCTTGTCTTAGCTTCAGTTCTCACCTCTTCTTTAACCACAGTAGTAGTTGGTCTAGTATCCTGGTGTGAAGGTGGATTTGCCAATCCTCCGCCTGATCTGAGATTCGATCAACTCAACCTTATGTACCATCTCTTGTACATCCTCATAGTTTTGGAGTTCAACCTTGTCTTGAATTTCTCTGTTGAGTCCCCCAAGAAACCTAGACATAACCATGTCTTCTCCTTCTCTGAGATCAGCCCGGATAAGTAAAGTTTCTAGCTCTTGATAGTAGTCTCTGACGGTCTTAGTACCCTGAATGAGACGTCTAAGCTTGTTGAGTATCTCGCGCTGATGATGGGTTGGAACGAACTTCTTCCTCAACTGTATAACAAGCTGATCCCAAGTAGTAATGGGAGGTTCTCTGAGGCGGTTTTTGGTGATTCCCAACTGCTCCCACCATAGAAGTGCATATCCATGGAATTCTGAGACAGCAATCTTCACCTTGTTAAGCTCGTAGGTTCCTTGGACCAGGAAATTTGACTCCATCTTCCTTTCCCAGTCTAGATAAGCTTCGGGATCATTAGTTCCATGGAAAGGAGGATATTGGATTATGATATGACTCAGTTGCTGGCGTAGAGGATCATGATCTCGTCCATATCCTCGGCCTCTGTCTCTTCTAACAGTTTCTCTGCTATGATCAGAAGCTTCTTCCTCCTCATAGTACTCTTGATCTGTATCTATGAATACTCGATGCCCAGCGATGAATTCCTCTCTGCGGTGTTGACGTTCTTGATGCCTTTCAACTCTGGGACCATCTCGATCTGTACCCATCGGTTTTCTTCTCTGATTAAACATAGTCTCTTTGCCCCCAATCTGACTTCGGTTAGTCTTAGCTTCAGGTCTGAGTCCAGGAGGTGTTGGTTCGCGTCTAGACCTTCGGGAAGATGTCCCTATGTGTCCTTTTCCCTTAGAAATGCGCATAGCTTCAGAAGGTGTTGGAGTATCCGACGATTCTACTTCTGTCGCGCTGTGTTCTTTCAGAAGATCTCTCATCTTGGTTTCGAACTTGTCATTAAGCTGATCAATCTGCTGTGTGAGCTGCGTTGTAATGGCTTGATTTGATTCCTTGATTTGTTGAGCCATTGCTTTGTTGAGGGCTTCCATGGTCTCAGCCGAAAGCTCCATGGTACCTGAAAATTACCGAAAGCTCGCAGTAAATTGTTCTACACGAAATCACACAGCAGAAGCATAAACATGGACAATTTCGTATTGATGGGAAACCTCCACAAACAAGAGATGATCTAACTAATTCAACAATGATCAATCACGAAATCTGCAATAAACTAGACACAAAAACAGCAATGATCAAACACAAGGCAGCAATTGATTCAGCAATGAATTTAACACAAAGGTCTAAAACTCAATCCTAACAGACTTGCAATACTACAGCTACTATCAACACTAGCAGCAACGAAACTGAAGAAACTAGAACTTAGCTCTAACAAACTCACGACACAAACTCACGAATCAAAACAGAAAAAACCTAACAAAACAAAAACGAAGAACACCAAGCAACAAGACCCTAGACAAACGACCTAACAAACTATAAACACAGCAATAAACTCAACAAAACAAAAGCCAAGACACAATAAAACAGATTCGGCAATTATAAACTAGGGTTAGGAACAAAAATTTCAAAAATAAGGAGATTAGGGTTAGGGTTTGATCAGCCTTTGGTTCAGAGTTGGCTCTGATACCACGTTATAGGATCCTAGGTGATCAACTCCGAAGAAAAGGCTCGACCCACCGAAGAGGGATGCGATTTTGGGAGGCTGTGTGGGTGGCGTGATTGTGAGGAGATGATGATGCTAATGGGTTCTCAAACAGGAGATGGTTGTCATGTTTGAGAGATAGAAGAATCTCTTGTTAACAAATTAGTTGTAAGAGATTCGGATTCAAAGAGTTTGTTCTCAGAAATCAAAGAGAGAAGAACACATAAGTTTTGATATCAAATTCTTCGCTAAAAGCCTAAAAGAAACGACCCCCAAGCTTAAATAGAACCCTAGAGAAATCGCCCAAACCCTAAAACAACAAGGAGTTTGAATTAAAATAAAAACAGCGAGGCGTCCCTTCCAAATGGACCTAAATGGTGCACCTCTATTAAACTAGCACATAATCGATATGACTTGCATATTATTACCCATTAGTAACAACTCCTAAGTAACTCGACGTAGCAATGATTCTGCCTCGTTAAAAACATTGGCAAAGAACCTCCTTCCTACCAAAATCCTCACCAAGGAAAAGAGTACAGAATTCATCACCTAAGTTACTTAGTGATCGCTACCGGGTTCTTCGTTCTTCAAGATAGAGATGTTGAAGATGTGAGCATTAGCCTCCTGTTGATTGATGTCTTCTGCGGCAATGAGGGCATGCGCTTCCTTAGCCATCTCTCTAGCTCTGGAATGAGTGATCCTTCCAACTATCTCTGGCTCTTCCGCCTCTGAGCTTGTCATGATCATATCAAGTAATGTTGAGTCAGACTTACTTCTTTGTGAGTTGAAGAAGTACATGAAAGCTCTAGGATATTCTCTTGGTGACATCACGGGAATATCTCCGGATTTATGTATGCATAGGATCATACTAGAAGATAAATCTGCATCCTCCATAGAACATCAAAGGAGATTAAACCCAAATCTTAAGGACGTTGTTAAAAAGGAGATTATAAAACTTGTAGAAGTAGGGATTATTTATGTTATTTCAGATAGCACATGGGTAAGTCCAGTTCATGTAGTCCCTAAAAAGGGAAGAGTAACAGTGGTGAAAAAAAAAACGATGAGCTTATCCCTACTAGGACGATTACCGGTCATCGAATGTGTATCGATTACAGGAAGCTTAATGCGGCGACTCGGAAAGATCATTTCCCCCTTCCTTTTATAGACCAAATGCTTGAACGTCTTGCTAATCATCCTTATTATTGCTTTCTGGATGGATACTCAGGATTTTTCCAGATTCCGATTCATCCCGATGACCAAGAAAAGACTACGTTTACATGCCCCTATGGTACCTTTGCTTATCGAAGAATGCCATTTGGATTATGTAACGCCCCAGCCACATTCCAGAGATGCATGATGGCAATCTTCACGGACCTAATAGAAGATATAATGGAGGTATTTATGGATGATTTTTTTGTTTATGGCTCTTCCTTCGAAGCTTGTTTGTCAAACCTTGGCAAGGTTTTTCAACGATGCGAAGATAAACATCTGGTTTTGAATTGGGAGAAGTGTCACTTCATGGTGAGAGACATAATTGTCCTTGGACATAGAATATCCGAAAAAGGAATCGAAGTTGATAAAGCCAAGATAGAAGTGATGGTCAGTTTCCAACCTCCACCAAACGTTAAGGGTGTACAGAGTTTTCTAGGGCACGCCGGTTTCTATAGAAGATTCATCAAAGATTTCTCCAACATCGCTCGACCTCTTACAAGACTACTGTGTAAAAACACTAACTTCTAATTTGGCAAAGATTGCCTCATTGCTTTCAACAAGATCAAGGAGGCCCTTATAAGCTCTCCGGTTGTACAAGCTCCGGATTGGGAACTTCCATTTGAGATCATGTGTGACGCAAGCGACTACGCAGTTGGAGCCGTGCTAGGTCAAAAGAAAGATAAGAAGATGAATGTTATCTATTATGCTAGTATGACTCTTGACGAAGCGCAATGCAATTACGCAACTACGGAAAAGGAACTACTTGCCATAGTTTTTGCCTTCGAGAAATTTCGATCTTACTTGGTTGGTTCAAAAGTGATCGTTCATACTGACCACGCTGCTCTCAAGTACCTTTTAGCAAATAAATATGCTAAACCACGACTCATCAGGTGGATACTCTTACTCCAAGAATTTGACCTAGAGATTCGAGACAAGAAAGGTGTAGACAATGGAGTGGCAGATCATCTTTCTCAAATGAAGGTCGATGAACCATTACCAATGAATGATTACTTAGCAGAAGAAAATGTTTACACTATGAACGCTATACCTCGTAGCAACATAAGGATCCCCACTCGCCGAGCTAAGAAGAAAGAAATTTTCGGAGCACCTTGGTATTGACATATCGCAAATTACTTGGCCGCCGATATTGAACCACCTGATTTCTTTGGATATAAGAAGAAGAAGTTCCTTAAAGACATTAGATTCTATTTTTGGGACGAACCCTATCTCTACAAGAAATGCAAAGATGGTTTGTTTCGGAAATGTGTTCCGGAAAAAGAAATTTCAGGGATTTTACATGGATGTCACGTATCAGCCTATGCAGGACATTTTGCAACTTTTAAGACTGTCTCCAAAGTCTTACAAGCTGGATTTTGGTGGCCTACAATGTTTAGAGATGCCCACACTTTCATTGCAAAGTGTGATGCGTGCCAAAGAATGGGTAATATAAGCAGAAGAAATGAGATGCCACAAAATTTCATTCTAGAAGTTGAAGTCTTTGATGTTTGGGGAATCAATTTCATGGGTCCTTTTCCCATGTCGTTTGGCGACTAATACATTCTTGTGGCAGTTGATTACGTGTCTAAATGGGTTGAGGCGATTGCAACACCAACCAACGATGCTACTGCCGTGATCAAGATGTTCAAGTCTATCATTTTTCCACGTTTTGGAGTGCCAAGAGTAGTAATAAATGATGGAGGGACTCACTTTATTAACAAGGCTTTCGATAGTCTTTTGAAGAAATATGGAGTCAAGCATAAGGTAGCTACTGCCTATTACCCTCAAACAAGTGGACAAGTTGAAATATCTAATCGAGAGATCAAGGCAATCTTACAGAAGACCACAGGCAAAACAAGAAAGGATTGGTCAGAAAAGCTAGATGATGCTCTTTGGGCATATAGGACAGCTTTCAAGACACCATTAGGAACAACTCCTTTCCACATAGTGTATGGTAAAGCTTGTAACCTTCCGGTGGAACTTGAATACAAAGCTGCGTGGCAGTAAAAGAATTGAATTTCAACCTTAAAACAGTCGCCGAAAGACGATTGATCTAATTGAACGAGTTAGAAGAAATTCGCCATTTGGCATACGAAAGTACCAAGATCTACAAGGAAAAGACCAAGGCTTACCATGATAAGAAAATCATACCAAAGAAGCTCGAACCTAATGATAGGGTTCTTCTTTTCAATTCTCGGTTAAATCTTTTTTCAGGTAAGCTTCGTTCTCGATGGTCCGGTCCTTTCACAATCAAGGAAGTTAAGCCATATGGAGTCGTAATCCTCTGGGATAATCGTGGGAATGAGTTCACTGTCAATGGACAACGTCTAAAGCCTTATCTTGTGGACACCGACCAAGGCAAGAACGTATCCATTGCCTTGGGTGAACCACCCGACATCTGAAATTAAAAAGGAGTCGAGCTAAAGACTTTAAACAAGCGCTGTGTGGAAGGCAACCCACATTTTTATTTTTTGTTATGCTCTAAATAGTTCTTAAAATTTCAATTTCGGTTTTCCTAAGTTATTTTTATACTAATATATTTTATTTTAATTTTTCAGGATTTATAAAAAGTTTTTTTTTTTTAAAAAAAAACAAAAAAAAACCCACCGCGGCCGACCGGTATCGCACTATCCGCGACCATGGTCTATTACCGGATGACGTATCGGGCGACGTCCTTGACCGGTATCGCGAAAAGCTTACCGCGACACAGAAGGCTCTGCATCGGTCGCGTGTATCGGTCGGCCGACCCGACCGATGTTCGGGACACGATGCCTCATCCCACGTCCCGATCAAAGCCCCATCCCTTGAGGCTGATACCAGATGCTAATACCGGGTCACGTACGTGACCGGTATTCGAGCACCACGTCCCGCACGACCCGCGGTCTCGTGTCCTGCGTCCCGTCCAACGTCCTGCATCTCGTCCAACGTCCTGCATCTCATGTGTCCCGATCTCGGACACAATATCGGTCGACACAACTGACCGGTATTCAGGCATTTCTTCCGCTTTCCGCATGCCTCGGCCCTCATACAGTGCCGGCTGAAATACCGGGCTGCGTCCCCGACCGATATCGCGTAAAATGCGTCCGATTCGTACTGCGACACGCACGACCCAATACCGGTCACGCATATCGGTCCGGATTCGCGACCGATATTCGGGACGCGTTGCCCCAATTCATACCACGACACGATCGATCGTCCCATGACTCGACCCGCGACACACCACGACACTCTTACCGCGACACGAACACGTCCGTCCTGCGTACCGCACTCCTTCTGTCCCGCATCCTACTCGTGTCGCGAAAACTCTTTTGAAAAACGATTTCTTTATGTTCTTAAAAGAGTTTTTCAAAAATTATTTTCTAAAAACGTTTTATTGAGTCAAAATAGTCAGTTGGAAATGATGACCCTTCTTTTGGTTTAGTGGATTGTTTTTCTTAGATTAGTGACCATTTTTCCAGGATCGATTTCAGAGTCAGACTAATGAAAAATCCTAAGGCTGGCCAGTTAACTAGAGACATTTGTTACTTCCAGCATAATCCGCCAAGTTCGAGATAATTATGCGGTCTCCTCAGTGATTGATGTTCATAGAGCTTGACTCCTCATTCATACCTGACAGGTGAAATCTTTGTTGAAAGTAATGGTACTCCTCTCCCTTGTTCTAAAAAAAAATATATAATTGGGGTGATATGATAGTTCTTGAGTATAAGATGAGGAAATAAAATTCCAGTGAGTCAGTACCCAAGAGATGATCACCCGGAGCTCAAAAGCGGCAGTCTGAGTCCCTTAGAACGGATGTAGAGGACAAGCGATCTCACGACCCTGTCTCCTCACAAGGAACAACAGTAGTGAAAGCACTGTTTTTGAGTCTCAACATTCTAAAAAAAAAAAAAAAGGGTAAAAAAATCAAATAAGTCTGGGAGAGAGAAAGAGTAACCAGAGTTTTATTGTTCATTAGTCATGGTATAGTATGGGAACGAGTCTAGAAGGTTCTTGGCATTGAGATCTGGGACGAGACCCAGCAATGAGGACTAGCGAGTTGTGTTGAAAAGTCGTGAATGAATTTGGAAGACTGCAAATGTCTACGGAGAAGTACATGGTAGTCTGATTTTGAGTTGGTTATGCATTTTCAAGGGAAGGGTAGGTCCGATATTCCAAGGGAAGATAAGTTTCTGCGTTTTCAAACCTCTTTTCTATTCTTGAATTTTGCTTGAAGACAAGCAAGGTTTAAGTCTGGAGGAGTTGATATGTTCCATATTTTACCTATTTTACTATATATTTTACTATGTTTTCTATACATTTATCTACGGTACTACGCCTTTAGAGGTAGTTTTTCTCGTATTTGTAGTTTTAGAGTCTTAACAGGGAAATTAAGTAAAAAGGAGCAAAAAGAGCCAAAATAGGTGTATACTAAGTCACAGCAACTATCATAAGTCAAAGAAACTATCAAGAACCAAGAATTCACAAGATACAACATTCTACCAAATTGGACAGAACGTATACGCCAGAAGTTCAGCAGTGAACGGAGGATCAAATCGATTTTTAATTTGATGAATCTTGGTTTGAAGATAGATATTTGAGTCAAATTTACAATGAATTTTAAATCATATCATTTGGAGCTGTGAGCAAGAAGATACACCCGAATTACTAAGCATATGTCAAGCTGCCTCGAAGCTGAAGCGAGTCCAATTTCGGACCAAATACCGGTCTGCACCATGGACCAATATTCCAGCCATTTTCAACACACGAGAGAGGACATTTAACCCCCAGTACTGGTCATGAAATTGGACCGGTACCCATGACCGGTATTGCCTCTTGTTAAACGTAAAAAGTCTGTTTTGACCGGTATTGACCGGTAAACGTAAAAAGTCCGTTTTGTCCTAAACTAAACCCTAGGAAGACCCTAAGCCTATATATACTTGTTTTTAGCCTCTTGTTAGAAGTGTGCCGAAATATTTAGAGTAGTTTCATCAGAAGGAGCAGCCACCACGAGTTCTCTTGGTGTTCTTCATTAGATTTGGATTCTAGAGCAATCCGGTGGATGATCTCGCTTTGTATCTCGATATAGGGAAGAATCCTCTTACCTTTAATCTTTAATTCAAGTTTATCTACTATGAATTCATCATCTATCTTGTGTCTTTCGTGCACCATGTTTGAGTAGTTTTATCTGTTAGGTTGTAGAAAGATCAAAGAGTTCATGAATTGTTAACTTCTATTGAATGAATTAGGGATAATCTATTACGTTCTTCATCTTTATTTGCTCTTAATGCATGATTGCTTTTCTGATCAACTAGCATCTGATTTTAGATTGATATACTCTCCAAAAACTTGTTATATTGTCTGAACTAGTATTTGATGAGCTAGGCGTCTTAACAATTCGAAAGCTTAGTTAAGGAATTTAGTGAACAATTGAATCTTGAACTTACTGCGTGTTTTCTTCTTGTAATAACCTGCGATAGTTGAGTCTATTAGGAAGTTAAAACATAGTAATCTGAGCCACGACAGTGGGAGGATTATACATCTGTGATTTGAGTTCTAGAACACATCTCTCTAAAAGGTCCCTATAATTCGATATGTTGTTTAATGATCCATGAATATCTGCGATTGATCTACTTGCCTAACGTTTGTTTACTTTGAATTCTAATCCCTTTACTTAGTTATTTTCGTGCCTTAATTTACATTCCTAAAAACCAAATCCATATTTCTTGTTTTAGCTTGATTTTATTCCTAAAAAGTATGTAGTACAATTACGAGGTCCCTGTGGATTCGATCCCTAAATACTACCGTGATTGTTGTGCACTTGCAGTTATATTTAGTGGTTAAAACTTTGACCCACATCAAAAGCCTTTAGAGAATTGGATGAGAGATCTTCTATGACATAAAGATCATCTTTAGTACCTCCTTCTCCGATCAATCTACCTGTCTCAATATCCTGAAAATGAACATCATTAGGCCCAAAATAGCATAGCAATTAAGGTCCTTAGTAGCTCTTTTAACAGATAAGAGATTAGAGGTAAACTTCGGCATATAAAGTGCTTTCGAATCCTTATCAAATAGTCTAAGATTTTCGGTTCCTTGAATTGGTACTCTATCACTATTTGCTATCACTACATTCCCCCTAGCCAGTTCAATATTGTCAAGCAATTTCGAGTTACTAATCATTTGGTGTGAAGCACCCGAATCAACAATTAGAGAACTACTCGGTCTATGAGTAAAGAAAGTTTTACTGGATTCTTTCAATGATGCAATGGATTTGATGAGTGCCTCAAGGTCGGATTTTCTTACATAGTCTCCGGATGCCATCTTGACGTACAAAAAACTTTCATGTAAGGTTTATGCAATTAGGTCTTTAAATTTATAACCCTATGGAACTGCAAGTGCACAGTTAAGACAATTGTAGTACTTAGGGGTCGATCCACTGAAGACTAAGTGATGAATGCGCTACAAACCTATATGATTCAGATTAAGCTAAGGGAAAATATTATTTGGTTTTGGGGTTTTATGGAAGCAAATAACAAAGCAATAAAATTAAAAGGGATAGATATCAATTAAGATTAGAAATCAAACAGTTCGTAAAACATATGCAAACACAAGCAATCGATTTAAGGTTTTAGTACTAGTTGTTCTAGAACTCATATCACTAAGGTAAGGTCATCCCACTATCGTGAAGTAACTAACCATCTACGTTTTACACCCTAATAGACTCAACTATCGTAGGTTATTATAAGGTGAAAACATGCATTATTGGTCAAGATTGATTGTTCACTAAACTCCTTAACTAACCTTTCAAATTGTTAAGGTTTCTAGCTCATCGAATACTAGGTCCGGAGATATAACAAGCTTTTGGAAAGTATATCAACCTAAGGTCAGTCATTGGGTAGCTAAGCCAATTCATACTTTAAGTATAAATAAAGATGAAGAATCAATTCTAGAATAAATCCCTAAACGATTAAATGTGTAAAAACATATAATTAAGAGAATGAATAGAAATCAAATCAAAGCTATAACTCTAACATGTTTTGCAACATGTAGCAGCAAGATTAAAGCACATAAACATTATAATTCATTGATCTATCTAAGCGTAAGGAATTAGATCTCATCTCTTTGCAATAGGGCAAAGATCAACCTATCCTTAAAGGCTTCTAGAATCAAATAAACATGAAGAACAAGAGATAAACGAAATACATTGTTTAGGTATTGATTTAGGCTGTTTAGGCCAGCTGATTAAGTTCCTAGAGAGGCTAAAAGCAAGTATATATAGGGGTTAAGGAGGCATAAGTCGGTTAGGGCTTCTTCGGGCAATTACGTCTTTTCAGGTCAAAAACTGAGGCAATTTCGGTCAGGATAAGGATCAGGCTTCGTGACCGGTATTGGAAGCTTTTAGGGAGCTTCTAGAAGGTCACACAAAGGCTGGATATCGGCCCATGGCCTGGCCCGGTTCTTGGCTTCATTTTGCACTCACTTCTCTTCGAAGGCAGTTTGACATGTCCTCAGTGTTTCAGGTGTATCTTCTAAAGTACAACTCCAATTGATGAAATTCCAACTCCATTGGAAATATAACTCAAAGGGCTATCTCCACACCAAGTTTCATTAAATTCCCAAATGATTTGATTCTCCGTTTGTCAGCAAACTTCTGGCGTATGTGTTCTGTCCAGTAGGGGAATGTGCTTTATCTTCAAGATAAAGTGACTTGGCTTGGTTCCTTTGACTTGGATAAGTAGCTGCATCATAGATGATACTCCTTTTGCTCCTTTTTACGTCTTTTTGATGATAAAACCTGTTAAGTCCTTAAAATCTACATATACGAGAAAACTACCTCTTTCGGCTCAAAAGCTTTATTAATATATATAAAAACAATACTAAAATAGATAGAAAAAGTGGTAAAATATAGGGTATATCAACTCCCCCAGACTTATCTTTTGCTTGTCCTCAAGCAAACAATAGTCAAGAATTGAGAAGAGGTTTGAAATTCGGAGGAACTCACATATCCTTTGGATCGTTGCATCAAATTCTAAACCTGTAATCCACATGAAACAAGATTAACTCATAGACGTTGTCATCTTCTTCCATCAAGAATTTACAACATAGCCATACTCTAAATCTCTGTCCCTGCAAAAATCTCAACTTCAAATCAATTGACTCTTTCTACTCTCTTAGATTTAATGAAAACTTCTCATCAAGAATATCATTCAAGGAAGACGGGCTAGGTATTGGGAAAGGCTGATTTATGTGGTGAGGTTAAAAGTGTTTAGGGTTACCATAGACTCCGGGTGCGAGATATTATGCAAAATCGCAAGAGAGAATGGACTTGTTGATGTCCACAATTTCCCAATCACTTCTTCACGTCTTTCTCCCCCAGACTTAGATTTTTCTCTGGGAATCACTTGAAATCTCTTCTACTCGTCTCTTCTTTTGTATCATGACATTCCTTGGGTATTCTTTTGCCATAAGACTCTTAGAATTACCGTTTTCCTTTCCCTTAGATTTTTTCTTTTTATTTTTATTTTTTTTATTTTTTTTATTTTTATTTTTTTTTTCCAAAGGGGGAAACGGTATCTTTTGATATAAGTCAAGTATAGGCACCAATTCTTACCATGTTTTACGCATCCAAGGAACGGCCAAGCTCTTTTGAAATTTGTTCTTTGTACTCCACCATTCTTTACCAAATCGTCGCATCTCTAGTGATTGGAAAATTGCGTCGATCCTTTTCTCTCCGACGTTTTTGCACATATCTGCAAGTATGAAACTTAAAGAGAATGCATGAGGTCTGAAAGAAGGTAAAGAGTTTTTAGGTAGGGTACCAACTAAAGATGAGCTGGCCATTTATGACAACAAAGAGTGGTAAAAGAGGATAAGATGTCATGAATGTGTGATTCGTTTCCTTGATCTAACATCCTTAATAAGAAATAGTCAAAAACCATATTAGTAGTCCATATAGAGAGTCAAAATCATTTCCATCAAAAAGTTGAAAGTAGAAATTTGAATGTGTGACGGGAGCTTCATCATGAGGTTTCTGAATCGATTGTCATGATCAAACCCTGCAACAATGGTTACATAGTCTTCGAAATCAAAACTTCAATCCTAGGAAAGTGTCATAATTCCTATCTTATTATTTTTATGAAAAAATTTTATAGTTTTTTTTTTTTTTTTTGAAAAACATAAAAACCAAACACTAACAAACGTGTTAGTAACAACAATCCCCCAGACTTAACTTACACCGTCCCCGGTGTAAAATTAAATCAAATTAAGGGAGTAATGATGAATATTATTTAAAAGAAAAATGAAAAAGATAGAGAATAGAATGATAGTACCGGTGAGCTGTGGATATTTCCGGCAAAAATCTTAGGTTGTCGCGATCAATCTTAGATCTTCGTTGTTTTTGAGCATCGGGTATCGAAACCATGTTATGTATTTCCAATATCTGCTCTTTTCTGTCACATCTCCTTTGGATGGTGGATAAGTTTTAAGACGATTGAATTGTGCGTCCACAATGGAATCTCCTGGAAATCCTATTTTAAGAGCAACATATCCTTGCAAAAACACTTGAAATCACTCGTTAAATTCATCCTGGATCTTAGTCTTCAATACAACTGTATTGATTTCCAAGTCCAACGGAAGGAAAAATAGATATTAAACAAAAAAAAATCAAAATAATGAATCCAAATTGTTAAAAACTATCAATCTAGTTGAAATCAAGGAATGAATATGTCAAGATGTGAAAATTATATTTAAAATCATTTAAATCTAACCAATATTTTATTTTCTAATGCAAAAATTCATTAATCAAATAATTTTTAGTTAAATAATCATGAATATGCAAAAATAAATTGGCTCTTAAAAATTATGTGTGGAAAAATGATTTTAAAAATAATTTAAAGAGTGAAAAAGGAAAAATTAACCTCTTTTCACCAAACGGTTAGGTGGTCGGCTCGGTGGTTCGAAGCGGTGGTTCGGTGGACCATGGCTCGTGACTCCGGTGGTGTGGTGGTGATGGGGACGCGGTTCGGCCAAAACCGGTCTAGGTGTCGAGTGGCTAGGCGCGGTCAAGGACGGTCGAGTGGTGGCTCGGGTTCAAGGCAGTTCGGCACAAGACGGTGGCGGTGGATTTGGAGTCGCGGGTCAAGGCGGTACCGGTCTGGGTACCGGTCGGCGATTCTGACCGATATCAGGTCGTGTCGCGGGATGGTGTGGGTCGGGACGTGTCGCGGTTTGGGAGGAATGGGACGTATCGGGTCGAGTACCGGTCGGGATGTGCGTGTCGCGGATCGGGAGGGAACTTGCCGTGTCGCGGTAAGGTGTGTTGCGTACTGGTCCGGGTTTTGGTCGGTACCGCGGGTCGGTACTGCGGGAAGGATGGTCGCGAGTCAAGGCAAATCGTGCCGAGTACCGGTCACGATTTATGATCGGCACGCGTGACCGGTATTCGGGCACTTTGTGCCGCGGGCCGATCGGGGTAATGCCAGTCCACATATCGGTCGGCGTGTCCGACCGGTATCGGGTGGGACGGTAAGGTGCGGGATGGTCGAGATGGGTCGGTGTTGCGGGAAGGTCGGGGTGAAACGTCCCGAGTATCGGTCGGGTGGGACGACCGATACACGCGTCCGGTATCGCGGGCCGAAGAGCCTCGTGTCGCATTAAAGTGTACCGCGTGTCGCGGTAAGGTCTTCATCGTGTCGCGGGTGGCTTCTCGTGTCGCGGTAAGGTTTTGGGAAGGATCAGGACGAGTGTGGCAAGATGGCTTCGATACCGGTCGGGTGTGTCAACCGGTATTGTGTCCGGTATCGGGACACATGGGTCGCGGTAGTGTCGCGGTAAGGCTTCGTCGAGTCGCGGTAAGGTTTTCTTCGAGTCGCGGTAAGGTTTTCGGTACGCGGGTTGGGGCATATCGTGCCGAATATCGGTCACGAAATCCGACCGGCACGCGTGACCGTTATTCGAACACTCGTGTCGCGGTTGATCGAGACGCGATATCGGTCGATGTCGTGGGTTGATATCGTGTCCGGTACGGCCTCGTGTCGTGGTAAGGGCATCGTGTCGCGGTCCACGCGATTTTTCGTCGAGCTTTTTCTTCGTCTTTTTACATTGGAATTGAGATCCGAAAAATGCTACGGATTCATGAGAACGAGATCTTTCCAATGGTATGGATATTGTTGCCTGGTTCGTGGTGGCTTGAACTGTGAAAAAGCTTGAAGATGCGGCTTCGTAACCTTCCTTGACGGTCTTGTTCAATCGGTCATAACTTGCTAACCGTAATAGCAAATCATGTTCTGCTTTTTGCTATAGCTTCATAAGACTGTCTCCTTTGTGTGTACCAAATTTCTAAAACGTCCGGGCTGATATAAAGCTCCAATCATTCCATGAACAGAACAAGTCATGTTCGATCTCTTTCTTCATCGTTCTTCTTAAAAATCACATTTGTTTTTGAAAACAATTTTGTAAAAGCCTGAAAAATTTATAGATAGATAAAATAATGAATGACAATGTTGAGAAAAATATAAACAAATCCAAAAACTTAGAATAAGCAAATCAATAAAATCAAAAAATATAAGTATGGGTTGCTTCCCATAAAGCACTTGTTTTAAGTCGGATAGCTCGACTCCTTGGGTTTTTAGGGTGGTGGAAGGTCTTCTAAAGGCTTGAGGTTGCCTTTAGCATGTAAATGAGGTCTCCTTAGGTCGTGTTCTCCATCTTCATCAAATTGGTTGGGCTCATTGATCAACACTTCTCTTTTCTCCGAAGAAATGTATCGAGTTTGTTTAGCTCGAAATCCAGGCGGTGCGGCATAATGATAGACACGAGTGTCTATGTTAGTGAAGGATATCCTTCCTAGATTATAGTCCATGATAGCTCCAGCAGTCGCCAAGAATGGTCTTCCAAGAATGAAAGGTGTTGAACAATCGTTCATCGTTGCCACTTCAAAGTCTACCGGAACGATGCAATCTCCAATATTCAATGGGCAATTATGAATTTTGCCTAGTGAAAGTGTAGATGCACCATTGGCGAGTGCAATTTGTATCCGTGATGGCCGAAGGTTGGTGATCTTCATCATTCTCACAAGAGATTTCGAAAGAACGTTGATTCCGGCTCCCGAATCACAAAGTGCATCGTCAAAATTGAAACCACGAATAGAGCAAGAGATGTGGAAAGGAACTGGATCGAGGGTCTTGCAAAGGATCTTATAGTACTTGTGAGGATTCCTAGCTCGATCAAATAGCTCCTCAATCATGAAATCTTCTTCTTTGCTTTGTGAGAAACACTTTCTCAAAGATGGTCGTTCTTTCCATACTTCTTTAAAGGTCAATTCTTGAGGGAGTTCTTTCACAAGAGAGTTGAATACTTGTAGCATCTCATCACTTATGAAACGTGTCCTCTTGGGTGTCCTCTCGGCAAGCTTTAATCCGTAAGGACGAGGTTTGACCGAAATTCTCGCCGTGAGTTTTCCTTGGCTCGTTTTCGTCTTCTTCAATGGTCTTGAGACTTCGTCTTCGTCTTGATTAGAGGTGGACTCGTCCTCTTTAAGGGCAGTAAGAGTGCAGCAATTAGCAGTAGGTGCAAACTCTTCCTCTATTGTTTCCAATTGAAAAGGAATTTGCACCGTTTCTTCGATGCTCTTCAAGCGGTCATCTAGTTGCTTCACTTGATTGGAGATGTTGATTGCTTCTTCTCCTAGCTATGTTGTTGTGGCCGTGAGCTCCTTAGTATGGTGATCAAGGTCATAACGGATAGCATTGAGAGTTTGTACCGTTAGCCTAGTATCGGTCTCCAATTCTTCTACCTTTGAGGTGAGTTCACCTTTGGTGGTTTTGACTTCTTCCACTGCTTGAGCAGCTTGGTAAGCCTTGATAGCTACTGAATTTAGCTCCTTGTTAAGCTTCCCAAGGTCCTCCTTAGTGTCCTTAACTGTTTCTTCCAATTGGTCATAAGTTTGATCAATCTTATGCTTGATATCGACGATGTCGTCTTTATCTTCATGAAGATGTCTAGTATGAATCTCTTCTATTCCTTCCAATTGGACCAAACGTGATTCAATCTTCTCAAATTGAACAATAAGGACTTCAAACCTCTCCTTAAGAGATGAGTTTATGGTCTCGATCTTGGTGTCGACATCATGAATGGCTTTTTTAGTGTCTTCCATAAATCGATGCATCAAGGCTTCGAGTTTGTCTTCTTGGTGGTTTGAGTGGGGACCGTAATGAGACTGTGGTGATGGTGGCGGACGAATGTGATGAGGACAAGGACGACTTTCTCCTCCATAAGCTTCCCAAGGACGATACAACATTGGATTGTATCGGTTTTGGTGAGAAAGTGGCGGTTGATGAAATTCATGAGGCATGGGGATGTAATCTCCTTCTTCTTCACGAGGGTAAGTGCTCGCCATTCTCTTTGGATTGTGATGCTCCATTGACGAATTATGAAACACACAAAGATTAAAAACCAAAAACAAAAACCAAAAATTAGAAAAATCAAAAAGGAAAAACAAACTTAGACTTAATCGTTATCAAAAAAAATTTGTAGGCAATCAAACAAAAGTCCCCGCGAACGGCGCCAAAAAACTTGATGTGCATAAAACTTTCATGTAGGGTTTATGCAATTAGGTCTTTAAATTTATAACCCTATGGAACTGCAAGTGCACAGTTAAGACAATTGTAGTACTTAGGGGTCGATCCACTGAGGACTAAGTGTTGAATGCGCTACAAACCTATATGATTCGGATTAAGCTAAGGGAAAATATTATTTGGTTTTGGGGTTTTATGGAAGCAAATAACAAAGCAATAAAATTAAAAAGGGATAGATATCAATTAAGATTAGAAATCAAACAGTTCATAAAACATATGCAAACACAAGCAATCGATTTAAGGTTTTAGTACTAGTTGTTCTAGAACTCATATCACTAAGGTAAGGTCATCCCACTATCGTGAAGTAACTAACCATCTACGTTTTACACCCTAATAGACTCAACTATCGCAGGTTATTATAAGGTGAAAATATGCATTATTGGTCAAGATTGATTGTTCACTAAACTTCTTAACTAACCTTTCGAATTGTTAAGGTTTCTAGCTCATCGAATACAAGGTCCGGAGATATAACAAGCTTTTGGAAAGTATATCAACCTAAGATCATTCCTTGGGTAGCTAAGCCAATTCATGCTTTAAGTATAAATAAATATGAAGAATCAATTCTAGAATAAATCCCTAAACGATTAAATGCGTAAAAACATAGAATTAAGATAATGAATAGAAATCAAATCAAAGCTATAACTCTAACATGTTTTGCAACACGTAGTAGCAAGAGTAAAGCACATAAACAGTATAATTCATTGATCTATCTAAGCGTAAGGAATTAGATCTCATCTCTTTGCAATAGGGCAAAGATCAACCTATCCTTAAAGGCTTCTAGAATCAAATAAACATGAAGAACAAGAGATAAACGAAATACATTGTTTAGGTATTGATTTAGGCTTTTTAGGCCAGCTGCTTAAGTTCCTAGAGAGGCTAAAAGCAAGTATATATAGGGGTTAAAGAGGCATAAGTCGGTTAGGGCTTCTTCGGGCAATTACGTCTTTTCAGGTCAAAAACTGAGGCAATTTCGGTCAGGATAAGGATCAGGCTTCGTGACCGGTATTGGAAGCTTTTAGGGAGCTTCTAGAAGGTCACACAAAGTCTGGATATCGGCCCATGGCCTGGCCCGGTTCTTGGCTTCATTTTGCACTCACTTCTCTTCGAAGGCAGTTTGACATATCCTCAGTGTTTCGGGTGTATCTTCTAAAGTACAACTCTAATTGATGAAATTACAACTCCATTGGAAAGCTAACTCAAAGGGATATCTCCACACCAAGTTTCATTAAATTCCCAAATGATTTGATCCTCCGTTTGTCAGCAAACTTCTGGCGTATGTGTTTTGTCCAGTAGGGGAATGTGCATTATCTTCAAGATAAAGTGGCTTGGCTTGGTTCCTTTAACTTGGATAAGTAGCTGCATCATAGATGATACTCCTTTTGCTACTTTTTACATCCTTTTGATGATAAAACCTGTTAAGTCCTTAAAATCTACATATACGAGAAAACTACCTCTTTTGGCTCAAAAGCTTTATTAATATATATAAAAACCATACTAAAATAGATAGAAAATGTGGTAAAATATAGGGTATATCACATCTCCTCACCTTGCCTTGATGATTCGGCTAGAGTGACATTGGCTCTCGGACCGTTAAGATTGGTTGGCTTGAGATGTGGATGGAGAATCCAACACATGTCTTTGGTGTGTCCTCTGCTCTTGCAATGCTCACATGCCTTGGACCTTCTCTCTTCATTCTTGAAAACGCCTTTGTTGGAAATTGGGAGCTCCCCCTGACCGCCAAACAAACCAAGCGATCCTTGTTCCCTTTGGATTTGAGGACACACTTCTTCGAGGCTTGGTAACTTGCTCGCCCTTAAGATATGCTTGATGAGGTCGTTGAACGCCGGATTCAAGGTGAGTAGAAGACCAAAGACCTTTTCTTGTTCTCTCCTTTCATTGATGATGTTTGAATCCATGGAGTTTGGCCTAAGAATCTCAAGTTCAGCCCAAAGTGACCGAAACTTCCCAAAGTGCTTAGTGAACTCCACGTTTTCTTGGCATAGCTCATTGATTGCCTTCTTCACCTCAAACACTCGGGTTAGATTGGATGTGTTACCATACACATTTTTGAGTGTTTCCCATAGCTCAACAACAGTTTCGTAGTAGGAGTAGGCTTCAAGGATGGGAGCTTCAAGGGAGTGTTGGAGAAGGGCAAGAACAGTTTGATCTTCTTGGAACCACTTAGCCTTCTCAGCTTGCTTCTGGTTGGTCTCTTCTTCCTCATAAGTGCTTGAGTCTTCTTCAAACATTTGGGAGCCATCAATATGTCCCCAAAGCCCACGACCACACAAAACTGTCTTTGTGGTTCTTGACCAAAGCAGGTAGTTTCCCCCTTTGAGCATAACTGGAATCAACATAGCCTTTGAGTTTTCCATGATAAAGCTTCTCTCTTTGATTAAATGAACACGAAATTAGTAAAGATTGAAGCTTTTAAGCTTTTAAGGTGGAGAAAAACGGATTTGAGAGAAAAGAAAGAGCTTTTACTAGCTTGAATCAAATACAGAGAAACCAGATTGTAGAATCGAATAGAGAGAATGGAGAGTTGTTTAGAGATTATAAAGAGTAATAGAGTTTAGTGAGGATCATGCTCTGATACCATGAAAGATTATGTGCGGAATTGTAGAATAGAGATTGAAGATTGAAGAGAATACATGATTAAGAGAAGATTAAGTTCTCATAAATTGATAAAAACAAGAACTGGATTACAAGAGTTTATATAGAGGAAAGTAAAGCCATAGGACGTTTTTGGATTGAAGAGGAGCGTATGTTGATAAGGTGGAGCCTTTGTTGATAAGGTTGTACCTCCTTTGCTTTATACTTTTGTACCTCCTCTTTTTGATTTATCCTTTGTCCTTCCATTAAAGATAAGGATGCTGATTGTAAGATGACATGTTGGTAACGGCTATAAGTGATCATTCATACGGATTGTACAATCATGTACGACAGGCTATACAGTCCGTACAATTCGTACTGTCCGTACAATCCGTACGGATACTAGCCGTTCTACTCATTTGATCAATACAAACTGATTGCTCTGCAGATCAGAGAGTCCCAGCAACAACAAATTCAAGAGATTGACAGCAGATTCCAGAGAATGGAACAAGGAATCAGGAGAGCTTCCTAGGAAGAGACTCCTACACAATCAGTAGCAGCGGTAATGGCCAAAGAAACCCTAGCAGCTAGAGAAGCCGAAAGGAATGCTGGAAAAGCAGAACGGACAGAAGCAGCAGCCACAGAGCCTATTAATGTGGCTTCTGATGATTACTAAGTTAGTCATGGATCAGATAGAAGCAGGAGAGGTCATAGACGTGTAAGGAACAATAGAGATCCTGTGAGACAACAGCTCGAACATATCAAGGTTAAGTTTCCTTCCTTTCAAGGCAAGAATGACCCTGAAGCATATCTAGACTGGGAGAGAAAGATGGAGTCCAACTTTAAGTGCCAAGGAACTTATGAGGAAAACAAAGTAAAGATAGCTATCTCAGAGTTTAGTGACTATGCACTGTTATGGTGGGATCAATTGTCTACTACTAAGAGGAGATGTGGTGATCCAGCCATTACTACTTGGCGTCAACTCACTACCAGTATGAGAAGAAGGTTTAAGCTAAACCATTATCATAGAGAGTTGCACAAACTCAGAAGGCTCACTCAAGGCAGCAGTTCAGTTAGGGAATATTATCAAGAGATGGAAACGCTTCTGAATAGAGCAGATTTGGGTGAAGATAATGAAGTGACAATGTCTAGGTTCTTGGGTGGACTCAACAGAGATATACAAGACAAGCTTGAACTTCAGTCCTATCTAGACATTGAGGAGATGGTACACAAGGCTGAGCTAATTGAAACTCAGAACAAAAGAAGAACTAGTAGGACAAGTTTTACATTAGGACCATCTAAGCCTAGAGATTACAAGGACAGCAAGCCTACTTACAGCAAGGATTACATGTTTACACCTACTGGAATCAAAGAAGAAGCTAAAACTGATTACAAAGGCAAGGGTATTGCTACTTCTAGCAATGGCAGCTACACCAGGTGCTTTAAATGTCAGGGAATGGGTCAGATGGCTAAGGAATGCACTAGCAAGAAGGTTTTCTGTTACTTCCTAATGGTGAGATAGTACCTAGAGAGGATTCAGAACCGGAACTAGAAGAAGAAGAAGAAGAAGCCTCAGCTGTTGGTGAGATGCTTGTAGCTAGAAGGACTTTGAGCATTCAAAACAAAGCAGAGGAAACAGAGCAAAGAGAAAACTTATTCCACACAAGATGTTTTGTTAAGGACAAAGTGTGCAGTCTTATAATAGATGGAGGAAGCTGTACCAATGCAGCCAGTGAGAGTATGGTTGAAAAGCTAGGCCTTAAGACCATTAAACACTCAAGACCCTACAAGCTTCAGTGGTTTAATGAAGGAGGTGAACTGAAGGTTACTCATCAAGTTAATGTGTCCCTTATCATTGGCAAATACGAAGATGAGGTCTTGTGTGATGTTCTGCCTATGGAATCAAGTCACTTACTGTTGGGAAGGCCATGGCAGTCTGATAGAAGAGTCATCCATGATGGTTTTACCAACAAGTACTCCTTCGAATTTAAAGGCAGAAAGGTTACTCTCTTACCCTTAACTCCTAACGAAATTTACCAGGATCAGCTATATCTCAAGATAAACGAAGAAAAGGAAAAGGAGAAACTCCTAAGCACCAGCCTCTATATTAAACCAAGTGAAGTTAAACAAACTCTTTACACAGATCAGCCTACGTTGCTATTTATCTATAAAGAATCACTTGTGAGTCTTACTGATCTTGCACAGGAGCTTCCTAGTGGTATGTCTAAAATTTTGCAGGACTATAGTGATGTGTTTCCAGAGGAAAATCCAGAAGGTCTACCACCAATAAGGGGCATAGAACATCATATTGATTTCGTGCCAGGGGCAACATTGACTAATAGACCAGCTTATAGAGCCAATCTTGTTGAAACCAATAAGATCCAAAGACAAGTTGAAGAGTTGATGAGCAAAGGACACATTAGAGAGAGTATGAGCCCTTGTGCTGTACCAGTTTTGCTTGTGCCAAAAAAAGATGGCACTTGGAGAATGTGTGTTGATTGCAGAGCCATCAACCACATAACAGTGAAGTATCGCCATCCTATCCCTCGATTAGATGATATGTTAGATGAATTGTGTGGTTCTACTATATTCTCTAAGATAGATCTTAAAAGTGGATACCATCAAATTAGGATGAAAGAGGGTGATGAGTGGAAAACTGCTTTCAAAACTAAGCAGGGGCTTTACGAATGGATTGTTATGCCTTTTGGGTTAACAAATGCACCTAGAACTTTTATGAGACTAATGAACCATGTGATTAGGAACTTTATAGGGGTATTTGTTGTAGTCTACTTTGATGATATACTGATCTATAGTAAGAACCTAGAAGAACATCTTAGACATATCAGTTCGGTTCTAGATATTCTTAGGAAGGAATCTCTTTATGCTAATATGAGCAAATGCACCTTTTGTTCGGATAACATTTTTTTCCTAGGATTTGTTGTGGGTGCAGATGGTGTTAAAGTCGATGAGGAGAAGGTAAAAGCCATCAGGGATTGGCCAAGTCCTAAAACTGTTGTAGAAGTAAGAAGCTTCCATGGTCTTGCTGGATTTTACCGAAGATTTGTTAAAGACTTTAGTACTATCGCCGCACCACTCACTGTGGTGATCAAGAAAGAAGTAGGATTCAAATGGGAAACAGCTCAAGACCAAGCATTTCAGACCCTCAAAGAGAAGCTCACTAACTCTCCTTTACTTATTTTACCAGATTTCTTGAAAACTTTTGAAATAGAATGTGACGCATCTGGTATAGGAATTGGAGCTTTTTTGATGCAGGATAGGAAACCAATTGCTTTCTTTAGTGAAAAACTCGGAGGATCAACACTCAACTATGCTACTTATGATAAAGAGCTGTATGCATTGGTGAGGGCCTTACAAACTTGGCAGCATTACCTTTGGCCCAAGGAGTTTATCATTCATGCAGATCATGAGTCGCTAAAGCATCTCAAAGGCCAACAGAATCTGAACAAACGACATGCTAGATGGATAGAGTTTATAGAAACCTTTCCCTATGTCATAAGGTACAAAAAAGGTAAAGACAATGTGGTAGCCGATGCATTGTCTGGAAGGTACACTCTCCTATCCATTTTGAGTTCTAAACTTATAGGATTTGAACTGTTAAAGAACCTATATCCAACTGATCTTGAGTTTAGCGAACCTTATAAAAGATGTGAGAAGTTTGCTAATGGATATTACTATAGGCAGGATGGTTATTTGTTTTATAATCATAAGCTTTGTGTGCCTAATGGTTCTGTGAGAGAATTACTAGTTAGGGAATCTCATGGAGGAGGTCTTGCTTGACATTTTGGTGCGGCCAAGACTCTTAAAGCTTGCAGGATCATTTCTACTGGCCTCACATGCGTAAAGACGTTGAAAAGATATGTGCCAGATGTGCTACTTGCAAAAAGGCTAAGTCTAAAGTGCAGCCGCATGGTTTGTATTCTCCTTTGCCTATTCCATTACATCCTTGGACTGACATCTCTATAGACTTTGTGGTAGAATTGCCTAGAACTAAAACTGGTAGAGATTCTATTTATGTTGTGGTAGATAGATTTTCTAAAATTGCTCATTTTATAGCTTGTCATAAAACTGATGATGCTACTAATGTTGCTAATCTCTTCTTTAGAGAAGTTGTGAGATTACATGGAATGCCTAGGGTGATTGTTTCTGATAGGGATACTAAGTTTCTTAGTCATTGTTTCTGATAGGGATACTAAGTTCCTTTGTCATTGTTTCTGATAGAGATTACATGGAATGCCTAGGGTGATTGTTTTCAAAACAAATAGATTAACAATTTTTTTTTTAAATGAATTATGGACGAAATAAGTTCAGAAGCAAAGGTTAACTTTTTCTTTTCTTTTTCAAATTTGTAGAACTATAACAATGCAAAACGAGATTTTTTTGTTTTTTAATGCTTTCGAATGCAAGAACAATAAACTAAAAACTGAACAAGTGAATCAAAGCCAATTTTTTTTTTAATATTTATGAACACATAAACAAATGAAAATAAATAAAACAAATGGAAACAAGAACGATTTTTATGGGTTTTCGATTTATAAAATGAAGCAAAAACAAAAGAGATTGTGGAAGAGATACAACCAGATGGTTAGGAGCTTTTAAAGCTATGATACCAAATGATATAAGATTGGGATCACTCGAACTTAAAGATCACTCAATGGTCAAAGATTCCAAACTTAATAACTCGCAGAAGATGGAAAGAAGGTAGAGACGATGTTGATTATAAGTGATGGCTTGATTGACTCTCTCAATCTGTGGTGATTGACTCTCTCAATCTATGATCGAACAAGTTATCTGAATCACACAAACAACTATATTCGTGGCTTCTAAAGAAAAGAAGTGAATCTCACACTTGTGTTCAAAACGATAATACTTTGATTAAATTGATTGAAAGGTGAATTGTACATAGGGTCGAGCTGAGCTTTATTTAGAGCTCTTACATTATGGTTTAAAGCATAAAGAAGAAAGAAATCATGCAGAAAATAATGAAGAGTAGCCGTTCGACCATTTATAATGAAATCAGCCAAGGATGTGGAAAGTGAGGTCTCCTTTGTATCTGGTCGGTTTTGTAAGAATATGCGGAATGTTTAAGAGTATTTAAGACAGATTTAGGGAGATTTAGAGAGAATAGAGAGAATGAGAGATTATGAACTGATTGAATCAATTAATTTCAACAGTACAAGCTAACACATATATATATATATACACATTAAGAGCAGATTGAAAACTGTCCTATACATAACGGCTAAATCATCTTGGCTGTCCATCATCACAACGCTCCATCTGTTCTAAATGGCTCAATCTCAGCCATTGGTGTGGTCCCAATCATGTAGTACTAGTTTTGGTAGTTTGTGATCCACTTGTTATGGTCCAAAAGGTTGGTGGGATGTTTGGACCACGACCTGATCAGATTTCACCATGTACTCCCTTGTACCTTCATGTACTTGTGTACTTGGTATGGTTGTACCTTCAACAAAACCGTCCGTACTAGCTGTACAACGGATTGTACAACCACCTTATTGAACCGGTTTAACACTCCCCCTCAAGCTAAGTCATAAGGAAGCTTGGGACTTAGCTTGCAAGTTAGGAGACTCACCTCTTTAAAAACCTAAGTGTGGATAACCCAATGGGACAAAACCACACTTAGGGAAAAAGAGTGTGAGCTCTGTACTTAGAGGATTCTGAACTTGGAAGACTCATGAGACCCATCTTCCCACATATAAATTCACACATCTTCAAGCTTGTGGCCTTGATGAATATATCCGCCAACTGATCCGAGCTTCTAGTGTAGCAAGGAAGAATCACTCCTAACTCCATTTGCTCTCTAACCTTGTGGCAGTCCACCTCTATATGCTTTGTTCTTTCATGGAACACTTGGTTTGGCGCAATGTGGATTGCGGATTAATTGTCACAGTGCATGGTGATTGGCTTTGAGGTTTCTATGCCAAAATCCGTGAGAAGCATCTTCAACCACATCAGCTCAGTTGTAAGTCTTCTCATTGTTCTATATTCGGCTTCAGCACTAGAACATGCCACCACCTTCTGCTTCTTGCTCTTCCATGTAACTAAGTTACCCCCAATGAATGTGCAATAGCCTGTAGTGGATCTTCTATCTACTCTATCACCAGCCCAATCCGCATCGCAATAACCCATTATCTCTGAGCTTCCATTGCAAATCTTCCAGATTCCTTGTTCCGAAGTTCCCTTGATGTATCTTAGAATGCAGTTCACCATCTTCCAATGAGACAGTCTTGGAGCTTGCATATGTTGGCTCGCCTGGTTCACAGCAAAACACAAGTCGGGACGAGTTATTGTAAGGTATATAAGCTTACCAACCAAGCGCCGGTAGAGCTTTGCATCCTCAAAGAGGCTATCTTCATCTCCCCCTGTTGGTTAGCTTTATATGCATCCTCCAATGGTGTTCTTGCTGTTTCATTCACAAGATCACGAATGTACTTCCTTTGGGACAAGAAGAGACCTTCCTTTAATCTGCACACTTCAATCCCAAGGAAGTACCTTAGTTCCCCAATGTCTTTGATATCAAAGATTGATTTTAAGTAATCTTTAGTATCTTGAATACCAACCTTGTCATTCCGAGAGATGATTATATCATCCACATATATGAGAATGACTATAATACATGTTTGGGTTTGAATGGTGAAGAGAGTGATCAGCCTCTGATCTTCTAAATCCGCGGTCCAAGAGAGTTAAGCTCAACTTTCGGTACCATGCCCTAGGTGACTGTTTCAGACCGTAAATTGCTTTCCTCAACTTCAACACTTTTCCCGGGGTAACAAACACGCCTGGTGGGGGAGTCATGTAGACCTCTTTTTCTAACTGCCTCTGAAGAAATGCATTCTTCACATCCATCTACCATAGCTCCCATTCCAAATTCGTAGCAAGGGATAACACAACTCTGATGGTGTGAAGCTTAGCCACCGGAGCAAAGGTCTCTCTATAGTCTTCACCATCCGTTTGAGTGAAACCCCTAGCCACCAGCCTTGCCTTGTGTCGTTCTATCTCCCCATTGCTATGGTATAGTGAAGACCCATTTTGAACTCATTATCTTCTTCTTCCTTGGGAGATCAGCCTCATCCCAAGTGTGGTTTCTTTCCATTGCTTGTTTCTCATCACCAACTGCATCACGCCAAACCTTGAGCTCCGTTGCCTCCTCGTATGTTTTTGGAATATCTTCTTTGTCCAGAACTCCAATGAAGACTTGATACTCCTCCGGAACCTGAGCTAATGAACAAACCGCCTGCATTGGATGAGCATCAGCCTGGTTCTTGTAATACACCCTCGTGTTGATCCAATTTGATGTGGGCTGCCTTATCCTATGGCTTCTTCAGAGGACTAGCTCACTGAGTTGGGGAGCAACAGGTTGTTCCAGCTCAGGTTGAGGCTGGAAATCATGTTGGCTCGGAAGAGGATGGGGCTGCCAAGGACTTGGATGCGGATGCCGCGGACTAGACTGCGGCTACCGCGGACTGGGCTACGGCTGCCGCGAACTGGGCGACGACTGACGCGGCTACAGCAGTACATGAGAATTCGGTCCAGGTTGCTATGGAGAGACGTTGTAAAGTTCTTCCATGTTCCCTTCTCCCATTTCTTCATTGTGCACTTCCGTGTCAATTTCAGCCTCGGATTCCACCTCTTCATCTTGGGTTTCTTCCCCTATTTGTTCTTGAGTAGCTGTTGGGGAAGGAGATGCGGCTGGCATGCTTCCTCCTCGCAAGGTCTCCAAGAGGGTTCGAAGAGTGGCAGCCCGATCAGAGGTTGAATGAGATAAGTCTTTCAAGTTCTCCCAATTCCTTTCTTCATAAAACCCCTTTGTCTAAATGAACTTGACATCTCTAGAAACCATAACTCTTCTTATCTCTGCAATGTAGCACTTATAACCCTTTTGATTGATAGAGTAGCCAATGAACATGCCTTTTGTGCTCTTTTCATCAAGTTTGTTCCTTTGTTCTCCTGGTATTAAAACAAAACAAACACAATCAAACACTTTTAGGTAATCAATTGAAGGTTTGGACAGATTTATTACCTCAAATGGAGAGACATCTTGAAGGACTTTAGTGGGCAGCCTGTTAATCAAATAACAGGCCGTGACCACGGCATCCCCCCAAAATCTCTTAGGCACGTTCATGTGGAACATCATGGACTGGGCTACTTCAATGAGGTGCATGTTCTTCCTTTTAGCAACCCCATTCTGTTGAGGGGTATAGGGACAGCTTGTTTGATGCACAATGCCGTATTTATTCAAATGTTGTTTGAATGCTTGACTAGTGTACTCCCCTCCATTATCTGATCTCAAAAATTTGATCTTAGCATTATAGTGGTTAGTCACATAGTTTTGAAGTTAATAAACGCCTCTAAGACTCTATCCTTTGAAGGCAATAATGTAATCCAAGTGTATTTCGATTTTTCATCAATGAAGGTAACAAAATACTTATGATTTTCTCTAGACATGCAAGGAGAATTCCACATATCAGCATGAATTAGATCAAAACATTTCTCATATATAGTAGAAGATTTGGGAAAAACAGTTTTGCAATGTTTACCCAAAATACAAGCTTCACAAGCATTATTCTCAAACTTAACATTTGGTAATATCAAAATTAAAGCTCTATGATGAGGATGGCCTAATCTAGCATGCCACAATGCATTATTATCAAGAGCAGAAGTAAACACAAAAGCATTAGATAAAGGTAATGGTTTAGTGTCTTCAAGAACATAAAGACCATTCTATTGTTCCTTGCCCTGGGAGCTTACTTGATTGAATATCATGAAAGAAAACTTCATTAGGACATAATATGGCATAACAATTCAAATCAGAAGTGGCTTTCTTAATGGACAGTAGATTGGATGTGAAAGGCCTTAGATTCTTTATTGTATAACTTAAGGTTCCCAATTCCTTCAATCTTAACCTTTTCACCATTTGCAATAATTACATTCCCTAAAACCGGTTTAATGTTACTAATCAACTTAGCATCACTAATCATATGATGGCTTGCACCAGAATCAACGATTAGAGGTTTATCACTGAAAACATGATTCGCAACACTACTTAGGTCATGTTTATGCAATGCATTAAGGCTAAAGGCTTGTATTGGGTTACCAGATTCTTTAAGGGCTTTGATGAGGATGTCAAGGTCGAATTTCTTCACATACTCGGCAGAAGCTCTCATGGCTGCTCCTTCACTGTCATTGGGTTGAACTGATGACCCAGCAGCTTCGTGTCATTGGGCTGAATTGTAGCTGCATTGGCTCTCGGTTTCCTTTGGTCTCTCCCATGATTAGGCTTGAGATGAGGGTATAGTATCCAGCATTTGCTCTTGAGATGTCCCTTCTTCTTGCAATGCTCACAGATCCACACCTCTCTTTCTTTTGCCCCATAGTGCCTTTGTTTGCAGCCATGACCAGTTCGCTGCCTTTACTCCCAGATAAGCCCACTGAGCCTTGTTTCTTTTGAATTTGAGCACATACTTCATCTAAGCTTGGTAGCTTCTCAGCCCTTAGCAAGTGCTTGATGAGGTCATTAAACACTGGATTCAACACCATGAGAAGGGCAAAGACTTTATCTTGTTCTCTCCTCTCATTCAGAATGGAAGCTTCAAGTGTGGCTGGTCTTAGCATTTCAAGCTTAGCCCACAAGCTTCTGACCTTCCCAAAGAAATCATTGAACCCCAAATTACTTTGTGAGAAGTTGTTGATGGCTCGTTTAACCTCAAACACCCTGGTGAGGTTGGAGACATTTCCAAACACATTCTTTAATGTGTCCCACAGTTCCTTAGCTCCTTCACAATAAGAATAAGCCTCAAGTACAGAGGTGGACAATGAACCTTGAAGAGTGGAGAGTACCACGATCCTCTTGAAACCATGCCTCGGAATCAGATGGAACCTCCTTTCCTTCTTTGTTCTTAACAATCGGCGCCTTGGAGTTATCAATATGACTCCATAGCTTCCTTCCACACAACACAGCTTTGGCAGTTCTCGCCCAAAGCAAATAGTTTTATGCTCCCTTGAGCACAACAGGTAGTGAAATCATCTTGTTCCCTTCCATTCTTAACTAG
The DNA here is from genome assembly GCA_964056655.1 of Arabis hirsuta. Taxonomy (NCBI): domain Eukaryota; kingdom Viridiplantae; phylum Streptophyta; class Magnoliopsida; order Brassicales; family Brassicaceae; genus Arabis; species Arabis hirsuta. Next base: position 16,952,623 of record OZ053304.1, read on the forward strand.
AACAGCTCAATTTTGCCCAAAAATGGTTTGAATCTGTTCTGGTTTGCAACGAATAGGAAGCAACAAGAGAAAAACGTGTTTAAAAGAGAAAGAAAAGAGTTTAAACCAACAGATTCAAGACCATACTCTCTGATACCATGTAAGAATAGGCGGAATGTTTAAGAGTATTTAAGAGAGATTTAGGGAGATTTAGAGAGAATAGAGAGAATGAAAGATTATGAAGTGATTGAATCAATTAATTTCAACAAGACAAGCTATAACATATATATATATATATATATACACACATTAAGAGCAGATTGCAAACTGTCCTATACATAACGGTTAAATTATCTTGGTCGGCCATCATCACAACGCTCCATCTGTTCTAAATGGCTCAATCTCAGCCATTGGTGTGGTCCCAATCATGTAGTACCAGTTTTGTTAGTTTGTGATCCAGTTGTTGTTGTCCCAAAGGTTGGTGGGATGTTTAGACCACAACCTGATCAGATTTCACCTTGTACTCCCTTGTACTTTCATGTACTTGTGTACTTGGTACGGTTGTACCTTCAACAAAACCGTCCGTACTAGCCGTACAACGGATTGTACAACCACCTTACTGATCCGGTTTAACAGGTTTGAGGGGATAGGTTAGCTTTTCTGGAACATGCTGGTCTTCATTTAAGTGATCCAAAACGCAGCAGCTTAAGCAAGAGAGTCGTTGGAGAGTTATTCCTCCAAGTGCGAACTCATCCAAAAAAGGAAAGTAAACAAACATGAGGATCCGCCTGATCCTGTGGTTTTTGGAGCATGGTAAGATATTTTTAGACTCTAAATGTTTAAAAAACTCTCATGGTCACCAAACTTGGGTCTTTAAGAAATTGAACATGTCGGTCTTCATACTTTCCATAAACGGTTTCGATTTGCTCAATTGAAGATACAATTGGATCCACCTGATCCAATGCGTTTTGGTGCACCTTAGGATGTCGTAAGGGAGCTTCTAGAATCAGCAGAGAGTCTCCTGGGCACCAAGTATACGTTTTGAGTCTCTCAAACCCATGAGGTTCCATATAAGGCAAGCCGAGGAATATCCGGTTTAGAAAATCAATAACTTTCGGCTCTGAAGCGATATTGGTCTCAAACCAATTCTCCGTGGTTCCTTGATGGATCAAGATTACAGAACAAGTTGATTTGTAGCTTAATTTCCTCTCATTTAATCGCAATCCTCCAATTAGTGCACGTAGGTCCAAATCGGTTATGTTTGGAGTCGCCCAACTTGAAAACATAATATCTCCTTCATGCGAGCTGATATTTGATTGATTCCACTTCGAGGCGTTCTCTAGATGAGCTGAGAATTCATTCCTGTTTTATATCCTGAATGTTGGTGGTTGAGCCGTAATGAATAGAACAGTGGGCTTACGTCTGCGGCAGCTTCAATGGCAGATTAGTCTGGAATCATCCAGCTTGTAAATTCAGTTCCCGTTTGGTCCGAGCTCCTATTGACCCATTTCTTCTTCTCTTTGAATCTTTGATGAGGTAAGTTTCAGGAACAAGCTTCCTTGTTTTTTAACTCCTCCTGGGTTGTTTGGTAGGCTCCATGAAAGGTACATGTGTTCTTATCACATCCTACGCGGCTCGCGTAGTAAGCTTGATGGAGCTCCAAGCCAGCTATAGGTTTGATGACCACATCATTAATTATTGTGTGCGTTATCGCACTATCTGCCAGACATGTATCTCTGTCCTTGATCTCAAGTTCTGACATCGTCTAGTGTCACAATAATAATAAAAGATGCATTAATATACCAAAACAAAACTTATATAACACGAAGTTATATTACAACAAAAAAATTATTTTAACAAGATGCTACAAAACAAAAGCATATTATACAAAATGCTTAAACTATTAACTATCATGGCTTATCGATTTAGTTATCCTTTCTTTATGTTGATACTTCAGGATCAACAACGAAATCTACAACATCGAGATGAGTATCATCACTTAGACCGTTAAAGGAAGGTCCAGCTTCATCAGAGATGAAGTTTGTTTTGACATCCTTCTCTTTTGCCTTTTGTGATTCTTGATACAGATCGGCCAAATGTTTTGGCATACGACATGTTCGTGCCGAATGGTCTTTCGTGCCACATCTGTAACAAGCACTCTTTGTTTTTCTTTTATTTACGCGACCAACATCATTTTCTTGAGAATTTTTGTTGGCTTTCCCTACGCTGTAGTTATTTGCCTAGGATCCTCTTCATTGTCCTCGGCCTAGTCTACCACCTCTTCCATGTCGGCGACCACGACCTCTACCACCACCACGCCCTCATCCTTGAGAATTATTCATAATGGATGCTACCACATTCGCTTCTGGGAGTTGAGTAGTTCTAGTTGGACGAGATTCATGATTCATTATCCAGATTTCATTATTTTGTTCAACAACAATGATGTGATCGTGGACAGCACTAAGGACATGGAGCAGCTTGAACCAGAGGATAAGCTTGTAGCCTAAGATGCTATTATTACACCAGCTAGTCCAATGGCTCGATCAAGAGCTAAGATGTTTAACCAAGCTGTTGAAGGATTACTTAATAAAAAATGGAGCCAATTTCATAGCAAGTATGGACGTAAAGCTTGTCAAACCACTTTGGTTTTTATTCAAGCTAAGTGATTTCAACAAATGGGAAAAGTGTCTCGGTTGTACTATTTTTCCCTTGTCAAGTTTTGTCCCAATGGGTTTTCTGGACAAGGTTTTTAACGAGGCAATCGTTTCACTTCACAATGGCCCATTTGTTGAAACAAAAGCCCAAGGCCTTTTTATAACAACACAACACGACCAAGGGAAGGAGAAGAGTCAAGTTCTGTTCTAATTTTATCTTTAATGCTTTGTATTTTCGAGAACAGCCTTGTAAGTTATTCCAAAGCTTGTTCTTTTCCTTTATAAGTTATGTATCTGTTTCTAAACGAGATATCTATCTTTTTAATCAAAAACCCTTTTAAGTTAGATCACGTTCTCTTCTGGTTTGTCCGAAAGCTCAACTGGTTTATCAAAGGCTTTTTCGCAACCTTTGTGGCGCCATTAGATTCACAGCCCTTGTCATCGAGTTCTCGAGTTCATCGCAGAAAGGATTATCCATCTCTCAATCTTCTAAGTGCCAATTTGTGGGTAAAATCTTATCATGTGGTATTAGAGCACACTTAAAAGTTGAGTTTTTCTATCACTATCGTTATCATCTGTTCATCTTCTTATTTCTGTATTGATCTAGTCAAAACGAGTTCTGTGTTGTGTGATCGTGTTATCTGTTCATATAAATCAAAACTAAACTCGTCACAATCTGTTCTGTAAATTCAGAATTTTGTCTTTTCATCTTCTGTGATCTAAACACATTGAATCTAGTTTGTGAAGAGATTTATGTTGGTTATATATCTTGGATATATTTTAAAAGGAGTGTTAGGTTATTTGATCATTAATCCATTCGTCTGAAACTAAACTAACTCGTCACAATATGTTCTACAATCTCTGAAAATGTCTTTTCATCTTCTATGATCAGATCTGTTGATTTGGTTGCTAGCTCGAGTTGTATTTATAACTGTTAAAACTCTTGTGATCTGGTTCTTCTTTGTTAGAACAAGTGACTGGGGTTTTATCCATTGTTGTTGCAAGAAGGATGACTGATGAAGAGAATGAAGAAAACAGCAACAGCCAGAACAACAAGCTTTTGATTGAAGCTATGACAAAGCTAATAGACACCAAACTAAATGCATTTCGCCAAGAATTTCGTCCACCCACTGATCAAGAGCAGAATCGTTCACAGCAAGGAATAGATCCAAGGAGAAACCGTGAATAGCTTGAACAAGAGCAGTTCATCTCAAAACAGCTGATAGTTATTATTGCCATAAGAGCAGTTCAAAGAAGGCACAACAGACGTGCAAGAGAAGGCAGAGAACATCCACTAGACAATCTTGGAGGTTTGAAGCTTAAAATTCTGCCATTTCATGGGAAGAACGATCAAGATACTTACTTGGAATGGGAAAAGAAGATTGAGTTATCTTTAACGTCCACCACTATACAGAAATCAATAGTGTGATGGTTGCTGCTAGAGAATTCCATGATTATGCACTCAGTTGGTGGGATCAACTAGTAACTTCAAGGAGACGCAATGGAGAGTATCCGGTGGAAACATGGATAGAAATGAAAGCCATAATGAGGAAATGATTTGTTCCTAGTCATTACCACTGTGAGATGCATTTGAAGCTGAGGAGACTCACACAAGGGAACAATTTTATTGAGGAGTATTATCAGGAGATGGAGACCTTAATGTTGCGAGCTAACATTTCAGAAGATAGAGAAGCAATTATCTCAAGGTTTCTTAGGGGTTTGAATAGAGAAATACAGGACAGATTGGAAACTCAACATTATGTTGAAATAGAAGAGATGTTGCACAAAGCCATTCTGTTTGAGCAACAAGTTAGAGGAAGAGTTCTTCACGACCTAGTTCTGGTTCTGGAATAGTTACTACTAGGCCTAATTATCCAAAGGAGGAAAGGTCAAGTTTTGAAAGGGAAGTCAAGCACACTACGATCCCAAAAGTAAAGGCTAAACTATTCACTGCAATTCAAGACAACAAAGGAAAAGCTGAGGCTACTTAGTCTAGAGCTCGTAACGTGAGATGTTACAAATGTCAAGGAAGAGGTCATTATGCAAATGAATGCTCCAACAAAAAAGTTATGATTCTTTTAGACAATGAAGAATTTGAGTCCGAGGATGAGCAGCCGGATTAACCTTTGTCATTAGAACAACATGAAGAACTGCCGGCTAAGGGAGATTTGCTAGTAGCACGAAGAGGTTTGACCTTGCAAAGTAAGGCCGAGGAGCAAGAAAAGAGGGAGAACTTGTTCAACAAGCGATGCCATGTTAAAGGTAAAGTTTGTAATCTCATCATTGATGGTGGAAGCTGCACCAATGTGGCTAGCGATTCAATGGTTTAAAAGCTCGGATTGGAGGTTATGAAGCATCTGAAGCCCTGCAAACTTTAGTGGCTTAATGAAAATGGAGAAATGAAAGTGAACAGCCAAGTGTTGGTACCCTTAGCCATTGGGAAGTATGAAGATAAGGTAGTACCAGTTTTGGCAGTTTGTGATCCACTTGTTGTGGTCCCAAAGGTTGGTGGGATGTTTGGACCACAACCTAATCAGATTTCACCTTGTACTCCCTTGTACCTTCATGTACTTGTGTACTTTTTACGATTGTACCTTCAACAGTACGGTCCGTACTATCCGTACAACGGATTGTACAACCACCTTACTGATTTGGTTTAACACTCCCCCTCAAGCTAAGTCATAAGGAAGCTTGGGACTTAGCTTGGAAGTTAGGAGACTCACCTCATTAAAAAAACCTAAGTAGGGAAAACCCATTGGGAAAAAACCACACTTAGGGAAAAAGAGTTTGAGCTCTTTACTTAGAGGATTCTGAACTTGGAAGACTCATGAGACCCATCTTCCCACATATAAATTCACACGTCTTCAGGCTTGTGGCCTTGGTGAATATATCCGCCAACTAATCCGAGCTTCTTGTGTAGCAAGGCAGAATCACTCCTAACTCCATTTGCTTTCTAACCTTGTGGCAGTCCACCTCTATATGCTTTGTTCTTTCATGGAACACTTTGTTTGACGCAATGTGGATTGCGGATTGATTGTCACAGTGCATAGTGATTGGCTTTGAGGTTTCTATTCCCAAATCCGTGGGAAGCATCTTCAACCACATTAGTTCAGTTGTAAGTCTTCTCATTGCTCTATATTCGGCTTCAGCACTTGAACAGGCCACCACCTTCTACTTCTTGCTCTTCCATGTAACTAAGTTACCCCCAATAAATTTGCAATAGCCTGTAGTGGATCTTATATCTACTTTATCACTAGCCCAATCAGCATCGCAATAACCCACTATCTTTGAGCTTCCATTGCAACCCATCCAGATTCCTTGTTCTGAAGTTCCCTTGATGTATCTTAGAATGCGGTCCACCATCTTCCAATGGGACAGCCTTGGAGCTTGCATATGTTGGCTTGCCTGGTTCACAGCAAAACACAAGTCGGGACGAGTTATTGTAAGGTATATAAGCTTACCAACCAAGCGCCGGTATAGCTTTGCATCCTCAAGGATGTCAACTTCATCCTCCCCCTGTTGGTTAGCTTTATATGCATCCTCCAATGGTGTTCTTGGTTTTGCATCCATCAAACCTGTTTCATTCACCAGATCACGAATGTACTTCCGTTGGGATAAGAAGAGACCTTCCTTTGATCTACACACTTCAATCCCAAGGAAGTACCTTAGTTCCCCAAGGTCTTTGATATCAAAGACTCATTTTAAGTAGTCTTTAGTGTCTTGAATACCAACCTTGTCATTCCAAGAGATGATTATATCATCCACATATATGAGAATGACTATAATACCTGTTTGGCTTTGAAGTGTGAAGAGAGTGAGATCAGCCTCTGATCTTCTAAACCCGCGGTCCAAGAGAGTAATGCTCAGCTTCTGGTATCATGCTCTAGGTGACTGTTTCAGACCGTAGATTGCTTTTCTCAAATTCAACACTTTGCCCGGAGTAACAAATATGCCTAGTGGGGGAGTCATGTAGACCTCTTCTTCTAACTCCCCCTGAAGAAATGCATTCTTCACATCCATCTGCCATAGCTCCCATTCCAAATTTGTAGCAAAAGATAACACAACTCTGATAGTGTGAAGCTTCGTAACCGGAGCAAAAGTCTCGCTATAGTCTTCACCATACGTCTGAGTGAAACCCCTAGCCACCAGCCTTGCCTTGTGCCTTTTTATCTCTCCATTGCTATTATAGTTGATAGTAAAGACCCATTTGGAACTGACTGTCTTCTTCTTCTTTGGTAGGTCAGCCTCATCCCATGTGTGGTTTCTCTCCATTGCTTGTTTCTCATCACAAACTGCATCACGCCAAATTTCAAGTTCTGTTGCCTCCTCATACGTTCTTAGAATCTCCTTTTTGTCCAGAACTCCAATGAAGGCTTGATAAGCTTCTAGAACATGGGCTAATGAGCAAACCGCCTGAATTGGGTGAGCAACAGCCTGGTTATTGTAATACACCCTGGTGTTGATCCAATTTGATACCGACAGCATTATCCTATGGCTTCTTCTGAGGACTGGCTCATTGATGTGGGGAGCAGTAGGTTGTTCAGACCCAGGTTGTTGCTGAAGATCATGTTGACTCGGACTTGGATGTTGCTGCGGCGAACTCGGATGCGGTTGCCGCGGACTAGGATGCGGCTGCCGCGGGCTGGAATGCGGCTGCCGTGGACTGGACGGATGCGGCAATACATGAGAATCCATTCCAGGTTCCGGTGAGGAGAGGTTGTGAACTTCTTCCATGTTCCCTTCTCCCATTACGTTGTTGGGTGCTTCCGGTTCAGTTTCTACCCCGGATTCCACCTCCTCATCATGTGTTTCTACCCCCATTTGTTCTTGAGTGGCGGTTGGCACAGGAATTGTGGCTGGCGTGCTTCCTCCTCTTAAGGTCTCTAAGAGAGTTCGAAGGGTAGCTGCCCGATCAAAGGTTGAGTGAGGTAAATCCTTCAAATTCTCCCAATTCCTTTCTTCATAAAACTCCTTTGTTTCAATGAACTTGACGTCTTTAGAAACCAGCACTCTTCTTGTCTCTAGAATGTAGCACTTATAACCCTTTTGATTGATAGAGTGCCAATGAACATCCCTTTTGTGCTTTTTTCATCAAGTTTGTTCCTTTGTTCTCCTGGTACTAAAACAAAGCAAACACAACCAAACACTCTTAGGTAATCAATAGAAGGTTTGGACAGATTTAGTACCTCAAATGGAGAGACATCTTGAAGGATTTTAGTGGGCAGCCTGTTAATCAAATAACAGGCCGTGACCACGACATCCCCCCAAAACCTCTTAGGTACGTTCATATGGAACATCAAGGACCGGGCTACTTCCATGAGATGCCTGTTCTTCCGTTCAGCAACTCCATTCTGTTGAGGAGTATAGGGCAGCTTGTTTGATGCACAATGTCATACTTGTTCAAATGTTGTTTGAATGCTTGACTCGTGTACTCCCCTCCATTATCTGATCTCAATACTTTGATCTTAGCATTATAGTGGTTAGTTACATAGTTCTGGAAGTTAATAAACGCCTCTAAGACCCTATCCTTTGAAGGCAACAATGTTATCCAAGTGTATTTTGATTTCTCATCAATGAAAGTGACAAAATACTTATGGTTCTCTCTAGACGTGCAAAGAGACGTCCAAACATCAGAATGAATGAGATCAAAACATTTTTCATAAATGGTAGAAGACTTGGGAAAAACGGTTTTGCAATGTTTGCCCAAAATACAAGCTTCACAAGCATTATTCTCTAACTTAACATTCGGTAACATCCAACTTAAAGCTCTATGATGAGGGTGGCCTAATCTAGCATGCCACAATACATTATTATCAAAAGCAGAAGTAAAAGCGAAAGCATTAGATAAAGATGATGATTTAGTGTCTTCAAGCACATAAATACCATTCTTAGTTGTTCCTTGTCCAAGAAGCTTACTTGACTCAATATCCTGAAAGAAAACTTCATTAGGACTGAATATGGCATAACAATTTAAATCCGAAGTGGCTTTCTTAATGGACAGTAGATTGGATGTAAACGATGGCATATAAAAGGCCTTAGATTCTTTATCAAATAACTTAAGGTTCCCAATTCCTTCAATCTTAACCTTTTCACCATTTGCAATAATTACATTCCCTAAAGCCGGTTTAATGTTACTAATCAACTTAGCATCACTAATCATATGATGGCTTGCACCAAAATCAACGATTAGAGGTTTATCACTTAGGACATGATTAGCAACACTACTTAGGTCATGTTTATGCAATGCATTAAGGCTAAAGGCTTGTATGGGATTACCAGATTCTTTAAGAGCTTTGATGAGGATGTCAAGATCAGATTTCTTCACATACTCGGCTGAAGCTCTCATGGCTGCTCCTTCACTGTCATTGGGCTGAATTGATGGTCTAGCAGCTTCGTGTGAGCTTGTAGCTGCATTGGCCCTTGGTTTCCTTTGGTCTCTCCCACGGTTAGGCTTGAGATGTGGGTATAGAATTCAGCACTTGTTCTTGAGATGGCCCTTCTTCTTGCAATGCTCACATATCCACACCTCTCTTTCTTCTGTCCCATAAGCGCCTTTGTTAGCCATGACCAACTCACTGCCCTTACTCTCAAACAGACCCAACAAGCCTTGTTCCTTCTGAATTTGGGCACACACTTCATCCAAGCTTGGTAAGTTTTCAGCCCTTAGTAAATGCTTAATCAGATCATTAAATACTGAATTCAACACCATGAGAAGGGTAAAGACTTTATCTTGTTCTCTCCTCTCATTCAGAATGGAAGCTTCAAGTGTGGCTGGTCTTAGCATATCCAGCTCAGCCCACAAGCTTCTGAACTTCCCAAAGAAATCATTGAACCCCAAATCACCTTGTGAGAGGTTGTTGATGGCTCGTTTAACCTCAAACACCCTGGTGAGGTTGGAGACATTTCCAAACACATTCTTTAATGTGTCCCACAGCTCCTTAGCCCTTCACAGTAGGAGTAAGCCTCAAGTACAGAGATGTCCAATGAACCTTGAAGAGTGGAGAGTACCACCTGATCCTCGTGAAACCATGCCTCGGAATAAGATGGAACCTCCTTTCCTTCTTTGCTCTTAATAGTAGGCGCCTTGAAGTTCTCAACATGACTCCATAGCTTCCTTCCACACAACACAGCCTTGGTAGTCCTCGCCCAAAGCAAATAATTTTCAGCTCCTTTGATCACAACAGGTAATGAAACCATCTTGTTTCCTTCCATCTTTAACTAAAAACAAATCAATTTCAACAGAAAAGTGTATGGATGTAATCTGGTTTGGAACAGTGAACAAGAGAGTAACAAGAGCCCTTTAAAACGTGTTTAAGAGAATAAAAGAGATTAAGGCAACAGATTAAAGAACCATTGCTCTGATACCATGTAAGAATTATGCGGAATGTATAAGAGATTGAGAGAGATTAGAGAGAATATGAACTGATTGAATCAATTAATTTCAACAATACAAGCTAACACATATATATACACCTTAAGAGCAGATTGCAAACTGTCCTTTACATAACGGCTAAATCATCTTGGCCGTCCAACATCACAACGCTCCATCTGTTCTAAATGGCTCAATCTCAGCCATTGGTGTGGTCCCAATCATGTAGTACCAATTTTGGCAGTTTGTGATCCACTTGTTGTGGTCCCAAAGGTTGGTGGGATGTTTGGACCACAACCTGATCAGATTTCACCTTGTACTCCCTTGTACCTTCATGTACTTGTTTACTTGGTACGGTTGTACCTTTAACAGTACGGTCCGTACTATCCATACAACGGATTGTACAACCACCTTACTGATCCGGTTTAACACAGATTGGGATGAAAGAGGGTGATGAATGGAAAACAACCTTTAAAACTAAACATGGGCTGTATGAATGGTTAGTTATGCCATTCAGATTAACAAACGCACCAAGTACCTTTATGAGATTAATGAATCATGTTCTTAGAGCATTCATAAGCGTGTTTGTTGTGGTATACTTTGATGATATTTTGATCTATAGCAAAAGTTTAAAAGAACATGTTGAGCATTTGAATCAGGTCCTAAGTGTTCTTAGAAAAAAAAACTCATTGCTAATCTTAAGAAATGCATCTTTTGTACAGATAACCTTGTGTTCCTAGGTTTTATCGTAAGTGCAGATGGGATCAAAGTAGATGAAGAAAAGATCAAGGCCATCTAAGACTGGCCGAGTCCCAAAATCGTAGGAGAAGTGAGGAGCTTTCATGGACTTGCTGGGTTATATAGACGATTTGTGAAGGACTTTAGCACCATTGCTGCCCCACTCACGGAAGTTACCAAGAATGACGTTGGGGTTAGATAGGGACAAGCTCAGGAAGAATCATTCAATCCCTAAAGTTTATAGTCTCATCATTGATGGTGGAAGCTGCACCAATGTGGCTAGCGATTCAATGGTTAAGAAGCTCAGATTGGAGGTTATGAAGCATCTGAAGCCCTCCAAACTTCAGTGGCTTAATGAAAATGGAGAAATGAAAGTGAACAGCCAAGTGTTGGTACCCTTAGCCATTGGGAAGTATGAAGATAAGGTTCTATACAATGTATTACCAATGGAGGTTGGTCATATACTTCTTGGAGGACTGTGGCAATCAAACAGAAAAGTGATTCATGATGGTTTCACCAGTCGCCATTCCTTTGAGTTCAAAGGCAGAAAAACCATTATAGTTCCAATGACGCCACAAGAAGTTTACAAGGATCAGATGCACCTCAAGCACAAAGAAGAACGCAAATACAATCATTCCAACTTCTTTATAAAGGCTGGTGAGGTTAAGAAATCTTTATTCTCAAAACAACCAATGCTATTGTTTGTTTTTAAAGATTCTCTCATGAGCTTAACTGACCTTGCACCGGTGCTGCCGAGTGAGATGATCTCTGTTTTGCAGGACTATAAGGATGTGTTCCAAAAAGATAACCCACAAGGATTACCACCAATCCGTGGTATTGAACATCAAATTGACTTCATGCCACGATCTTCACTTCTAAATCGTCCAGCATATAGAACCAACCCCGTGGAGACAAAGGAGTTGCAAAAACAAATAGATGAGCTCATGGAAAAGGGGCATATCAGATAAAAAATGAGTCCTTGTGTCGTACAGTATTGCTTGTGCTTAAAAAAGATGGAATTTGGCACATGTGTGTTGATTGTCGAGCAATCAACAATATTACAGTGAAGTATCGACACCCTATTCCTAGATTAGATTATATGCTTGATGAATTGCATTGTTCTAGCATTTTTTTCTAAAATTGATCTTAAAAGTGGTTACCATCAGATTAGGATGAAAGAGGGTGATGAATAGAAAACAGCCTTTAAAACTAAACATGGGTTGTATGAATGGTTAGTTATGCCATTCAGATTAACAAACGCACCAAGTACCTTTATGAGATTAATGAATCATGTTCTTAGAGCATTCATAAGTGTGTTTGTTGTGGTATACTTTGATGATATTTTGATCTATAGCAAAAGTTTAAAAGAACATGTTGAGCATTTGAATCAGGTCCTAAGTGTTCTTAGAAAAAAAACTCATTGCTAATCTTAAGAAATGCATCTTTTGTACAGATAACCTTGTGTTCCTAGGTTTTATTGTAAGTGCAGATGGGATCAAAGTAGATGAAGAAAAGATCAAGGCCATCTAAGACTGGCCGAGTCCCAAAACCGTAGGAGAAGTGAGGAGCTTTCATGGACTTGCTGGGTTTTATAGACGATTTGTGAAGGACTTTAGCACCATTGCTGCCCCACTCACGGAAGTTACCAAGAATGACGTTGGGGTTAGATAGGGACAAGCTCAGGAAGAATCATTCAATCCCTAAAAGAGAAGCTTACATACGCACCTGTTTTGATTTTACCAGATTTCTTAAAACGTTTGAGATTGAATGTGATGCTTCTGGTATAGGCATTGGAGCTGTTTTGATGCAGGATAAGCAACCAATTGCTTACTTCAGTGAGAAGCTTAGAGGAGCCACACTAAACTACCCAACGTATGATAAGGAGTTGTATGCATTAGTTCGAGCTTTAGAAACATGGCAGCATTGCTTGTGGCCTAAGGAGTTCGTTATACACACGGATCATGAGTCTCTCAAACATTTAAAAGGGCAACAGAAGCTAAACAAGAGACATGTCAGGTGGGTTGAATTCATTGAGGCATTTCCCTATGTCATCAAATACAAACAAGGTAAGGATAATGTAGTTGCTGATGCATTATCCTGAAGGTATGTCTTACTCTCAACCCTTGAAGTTAAGTTGCTAGGATTTGAACAGTTTAAATCCTTATATGAGACTGATTCTGATTTTAAAGAAGTATATCAAGCTTGTGAGAAGTTTGCTTCTGGCCGATACTATAGGCATGATAGGTTCCTATTTTATGAAAACCATTTGTGTGTGCCTAACTGCTCTATTCGAGACTTGTTTGTTAGGGAAGCCCATGGAGGAGGTTTGATGGGACATTTCAGAATTGCTAAGACACTTAAGGTGATGCAAGATCATTTCCATTCGCCACACATGAAACGAGATGTTGAAAGAATCTGTGACAGATGTGCTACATGTAAACAAGCTAAGACTAAAGTTCAGCCACACGGTTTGTATACTTCTTTACCTATTCCTACTCACCCTTGAAATGGTATATCTATGGATTTCGTGGTTGGTTTTCCTAGGACTAAGACTGGAAAGGATTCTATATTCGTGGTTGTTGATAGATTTTCTAAAATGGCACACTTCATAGCTTGTCAGAAAACTGATGATACAGCACATAGCTAATCTGTTTATTAAATAAATAGTTCGTTTGCATGGGATGCCTAGAACTATAGTTTCTGATAGAGATACGAAGTTCCTAAGCTATTTCTAGAAAACATTATGGTCTAAGTTGGGTACTAAGCTTTTGTTTTCAACTTCCATGTCACCCACAAACTGATAGACAAAGAGAAGTAGTTAATAGAACTTTGTCTACTCTCTTGCGTGCATTGATCAAAAAGAACTTGAAAACATGGGAAGATTGTTTGCCTCAGGTTGAATTTGCATACAATCATTCTATGCATTCTGCTTCTCAATTCTCACCTTTTCATATTGTTTATGGCTTTAATCCAATATCACCTTTGGATCTAATCCGTTTGTCTTTGAGTGAAAGAACTAGCATAGATGGACAAAAGAATGCTGATATGGTTAAGCAAATTCACGAGAAAGCAAAGGGAAACATAGAAGAGAAGACCAAGCAGTATGCAAAGTAAGCAAAAAAAGGAAGGTGTAAAGTGGTCTTTGAGGTTGTGGATCAAGTATGGGTACACTTGAGAAAGGAACGATTTACAGCTGAAAGGAAGTCCAAGCTTATGCATCGGATTGATGGTCCATTCAAAATAACAAGAAGGATCAATGACAATGCTTATCAACTTGATCTACAAGGTAAGTATAATATAAGTTCCAGTTTCAATGTTTCTGATTTGGTTCCTTTTATTGCAGATGATCTAGATTTGAGGACAAATCCTTTTCAAGAGGAGGGAGATGATGTGATCATGGACAGCACTAAGGACATGGAGTAGCTTAAACTAGAGGATAAGCTTCTAGCCTAGGATGCTCTTGTTACACCAGCTGGTCCAATGACTCGATCAAGAGCTAAGATGTTTAACCAAGCTGTTGGAGGATTACTTAATCAAATATGGAGCCAACGTGATCAAGACAACAAGTATGGAGGTAAAGCTTGTCAAACCACTTTGATTTTGATTCAAGCTAAGTGATTTCAACAAATGGGGAAAGTGTCTCGGTTGTACTCTTTTTCCCTTGTCAAGTTTTGTCCCAATGGGTTTTTTTGACAAAGTTTTTAACGAGGCAATCGTTTCACTTCACAATGGCCCATTTGTTGAAACAAAATCCCAAGGCCTTTTTATAACAACACAACACGGCCAAGGGAAGGAGAAGAGTCAAGTTCTGTTCAAATTTTATCTTTAATGCTTTGTATTTTCGAGAACAACCTTGTAAGTTATTCCAAGGCTTGTTCTTTTCCTTTATAAGTCTTGCATCTGTTTCTAAATGAGACATCTATCTTTTTAATCAAAAACCTTTTTAAGTTAGATCACGATCTCTTCTGGTTTGTCCGAAAGATCAATTGGTGTATCAAAGGCTTTTCCGCAACCTTTGTGGCACCGTTCGATTCACAGCCCTTGTCATCGAGTTCTCGAGTTCATCACAGCAAGGATTATCCATCTTTTTAAGTGCCGATTCGTGGGTAGAATCTTGTCAAACAAGGAGGACTTGTATCAAATCCATGTAACGGGTGAATTCCCTCGCTTGATATTGTTGCTGCAAAACTACATTTCCAGGATGAAATGTTTGGAGTGTTTTCTCGATCATATCAAAGTCAATTACACTCTCTCCACACAACATCATCCTGGAAGTAATTCCGAAAAAAGCGAAATTATATTCGCTAACACTTTTATAATCCTCAAATCGCAGATTCTGTCACTCATGTTTTGCCTTTGGTAAAATCCACATATTTTGGTGATCAAACCTATCTTTGAGTGACTACCAAAGATCTGCAGGATTATCCTTCATGATATATTCATCCCTTAACTCATCATGAATATGGTGTTGTAGGAATATCATGGCCTTTGCCTTTCTCTCTTCGGATGTGTTTTCAGATTTAACTATAGTATTAGGAAGCCCACTCGCTTTTAGGTGCATCTTTGCACCTACTGTTCATGCCATATAATTTTTTCTAGAGATATTAAGGGCAGTAACCTCGAGCTTCGTCAAATTTGACATGATAACTAGATAACAAAATTTTAAGCATCATCTTAGTGATTTGATCTTTTTAAATTTCAATTTTAAAGAATTATGATAAAGCATTTAAAAAGACTCAACATAATAACGACATAATTTAAAACAATAGCAAGAGGTAGAGCTTTCCATATAACCTTTCGGTATGAAAGGATATAGGAATAGAGGGTATGAAATGGATATAGATAATGTGTTATAAACTATATAACAAACAGATATTTATATGCTATGTATATGAAATATTATAAGTGTTAATAAAAGGGAGAACGAGAGTATGAGAGTAGGTTTAGAATATGCGGAATTATCAAAGAGAGAGTAAGATATTCGGAGAATAAGAGGAACAGATTTAAGAAGTGAGGAATCCTCCTTAAATTCAATTCATTACAATGAGAGCTTATTTATACACGTTGGAACAGACCTCCAACGTTCACAAGGGCCTAACGGCTAGATGATCTAAGCCATTCATACATTAGACTTAATCCTAGGCGTCCATTTTGAATTATGTTCACATACAAGTGGGAAGTGGTCCACACAGATGATAGTGACTTGACCAGGTGGTCCAAAGTGGTCCAAAGTGGTCTCAAAATAGCTCCAAGGTATTCCAAGCATATACAATCCGTTTTGTATCTCTACGGATGTCTACGGATACGTATAAACGTATTGTATGGTTTCTTCGGGACATTGTTGTGAAACATCATGGCTCGTGCCACTTCCATCAAGTGCCTATTCTTCCTCTCGGCCACTCCATTTTGTTGTGGCGTATATGGGCAGCTTGTTTGGTGAATGATTCCATGTTTTGCTAAGTGTTGTTGGAATGCATTGCTTGTGTATTCACCGCCATTGTCACTTCGAAAATTTTTAATCTTAGCATGATAATGGTTAGTCACATACATTTAAAATTTTGTAAACGCCTCAAGAACTCTATCCTTTGATGGTAATAGTGTTACCCACGTATACTTCGATTTTTCATCAATGAATGTGACAAAATATTTATGATGATCTCTTGATTCACACGGTGAAGTCCAAACATCCGAATGTACTACACCAAAGCAATTTTCATATATCGTAGAAGACTTGGGAAACACCGATTTACAATGTTTACCAAGTATGCAAGCTTCACATTCATCATTTTTGAAAACAATTCTAGGAAACATTAAACTTAATGCACGCGAATGAGGATGACCTAGTCTAGCATGCCAAATATCACTACTAATATCCGAAGTACTAAACGAGCATGATAATGATGGAATGGGTGGTTTTTCTTCAAGCACATACAAGTCATCTTTGACCCCCCCCCCCCCTTTTCCGATCACCTTATCTGTCTCAATATCCTGAAAAGTCACACCATTAGGGCTAAAAATAGCAAGGCAATTCAAGTCAGTGGTGGCTCGTTTAACCGACAATAGATTCGATGTAAAGGTAGGCATATAAAATGCTCTAGATTCTTTGTCAAACAATTTGAGATTTCCAACGCCTTTAATTGGGATTTTGGTACCATTCGTAATAATCACATTTCCTAGAGCCGATTATATGTTGTTAAGTAGCTTAGCATTACTAATCATGTGGTGAGATGCATCCGAGTCTACAACAATAGTATATATAGGATTATGAGCATAGAAATTTGTACCGGATTCTTTTAGGGAGGCAATGGCTTTGATGAGAGCGTCTAGATCGGCCTTCCTCACGAACTCACCGGCTGCCACATTTGCAATGCCTTCGCCGTTCGTTGGGGTTCCAACTGGTTTTAACTCCTCCATCAGTTCATGTGCTACATTTACCCTTTACTCCTTGAACTTGTTCGGCTTAAGATGTGGATGTAAAATCCAATATTTTTCCTTGGAGTGACCTTTCTTCTTGCAATGGTCACACACCAATCCTCTTCGGTCTTCGGGTTTGTACACACCTTTGTTGGCCGAAATGAGTTCTTTCCTTCCACCGAATAAACCTTGGGAACCTTCCTCCTTTTGGATTTGTGCACATACTTCATCAAGACTTGGCAGCTTGTTTTCGCGTAGTATATGTTTGATGAGATCATTGTAGTGGGAGTTGAGGGTCATGAGTAGTCCAAAGACCTTATCTTGCTCACGCCGCTCATGTAGCACTTCTGGATCGTTAGAGCTTAGTCGTAACATGTCGAGTTCGGCCCAAAGCGATCTATACTTCCCAAAATGTTGGGTAAAGTCCATGTCCTCTTGATGGAGCTCGTACAGGGCTTTCTTGACCTCAAAGACACGGCTCAAGTTGGACGTGTTGCCGAACACCTTTTGTAGGATGTCCCAAAGTTCCTTAGCCGTCTCACAGTAGGAGTATGCTTCAAGGAGAGGGGATTCGAGTGAGTTTTGAATGATGGCGAGTACCAATTGATCCTCTTGGAACCACTGGTCTTTGTCACCATCAAGAACAACCTTCTTATCTTCTTTCTCAACCGTCACCTTCGGAACTTCGCTCTTAATAAGGTGGTTCCAAAGTCCACAGCTGCACAAAGCTGTCTTGGTCGTTCTTGACCACAGTAGCTAGTTTATACCCTTGAGAGTAACCGGAATAGCTACTGGCCTTGAGTTATCCATGATTGAGATTTCTAGCAGCTAACAGATCGGTTTTGAGATGAATTTTGATGAGATTGAGAACACAATGAACTCGAATGTAGGCTTGAATTGCACAGAACAGAACATGAGGGTGGATTTGAACAGAATGTGATGATGAACTTGAACAAGAATGTAAAGAATATAGAGTTTTGAATCTTAAAGCTCTGATACCATTTTAGAATATGCGGAATTATCAAAGAGAGAGTAAGATATTCAGAGAATAAGAGGAACAGATTTTAGAAGTGAGGAATCCTCCTTAAATTCAGTTCATTACAATGAGAGCTTATTTATACATGTTGGAACAGACCTCCAACGTTCACAAGGGCCTAACGACTAGATGATCTAAGCCATTCATACATTAGACTTAATCCTAGGCGACCATTTTGAATTTTGTTCACATACAAGTGGGAAGTGGTCCACACAGATGAGAGTGACTTGACTAGGTGGTCCAAAGTGGTCCAAAGTGGTCCCAAAACAGCTCCAAGGTATTCTAAGCATATACAATCCGTTTTGTATCTCTACGGATGTCTACGGATACGTATAAACGTATTGTATGGTTTAATAAGTAGGAAGTATCAAAGCTATAGTGGATAGGTTTATTTCTCTTAGAGTTACTCTTCATTTATTATACGATTTTATCTAATTGACGTGTAACGAATCATGAATGGAGACTTATGCGTTTGATTGGATTAAGGCAATTTCGGTGATAACGCTCTTACCGACAAAGGAGACGGCGGTGATGACGATTCTGGTGACGAGGGATATCTATTTGCCTCGGTTGCGTTTTCACATCGATGCCTAAGATCATGTTCAGAATTCCTTTTTGTTATGCTTTAATTATTTCTGTATTTCTTGCTTTGGTGGACTCAGGTTGGAACAAAAAAGTCACTGGATGAGTCCGGAAATATACAGAGAAATGGTTCTTCTAATTGTAAGTAATCCTATCTTATTCATTTCCATTCGATATCAAGCAAGGAAATCAAACTTCTCTGAAAAGCTTACATTTTTGTGATGTTCTCCTTCTCTACAAAACTGTTTCAATGATTTTGTCTGTTTAATTAAACTTAGACATCACACTGAAACTTTTTAGAGATGAAAATGACAATGGAAGAGGATATGAATTTAAGAGAACCAAACTCTAGAAGGTTTGCTAGGGAATTCTCGCTTTGGTAGAAGATAAGGATTTTATCTTTTACTCGTGTTAATTTGTTTTTAAGTTCGAATTTATGCATCTAAGGCAAGGTTGAGTATTAACCTCATCAACTATATTGAGAAACAACTTAATATGGGAACTGTAGTTGCGGCTAATAACTTTATTGTTTTGTTATAGGCCTTGCTTAACTTCTAGGCCATGTCCGATTCTAAATTTATAGGTTTTAGTATATGTATGTGAAATAAATGGAATCATGTAATTGATCAAGTTCTGTTTGATAAGAGATCATGCGACTTGGAAATTAGAACGATGCTTTCTTAACATCATTGTTGTCAAACATTGCCACATAGGATTCAGTGGTTTTAGTCGCATAATATTGCTAATTGTTTTCATATTCTTACTTATCCAATGACATTGATGATGTATGCATTCGTTTCTCGCTTTAAAATCTTTTGAGATTGGCCCGAGAAATTGTCATTGCTTATACGATTCCCATTACATATTTAAGGTCTCTTGCTTCACTTCCGCTCTGAATTTGCGTATACCCCTCATGTCATTTCAGATTCTCCCAGAAAGGGATTCTATTATTTTATGATATTTGTTTTTCCTCTGAAACGTAATTGGTAATCATACATCTTCATGAAATCAAATGCGTGGTTGTTTGCTTATCGTTAGACGTTCTTTATAGAACCTGAGTTGTGTTTATATATTGATACTAATCCATTTCCAGAGAGCCCCAATTTTAATTTTGCTTTTAATCCTAGGTAAAGAAGCAAAGTTTTGATCATGTTTACAAATACGCTTCAACCATTAACCAACAATAACATCATATCACTTACCACCATCCTCGCCACTACATGCCAATATGAGGTAGGACAAGTCAATTTGCTTGAATAAGATTCCTATGGTTTCCTTTGCTTGGATTTTGTTTCTAATTTTTTATGCCATCATTAGTCTGATAAATGAGCTAATCTCAAACCTTTAAATTTTACTTCAGAATATGCGATGCCTCTTGCCCCTAAATATGTGACTTTTAACGTGACGGCAAAATGACATATGTTATGATAAGCTATAGCTTCATTTTAAATGAAATCGGAAGCTGATTATATGTAAGGTTTTTTATAGGTTTGAGGAATTCTCAATATGCAGAAAAAGTACACATTGTTTGACTAATTAGTAATTTTCTACGTGACCCTCATGTTCTTTCTATTCATTCTTTTGTCGATCAAAACGAATATGCTCTCTCCATGGGTATATAGTTTGCTTGAACTCTAAGATGAGATGGAACGATTTTTGTTTATGTAGTTGAGCTGTAGGTGAGAGATTATATTTGTTTTACTCATTCTTTTTTTTCTCTAACAGATGCAAGATGCACCATTATCTGGTTCACATGTATGAAAACCTCAATACTTTTTTCGACATTATCTATCATCGGGTTTTGGTAAACTGGCTAATAGGTTTGATGGTTTACAAGCACCTTTCAAGACAAACTTTTTAAAGGTTATAACATGGAGATAGAAAACCAGATATTTAACCTCGAATTCTGTCACACTTACAATTACGATATTTTGGATTGCGTACATATTGCTTCTTCTTAGACTTTGGATTAAAATTTGTGTATGTTTACAGTCCTCAGGCCCATGATACTCTATAGTTGTGTTCTTATCTTTGTATTCTGCACTCTTCCTACCATGGAGTTCATATGAGATATGTTGTTAAATAGCAAGCTGTAAGTACTCTCCGAAATTTATAACTCTGACATAGATGGGATCGAACTTCGGACTTTGTATACATTCGGTTTAAGGCGTTCCACTTTCGGGTGCATGCAGCCCATTTTTGTAATAAATAAATAAAAATGTATTTTTTACAACGATGAAAATATTTTTTACTTCCACACTACTCTCAGAGTTGCAAGATCTCTCTATGAATGCAAGTTGTCATGATGTTTCTTCAACATTGGGTTTAGGCTACAAAACGTGTTGTATATTGTACTTTTGAATACATATCTTTCGCTATCAACTACAAATTTAGTGATGAGCCATACCGTCAGTGTTTTATAGTCGTAGCAAAATCAAAATTCGGATATTTTTAATGTTCCATAGTACCTGAAAAAGGTTTTAGTGTCAGTCGTGATTTCCATAGTTCTTTTCGGATGAAGTTGATATTTTAAATCCATCATGGCATCATCCAACACTTGATTAAGTGAGTGTATGTATTTAGCTGTTAAATCCCATAAACAAACTGCTTATTTCTTTACTTTACGTTTAGTAGTTCTTACTCATTTGGTGGATTCAACCCTTGGATAATATTAATCGATGGAAACTCAAACTTGTATGTTTGTCCGATTTAAAAGATGGAATTTGTGTTCAAAAGAGAATACACATATGTTAAACTTCTACTAAAACTTGTATTTTAATTAGTCTAAACTAAAACATTCCAATTTCCTAATTTTGTTATACTATCAAATATATCACAAAATACAAAATTAACAACAATTATATAACAAAAAAAAAAGTATTCTAATTAAACAAAACCCGCACATAGCGCAGGTATTCACCTAGTGAATATTAAAACAGAGACCGACTTATTAAGTAGATCAAGATGATCTACAATTTGAGATAAGTTACACTTAAAGATAAACTCTATTTTGGGTAATCCTTCTTTATTATAATACATAAAAGTAAAACCTGAAAAGTTTTAGATACTAATATGCGTTTCGTATTTTCTCAATTTTCTCATTACAAATTTATGATGAAATTTACTCTCTCCGTTTTAAAATAGTTGTCATTCTACGCTTAATTTTTTGTTTCATATTATTTGTCATTATGCAATTTAAATGCAGATATATAACCAGTTATTCTATTTTTATCTCTATTTTTAAATTTATTAATTATTCATATCAAATAAAATATTGTATTAATTAGGGATAAAAGAAATTTTTAATTAGTTTTATTAGTGTGTGAAACAATTCAAAATGACAACTATTTTGAACGAAAGAGTATTATTTACAGAGTGGGAACGGATCTTTTGGTAGATGAAAAGATTATACCAGTTTTGTTTCATCCAAATATTAATAATAATACAGATTTTGTATTACATACATTACCAAAGGTTTGTTTCTCAGACTATGCCAAAGAAACCTCATGATCACGATATATCTCCTCTGCATGAGCTATAGTTACGTAAACTGCATTGGCGAGCGAGCTGTGTTTTCGGCCATAGAAAACATACACAATTACTCCAATCAGCAGCCACACTGATACACGAGCCCATGTTGCAGATCTGTCAAGTTAGCCGATCGAGAGATCAGATGCAAAATGTTTCCAACTTCTTACACGGTTACTAACTACACAAACCATCACCAAACTTTTGCTTCTTCTCCTGTCTACACAAACTAATTTGTCCAGCTTAACACATTATGAACTCAACCTAAATACAGCACACTGTTATGCCTAAACGGTTTGTATTAAAATTTGTAGGGTTTCTTGTCCCATGTTCAGAATTTGTATATCTGTAGAAACAAGCAAAAATGAATAGCAAATGAAGGAGCATGTGAGCGAAAGAGAACTCACCCAAGATTAACCAAAAGGTACATGTTGATGAAAATGCATATGATTGGCAGTAGGGGAACAAACGGGCACATGAAACCTATTCAAAAGGAATTTTAACAAAAACATTATTACAAACGAGACAAAGAAAGCCTTTCATATGCAGAAAATATGCTACGAAATTTATTTTACCAAATCAATTATATAGCAATATTACCTCCAGAATGTCCAAAAGTATGCCTAGCATCATCCTGATCTATAATACTCAGAGCAATCAAACCAACAAGAAGGAGACTTCCACCAACACCACACAGCGGATATCTAATAAGCCTGTTACCCATTTAAAATATTTAAATAAAAAAGCTGAGATGATAAGCAATAAATGTTTTGAGGAAAACGCAATGCTTAAAATAGCGATGATGAACTAACCATGGGAAGCTCAGGCTAGATGCCGCATAACTTAGAACAAAGGCCCCAATACAGGTGAACATAATGCTCCATCCAGCGACTATCCTTCTATTTTCTTCACTTAGAACCCCTGCAAAATCAACAACAAAATAAAATTTGTGCTAAAACATGTATTTTCGCTATAAAAATAGCTGAGACTGGAAGTTACAGCCGCCAAAAAGAAGTTATAACATCAGCAAGCATAAAATCTCAAAAAAAATAAATTGAAAAACACTTTTGATTGGTCTCAATGTGCATCTAACTTACAACACCCTTGAGCTTCTTGCTTCTCGATAACCGGGAAATGAACTGCAGCATCATTTTTGCCAATTAAAGGCTGTGTACTGCTATTGGAAGTGCCAACATGATCGGATGACTTTATTTCACCACATATAAAGGAAACTGAATCAATTCTCTCTTGAAGAGATGAAGGAAGAGGCAGCTCATCTGGAGGAACATATCTGAGTATCAACACCGATATCGCCACCATTGTAAATGCCAGAAGTGTCCCAACACTCACCTGCACCATCAGCAGCTCTCAACTGCTTAATAACAGGCCATATAACAGACCAGGAATTGAAGGGGGAAAAAACATGTTGTTTCTTACCATGCCTGCAAGCTGTGAAACTTCCATAAAGAACGCTAAGGTTGCAGCACAAAACCCAGTTGCCATGGTCGCTTTGACTGGAACCTGTGTGCGATTATTAACGTCTGAGAAAATCGAAGGCAGCAGACCATCCCTTGCCATCGCCATCAGAATTCGCGGCTGGAAAATGAAAAATAGTCGCTTTGAGTAATCACACACCAATGACAAACACCTAATCTTTTCTGTCATTTAATTGTAATCTTTGATACAAGATCTGAATTTGTTGTTCCAGATATCCGGATCAAACATTGAGTATTATTTAGTATTTCTACTTTACCTGAGGGAGAAGCGCACCCATCAAAGCTGAGCAGAGAGCCATTACAGCTCCTAAAGTTATCAAGTATCTACACGAAAATTCCCAAAAGAAAACGGTCAATCTCATAAACATTACTAAGATGGATGAAACAGACTGGATTATAAACAATCATACTTACACGGCCCATTGCATGTCATGACTAGCAAATGCAGAGGATATCGGGGTGTCAGGATCCATCGCATAGTATGGAACTAAACCAACAATAACAATGGAAACCATCATGTAGAGAGAACAACAGAGCAATAGTGCAAGACCAATACCAATCGGTAAATCTCGTTGGGGATTTTTCACCTGCCCATAGATGTAGCCTTATTAGTATCAACGAGTGTTTGAAACTTATAAAGATGCTTAAAAGGCAAAAACCAAAAAAGCCTCTAACGCACATATACTTGCAACAAGAGCATGGAGTCCAAAGTTTACCTCCTCTGCAGTACTTGCCACTGAATCAAACCCAATAAATGCAAAGAAGACTGTAGCAGAACCAGCAAACATTCCATCCACTCCAAATGGAAAGAACCTAAAAAGACAATGATTTTGTTTACCCTATCTTTAACTACAATGGCTCAAGTCTTGGTGAATGCTCATCTTACCCTGTAGGAAGTTCATAACCAGCCCAACCTGTCTTGAAGCCCAGATAAGTGCCAGCTACTATGACAAACAACAAGACACACACATTGGCTGCAGTTACAAGTCCCTGAGCAAATGTGCTCTGCATAGCAGAGTGTTCCAAATATGAGAATACAGCATGAACAGAGTTGAAATTTATCCTGATGTCGGGATTGAAATCATATAAAACTAGTACCTCCTTTATTCCCATGCACAAAAGGCCAGTTACAACGAACACGAGAATAGCAGCACATGGATCAACAACAACATCAAGGCCTGGGATCTGGTGACGAGCTAAAACTGCAGGCAAATCATCTTCACCACCAAATATCAGTGCCTGCAATTTTTTGCAACCATCAAGCTTTAGCAACAACGCACAATTATTAATGCTAAACAGAATGTGAAACATCGAAAAAAATGAGAAAATCTTTCTTGTTTTTGTTATTAATCCGTAAGTCCAGTTATATAATAAGAATCGATGAGATATGCTATTTCCTAGCTCAAAGAACACATCAAACCAGATGTCGAAAGAAAATAAATATTAAGGATTAGATAGCTCATCGCCATGGTATGCATGGAGATAGCATATCAAGAAATGGTTTCAAGACAAGAAACCGACAGTATAGTTAAGGATATAAAGAATCCACTTCATGAACAAAACTATGGATGAAAGCAATACTGAGGCCATCAGCAATGTCACACTATGGAGAGGAAACACATGGTCAAGTAAATTGCATTTTGTAACAGAGATGAAAAGAGTAGAAGCCAAAAGCTACAGACCAGATTTGGGGATATGCCTCGGGCAACAGCTGAGCCACCAATCGTGTATTCCAGAATGAGTGCCCAACCGATCAACCACGCAACACTTGATAAAAAAACAAAATACCCATCAAGACAGAAACAATTAAGAGATAAGGAAAAGGCCGAGGCAGGTAATGATTACCCTTCACCAACACAAATGTAAGAATAGTGATAAGCACTCCCAGCTGAGGGACAACGACTAGAGAGTTCAGCATAGCAAAAGGCAGAAAGGGCGGCTGCAATTCCAGCTATAAGAAAGGACAAAGCAAGAGCAGGTCCTGAATGCTCTCTTGCAACTGTTCCTACAAGAATATAGACTCCTGCTCCTATAGTAGCTCCAACGCCTGGTAGAATAAACAAACTTAGCAGTTAATGTACAAGGATTGCTACATCAAAATAAAAGCCAAAACACTGGCATGAAAGTGATGTATCCGATCATGATAACTGCCATATTAGAGAGTATGAGAGAAGCATACAAAAACCAGACTTTGGATCCGCCACCAAACTACCATATACAAAAATCGAGATGAAATTCAAAGTGGAGAGAGAACATGCTTATCCATCTAACTCTCGTGAATCCAATCCAATCCAGTCTTATCATCATAGAAGTAAAGAAATGAAGGAGACAGACCAAACACTTACAGTCTTTACATGACCAAACGCTTCCTCAACAATCAAATGATATGAAACATGGGATTTAGCTATGCCTATGGTAACAACTTGATGAACGAAATCAAAGAATCAAGAGCTATAGCCAAACATATTTCTCGTTGAAGCAAGCACAGAACCAAAAACATGAAACTACAACCCAGACACTCGCAATCAAAGACAAAAACCCAGAATTCCAAAACTTTGAATCCGATTATTCGAGAGAGAGATATGATTACAAAAAGCAGGGCATCGAAATCCATCTGAAGGTTGAATAGATGCTTTCACCGGTGAATACGCCCATGAAGAAAAGAAATCCTGAATTAAAAAGTTTAAATGGAAACCCAAGTCTCTAAGCATACCATAGAGAAACATTGGATTAAGAAAAAACCCAGAAACTGTGCAATCCAGATCACAGCCATGAAAATAAAAGCCAAAACACTTGCATGAAAGTGATGTATACGGACATTCATAATTCCAGCCATCCAGATCACAGATAGTTAGAACAAAGCACATCAATCAATTCGACAATAAAGCGAAACAAAAACAGCTTTTCATCTTCGAGATCCTGAATTAAAAGGTTCTAATGGAAACCCAAATCTCTAAGCATACCAGAAACTAGAGAGACTGTGCAATCTAATGCATAAATTACCAATTGCAATCAAGTGAGGAACAGTGAGCGCTTTGGCGAGCTGATGGTGACCCTCAGGTTCTACATTTGCAGAGTCGACCTGTTTCCTTCTCACCAAACTCCTCACGCAACCCCATGAATGTCCACCTCCTTCTTTTTGCGTATCCACCAAAAAACCCATCAAACGACGAAATTTGTCTGATAATCAAACCTTTGGGGATTAATTTCTACAGAAAAAGAAAAATCAAATCTGCCCGCCTCCTCCTGGGATTAATGGGTTTCTGGGTGGGTTTCCTCCGATGCGGGCAGAGATTTTCTTTATTTATTCTTGTTCTGGTGATGAGGAAGGAGTTGTTTTGCGTGTGAAAGTACAAGGAGCAGATTAAAAATGATTTTTAAAAGATAAAATTATTGTCGCGTGAGAAAACGAGCCACTCTCTGCCAATGTTATCCGAACTGACCCCTTCCAATTTATTTGGTCAACATCAACGTGTCCCTCGCCTCTTCGCCACCTCTCCAACTATTTATCATATAGACACTAAGTAGTAAAAGCATAATTCAAATAAATTGTAAAATATGCATAATTTGAAGAATTATGGTATCAGTTAAAAATTTAAAAAATAAAAAGAATTAGAAGAAATTAAAAAAAAATTGATGAATAATTTATTTTTTTTTGGACAAATGGGTTGACAAAAGTAAAAAAACCTTCAAGTAAATAAAAAAAACAAGTTATATAATTTAAAAGAAAGTCACGGGTATACAAAAATTTAGCTATAAACTCACATTCAGTGAAACAAGCGCATTCTTGTTCCGGTGAAGAAAAAAAAATTGAGAAGCTTTTAGTTATTCGGAAAAAAATTCACTTTTGCTAATTTATCAAAGCGTAGACAAAATCGAATAAGTTTACATTATTTGTGTATAATTCGTATAACGTTTACATATATCATCATTTAATATTTATAAGAATGTTTTTTCATACTACAATATTTATTCCACAAATAACATAACTTAATTGAGTTATATATTTTGTTAAGTATTTTTTAAA
Organism: Arabis hirsuta; assembly: GCA_964056655.1. Taxonomy (NCBI): domain Eukaryota; kingdom Viridiplantae; phylum Streptophyta; class Magnoliopsida; order Brassicales; family Brassicaceae; genus Arabis; species Arabis hirsuta. Next base: position 16,980,446 of record OZ053304.1, read on the forward strand.
ATACCTTTAAATTGAAGAGCATGAATATTGTTATAATTATTTATGATTAAAAATTTTAGTTATCAAATTTTTTAAAAAATTAGTTGCATTTATATAAAATAATTGATTACTTTTAAATAAATTTCTAAAACCTATACATAATCGTAAATTTCTAAAAACTATACATAATCGTTTTTGTTTAAGAATTGAACATAAGTATTTATATTTGAATTTATGCATCATTAAATATGTACATAGTGTAAATATTATCGATTGTTTTAAAAATTACATATAACTAATATTTTTTTTAATTGTTATTTAACAGAGCTACATCTATGAGCGACGTGGGGGATCCGGATAGTGGAACATCAAACGAAAACAATATGGTAAAATTATATTTCAAAAATTTAGCTATACAAGAACTATACCATAGAAATATTTTAATTATTGTGAGTTGTGAAATATAAATTGTAGGAAATTTCTAGATGGTCGCCAATGTTGAATTCTCTATTCATTGAATTATTAGAAGAAGAAGTGCAAAAAATAAACTATTCTTCGTCATTGCCACATAGAGATGGCAAAAGAAATATAGTCAAAACGATTCGTGAACGAACATGATTTATAATTGATTGGGATAAATTTATGAGTAAACACAATGACTTTAAAGCCTTGTACGGGGTATATCAAAGGCTTGTTCGACGTACTCGTGTTTCCATTGAACCTTGTACAGGAAAAATAATCATGAATCCAAATTGGTGGCGAGATCGGAATCGAGTAAGAATTTTTTTGATTGCATTCCATAAAATATTAATTACATATTTGTAAGTGCTTTTTATATAAGAGAAAATTATGTTGTAGGACACATAAGGGTCTTCAAGATTAAAAAAAAAATCCTCTACCACGCATGGATTTGATGCACAAAGTGTTTGTCCCACATTGTCCTGTAAACGACAATATGATTTCAGCTAGTCAAATAGATGAGATAGTTGAAGATGACGATGTTGAAGTAGAAGAAAAATTTGAAGAAGAAGGCTTTACTGAAAGTGTACCAGAAACTAAAGGGCAATTCAATTTTGAAACTGAATTTCAACCACAACCAATGGAAAATCATCTAATTCTGCCATCATTGCCGATTAAGATACCTTGACATCAACAACGAGCTAGGCAAGATGGTAGTATAGGTAGTAGAACTACTAGTAGAGGACGAAGCCAATCTAGTCGGCAAACCACTCAGACTCCACGCAGACAAGCTGTTATGGATACACATTTAACGATCGAGTCATATCTTGCAACTATGCAAGCTCTAATCCATATGCTCAATGCACGAAACCAAACGACCGAAGATTATAAGCGTGAATTTTGGTTAAAGTTGAATGACCTAGAAGACATAGAGAAATTTACAGATTTTTGGTGGGCATCATCAGAAATTTTGAGAGATCCGTTTGAACAAAAAAAGTTTGTGTTACTCAAAAATAATGAAGATAGAATTCGTTTTGTAGAAGGGGTGACAGGCTACGATCGGTCTGGTACATTCCGTGGTAGTCCATGGAAACGTCAACTCAGTGGTTCGAATAAACCAAGTAGTAGAGGATCCGTTGGTAGTGGATCAGGTTCTCCAGGCGTAGGAGGATTTGCCTAATTTGGTGGTGTTGGCTTTACAAACATTGGAGGGACTTCGAATCTGGGTGGCGCTGGTTTTTCAAATATTGTGGATGGTGCTGGTTTTTCACATTTTTGTGGTTCTGGCTCGCCAAACCAATTAAGAACAAGACAGAGATTTCAAGTTCCAAACTCCAACCCACAAGTTAATGTATCTCCAAATCCTAAGGTTGTCTTTGGTGAAGGTTTGGCGTTTAGACCTGCGTCTGTAGCCGAGTTACTCGATCGTTTTAATTTGTCCGACTTTAATCACTTAGTTGGAAACAATGATAATGATGACGAAATCTAAATTAATAACTATTTTAATTTATTTTTTAGTGTACAATATATTAGTTATCGTTCGTTTACTTAAACTGTATCATGTTATGTAATTTTTAAAGTGTTCTTTAATGAAGTTTTTTTTTATGTTCAGATTTCTCGCATTATCGAGTTACATTCGCGCGGATTACATAATCTCACAGAAGATGAGTTATTTGAGCTAATTTGTCTTGAGCACATGCATATCATGGATACACTCTTTTTGGGCCTGTTATAGATTATTATAACAAGTATTATCGTCGACAACCAATGGGGACTAAATGGGAATTAGGATGGTGCAACATTCAGACAAGGATTTACAACTATCCAAGAGATTGCTTACATCTCTTGAGAATGCGGATCAAGGTGTTCACACGGTTATGTGAGATATTACGTACCGAGTATGGAATGAAAAGCACAAAAAACATATTTGTATGTTTCTTGTGATATGTGGTCATAACATGACCCAACATTCAGCAGGGCTTTTGTTTGGACGGGCACAAGAGACAGTTGGACGTAAATTCAAAGAGTGCCTAAAAGAATGCACGAAACTATTTGGTAGATTGCTTAGGAAGCAGACGCCCGAACAACTCCGGCAGGTACCCCGAGGTTTACGAGATAATCATAATTATTGGCCTTATTTTAATGAATTCATTGGTGCAATGGATGGTACTCATTGTACGGTAATGGTGGCTGGTGCGGATGCTGCTCGCTTTTATAATAGACATGCATTAATGTTTTGGCAATATGCAACTTAGATATGTTATTCACTTACATATTTGTTGGATTCTTGCATTTGAACATGATACAAGAGTTTTGTCGTATGCAATGGAGCGTGACCCAACTTTTCCAATTCCTCCATCCTCGAAATACTATCTTTTATCTGGTTATGCTAACATGCAAGGATTTTTAGCTCCATTTAGAGGTCATAGGTATCATTTACCGCATTTTCAAGATGGTTCTCCCCCTAGAGGTGCATAAGAGTTGTTTAATCGGTGGTGAAACAACCCAACTTGTAAATTTTTAAATTTTTCCCTTCCGAATTATTATTATTACAAATAATAATCCTCAACGGGTCAACAACACAACTGCAGAAACAATACAATCAATAACCGATAACAACATTCAATAAATCTCATAATTTATTGAAACCCACTAAACCAATTCAATCCATAATCCACAATCAACCAATTCATTCCACAACACCAACCAAATAACAATCCAACATAGTTTCATAATTACTAGCAACCTAGCAATTCAACAAACAACATCAATCAATCGAGTCCCTAGACCATCTCCTCTTCCTCGCCACGATTCCACGATCACACCTTGTCTTTACCTGCATCACATGGTTATACGAGATACATGAGTATTTGTGACGGTCATCCCATCTACTAGGCTATACACACATGCATAAGAAATTGATACAATACCAGGGTGAACACACAACAAGGAAAAACACGAACAAACAATACATGTTCACCAAGACAGGCCATGCGTCGATCGATACAAGCACTCTGTGTCGATCGACACAAGCCATGTGTGTCGATCGACGCATCGACACAAAACCTGGAAATTGAGCCTATCCTCTCATGGCTCGATTCCTAACGATTAACCAGCACAAATCCACTCAAAACAACACGAAATCCACCAAACAACAACAATCAAACGCATCCTATCAACCCCTTTACCCAGATAAGCCATCATCACGCACTCACCTCAGATCTGGAAGGAAAAGGATTAGAAAAGGATGAAAACCACGAAGAAAGACTCCCAACACTGAGATCTACGCTCTCCTCACGAGAAATCACTCCAAGAACGATCTCCCAAGCCTCCCAGACGAATCTCCTCTCACAAATCTCTCTATAAACTCTCTGGAACTTTTAACACCCCTATTTATAGGGAAGCCCTATGGTATTACCCTAAACCGGCCCGCAAACCGACACTTAAATCGAACCGATCCGGTTTGATTTAACTTGCATCGATCGATGCACACCACCTGCGTCAATCGACGCAGGTGGCCAAAAATCACAATTTTTGGTTCGCGGTCGTTACAACTCTCCCCCACTAACACGGATTCTACCTCGAATCACGCGACACCGTCACCCTACGGTCAACACACCTGATATCACCCCTCTGAACCTACCCGGCCAGCTATACTGATATCAAACTCCTGGTACTTGACGGTGATGTTGTTGATGCGGTACTTGACGGTGATGTTGTTGATGGCGCGACAGTCTACGTACATTCGCCAGGTTCCGTCCTTTTTGGGCACCAAGAGGACCGTGACCGCACAGGGGCTGAGGCTCTCTCGAATGTAGCCTTGCTTCATCAGCTCCTGGACTTGCCGTTCAAGCTCCTTGGCTTCTTCCGGGTTGACACGGTAGGCCAGTCGGTTCGGTAAGGGAGCTTTGGGGACCAGATCGATATGGTGTTTGATGCCTAGTGTCGGGGGCAGGCCGGCTGGTATCTCTTCGGGGAAGACGTCCTTGAAGCGGTCTAGCAGCTGGCTGACTCCTTCCGGGTAGCTGGTCTCGTCCATTCCTGCAAGATAACCTTCCTTAAAGATCATTAGTAGCACCTGCGTTTGCGCATTCAAGGATTTAAGGACTTAGCTAGGGGAAATATAGAGACTAGTTTTACTTAGCTTGTTGGCCTTTGCTCCTTTGTCCATTGCCAGTTGGAGTTCTTGGACCTCGGACGGTGTGAGCGGGGCAAGCTTGTGCTTCTTGCTGTTGTGTACGAAGCTGTAAAAGTTGGTACGACCGTTGTGGAGTGTTTCCTTGTCAAATTGCCATGGTCTGCCTAGGAGTATGTGGCCGGCTTGCATCCGGACCATGTCACATAGTGCCTCATCCACGTACTTGCCGATGCTGAACGGTACAAAGACTTGTTCAGTGATCTTCAACTCCAATTTATCGTCTAACCATCTAAGTCGGTATGGCCGGGGATGTTTGGTTGTCTTGAGGCTGAGCCTGTCAACCAAATACTTGCTAGCCATGTTAGTACACGAACCACCATCAACGATGAGAATACATACCTTGGATTGTACGGTACATCTTGTATGGAAAATGTTTTCCCGTTGTATGGTCTCGGGTTCGAAGAGTGCACTAAGTGTCCTTCGGGTCATGAGGATTTCCCCAACATCTGGATAGTCCATAACTTCTTCCTCGGACTCCTCGGCCTCGGGCTCGTGCTCGTCCTGGGACTTATACTCGCCATCCTCTCGGAGGATCATGGTCCGTTGGTTCTGACACTCTCGGGAGTAGTGGCCCTTGCCTTTGCACTTGAAGCACGTGATGTTTCGGGCTCGCTGGACTTGAGCCGGGTTAGGTATGGTACTGGCCGCCTTGCCAGGTTTGGGGGCCGGTCTCTTAAACTTTGACGCCGGGTCGGTAACCTTTCCCTTGTCTGAGCTGCGTTGCGATTGTGTCCTATTGGGCTTGGATCGGTAGATGGAAGCATTTTTTCGTCTAATGTGTTGCTCGGCCTGGATGGCCGCGTGTAGGAGGTCATCGAGATCACCATATGGTTGCTTCTCGACCTTCTGAGCGATGCGGTCTTGAAAGCCGTCCAGGAACTGGGCCATCAAGGTCTCGGGGAAGTCTTCAACTTCCAGTCGGTTCTTCAAAGTCTCGAACTCCTCGAAGTACTCTTCCACGGTCTTAGTTCCTTGGGATAGCTTCTGGAACCATTTCTGGAGGTCACGGTGAAAGTACGTCGGGATTTATCTCTTCTGGAGTTAATAACTCATGTCTGCCCACGTGTTGATCGAAGGGAGCCTGTGTCTTCGTCGGTCGGATACTTCTCTGATGTGATCCTAATGCAAGAATCTTGTCTTTGGCGTGACTTAGCTACTGGTTTTGACGTATGTGAATCAGAGGTGGCGGAATGGTACGATGAATGATGCGAAATGGTGTGATAGTCGCGATACGAGTGGATTTGCGGTTGATGGAATGAAATGAAGATGGAGATGATAAAATCACACGATCTATGGCTGGATCGAATGAAGAATAGGGGCTGCTACTCAGTAGAATCACTCTAAGAATAGTCAGAATCTTCCAAGGAAGAAAGGAGTTCGCTGGCTTCACACCAAACCATAGAGAAAACACTTTGATCCGAAAATAGGTTATCACAACCAAACATGGATGTTTTTATTAAGCAATTTCGTCCAAAATATATAGAGAGGAAGAAAGCAAAGGCTCCACCTCGAAACAAAGCAAAGAAATAACAAAAAAAAGAGAAAAGAAATAAATGCTAAGTTTGAACTTGCATAAGTTTAAAATCTGAAATTTGGCTCTTTTTTCTTTGAAAATCTTGAAACCTTCTAAGGCAAATGGAGTCTTCAATGAGTCTTCAATGTCGTCGAAAGTACTACTAAATTAGCATAGGAGAAGTGAAACAATTAGCCTCATTAAAACCTATGCTTGAGAAAACCCAATGGGAAAAACCGAAGCATAGGAAAAAGAGTATTAACGGTTCCACTTAGCTAACTTAGTGAGTACCTTGACCTTTTTCGGATGCTTGGATGAAGTTGATGTAGTTTGGTGCAGCTCCATGCTCTCCATCTTGAGTTTCCCGTAGCTTAACTTCCATGGCTTTAGCTAACTCCCGTGCTTTGCTCCTTGTAACCGCTCCATTCGGTATTTCCAAAGCTTTAGAAACGTCTTTAACCTCCATTGCTTCCAAATCAGTTTGTGAGCCATCTAGGATCACATCATCCTCTCCCTCTTGAAAAGGATTTGACCTCAAATCTATTTCATCATCTGCAATAAACAGAACAAGATCAGAAACATTGAAAGCATTGGATACGTTGTACTTACCTTGAAGATCGAGATGATAGGCATTGTCGTTGATCTTCTTGGTGATACGGAAAGGACCATCGATCCTTGGCATCAGTTTGGACTTCCTCTCATTAGGGAAACGTTCCTTCCTTAGATGTATCCAAACTTAATCACCCACGTTGAGTTTTACGGCTTTTCTCCCTTTGTTTGCGTACTTGGCATAAAGTTCGGTTTTGTGCTCAATATTTTTCCGAGCCTTGTCATGAATCTTCTTGACCAAATTAGCTTTCCTTTTGCCATCTAAACTGACTCTTTCACTCAAAGGAAGAGGGGTTAAATCCAACGGTGACAAAGGTTTAAATCCGTACACAATCTCAAACGGCGAATACTTAGTAGCGGAATGCGTTGCATAATTATAAGCAAATTCAACATGAGGCAAGCATTCTTCCCAAGATTTTAAATTACTCTTAACCAAAGTCCTAAGCAAAGTAGTCAATGTACGATTCACAACTTCAGTTTGACCATCGGATTGCGGATGACATGTAGTAGAAAATGCCAACTTAGTTCCTAACTTAGACCATAACGTTTTCCAAAAATAACTAAGGAACTTAGTGTCACGATCAGATACAATAGTTCTAGGCATGCCATGCAATCTAACAACATCCTTAAAGAAAAGATTAGCAACATTCAAAGCATCATCCGTTTTATGACAAGCGATAAAATGTGCCATTTTGGAAAACAGATCAACCACAACAAAGATAGAATCCTTACCGCTCTTGGTTCGAGGTAATCCAACTACAAAATCCATAGAAATATCAGTCCAAGGATGCATAGGAATAGGAAGAGGAGTATACAAACCGTGGGGTTGAACTTTGGACTTGGCTTGTTTACACGTAACACATCGAGCACAAACCCGTTCCACATCCCTTCGCATGTGCGGCCAATAGAAATTATCTTGTACGGTTTTAAGAGTTTTGGCAACACCAAAGTGCCCCATAAGTCCACCTCCATGAGCTTCCTTAACCAACAAAATTCTCAAAGAACCGTTAGGCACACAAAGACGATTTTCATAAAATAAAAACCCGTCTTGCCTAAAGTAATGATTAATCGCAAATTTCTCACAAGCTAGGTACGGTTCTTTAAACTCGTGATCATCAGCATATAAATCCTTTAAATGATCAAATCCCATCAGTTTAGTACCTAGATTAGAAAGGAGAGTGTACCTTCTTGATAATGCGTCGGCTACGACATTATCCTTACCTTTTTTGTACTTGATAACGTATGGAAACGTCTCAATAAATTCAATCCATTTAGCATGTCTTTTGTTGAGCTTATGCTGACCTTTTATGTGCTTGGGAGACTCATGGTCCGTGTGAATCACAAATTCTTTCGGCCATAGATAGTGTTGCCACGTTTGTAGAGCTCTCACCAAAGCGTATAATTCTTTGTCATAGGTCGGGTAATTGAGTATGGATCCTCCAAGCTTCTCACTGAAGAATGCTATAGGCCTTTTATCCTGCATCAAAACAGCACCAATACCAATTCTACTTGCATCACATTCAATCTCAAAAGTTTTAGTAAAATCGGGTAAAACAAGAAGTGGGGCATTAGTAAGCTTCTCTTTTAAGGAATGGAATGCTTCTTCTTGAGCTTGACCCCATTTTAATCCCACGTCCTTCTTGATCACTTCAGTTAGAGGTGCGGCTATAGTGCTAAAATCTTTCACAAAACGTCGATAAAATCCCGCAAGACCGTGAAAAGATCTAACATCGCCTACGGACTTAGGAGTCGGCCAATCTCTTATAGCTTTCACCTTTTCCTCATCTACTTTGATACCACCTGCACTCACAACAAAGCCTAGGAACACGAGGTTATCCGTACAAAAGGTGCATTTCTTAAGATTAGCATAAAGACTTTCTTTTCGTAAAATCTCCAAAACCGAGCCAATATGCTTAAGATGCTCATCTAGACTTTTGTTATAGATCAGAATGTCATCAAAATAAACCACAACAAATATGCCAATGAATGATCTAAGCACATGATTCATTAAGCGCATAAAAGTACTTGGCGCATTAGTTAAACCAAACGGCATGACTAACCATTCATATAAACCATGCTTCGTTTTAAATGCGGTCTTCCACTCATCACCTTCTTTCATTCTAATTTGATGATAACCACTTTTTAAATCAATCTTAGAAAAAATGGTGGAACCATGCAACTCATCAAGCATATCATCTAAACGAGGGATAGGATGTCGATACTTTACAGTGATATTGTTGACGACACGACAATCGACACACATCCTCCATGTACCATCTTTCTTTGGTACAAGTAACACCGGAACAGCACATGGACTCATGCTTTACCTTATATGTCCCTTGCTCATGAGCTCATCCACTTGCCGTTGTAACTCTTTAGTTTCAACCGGGTTAGTACGGTACGCGGCTTTGTTCGGTAATGAAGCTCCGGCAACAAAATCGATTTGATGTTCGATTCCTCTTATAGGTGGTAATCCCTCTGGACTATCCTCTAGAAAAACATCATTAAAATCTTGCAAAAGATCATGCATCTCACTCGAAATAACCGGCTCCAAGTTAGCTAAACTCGTTAGAGTTTCCTTATAAATAAAAAGGAGAATCGGTTTATTCGAAAGATAGGATTTCTTAACTTCTTTTGGTTTGATGATGAGATTGGAATTTTCAGTAGGTACCTTCTCCATTTCCTCTTGCTTTTGGAAATGTAACTGATCCTTATAGATCTCTTGAGGCGTCATAGGCACAAGTGTGATTTTCTTACCATTAAACACAAAAGAATGCTTGTTGGTGAAACCATCGTGCATCACCTTAAGATCCGATTGCCAAGGCCTCCCCAAAAGGATATGGCTAGCTCCCATAGGCAATACATCACACAAAATCTCATCTTGGTACTTACCAATGCTTATTGGTACGGTGACTTGTTCACTAACTTTCATTTCACCGCTCTCGTTGAGCCATTGTAGCTTATACGGTCTCGGATGCTTTCGAACCTTTAGACCTAATTTCTCAACCATAGAAACACTAGCAACATTAGTACAACTACCTCCATCTATGATGAGGCTGCATACCTTTTCCTTGACCAAACATCTCGTATGGAACAGATTTTCCCGTTGCACGATTTCTTCTTTTTCGGTTTGTAGGCTTAGCGTTCGTCTAGCAACTAGTAACTCTCCTTGAATCGGTAGCTCCTCATACTCTTCCTCCTCTTGAGTATGCTCATCCTCACTCTCATGCTCAGGTTGTATCTCACCATTATCTAAAAGTATGAAAAGTTTCTTGTTAACACATTCATTCGCAAAATGACCCATACCTTGGCACTTGTAGCATCGAATGTGTGTTTTGCTTTTGCTTGGAGTAGCTACTGCTTTTCCTTTGAGAGCAGACTTAGAATCATCCTTACGACCAATAGTAGATGGCTTGTCATCCCGCTGATAGCTTGGTTTGGTCTCCTTTGATTTAAATGAGCCGGGTACAAAAGTTGATCGAGACGGCTTACGGCTTAGTTGTTGCTCAATGAGTATTGCTTTGTGTAGCAAATCCTCCATCTCAACATAGGTTTGCAACTCCAGCTTGTCTTGAATCTCCCTATTAAGACCACCCATGAATCTTGCCATAGTAGCTTCACGGTCCTCTTGAATATCCGCCTTAAGCATTAGGGTTTCTAACTCTTGGAAATATTCCTCCACCTTCTTTCCACCTTGGTTTAGCCTTCTAAGACGTTGATGTAGCTCACGGTGATAATGATTTGGCACGAACCGTCTCTTCATAATATTTTTGAGTTGATCCCAAGTTGCGATCGGCGCATCACCAACTCTTCTTCTCGTCGTTACGGTTTGTTCCCACCAAGTAAGAGCATAATCACTAAACTCCGTCACGGCTATCTTAACCTTGCTGGCCTCAGGAGGTTGTTTACAATCAAAAACGAGATCCATTTTCTTTTCCCAATCGAGATACGCATCAGGATCATTTTTACCGACAAAGGTTGGCATTTTGAGCTTGATGTTGTCAAATTGATGTCGCCTTTGAGGGGCTGGTTCATCTCTTCGCCTCCTTGGTTCTCCATCATTTCTATGACTTCTCCTACTACTGTTTGAGTTGGAATAATAGGTCTCCGTATGCAGCAACTCATCCTCACCATTTCCTCCATTCGCGGGTCTACGATGGTGCGGTCTCGGTGCTGGTGGTTTACGAGGGGCTGGAGGTACTACATCATTCCTTTGTTCAGCAAGCATCTCCCTCATCATTAGGCGTAGGTCTTCCATCATAAGCCTTCGATCATTTGCTCTACTTGTTTCTTCTTCATCGTTAGTCACCATCGGATCCTATCGATCAAAGACAACAAAAACGAAAACAAATCAAAGCAACTATGGTATGAAGGAGATCAAAATACAGCAAGTCACAAATAAGAAGATGAACGATCACAAAAGAAGATGAACGGTCACAAAAGAAGATGAACAATCAGAATTTTTTTTTTTCAAGCAAAAATTGCATAAAACTGAAAAATCGAGAGAGAATCGAGGCACTTAGCTACGCCAAAGTGCTCTGATACCACTTGATGTGATCCTAACCCAAGAATCTTGTCTTTGGCGTGACTTAGCTACTGGTTTTGACGTATGTGAATCAGAGGTTGTGGAATGGTACGATGAATGATGCGAAATGGTGTGATAGTCGCGGTACGAGTGGATTTGCGGTTGATGGAATGAAACGAAGATGGAGATGATAAAATCACACGATCTATGGCTGGATCGAATGAAGAATAGGGGCTGCTACTCAGTAGAATCACTCTAAGAATAGTCAGAATCTTCCAAGGAAGAAAGGAGTTCGTTGGCTTCACACCAAACCGTAGAGAAAACACTTTGATCCGAAAATAGGTTATCACAACCAAACATGGATGTTTTTATTAAGCAATTTTTTCTAACATATATAGAGAGGAAGAAAGCAAAGGCTCCACCTCGAAACAAAGCAAAGAAATAACAAAAAAAAGAGAAAGGAAATTTGGCTCATTTTTGGCTCATTTTTCTTTGAAAATCTTGAAACCTTCTAAGGCAAATGGAGTCTTCTGAAACGACCCGACCCAAAATTTCAAAAAATTTCCCTCCAGATTATTATCATCACAGATAATAATCCTCAATGGGTCCACAACCAAGCAACGCGGAACAATAAACATCAACAACACATCCAGTTTAACAACTCCATACTTTATTAAATAGCAACCAATTCAACCAATCAACCAATATTAATAAACCGTATCTAACGACTAACAACCTAGCAATTTCATAGAATGACAATCCAAGTGAGACCCTAAATCATCTCTTCTTCCTCGCCACGATTCCACGATCACAATTTCTCTTTACCTGCAACACATGGCAAAAAGAGTTGCGTGAGTATTATCACAAATACTCAGCGACGCGGTCATCCCGTCTACAGGCTATTTAAATACAAGTATAAACAACCAATACAATACCAGGATGAACACAGAACAAGCATACACGACCAAACAATAAAACCAGTCCAGAATACACTGTGTCGATCGACAGGACTCACTGTGTCGATCGACACAACCACTAGGTGTCGATGATCAGTGACCCGTGTCGATCGACATGATCCACTGTGTCGATCGACACAACCACTAGGTGTCGAAGAACACAGGCCCCGTGTCGATCGACACACCACCTCGGTGTCGATCGACACGACATCGCAGAACCCAGAATCGAGTCAATCCTCACACGACTCGAATCTGATGCGATCCGTCGAGTCTCCTGCACAGATCCACACATAAACACACGAAAACCACCAAGCAATCGTATTCCATTGGTCCCCTATACTTATACGAGCCTACGGTCACGCACTCACCTTGATTGGGATTGAAAAAGATGAAGAACGCGAAGAACACTAAGACAGCCTCTGATTCCGACCTCACAGACCCGAAATCAGCACAGCAACAACCTCTTTCTCGTTCTATCTCCACTCACGATCAATTCTCCTCTAGGAAATCTCTCGAAATCCCCAAATTCTCTGATTTCAGAACTTCTCCCCAAAATCTCTCTGAAAAGTCTGATTCTCCAGAACAAAAACGGCCAGAACTTCTGATTATGCCTTTTATATCGAACCCTAGGGTTTCCCTAAACCGGCCCACCAAACCGGCCAATTGGAACCAAATCCGACGGTCTGATTTCAACACGTGATGATCGACATGTCTCAAACACCTGATCCGCACCCGGCCAGTATCCTTCGAGATCACACTCGAATCCCACAACCCGTCCTGCTAAGGCTAACACTCCCGCCTAAAATTCAGCCAGATTCACCTGGAACATCAACGATGCACGCCCCATGGTCCGGATTAGGGCTGCCCGATTGGCCGTCCAACAATCAAACAAGAACATGTCCGACCACCCGTTGACCCCGCATTGGACCAAATGATTGTACAACGATCAAACAAGAACATGTACGACCATCGGCGTAACATATGCTACGAGGATTGTCCAAACCGAATTGCCGAATCCCGTATTAACCCCAGACTCGACGTCCACCACAACCCTGGCCCTCAGCCAGCACCACTCGTGATCACTCCTGATCCCCGAGTTCTACTAGGCTCACACTAGCCACATTGCAGCGTCTCCCCACGGCTGCAATCCTGACCCCACCCGGTCAGCACCACCTGGGATCCACTCCCGATCCCCGAAGCTCATCCGGCCTCATACTCACGACCATGCTCAGAGGCTACTGCTCCTAACTCATACTCATAACTCATAAACATATACACCACACATATGCTCGCAGGATCGTCACCCCTTGAGCGACAGTGTGCAGGAGACCCACCCGTCCCCTGGAGAGACCCACTATCCCTCCATGTATATATGTAGGGAACCCACCCGCCCCCTAGAGAGAACCACTAACTCTCGAGTATACGCAGAGAACCCACCCGTCCTCTGGAGAGATCCACTATCCCTCAGTATACAGGAACCCACCCGTTCCCTGGAGCAATACTCTGAAACGTGCATCATAAGCACCTGTCAACCAGAATCACCTTTCGTGGTCATCCGAAACAACCCAATCACCAGGGTGTTTCACAGAGTCCCTGGAAAGACAGTCCTAACTCACATAAGACTTCTATTCCAGAGTCTCCCTAGGAAATAGGCAGGTTCTAACTCACATAAAACCCCTATTTCCCAGCGCCATCTGGGGAATCACAAGTCCTAACTCACACAGAACCTTATCCCCAGATAATTCTACTAGAACATGGACACCCCTAACTCACATAGAACTTCCATTTCTAGTCTCCCTAGCCGATAGACAAGCTCTAACTCACATAGAATTCTATCGCTAGACCTCCACATGACCTACCAGTCATCACAAATCCATGACACCACCAGTCATACCAAAAGAACTCACATCTTATAACACATTTAATAAGGCAAACTCATCTTATTAAATCTTAAATTGTATACTTGTTACATCCACCACGAAATACAAATATCATAAACATAGCAACATGCAAATACAGACTCTGAAAACCAGAAAAGAACTCAAGCCACCGCTTGCTTCTCGAACCACTTCAAGAACTTCCTCTTCATCGACGCTTCTGGTTCCCAAGTCTCCTCCTCAATACCGTCACAGTCCCACACGACTCTCACCAACGGTATACTCTTTCGGCGCAGCACCTTGATCCTCCTCTCGAGAATCCTCACAGGCCTCGCCGCCAACGTCATGTTGGGCTGAAGATCCTCCGGAATCCTCGCCAACAACTCCTCAGACTCATGCAGACACTTCCGTAGCATCGAAACATGGAAGACCTGGTGAAAAGCCTTCATACTCTGAGGTAACTCCAATCTATAAGCTACCGGTCCGACTCGCTCCACCACTCTGAACGGACCCATAAACCTCGGACTCAGCTTATTCTCTGAAATGGATCTGTTAGGACCCCTCAACATAGCTGCCTTGAGATACACCATATCTCCCAGCTCAAACTCCAGCTCCTTCCGTCTCCTATCGGCGTAACTCTTCTGCCGATCGTGAGCCTCTCTCATGTTCAGCCTCAAGACACGGATCTTCTCCGTCGTCTCCTGAACAAAGTCTGCACCAAACATGCTCCTCTCCCCCACTTGAGTCCAGCATAATGGTGTCCTACACGGCCTCCCATACAGAGCCTCATATGGAGCCATCCCAATACTCGTCTGATAGCTGTTGTTGTACGCAAACTCTACCAGGTTCAGATGATCCACCCAATGACCTCCATATTCCAGTACACACATCCTCAGCAAATCCTCCAATGTCTGAATCGTCCTCTGAGACTGCCCATCCGTCTGAGGATGATACGCGGTACTCATATGCACCTTAGTGCCCATCTCTGCTTGGAATGCCCTCCAGAACTCTGAAGTGAATCTCGGATCCCTATCTGACACAATACTTGCTGGCACCCCGTGCAGCCTCACTATCTCACGCACATACTTCCTAGCCAACACCACCGCTCCGTCGGTCTTCTTGATGGCCAGAAAATGTGCTGACTTGGTCAGACGATCTACAATAACCCATATCGCATCATAGGTCCGCGACACTGGCAATCCCGTCACGAAATCCATCGTAATCATATCCCACTTCCACTCCGGAATAGGCAAACTCTGCAATAATCCGCTCGGAACCTGATGCTCAGCCTTCACCAGCTGACACACGTTGCACGCTGCAACCCAGCTAGCTACATCCCTCTTCATCCCGACCCAGTGATAATACCATTTTAAGTCCCGATACATCTTGGTCGCTCCCGGATGAATCGATAACATACTCGAATGAGCCTCCCTCAGGATCTCTTGCCTCAGATCCTCGTATTTGGGTACACAAACCCTCCCGTTCACAAGTATTATCCCACTCGCTGAGACCACATACTCTGAACCGGCCGCCTGAGAAGCATCAATCAAACCCCGATCCTTCTCCTGTGCAACCAGAATTCTGCTCAACAGATCTGCCTGGTTAGCTGCCTCTAACCCCAACGGTTCCTGTGAGATCACACACAGCCTCAATGTGCTGATCTCGCTCACCAGAGCCTCCATATCTCGCTCCTGATCTGAAGCTGTCCTCTTCCGACTCAACGCATCTGCAACCAGATTAGCCTTACCCGGATGGTACCCAATCTCCAGGTTATAGTCTGCAACTAACTCCATCCAGCGCCTCTGTCTCTGGTTCAGCTCCGGCTGAGTGAAGAAATACTTCAGACTCTTATGGTCTGTGAATATCTGCACCTTCCCGCCATACAGATAATACCTCCAGATCTTAAGTGCAAAGATAACTGCGGCCAACTCCAAGTCGTGGGTAGGGTAATTGCACTCGTGCTTCCTCAACTGCCTTGAAGCATACGCAATAACCTTCCCCTGCTGCATCAGCACACAACCCAGACCAACTCCCGAGCGTCTGTATACACCACATAAGGCTCACCCGGTTCGGGTAACGCCAAAACATGTGTACTGGTCAGCATCTCCTTTAGCTTCCCGAAACTCTCCTCACAAGCTGAAGACCAAACAAAACGGACATCCTTCCCTGATAGCTTCGTCATCGACTGCGCCATACTCGCGAATCCCTTGACGATCCTCCGGTAATAACCTGCCAACCAAAGAAAACTCCTGATCTCGGTGGCGTTCCTCGGTCTAGGCCAACCTCTGATAGCCTCTATCTTAGCCGGATCCACAGACATTCCCTCTGCAGACACAACGTGGCCAAGAAAGCTCATCTCTCGCTGCCAGAAACTGCACTTACTCAGCTTCGCGTACAACTTCTGCTCCCGCAGCTTCTCCAAAACCAACCTCAAATGCACCTCGTGCTCTTCCGGACTCCTCGAGTATACCAGGATATCATCTATGAAGATGATCACGAACACGTTTAGATACTCCAGGAACACCCTGTTCATCAACCGCATGAACGCTGCTGGGGCATTTGTCAACCCAAACGACATTACTACAACCTAATAGTGTTCGTACCTCATTCGAAAGGCCGTCTTCCTGACGTCCGCCTCATCGATCGGAATCTGATGGTAACCCGACGCCAAGTCTATCTTGGAGAACCAAGTAGCCCCTCGCAACTGATCCAATAACTCATCAATGCGCGGCAGATGATACCTGTTCTTCACAGTGACTCGGTTAAGCCCCCGGTAGTCGATACACAACCGGAAACTCCCATCCTTCTTTTTCACAAACAACACCGGTGCTCCCCACGGTGAAACAGTAGGCCGGATGAAACCCTTCCCCAACAGATCATCCAGCTGCTTCTTCAGCTCTGCCATCTCTGCTGGAGCCATACGGTAAGGTGCCTTGGATATCGGAGCTGTTCCGGGTTCCAACTCAATCGTAAATGGATCCGACCGCGACGGCGGCAAACCCAACAACGATTGGAACACATCCTGAAAATCCCGAACGACCTGGATATCCCCAACTGCAACCTCTCCACTGGACTAATAACCAGGTCTGCTGGCATCAACTCTCCTGCCACCAGAATGTCTACACCTCGAGCCCACCCGAAAGTAGCTAACGTCCTCCCACCAGCAACCTTAACTACTCCCGGCTGCTCACCAGAATCGCTCCGGATCCCGCTGCCCTCCGCACACTCCGGAGTAATGAAGCTATTCGTAGCTCCCGAATCGAACAACATGTGGGACTCACATCCGCCCACAACTAAGGTCCCTGCACAATCCCATGTGCTTTAAGACCCGACACTCTAACGCAAACACACAATCCAAACAGACTAAAATAAATTACCACAAGAATTTAAAAGACAAGTCTGAATTAATACATGTGATCGGTCTGGAGCTAGAATCGCCCGCCTCAGCCGACGTGAAAACCCGCGGCGTCGCTGCAATCTGTGCCAAAGGCTGCACCACCATTGGCTGTACTGCCGCCACAGCCATCTGCTGTAACTTCGGATACTTGGGCTTAAAGTGCCCGGGCTCCCTGCAGTGAAAGCACACCTGTGCTGCCCGAGTCTCTCTCCTCGTCGGACAATCTGCCACCTTGTGGCCCATGCTACCACACCCGTAGCATCCTGAACCACCCTGTCCACCCTGACAAGCCCCGGAAGTACTCTCCCACTTCCTCTTTTGTCCCCGAGCCTGCTTGTCGCCCCTGCTCGAACCACTCTGCTGCTGAGATCTCCTCGGCTGCTGCTGCTGCTGCACCGGTGAACTAACCACCACAACCTGCTCCCTGAGATCCTCCTCAATCGCAGCCGCAGTCTCAACCAGCTCCGCCCTCGAGGCAAACCTACTCGCCTTGAAGCGAGTCCTCAACTCAGCTCGAAGTCCCCCGAGACCCTAAATCATCTCTTCTTCCTCGCCACGATTCCACGATCACAATTTCTCTTTACCTGTAACACATGGCAAAAAGAGTTGCGTGAGTATTATCACAAATACTCAGCGACGCGGTCATCCCGTCTACAGGTATTTAAATACAAGTATAAATAACCAATACAATACCAGGATGAACACAGAACAAGCATACACGACCAAACAATAAAACCAGTCCAGAATACACCGTGTCGATCGACACAACCACTAGGTGTCGATGATTAGTGACCTGTGTCGATTGACACAGAGGATCCTGTCGATCGACAGGATCCACTGTGTCGATCGACACAACCACTAGGTGTCGAAGAACACCCCGTGTCAATCGACACACAACCTCGGTGTCGATCGACACGACATCGCAGAACCCAGAATCAAGTCAATCCTCACACGACTCGAATCTGATGCGATCCGTCGAGTCTCCTGCACAGATCCACACACAAACACACGAAAACCACCAAGCAATCGTATTCCATTGGTCCCCTATACTTATACGAGCCTACGGTCACGCACTCACCTTGATTGGGATTGAAAAGGATGAAGAACGCGAAGAACGAGCGAAGAACACTAAGACAGCCTCTGATTCAGACCTCACAGACCCGAAATCAGCACAGCAACAACCTCTTTCTCGTTCTATCTCCACTCACGATCAATTTTCCTCTAGGAAATCTCTCGAAAGCCCCAAATTCTCTGATTTCAGAACTTCTCCCCAAAATCTCTCTGAAAAGTCTGATTCTCCAGAACAAAAACGGCCAGAACTTCTGATTCTGCCTTTTATATCGAACCCTAGGGTTTCCCTAAACCGGCCCACCAAACCGGCCAATTGGAACCAAACCCGATGGTCTGATTTCAACACGTGTCGATTAACATACACCACATGTGTCGATCGACATAACGCCCAAAACCCGACTTCTCCTAAGTCCAACACTCACGTGTCGATCGACACACACACTCTGTGTCGATCGACACCCACCAAAAATCCAATTTTTGGTTCACGGGCTTAACATCTTCAATGTCGTCGAAAGTACTACTAAATTAGCATAGGAGAAGTGAAACAATTAGCCTCATTAAAACCTATGCTTGAGAAAACCCAATGGAAAAAACCGAAGCATAGGAAAAAGAGTACTAACGGTTCCACTTAGCTAACTTAGTGAGTACCTTGACCTTTTTTGGATGCTTGGATGAAGTTGATGTAGTTTGGTGCAGCTCCATGCTCTCCATCTTGAGTTTCCCGTAGCTTAACCTCCATGGCTTTAGCTAACTCCCGCACTTTGCTCCTTGTAACCGCTCCATTCGGTATTTCTAAAGCTTTAGAAACGTCTTTTACCTCCATTGCTCCCAAATCAGTTTGTGAGCCATCTAGGATCACATCATTCTCTCTCCCACCAGGTTAGGGTGTTGTCCGTGAGCTGTGCGGAGGCTAGGAACACCTTGCGCATCTCCGAGTAGTTGTAGTACTCAAAGATGTACTTCATACGCCTTTCCCAGTCTAGGTAGGCTTCCGGGTTAATCTTGCCGGCAAAGGTTAGTGGAACCAGCTTCAAATCCTTCCCACCGTGCCATGGCTCGTCTTCGTCTTGGTTCGGGCCTTGTCTTGGGCCGTTGTACGGGCCATTGCAGTTTGGTGTGGTCTGGCTTGTTCGCGGGCCTATCCGTTGCCGTTGGCATGGCCGTTGAGGTTTGGACCGGGGTTGTTAACACGTACGTTGTTGCCCTTGTGGCCGTTCTGGTTTGGATCGGCACGGGCCGGTTCGGTGCTACTCTCGTCAGTCCTGCTTTCGGACTCTTGGTTCTGCCAGGTCTCCATTTGGGTCACACGGTTGGTAAGGCCTTGGATCGCGGCCATGATTTGGGCCAAAGTCGGTTCGACTGTATCTCCCATGTGGACCGATTAGGTACCTGCCGAAAATAAATGAATGTATGAAAGTGTTCGAATAAGGCAAGTAATAATGCGGATCCTAATTAAGGAAATGATCGATAAATGAGATGACCGTTGAGATAATACGAATTAAATGATATGCGATATGGAAATAATCGAATATGGAAGTGACCGTTGGAATGAAGGACAATTATATAATTTTTTTTTAAAATGACAATGATGAACACGCGATGACTAGGTGATGCAAACGGTGCTACGATCAAACAGTTGCAATGAAGAACAAGATTCTTAAACAATCAAACGAGTGTACTGTAAAGATGGCATGAGGTAACCGAGTTTTTGGGATGGATCATGATGAACAAAATCGATCCTTTGCTTCGGCTTTCTACTTGGTCCTGAAGCAAAACTTAAACAAGTGAATGCTTTTTTTTTTTTGAAAACGAGATGTATCTAAACAAGCTAGATGCGAGAAATGGATTTTAATATATTTTTTTTGAAAAATGAAATCGAAAAGAACAAAAACAATTAAAGATGGATAGAACATGATAGGAGCTTTTGAAGCTCCGATACCAGATGATGCAGCCTCACGAACGGATGTTACGTGGTGGAAGGCGGATGGCTCGGACCGGCCGTACGCCACCTGTCTCGAGTCGGCTAGCGATGTGAGCGATGCATCCGAGTGCTGGCCGTACGGCTCTTTCACTTACAGTGAGATGATCGAGTGATTGTGTGATGGAATGATGGTCACAACGAGTCGGATGAAAACAGCTCGATACAGACGAAACAAAAAAGAAATTCCCGGAATTCCTAAGTCGCGAAAGGTTTTTTTCTTTGAAAGAAAAGTTGTTTTCTTTATTGATCAAAGGTGCAAATATACACGGCTGTGAGGGGACTTATATAGTGTCGGAACAGCTTTGCTCTTCGTGGGGACTTGAATCAAATTACATTAATGCGATATCTAAAAATTAAAGAAAAGATTTGGCGAACAAATGCCCTACACTACTTAAAGAAAGAAATAACTCGCAATTAAACAAAATAGAGCCGTTAGTCTTTAATAATAATTCAAATAAATTAGAAACTTACCTTAGTTGGAGGGGGGCGTTGGACGCGTCGGATCGGGTGGAGCCTTAGTCTTCAATGCGCGATATTCCAAAAAAGGTAAGTGTCCGTTGCGCGTGGTCTTGGGCGCTTGGGAAGATCCGATCTGGGTCGGGCTGGTCTTGATCGGGTCGGTCTTGGCCATACTGGTCTTGGCCGGGCTGGTCTTGATTGGGCTAGTCTTGGCCGGGCTGGTTTTGATCGGGTTGGTCTTGGCCGGGCTGGTCTTGATCGGGCCGGTCTTGGGCCTTGTATCGGGACGCATCCTTTTTATTGGGTCGGGCTACTAAGTCCGTGTCATACTCGGCTAGTAGAATATCCACCGCATCGTTGATGTTGTCTTGCAAGGTTCGGGCTCCGGATCGAGTCATGGACCGGGACCTCATCGTGGGGATAGGCCGGGGTGGTGCTCCCGCGGTGATGTGGGTTTTGGTGGATGCATGAGTAGTTTAAGTAGTTTTCTTTTTATTTTGGCAAACTTTCCCTTTATGGTATTTTGAATGCTTTGTAGTTTTCCTTTACAAGTCCTGTCGTTTTAGAGTCTTTTGCTGTTTATTTGAGTCGACCTAAGTTAGGTCTTAGCTGATAGGACCCCTTTATAAGGTCCCCTTGCAGCCGTGTAATGATGGAACCTTTTTGATATGAATAAAAACTGAAGTTTTCTTCTCCAAAGTTGTTGTTGCTTTGCTATCTCTATGCTCTGTTCTTGAACGTGTGATTCGTTCTAGGGAGAGTGCTTTTGCTATGGCAGAGATCTTTCCATCATGTCTGTGGTGTCTTTGATCCATCTCGTTTAGATTGCTTGTGGAATCAAGCTATCTTGTTCGATTGCTGTTTGTGGAATCAATCAACACCCTTTCACCTTCATCTCTATCTTCACTTATTATCCATTCAATTATCAGACCTGAAACTGTGTGGAATAAGAGAGGTGGAATCCGATCTTATATCACAAAGTGCCTAAGTGACAAAGTGACTAAGTGTTGAAGTAATTGTCCTACAAAAGCATCGATCCTGCTGAGGACGGGACTGCCGAAGACATGATTTCCAAAGTCGTCGATGCCAAAGGTAAAGCCTACCGATGTCGTCATTGTGCCGAAGTCAGTTTTACATAGGCGTTGTGCCAAAGTCGGCTTGATTTAGGCGTTGTATCAAATTTGGCTCGACTTAGGCACTGTACCGAAGTCAACTCGATGAAAGGACCATGCCGAAGTTGGCTTCGGAAAGTGAGATTGGGGCGAAGTGGTAAGTTTGGCCTTAAGCGATATCAAGACTAAACCGTGATCGACTTAGGCGATCCAAGAATAATGGGAATTCACGAAGGAAAAGGAAGCTTCCCTTTATCATTTAGGAATAGAATTAGCCGACTTAGATTAGTATATATACTCGTGTGTCTTGAGAAAAAGATCTGAAAATTGATTCACAAACACTTGTACGGTAAAAGCTTTCTTACGAGCAATAAAAATGATATAAGATTGGAGTCCAGCAAATCTTATTGATCACAAGATGTCAAGAGTTGACAAACTAAATGGATTGAATATCGCCACACAAAGGTGTGAAAGGCTTCGTTATGAGATCACAAGCTTAAGTCTAAGTGATTCCACACAAAGACAGAGACTCACATAAAATCAAGAGTGAAGGAATCCACACAACACAAGAACTCGCACAAATACAAGAGAAGTGAATACACACAACTCAAAGTATAGGCTAAAATATAAACACTTACACGTTTTTACATAAATGTAAAAGAGAAAAATTAGCTAAAATAAATTATGGTCTTCAACTCCTTTGATTTAGCCATTAGCCTTTAATGGGAAGCTTATTTTGTAAGATATGATCAAAGGAGAGATATTTCCTAATTCTTTAATGGTTTTAGGACATTTATAATATTCCAAAATAAATGGAGGATCAAGGATTTCTAGCACACAAGCAGCTTTGAATGTTGTTGGAGAGTTAAGAGCTTGATCGAAAAAGGTAACTTGTTCTACACGTTTGAACTTTAGTTGTAGACTTTCTTGATGGCTTAGAGGCTCTCCTTTTTGGTTTATATCCATGGAATTAATGAGGAAAACCATTTGTCTTGATTGGTCTTGATACAAAGGGCTTCGGTTAAGGAAAGAAGGGATGACCGCATCAAAGATTCCCTCTTGACAAGGTTTTGTCCTCAAAACAAAGGCATTAGACCTTTGATCGAAGTGTGCATCCGATGAATCCATAATTTCAGCACACATTGCTTTTGCCTCATCAAAATTTAGTAGCTTGATCATTTGAATAAGAGCATTTTGACAAGCCATTTTTTGGTTGGTGGTAAAGATCCAATGGGATAAGCAAAATATTCTCTGATTTGTTGTTTTTTTTTTCAAAACAGAAAAACCGAAACAAATGAAAACAACTATTATTTTTTTTAGAAAGATTTAATGAATGATATAAACAAACTCAAACTTAAAAGGAAAGAAAGAAAACTGTTTTTATGGGTTTTTTTTTAATAAAAATTGATATAATCAAAGAACAAAAAGCATAAAACATTTTTTTTCTTTTTTCGATAAAAGATGAAACAAAATAAACACACAACGAGAAAAATAGAGGATATGAGCTTTGAGCTCTGATACCAAATGATATAAGATTGGAATCACACCAAACTTATGGTCACAAGGTTTCAAGGCCTACGGCTTGAATGGATCGAAGTTCGCCACACAAATTTGCGGAATGACTTTGTGATAAGAACACAAATCCAATCTCTATGTGAATCACACCCAAAGACAAAGATTCCATTCGCTTTCGAATGGAATCTCACACAATACTCTATTGATCAAAACTTGTATTTTAGGATGAATCCACAAACTAAAATAGACAAGCAAACCAAAGCACAAAGATTTAAGAAGAAAAATCTTTCTTTTCTTTTCCAAAAATTCTAGGGTTAATTAGCTTAATATCAGTGTAGGGTAATATAATTAGGTAACTAACATCAGCCAAATCAAATTTAGGTATATAGCAGTGAAAATTAAAAAGTGGACGATTTTGCCCTTAAAAATAGAAAAAGGAAAGTTGGTAAAAAAATTAAGGAGGCAGTATATCGTGTCTTAAATAGCGGCATTAATTATGTTTTTTCTTTTTATTCTGGTGTTCATCAAGAAATCGATAATGAGATTGATTGATGAATTTTGTATCTTCATTGAGATATCACTAAATATTTGGTGTATCAGATTCGATGTAAAGTCCATAAACTAGTGTTCACAAGCGGCGGCGCTAGGTAGCTCTTTTTGTAGTTAACTATTAAAAGAATGTAATTCAGAAATTAACTGTTTTTGACAAAAATAGTTAACTATTAATATGCCAAAGTTGACTACAAAGAATGGTAGCTCTTTTTGTAGTTAACTATTAAGGGAATGTTTTTGACAAAAATAGTTAACTATTAATATGCCAAAAGTTGACTACAAAGAATGGTAGCTCTTTTTGTAGTTAACTATTAAAAGAATGTAATTGGAAAAAAAGGAAAGTGTTACTGTTTGGTCTTCATCTAGCTCTTTAACGAATCGCAACCTCGCCGAAAAATCCGCCTCGGTAACGTAGGCTCCCTCATCGTCAATTTTGTGTGAAACCCACAAAGAAATTAGGGAGAATTAAAGAGATTGGAGAATGATGATGGAAGAATTCAAGAAATTTGAGAAGAAGAACTGAAGAAATTGCAGAGAAAGGATGTAAACAACTGAGAAGAAGAACTGAAGAAATTGCAGAGAAGGGATGTAAACATTCAAGAAGAAAGCGGCGCTAGGGTAAAGAGATGTAATTAAGTTTACATTTTTTTTTTAAATTGTTCTAAAATAACCAAGGTAAAAAACAAAAACCCTCAGTAAGTAGATAAGGGTCTAATTGGAATTTTATGTACATTAATTGGTAGATAACTAATTATGTTTTCACCATTGTTAGTTAATCAATTATAGGCAGCAAACATAATATATGACCCAATTTCCCAAAATTCTATATCTTTTTACAATGGAACAAATGAGCTTTTTATAGCTCTTACAATGTGATCTTTACAATAAAATACATTTAATGAAAATATCTACATTTATAGAAAATGAGAAAAATTATCTAAATCAAATAAAGTCTTCTTCCACCAATTTATCATTTGACATTGAATGAGAATCCTTTGATTTTTTTGTGAAGTTATGAGGATGAGATTCTCATATAAACCCATGTATTGAAGACCTAGATTTTCTTTTTAATATTGCATCAAAAAATCTCTTTATCTTTCGTGTGTGGTTTCAACCTAGAATCTAAAAAAATCGACAAGTATTGATTGTGCTAGTTATGAATCCCACAAACACCATCAGATCTAGGGTTTCCACCATCAGGGCCCTATTTGCGCTGCTCTGCAGCGTCTATCTACGCAAGCAAGATACTTCTGGAAATCCTCTTTTAGGTACGAGCAACGTCATATCAGGACCAGCTCTGCTAGTCCCTTTGGGAAAAAGAAGACGCTCCCAGGATGACCTCCCTGAGATACGCCACATGCTCTCCAAACTGGTAGAAAAGGTGCAAAGCTAGGACAAATGAGTTCGGACCATCGCAGCTCGCCTAGATCAGCAGAAAAGAGTGTTCTTTTCTTTAGATTAAAGTCTTTGTTTTCTTTTCAAAGTGTTTCTTTGCAAAGAGTGTTCTTCTCTTTAGATTTAATTGTGCTATTCACTTAGCTCTATAGAAGCTGTGAGATTAGTTTGTTTGTGCGATTCAAACAATCTATTTTGTTCACAGATTGAGAGAGTCAGTCACCACGGATTGAGAGAGTCAATCAAACCACCACCTTCCATCTCAACATCACGCTCATTTTTGCAAGCAAGCTTGTAAACTCTTGATTATCTCTTGAACATATGTTTGGTGGATTCCAATCTTATATTAGTTAGAGAAGGCCCAATGACAAGATCCAAGGCCAAACAACTAACAAAGAGGATCAATATTGTGGTGCAAGTCTTCATCGAGCCCTTAGCACCAGGGAGACTACCATCAATCCCTTCTAAAATCACACAAGCAGATTCAGAGTTAGTCATCTCTATATCACCTAAAGCCAAGGAAGATCGAAGCGAGGCAGAACAAGAGATGGAGGCTGAAATGGAAGAAAAACTAGAAGACGAAGACTCATAAGACTTTGAAGATCTAAATGGGGACTTCTACAACAAGTTTCAAGTCAAGAACGCTCCAGAATCATAAGAGCCTCAAACAACTTCACATGCAACGTATCATCCACCTCTACACCAATTTAAGTTGTTTAATTTATATATTATCTTTGTAGGGGAGTCAAGCTTGAACAACGGCTAAGTACAACCCCAAAATGACAGCAACTTCTTTAGTTTTAGAGTCGCTGCCATAGGTTCTTTTTCTTGCTTTAATAAAACGATGCACTTTTGTTTAAGGTAGATTTTAGAAGTGTTGTTGTTTTTCATTAAAAGTCTTGTTGTTTCGAGTCTTTTTTTGTTGTTTTTCTTTGACTCGAACCCTAGAAGGTTCAAGCTGAATGACTTTTTATAAAGTACCACATGCACCTTTGTAGTCACCCTACTTTTGAGATATCCAATAAAGAGCCGTATTTCTTCACAAGTATTCTTGAGCGAATCCTCATCTTGTTCGATACTGTGTGTGTGATTCACATAAGGGAGAGCTTTGGTACCGTATCAGAGAGTAATCACCACTCTCTGTCGTGCTATCGATCCATCATCACGTCATCTAATTGGTCTCACATGAAAGAGCGACTGCCATCATGTCTAATTCCCATCTTCGACCATCTATTGATGATGGATCTTTGTTTACTCACACGTTTGTTCGTGTTTGGTTTTATGTTTTTAAAAGGATTTTTCAAAAATTTATTTTCAAAAGAAAAAGAAAAACGTTTTATAAAATAATAAGATAGGAATTATGACACTTTTCTAGGATTGACGTTTTGATTTCAAAGACTATGTAACCATTGTTGCAGGGTTTGTTCGTGACAATCGATTCTAAAACCTCATGATGGAGCTTCTATCCAGAAAATTTCTACTTGCATTTGTTTTGATGGATATGATTTTGACTCTCTTTTTGGACTACTAATATGATTTTTGATCCCTTCTTACTATGAATATTAGATCAAGGAAACGAATCACACATTCATGACATCTTATCCTCTTTTACCACTCTTTGTTGTCATGAATGACCAACTCATCTTAAGTTGGTACTGTACCTAAAACCTTTTACCTCTTTTCGGACCTCATGCATTCTCTTTTAGTTCATACTTGCATATATGTGCAAAAATGTTGGAGAGAAAAGAATCGACGCAATTTTCCAATCACTAGAGATGCGACGATTTTGTTAAGAATGGTGGAGTACAAAGAACGAATTACAAAGAGCTTGGCCATTCCTTGAATACTTAAAACACGGTAATATTTCGTGCTTATACTTGACTCATATCAAATAGATACCATTTTCCGCTTTCAAAAAGAAAAAAATAAGAAAAAGAAAAGAAAATCCCAAGGAAAGGAAAACAGTTGTCTAAGAGTCTTATTGCCAAAAAATACCCAAGGAATGTCATGATACAAAAGGAGAGATGAGTTAAAGAGATTTCAAGTGATTCCCGCCCAAAGATCTGAGTATTAGGAGAAAGACGTGAAGAAGTGGTTGGAAAATTGTGGACATCAATAGTGATACGCCCTTGATCTCTTGTAAGACTGTGATATGGTGGATGAACGTTAATGGGAATGGAAGATGGATCGATTGGTGCCACAAAGGAGTGCGGAATAATCCTTTGATAAACCGGGTTTTGATTCTTTAGATATGACACACTAAAGAGATCAAATTGCTAGATATTACACACCAACAAAGACACAAGTTTAAGAAGAGATTTTGATAAATAAAACTTGAGTGCCTACAAAGGAGAATTCGACCAGAATATAAAGGAGAAGGGAGGATAGTGTTTAAAGATAAAGTAATAAAAGCAAACATAGGAAATAACACATAATAAATAGGTGATATAATACGTTTTTGGCGCATTCTAACCTTTGTTTTGTAGGTTTTTATCAAGTTTTTCACTCTCTTTCGAGTCATTCTAGGCACTAAAGTGGCTGGAAGCAAGGATTTGAAGTTTTCAATTGGATTTGGCGAAAAAGAAGGAAGAAAGGATATTTTTGAAGATTCTGCCCAGAAGAAGCACCTGCGCTGGAGTTAGGTGCTCCTGCTCCCCAGCAGATTTACTTATGGGCTTTTTATTAAACCCTAATTTTGTAACCCTATCTTTGGGCCAGCAGCCGTGGGCCTTTAAATAGGTCTTTCCCTAGATTTTTGAGGAGGATCACGCCACAAGGCAGCAGCAAACACAAGAGAGATCAACGAGTGAGAGAGAGAGAGATTCGAATACTTGTCTTAGATTTTTTCTTGGAGATTTGTCTTCCACGTTTTTTTATTGAAGTTTTCTTAAACCCTAATCTCTTTACTTTGATTCAATGAAGTTTCTCTTATCACTTGCTGCTGTTGTTTGCTTGAATATGTGCGAGTAATCTTCTTTGTTAGGTTGAGGGTTCGATGGGATTAGAGAATCATAACTAAGCATAGATAGGTTTTGAAACATCACTTGATATCTCCATCTATAGTCGATCGTATTGCCTAGACTAGATTGATCACCTAGCCTTTGATTTTAGGTTAAATTTACTCATCAAAAGTGTTTTGAATTGCTTGAATTGACATAGATGGACGAGTTGTCTTTAGCCAACGACAGTTGAAGTTAAAGCAACTTGTGAACAAATCAACCCTAATCGTTTAATGCTCTTCATTCTTTGTAACCTCAAACGACAGTTTAGGGTGTTAGATTGTTTGTTGAAGTAGTTGATGCCACGACAGTGGGTCCTCTTGAATCTATGGTTGAGTTCTAGATTGGTTCATAACTTGATAACCTGAATAATTGCTTGGTTTTGATATCCTAATCCCTGAGATATATCCTTTGATCTAACGCCTTTCCACTTATTGTTTACACCGAATTTTACTTTTGTTTGCTTTGATAAATCGTGACACTTAAACCATCTTTTGATCGCTTAGCTGAAGTTGTATCCCATAGAATTAGAGTGTATTGCTGGTCCCTTAACGAACCTTTACTATTTCTATATCGATTTAGTGAACCTAGGTTTTATCTTTTGAAACTGGAAAGCTCTTTCATCAATAGGGGCCTTGCATGAAGACTTCATGGGCTGGTTTTCCTCTCCTTTGGTCGAAAATGAACTCCATAATGTAAGCTGAATGTCGGTCCAATACTATTAGATAATATGCTAAAGGATTTAAATAAATGGACATACAAGTATCTATCTTATGCCTAATTAAAAACCTTGGTGAGAAAAACCAAATTGGGACAAAAACTCAACAAAGGGAAAAAGAGTACAAAGATAGACACTTTTCCCATTCATTTAAATCAATTAGCTTTGACCAACATCAAAGTACCTTTGTGGGGATGTTCTTGAATCTTTATTTGATTGACTAGGATCTCCATGGTCTGATTGAGCAACTTGGTCTTTGATCTCGTCATTGGACCCGTGGGTATAACCATTGCATCCGCAGCTACGAGCTTGTCTTCCTCTCCATGATCCAAGCTCTCCTCAGCTACTAGCTTGTCCTTGTCCATGCTCGCATCATCCTCTCCCACTTGAAAATGATTTTTCCTCAAATCTGTTTGATCTGCCACAAAAGGAGATAAGTCAGAAACATTAAAACTAGGACTCACATTATACTTACCTTGAAGATCAAGCTGGTAGGCGTTGTTGTTGATCTTCTTGATGATTCTAAATGGTCCATCAATCCTGGGCATAAGCTTAGATTTCCTTTCAGCTGGAAACCGTTCCTTCCTCAAATGAACCCATACCGAATCTCCAACTTCAAAGATCATCTCCTTTCAGCCTTTGTTTGCTTTTGCAGCATATTGCTTTGTTTTCTCTTCTATATTCTTCCTTGCTTGTTCATGAATCTGTTTCACCATCTCAGCTTTCTTTTCACCATCAAAGCTAGTTCTTTCACTCAAAAGTACAGGTATTAGATCCAAAGGAGACATAGGATTAAAACCATACACAATCTGAAAAGGGGAATACTTAGAAGCAGAATGCACTGAATGATTATATGCAAATTCAACATGCGGCAAACATGCTTCCTAAGTTTTCAAGTTCTTTTTAATCAATGCTCTCAACAATGTGGACAAGGTTCTATTGACTACTTCAGTCTGCCCATCAGTTTGTGGATGACAAGTAGTAGAAAAGACAAGTTTAGTACCTAGTTTCGTCCACAATGTTTTCCAAAAATAACTCAAAAACTTAGTATCCCTGTCAGAAACAATTGTCCTAGGCATTCCATGCAATCTCACAATTTCCCTAAAGAACAATTCAGCTACATGAGATGCATCATCCATTTTATTACAAGCTATGAAATGTGCCATTTTCGAAAACCTATCAATAACCACAAAGATTGAATCTTTTCCAGTTTTAGTTCGAGGTAATCCTAACACAAAATCCATTGAAATGTCAGTCCAGGGATGAGTAGGGATAGGGAGTGGAGTATACAAACCGTATGGCTGAACCTTAGACTTAGCCTGTTTACAAATAATGCACCGGTTGCATAGGCTCTCGACATCTCTCCTCATATGCGGCCAATGGAAGTGATCTTGCATCACTTTAAGAGTTTTGGCTATACCGAAATATCCCATCAACCCTCCTCCATGTGCTTTCCTGACTAATAAATCTCTCATAGAGCAATTAGGAATACACAAACGCTGAGCATAAAACAAAAAATTATCTTGTCGAAAATACTGCCTTTTTCCAAATTTCTTACACAATTTATATATTTCTTGAAAGTCAGCATCAGATTCATATAAACCTTTCAATTGTTCAATTCCCAAAAGCTTGGCATCAAGAGTAGAGAGTAAGGCGTACCTTCGAGATAGTGTATCAGCCACTATATTTTCTTTACCTTGTTTATACTTGATGACATATGGAAATGTCTCAATGAACTCTACCCACATGGCGTGTCTCTTGTTGAGCTTTTGATGGCCTTTCAAGTATTTAAGGGACTCATGATCAGTGTGAATAACAAACTCTTTGGGCCATAAGTAGTGTTACCACGTTTGTAAAGCTCGGACCAATGCATATAGCTCCTTATCATACGTTGGGTAATTCAGTGTGGCTCCTCCAAGCTTCTCACTAAAGTATGCAATAGGCTTCTTTTCCTGCATCAAAACAGCTCCAATTCCAACGCCAGAAGCATCACATTCGAATTCAAAAGTTTTCAGAAAGTTAGGCAAAATCAAAAGAGGGGCATTAGAAAGCTTCTCTTTAAGTGTTTGGAATGCTTGTTCCTGAGGTTCTCCCCATTTGAAGCCCACATCTTTCTTGATTACTTCAGTAAGTGGTGCTGCTAAGGTGCTAAAGTCCTGGACAAATCTTCTATAAAATCCAGCAAGTCCATGAAAGCTTCTAACTTCTCCTACAGATTTCGGACTTGGCCATTCCTTGATTGCTTTAACCTTTTCTTCATCGACTTTAACTCAATCTGCACTTACAACAAAACCTAAAAACACCACATTATCTGTGTAGAAAGTGCATTTACTCATGTTAGCAAAAAGCTTTTCTTCCCTAAGCACATCCAGAACAGATTTCAAATGAATATTAGGATATCATCAAAATAAACTACAACAAAATAAACTACATCAAAAGCTTCTCTTCTAGATTTTTGCTGTATATTAGGATATCATCAAAATAAACTACAACAAATATGCCAATGAATGCCCTAAGAACATGATTCATCAAACGCACAAATATACTAGGCGCGTTTGTCAGCCCAAAAGGCATTACTAACCATTCATATAAACCATTTTTCGTTTTAAAGGCTGTTTTCCACTCATCACCCTCTTTCATTCTAATCTGATGATAACCACTTTTAAGATCAATTTTAGAAAATACCCTAGAACCATGTAATTCATCAAGCATATCATCAAGTCTAGGTATAGGGTGTCGATACTTCACCGTGATTTGGTTGATTGCTCTACAATCAACACACATTCGCCAAGTATCATCCTTCTTTGGTACCAGCAAAACGGGGACAGCATACGGGCTCATACTCTCACGGATATGCCCTTTTTCCATCAGCTCATCAATTTGTCTCTGCAACTCCTTAGTCTCCACGGGATTAGTACGATACGCTGGTCGGTTTGGAAGAAAAGCTCCGGGAACAAAGTCTATTTAATGTTCTATCCCACGGATTGGTGCTAATACCTTCGAGCCTTCCTCTGAAAATACATCTCCATAATCCTGCAAAAGAGACTTTATCTCACTCGGTAATACCGGTGTGGGGTTAGTTAAGCTCGTGAGAGCTTCTTTGAACACAAATAAAAGCATTGGTTGCGTAGAACATTCAGCTTGTTTAATAGCTCCATGACCAACATAAAAATTAGATGACTTACTCATGGGTTCCTTCTTACTCTTAAGGTGAATCTGATCTTGTCTCACCTCTTGCGGAGTCATAGGAACTAGAACCGTTTTTCTGCCTCGGAACTCAAAAGAGTGTCGGTTTGAGAATCCATCATGCGTCACCTTCCGATCTGATTGCAATGGCCTTCCAAGAAGAATATGACCTGCTTCCATAGGTAAAACATCACATAAAACATTATCTTCATACTTACCGATTGAGAGTGGCACGATAACTTGAGTTTTGACCCTCATTTCACCGCTGTCAATAAGCCATTGAAGATCATACGGATTTGGATGTTTATGCTCATTTAAATCAAGTTTCTTGACCATTGTTTCACTTGCAACGTTGGCGCAGCTACCTCCGTCAATGATGAGGCTACACACTTTTCCTTGAACGAGACATCTGGTGTGAAATAAATTTTCTCTTTGTTCATGCTCTTTAGGCTTGTTTTGTATGCTTAGAGTTCTTCTAACAACAAGCAGTTCTCCAGACATAGGTAACTCTTCATGTTCCTCCATTGGGGTCTCAAAGTCTGAAGGTTCAAACTCTGGTGGTTCATCCTCTGAATCAATCTCGCCATTGGCTTTTAAAACCATGATCCTCTTGTTTGAGCACTCGTTGGCGTAGTGTCCTCTTCCCTGACATTTAAAACATCGAACGTTACTAGTTTTAATTTCAAATTTATCTTTAGATACCTGAGTAAAAGATGCTTTATTCTCTGGTTTTGAAGTAGGAAATGGCTTGTTGTTTCCTTGGTAAGCAGATTGCTTATCTCAGACATAGCTTGGTTTAGAAAAACTGTTTCCAGCCCATAGTTATTTCATGAGGATCCTTTTCTCTTAAGTTGTTGTTCGATCATAATAACTTTGTGTAACATCTCCTCAAGGTCCATGTAGTGCTGCATCTCAAGGCGGTCTTGTATGTCACGGTTAAGACCTCCCAAAAACCAAGACATAGTAGCTTCACTATCTTCTTGTAAATCTGCCCGAATCATCAAGGTTTCCATCTCTTGATAATAATCTTCTACGGACCGGTTCCCTTGTGCCAATCTTCTCAGCTTGTTGTGTAATTCCTTGTGGTAATGACTTGGAACAAATCTCTTCTTCATGATCCTTTTCATTTCAGTCCACGTCTCAACGGGATACTCTTGGTTTCTTCTTCTTGATGTCACGAGTTGATCCCACGAGCTAAGGGGATTTTGATTTTGTAACCAGAGGGTTTTGGTTGTCTAGCTTCGTGCACACGTCTAGGTCTCCTTCGGCTACCATGAGAAGCACTACTTTGATGGTTGTTGTAGTACTCGACCGCTTCTTCATCTCTTGGATGTCTCTGAAAATTTTGTGGCTGTCTTGACTGTTGGGATCTTTGGAGTCTAGAGTCACGATCTGATTTGTTTCCCATCTCAAGGCGTAATGACTCCATTTGATTGTTCATGAGCTCGATTTTCTCGTTCATGAGTCGCTCCACTTTTGCTGTTACAGCTTCAATCAACAATCTGTTCTGTTGGTTCTGACTAATCTCTTCATCCTCTGATTCGGCCATGTTTTCCTGAGAATTAAACACACAAACCACAGTAAAACGTTCTTTGGAATGATTTAAAACAGAACAAATGTGAAATAACAAGAATTTTCTGCACACTTCACAAAGATTTTCAAACAGACAGTGATGCTCTTAAAATTCGTTTTAAAATTCAAATCAACTCCGGGAAATCTTGATTCCAATTTTAAAATTAACTTAACTCATCCTAGAACTAGAATCAATTAATGAAACATCAAAACAAGTCATAGCCAATTTTAGAAAATTCGAACAATACAGAAGACGAACAGACAATTCTTTCAAAATAGTTCTAAATGTAACTCCAGAATTCGATCAACGATAACTAACAGAATACGACTTAGAACAAGACAATTCAACAGCAAATCTGAAAGATCAGATTCCGAATGACAAGACACGGTTGGTTTTAAATGATTTCAACGAACAGCTTGAGAACGAGAGCACTTAACTTCTAAACGCTGCTCTGATACCACTTGATACGCCCTTGATCTTGTTTAGAAGTGTGATATGGTGGATGACCGTTGATGGGAATGGAAGATGGATCGATTGGTGCCACAAAGGAGTGCGGAATAATCCTTTGATAAACCGGGTTTTGATTCTTTAGATATGACACACTAAAGAGATCAAATTGCTGGATATTACACACCAACAAAGACACAAGTTTAAGAAGAGATTTTGATAAATAAAACTTGAGTGCCTACAAAGGAGAATTCGACCAGAATATAAAGGAGAAGGGAGGATAGTGTTTAAAGACAGAGTAATAAAAGCAAACATAAAAAATAACACATAATAAATAGGGGCCTTGCATGAAGACTTCATGGGCT
Source organism: Arabis hirsuta (assembly GCA_964056655.1). Classification (NCBI taxonomy): domain Eukaryota; kingdom Viridiplantae; phylum Streptophyta; class Magnoliopsida; order Brassicales; family Brassicaceae; genus Arabis; species Arabis hirsuta. The sequence goes on from OZ053304.1 coordinate 17,015,332, forward strand.
GGTTTTCCTTTCCTTTGGTCGAAAATGAACTCCATAATGTAAGCTGAATGTCGGTCCAATATTATTAGTGTTAGATTATGCGGAATTATCAAAGAGAGAGTAAGATACTCGGAGAATAAGAGGAACATATTTTAGAAGTGAGGAATCCTCCTTGAATTCAATTCATTACAATGAGAGCTTATTTATACAGATTGGAACAGACCTCCAACGTTCACAAGGGCCTAACGGCTAGATGATCTAAGCCATTCATACATCATACTTAATCCTAGGCGTCCATTTGAATTTTGTTCACATACAAGTGGGAAGTGGTCCACACGGATGATAGTGACTTGACCAGGTGGTCCAAAGTGGTCCCAAAACAGCTCCAAGGTATTCCAAGCATATACAATCCATTTTGTATCTCTACGGATGTCTACGGATACGTATAAACGTATTGTATGGTTTAATACTCCCCCTCAAGCTTAACTTATAGAGATAAGCTTTGAACTGTGCAATTCACCTCATTAAAATCTTAGTGGGAAAACCACGTGGGATAAAACCACACTGAAGGAAAAAGAGTATGAACTCCACGGCTACTTGATCTCTATAAGCCCAAGCTTTGGAAGTATGAACTCACACACCTTTAGACTGGCGGCTTTTGTAAATATGTCTGCGAGTTGGTCGGAACTCTTTGTGTAACACGGAAAGATCAGTCCTTGTTCTACAGCTTGACGCACCTTATGGCAGTCCACTTCAATGTGCTTAGTGCGTTCATGAAACACCGAATTAGAAACAATGTGAATGGCGGCTTCGTTGTCACAATGCATTGTAATTGGATCTTGTGATTCAATGTCCAACTCTTTGAGGATAGCCTTGATCCAAGTGAGTTCATTTGTGAGCTTCTTCATGGCTCTATATGCTACCATGCACTCGAACATGCTACCACCTTTTGCTTCTTGGTTTTCCATGTAACTAGATTTCCTCCTATGAATGTACAATATCCCGTAGTAGATCTTCTATCTCTTCGGTCACCAGCCCAATCGGCATCGCAATATACAACTATCTCTGAACTTTCATTACGGCCCATCCATATGCCATGACCCGAGGTTCCTTTGAGATACCTTAGGATGCGATCTATCATGTTCCAATGGTACACTTTTGGAGCTTGCATGTGTTGACTCACTTGGTTTACTGCAAAACACACGTCGGGTCTAGTAATTGTTATATATATAAGTTTACCTACCAACTTTCGGTATTGCTTAACATCGTCAAATGGGCAGTCCTCTATCTCCCCCCTCTCGTTCTACTTTGTAGCCTTCTTCTAGGGGAGTTTTGGCTGGTTTTGCATCCAACTTCCCTGTTTCACTTAATAAATCATGAATGTATTTCCTTTGTGATACAAAGAGTCCCTCCGTAGAGCGGCACACTTCGATTCCTAGGAAATAATTTAGTTCACCGAGATCTTTAATCTCAAATACGGATTTAAGATAAGCTTTAGTGTTTTGGATACCTTCCTTGTCATTCCCGGAGATGATGATATCATCTACATAGATTAGAATGACCACGATACCTTCTTGGCCGTTTGAGGTGAATAGCGTATGATCCGATTCCGACCTTTTGAATCCTCTATCTCGCAATGTCATGCTCAATTTGTGATACCAAGCTCTCGGTGATTGTTTTAATCCATAGATTGCCTTCCTTAGTCGTCGAACCTTCCCGGGTGCAATTGAATCCTCAAGTCCCGGTGGAGGAGTCATGTACACTTCATCTTCTAATTCTCCTTGAAGAAACGCGTTCTTGACATCCATTTGCCATAGATCCCACTCCAAGTTTGCGGCTAGAGATAAGATGATTCTTACGTTGTGTAGCTTGGCCACCGGAGCAAACGTATCCTTGTAATCTTCTCCATATGTTTGGGTGAATCCCCTCGCTACTAGTCTCGCCTTGTGCCTCTCTATCTCGCCACTACTTAGGTATTTAATCGTGAAAACCCATTTTGAACTCACGGCCTTCTTCCCTTTAGTTAAATCGGCTTCATCCTAAGTGTGGTTTAGTTCCATAGCGTTCCGTTCTTCACCTACGGCTTCTCTCCATACTTTGTGTTCCTTTGCTTCGTCATAGTTTGTCGGAATATACTCTTGATCGAGTTGGCCCATGAAGATCACATGCTCTTGGGGAATATGAACCAGATTGCATACGGCCTGGATCGGGTGAGCTACCGCATTGCTATTGTAGTAGACTCGTGTATTCTTCCAATTAGATGTGGGAAACTTCTGTCGGGTACTCCTTCATTGCGGTTGTGGTTGTGACTACCGCATATTCCTTCTTTGCGGTCGCGGTTGCTCCTCTTGACCCATCTTCACCTCTGATAAGAATTAGCGGGTTCATGTTGGCTGCCTTTTTTGCTGCTCGGTTGGCTCGTTTCAACTAGCTCTTCGTTCCGGTTGCTCCTGGTAATGCGATTAGGCATAAACCTGAAACACACACGACAAAGAGAAAATAACAAGTATCAAAACAAAATAAAATAAAATAAAATAAAAACTTAGACAAAACTCTAAAATCAAAAATCGAATGGTGATTTTGATTCCCCGGCAACGGCGCCAAAATTTGATATGCTCAAATTTACCCTGAGCTACTCTCTCAAATTAAGAGATCGTAGTAGTACTTAGGGATCAAATCCACAGGGAATCAATTCACACAAACAATTATGAATTCAAGTTATGCTAAGTAAAAAGTGATAAATGTAAATTAAATAGCAAAAGTAAACAAGTGAATGATTATCAGGTTCTTGAAATCAATTAGACAAAAGGTTAGGCATTGGGTAATTCGTAGGAATGACTTGAAATACGGTCGTGTCGATCGACACAAAGGTATGTGTCGATCGACACAGAGATGAAAACGGTTAGGATTTTATTAAGAACGGTTCTAGAACTCAAACACGAATATAAAACCAATCAACTTTCGTTGCAGAGATTATCTATGACTAAATCCCTAAATTCCAAATTTCTTTGCAAATTCAGTGAATAAAGACAAGCATTAAGTTCAGGTTCAATTGTTCACAAAATTACTAAGCCAAATTTCTTTGCGAATAGATAATTTTGCTCATCTAAGATTATGTCCGGTTGTTAATAATACTTTCGCATCTATTAAAGCAACGTAGGATATCCAATTTCAGTTGATCAATCCTAAAATCAGAGTTAAATCAATCTAGATGAAGAACATATAGGTAAATCCTAACAGGATTTCAATCCTACCAATTTCTCATCAAACCTTTGAATCACCCTAAACCTAACAAGCAAACTACTCAGACATAGATGCAGTAAACATTATGAATGGAATAAATTGCATAAAAGAGATAGAGTAAGTGATACAGAGTTTTAGATCGATGAAGTCTGAAAGTCTGAAATCTCCTAAAAGCTCCGTAAATCTCTGAATCTCCAAGTCTTAATTCAAAACAAGATAAAAACATGAAAATCTAAGGAAAAACTATTTATATTGTCTAAAAATCGGATTGGGCCTTGGTGTAAACTTCTGGGCTTTTTGGGCCTAAGAGAAATTTATTCAATGTTCTCATCAGACACGATCATGTCGATCGACACACAGGCCCGTGTCGATCGACACAGACATGTAAAATCGACTTTGACTTGATCACTTTAGCTCTTCTTTCCTCGATGCTCCAAAATGCTCCAATCGCTCCCATTAAGCTCCAATCGTCATTCACCCTACAAAGACTCTAAAACAATAGAAAAATACCAAAAAGACTCTATGAAAAAGGACTTATATCATGGTTGAAAATGGGTAAAAACCATGATATATTAGTGCCGGATTGTTCGGCTTCGGGAAACCCACTGCCCCCCTCATGTTCAAGAGGGGTGACCGCAGACGGAATGGCTCCTGAGGTCACCGCGTCAGAGTTGGAGGCTGCCGCATCACTGCCAGAGGCTGCCGCACCTGGGCCTGCGGCTGCCGCATCGGGAGGTGAGGCTGTCGCATCTGTTGAGGCTGCCGCATCTGGTGAGGCTACCACACATGGGCCTGAGGCTGCCGCACCTGGGCTTGTGGCTGCCGCATCCACCGCATCATGTGAGGATGCGGCAGGCAGGTTGCCGAGTGACTCTAATATGCGTCTAAGGGTAGTGTTGTGGTCCGAGGAGGCATGAGAGAGATCCCTCAAGTTATCCCTGTCTCTTTCTTCATAGTACCCCTTTGTCTACACAAAATTCACATCCCTCGACACAAACACCTTTCTTGTGTCCGGAAAGTAACACTTGTATCCTTTTTGTGTTGTGGAGTACCCAATAAACATCGACTTCACGCTTTTGGCTTCAAGCTTATTACGTTATTCTCCTGGTACAAACACAAAACACACATCCAAACACGCGTAAGTGATTAAGAGATGGTTGAGTGTTATTTAATACCTCGAATGGAGATATATCGTTGAGGATCTTGGTAGGAATGCGGTTAATGAGGTAGCATGCCGATATCAATGCGTCGCTCCAAAATTTCTTTGGGACATTGTTGTGAAACATTATGGCTCGTGCCACTTCCATCAAGTGCCTATTCTTCCTCTCGGCCACTCCATTTTGTTGTGGCGTATATGGGCATCTTGTTTGGTGAATGATTCCATGTTTTCCTAAGTGTTGTTGGAATGCATTGCTTGTTTATTCACCGCCATTGTCACTTCAAAAATTTTTAATCTTAGCATGATAATGGTTAGTCACATACATTTGAAAATTTGTAAATGCCTCAAGAACTCTATCCTTTGATGGTAATAGTGTTACCCATGTATACTTCGATTTTTCATCAATGAATGTGACAAAATATTTATGATGACCTCTTGATTCACACGGTGAGGTCCAAACATCCGAATGTACTAAATCAAAGCAATTTTCATATATCGTAGAAGACTTGGGAAACACCGATTTACAATGTTTACCAAGTATGCAAGCTTCACATTCATCATTTTTTAAAATAATTCTAGGAAACATTAAACTTAATGCACGCGAATGAGGATGACCTAGTCTAGCATGCCAAATATCACTACTAATATCCGAAGTACTAAACGAGCATGATAATGATGGAATGGGTGGTTTTTCTTCAAGCACATACAAGTCATCTTTGACCCCCCCCTTTTCCGATAACCTTATCCATCTCAATATCCTGAAAAGTCACACCATTAGGACTAAAAATAGCAAGGCAATTCAAGTCAGTGGTGGCTCGTTTAACCGACAATAGATTCGATGTAAAGGTAGGCATATAAAATGCTCTAGATTCATTGTCAAACAATTTGAGATTTCCAACGCCTTTAATTGGGATTTTGGTACCATTCGCAATAATCACATTTCCTAGAGCCGATTCTATGTTGTTAAGTAGCTTAGCATTACTAATCATGTGGTGAGATTCACCCGAGTCTACAACAATAGTATCTATAGGATTGTGAGCATAGAAATTTGTACCAGATTCTTTTAGGGAGGCAATGGCTTTGATGAGAGCGTCTAGATCGGCCTTTCTCACGAACTCGCCGGCTGCCGCATTTGCAATGCCTTCGCCGTTGGTTGGGGTTCCAACTGGTTTTAGCTCCTCCATCGGTTCATGTGCTACATTTACCCTTTGCTCCTTGAACTTGTTCGGCTTAAGATGTGGATGTAAAATCCAACATTTGTCCTTGGAGTGACCTTTCTTCTTGCAATGATCACACACCAATCCTCTTCGGTCTTCGGGTTTGTACACACCTTTGTTGGCTGAAATGAGTTCTTTCCTTCCACCGAATAAACCTTGGGAACCTTCCTCCTTTTGGATTTGTGCACATACTTCATCAAGACTCGGCAGCTTGTTTGCGCGTAGTATATGTTTGATGAGATCGTTGTAGTGAGAGTTGAGGGTCATAAGTAGTCCCAAGACCTTATCTTGCTCACGCCGTTCATGTAGCACTTCTGGATCGTTAGAGCTTGGCCGTAACATGTCGAGTTCGGCCCAAAGCGATCTATACTTCCCAAAATGTTGGCTAAAGTCCATATCCTCTTGATGGAGCTCGTACATGGCTTTCTTGACCTCAAAGACACCGCTCAAGTTGGACGTGTTGCCGAACACCTTTTGTAGGGTGTCCCAAAGCTCCTTAGCCGTCTCAGAGTAGGAGTATGCTTCAAGGAGAGGGGCTTCGAGTGAGTTTTGAATGATGGCGAGTACCAATTGATCCTCTTGGAACCACTGGTTTTTGTCACCATCAAGAACCACCTTCTTGCCTTCTTTCTCAACCGTCCCCTTCGGAACTTCGCTCTTAATAAGGTGGTTCCAAAGTCCACGGCTGCACAAAGCTGTCTTGGTCGTTCTTGACCACAGTAGGTAGTTTATACCCTTGAGAGTAACCGGAATAGCTACTGGCCTTGAGTTATCCATGATTGAGATTTCCAGCAGCTAACAGATCGGTTTTGAGATGAATCTTGATGAGATTGAGATTAGAATGGACTCGAATGTAGGCTTGAATTGCACAGAACAGAACGTGAGGGTGGTTTTGAATAGGATGTGATGATGAACTTGAACAAGAATGTAAAGAATATAGAGTTTTGGAGCTTAAAGCTCTGATACCATGTTAGATTATGCGGAATTATCAAAGAGAGAGTAAGATACTCGAAGAATAAGAGGAACAGATTTTAGAAGTGAGGAATCCTCCTTGAATTCAATTCATTACAATGAGAGCTTATTTATACACGTTGGAACAGACCTCCAACGTTCACAAGGGCCTAACGGCTAGATGATCTAAGCCATTCATACATCAGACTTAATCCTAGGCGTCCATTTGAATTCTGTTTACATACAAGTGGGAAGTGGTCCACACAGATGATAGTGACTTGACCAGGTGGTCCAAAGTGGTCCCAAAACAGCTCTAAGGTATTCCAAGCATATACAATCCGTTTTGTATCTCTACGGATGTCTATGGATACGTATAAACCTATTGTATGGTTTAATAATTAGATAGTATGCTAAAGGATTTAAATAAATGGACATACAAGTATCTATCTTATGCCTCATTAAAAACCTTGGTGAGAAAAACCCAATTGGGACAAAAACTCAACCAAGGGAAAAAGAGTACAAAGATAGACACTTTTCCCATTCATTTAAATCAATTAGCTTGGACCAACATCAAAGTACCTTTGTGGGGATGTTCTTGAATCTTTATTTGATTGACTAGGATCTCCACGGTCTGATTGAGCAACTTGGTCTTTGATCTCGTCATTGGACCCGTGGGTATAACCATTGCATCCATAGCTACGAGCTTGTCTTCCTCTCCATGATCCAAGCTCTCCTCAGCTACTAGGTCCATTCTCACTTGCGATTTTGCGTAATATCTCGCAACCGGAGTCTATGGTAACCCTAAACACTTTTAACATCACCACTAAAATCAGCCTTTCCCAATACAAGCGCCGTCTTCCTTGAATTATGTTTTTGATGGGAAATTTTTATTAAGTCTAAGAGAGTATAAAGAGTCAATTGATTTGAAGTTGAGATTTTCGCAGGGACAGAGATTTAGAGTATGGACATGTTGCGAATTCGTGATGGAAGAAGATGACAAAATCTATGAGCTAATATTGTTTCATGTGGATTATAGGTTTAGAATTTGACACAACGATCTAAAGGATATGTGAGTTCCTCCGAATTTCAAACCTCTTCTCAATTCTTGACATTTGTTTGCTTGAGGACAAGCAAAAGATAAGTCTGGGGGAGTTGATATGTCCTATATTTTACCACTTTTACTATCTATTTTACTATATTTTCTATATGTTTTAATAAAGCTTTTCAACCAAAAGAGGTATTTTTCTCGTATATGTAGATTTTAAGGTCATAACAGGTTTTATCATCAAAAGGATGCAAAAAGGAGCAAAAATAGTGTTATCTATGATACAGCTACTTATTCAAGTCAAAGGAACCAAGCCAAGTCATTATATCTTGAAGATAAAGCATATTTTCAAGTTGGACAGAATGCATACGCCAGAAGTTCACTGATGAATGGAGAATCAAATTAACTTAGAATATAATGATCCTTGGTGGAACATAGCCCTTTTAATCATCTTGCCAATGAAGTTTGAATTACATCAATTGGAGCTGTACTTTGAAAGATACACTGGAAACACTGAAGACATGTCAAACTGCCTTAAAAGTTTTTACACGTTTCATAAGTGGCCAATCAAAGTGGTCTTGCATCACTTTAAGAGTCTTTGTAATGCAACCGGACTTGATATAGGAGCTGATTTGGACGAGCTGGATGAGAGTGAGGATAGCGATAGAGCTGATGGAGAGCTGCTGTCTGGCCAAACAAGTGTCTGGCTAAAAGCCTAAGGATGTTCTTCCTTCCCCAGCCCATTCCGTTCAAAATCAAGACCCATTCTATTTATCTAAAGGCCCAATTACCAGATCACAAACCAAGAGATTGAAGAAATCGATTGCTGCTTTGGTTTACACTGAACCAGAACCGAATTTAATTGAAGAACAAGACTAGAACCAAGTCAAAATCTACAATTACTCAGTCTTTCACCTTGCCTAGTTTTCTTCCCTTTTCTTTTTCGTAAAACAACAAGTCTGTTGCGTTTCCAGCAAGTTTGCGTTTTATTCTTTCTACAAAACCCTTTGTATTATTTTTAGATCAATCTATTCACTTTTTTTGCAAAAATCTCTCTAAAACCTTGTGAATCCTTTGTTCATCATATGAACATCAATTGCTGAAGAGTTCATTCTCTAATTGCAATCTGTTTGTGATCGAAATCAGAGTTCATTCTCTTGATCATAAACACATCTATACAAGTCGTGATTAGTTCATTGATCATCACTGAAGAATACCAACCATCTCGACTTCTATCCTCTGTTCCGAGCTACTGGATTCACAAGGAAAAAAAATCACATAAAAACACTTGAGAGAAACACTTGTGAGTTGAGAGGCTTCAACTTTTGCTTGTACTAACCTTTTCTTAGTTTAGTTTCTTAAACAGAATGCCATGTCTGATAGGAGCAAGGAGCAAGAGGAATCTGCACCTATTAACTTTAATCAATTGCAGATGGAAGCAATGATGTCTGAAATCGTGAAAAGGATAAAAGCCAATGATCTTTTTAATGACTACTAATGCTTTCTTTGGTCAGACTTCGCAGGCAAGAAGAGTTGCAAGGAATAAGAGGAGAGGCAAGAGGATTGATACAAGAGAGACTGAAAACAATGATACATCCTCTGGAAGAGATACTGATGAAGTAAGATCAGTAAGGACAGCAGCTCAGGCCAGAACCACTACTAACCGAGTACACAGAGACAGATCTGATGATAGTCTTGGTAATCTCAAGCTAAGAATACCAACTTTCAGTGGCAAGAATGATCCTGATGCTTATTTGGAGTGGGAAAAGAGGATGGAGCTTGTTTTTGATTGTCAGAATTTTTCTGAAACAAAGAAAGTAAGGCTGGCTGTGACTGAATTTGGAGGCTATGCGCTTCATTGGTGGGATCAGATTGTTACTACAAGGCGTAAAACAGGAGAACCTCAAGTGGCTTCTTGGTTTGAACTCAAGACAATCATGAAGAAGAGGTTTGTTCCTAACCATTACAACAGAGAGGTCCATCAGAAACTAAGGAGACTTACACAAGGCAGTAGAAGTGTTGAAGACTACTATCAAGAGATAGAGATCCTCATGATCAAGGCTACAGTTGATGAAGTTCCTGATGCAACAATGGCCCGTTTTCAGGCTGGTCTTAACAGAGACATTCAAGACCGTTTGGAGATGCAGGACTATGAAGACATCTATGAGCTTCTTTACAAGGCTGTCCTTATTGAACAACAGCTGAAAAGAAAGAATACTACAAAGGGATCCTATGGCAACAACTTCAGATCATATATCACCAAGGGCGACAAGGTCTTTGTCAAGCCAAAAGAAGAATCAAAGAGCTACCAGCGTGATGATAAGGGTAAGTCACCAGCAGCAAGAGCAAAAGATGTGAAGTGCTTCAAGTGCCATGGTTTTGGACACTATGCTAATGAGTGTACCAACAAGAAATTGATGATCCTCTTAGATAGTGGCGAGCTGGTATCTGAAGAAGAGAAGGCTGATGCATCAGAAGAAGAAGCTATAGACTACCCAGTTCATGGAGAACTTCTGGTTACAAGGAGATCATTGCAAGTCAAGACCAAACCAGAAGAAAATGATCAAAGGGAGAATCTTTTTCATACTAGATGCACTGTTTATGATAAAGTTTGCAGTTTGATTATAGAAGGTGGGAGTTGTACTAACGTTGCTAGTGAATCTCTTGTTGAAAAGCTGGGATTGACGATTGGAAAACATCCTAGACCATATCTTCTTCAATGGCTTAATGAACATGGTGAGTTGAAGGTTACAGAACAAGTAATGGTGCCTATAACCATTGGGAGATACCAAGATGAGATTGTTTGTGACGTTCTGCCAATGGATTCAAGCCATATCTTGCTGGAAGGCCTTAGCAATTCGACAAGAAAACCATTCATGATGGGTTTACAAACCGGCATATTTTTCACCCACAGAGATAAGAAGATTGTTCTTGCACCATTGTCACCACATGAGGTTCATGCTGATCAAATCCAACTTAAACTCAAGCGACAGGAAGCTAAAGACAAGGAGAAACCAGCTGATGCAAAGAAAAACAAGGAGGTTCATCCCATGGCCAAAAACAGTAAGGTTAAGAAAGCTATGTACCTTCAACAGTCTATGCTTTTGTTTGTCTTTAAGGGTGCACTAATGACTTCTTCTGACCTGGAACCGGTGCTACCGAGTGAGTTTGAGTTTATTTTGCAGGAATATGATGATATCTTTCCAGAAAAAAGCCCCAACGGTCTGCCACCAATCCGAGGGATTGAACATCAAATAGATTTGGTTCCTAGAGCTTCTTTGCCTAATCGACCAGCATATAGAACTAATCCTGAAGAGACCAAGGAACTCCAAAGGCAAGTTGAGGAGTTGATGGAGAAAGGACACATAAAAGAGAGCATGAGTCCTTGCGCAGTGCTTGTGCTCTTGGTGCCAAAGAAAGATGGAAGCTGGCGCATGTGTGTTAACTGCAGAGCCATAAATAATATCACGGTAAAGTACAGACATCCTATCCCTAGACTTGATGATATGTTGGATGAATTGCATGGTTCCTGTGTGTTCTCTAAGATAGATTTGAAAAGTGGTTATCATCAGATTCAGATGAAAGAATGAGATGAGTGGAAAACTGCATTTAAAACTAAATATGGATTATATGAATGGCTTGTTATGCCATTTGGTCTAACAAATGCACCCAGTACATTCATGAGATTGATGAACCACGTCCTAAGAGCATTCATAGGTCACTTTGTTATAGTTTATTTTGATGATATTTTGATCTACAACAATAGTTTGAATGAGCATGTTAGTCATCTGAAAACTATTCTTGAAGTGCTTAGGAAAGAGTCTCTTTTTGCTAATTTTAAGAAGTGTACTTTTGGGGCAGATCACCTTGTGTTTTTAGGCTTTGTTGTTACAGCTTAAGGAATCAAGGTGGACGAGGAAAAGATCAAAGCAATTCAAGATTGGCCAAGTCCTAAAAACGTCAATGAAGTAAGAAGCTTTCATGGATTGGTTGGTTTCTACAGAAGATTTGTCAAAGATTTCAGCACCATTGCAGCACCTGTTACTGAAGTTATCAAGAAGAATGTGGGTTTCCAGTGGGGAAAGGCACAAGAGGAGGCTTTACAAAACTTGAAAGGGAAGTTGACTAACGCCCCTTTGCTTGTTCTTCCTGAACTAAGACCTTTGGGATTGAGTGTGATGCTTCTTGTGTAGGAATTGGAGCAGTGCTGATGTAGGAGAAGAGGCCAATCGCCTACTTCAGTGAAAAACTTGGGGGAGCTATGCTGAATTATCCTACCTATGACAAGGAGCTCTATGCCTTGATCAAAGCTCTCGAGCCCTGGCAGCACTATCTCTGGCCAAAGGAGTTCGTGATACACACTGACCATGAATCACTCAAACATCTCAAGGGCCAACACAAGCTGAATAAGAGACATGCCAAGTGGGTTGAGTTTCTTGAAACCTTTCCTTATGTTATCCACTACAAGCAATGTAAGGAAAATGTTGTTGCTGATGCACTGTCTAGAAGGGAATCACATGGAGGAGGATTGATGGGGTACTTTGGCGTGGCCAAAACTCTAAGTATTATGAAGGAACACTTCTTCTGACCAAGCATGAAGAAGGACGTGGAGAAGCATTGCAGCAGATGTATTGTTTGTACTCAGGCCAAAGCCAAGAACCGACCCCAAGGTTTTTATACTCCTCTTCCAATACCTGATACACCTTGGATTGATCTTTCTATGGACTTTGTGCTTAGATTACCTAGGACTAGGAGAGGTAGGGATTCTATCTTTATTGTAGCTGACAGGTTCTCTAAAATGGCTCATTTCATTGCTTGCAATAAGACTAATAGTGCTGTGAATGTTGCTGATCTATTCTTTAGGGAAGTGGTACGTTTGCATGGAATGCCTAGAACCATTGTGTCTTATAGAGATACTAAATTCCTTAGTTATTTCTGGAAAACTCTCTGGTCTAGAATAAGAACTAAGCTCTTGTTTTCTACTACTTGTCACCCACAAACTGATGGGCAAATTGAAGTAGTTAATAGGACCTTGTCTACTCTTTTGCGCACTATGGTTAAGAAAAACATTAAGTCTTGGGAGGTTTGTTTGCCTCATGTGGAGTTTGCTTATAACCATTCAGTTCATAAGACTACAAAGTACTCTCCTTTTCAGATTGTGTATGGGTTTAGTCCTTTGACTCTGGATTTGTTACCTTTGCCTATCAATGAGCAGACTAACCTTGATGGACAGGCCAAGGCCGAGTATGTTATTTCTTTGCATGAACAGGTTAAGAAGAACATAGAAGCAAGGACGAAAGAGGATGAGAAACATGCCAACAAGAAGAGGCGTGAGTTGATACTAGAACCAGGAGACTTGGTATCAATTTACTTAAGGAAAGACAGATTTCCAAATGAGAGAAAGTCCAAACTTTTGCCAAGGACAGATGGGCCATTCAAAGTTCTGGAGCGCATTAACAACAATGCTTACAAGATAAATCTTCAAGGTAAGTATTCTGTTAGTTCAACCTTCAACGTTGCTGACTTGATCCCTTTCTGTGCAGATGATTCGGATTTGAGGACAAATCCTTTTAAAGGAGGAGGGGATGATGCAACCGGACTTGATATAGGAGGTGATTTGGACGAGCTGGATGAGAGTGAGGATAGCGATGGAGCTTATCAGCCCAAACAAGTGTCTGGCCAAAAGCCTAAGGATGTTCTTCCTTCCTCAGCCCATTCCGTTCAAAATCAAGACCCATTCTATTTATCTAAAGGCCCAATTACCAGATCACAAACCAAGAGATTGAAGAAATCGATTGCTGCTTTGGTTTACACTGAACCAGAACCGAATTCAATTGAAGAACAAGACCAGAACCAAGTCAAACTCTACAATTACTCAGTCTTTGACCTTGCCTAGTTTTCTTCCCTTTTTTTTTTCGTAAAACAACAAGTTTATTGCGTTTCCAGCAAGTTTGCGTTTTATTCTTTCTACAAAACCCTTTGTATTATTTTCAGATCAATCTATTCACTTTTTTTTGCAAAAATCTCTCTAAAAACTTGTGAATCCTTTGTTCATCATATGAACATCAATTGCTGAAGAGTTCATTCTCTAATTGCAATCTGTTTGTGATCGAAATCAGAGTTCATTCTCTTGATCACAAACACATCTATAGAAGTCGTGATCAGTTCATTGATTATCACTGAAGAATACCAACCATCTCGACTTCTATCCCCTGTATTGATCAAATGAGTAGAACGGCTAGTATCCGTACGGGTTGTACGGACTGCACGGACTTCTATCCCCTGTTCGTTGCAAACCAGAAAGCAACAAGAGAAAAGCGTGTTTAAAAGAGAAAGAAAAGAGTTTACACCAACAGATTCAAAACCATAAGCTCTGATACCATGTTAGAATATGCGGAATGTTTAAAACTCCAAGGCGCCAACTGTTAAGAACAAAGAAGGAAAGGAGGTTCCATCTGATTCCGAGGCATGGTTTCAAGAGGATCAGGTGGTACTCTCCACTCTTCAAGGTTCACTGTCCACCTCTGTACTTGAGGCTTATTCTTACTGTGAAGGAGCTAAGGAACTGTGGGATACATTAAAGAATGTGTTTGGAAATGTCTCCAACCTCACCAGAGTGTTTGAGGTTAAACGAGCCATCAACAACCTCTCACAAGGTGATTTAGGGTTCAATGAGTTATTTGGGAAGTTCAGAAGCTTGTGGGCTGAGCTGGAAATGCTAAGACCAGCCACACTTGAAGCTTCCATTCTGAATGAAAGGAGAGAACATGATAAAGTCTTTGCCCTTCTCATGGTGTTGAATCTAGTGTTTAATGACGTGATTAAAGATTTACTAAGGGCTGAAAAGTTACCAAGCTTGGATGAAGTGTGTGCCCAAATTCAGAAGGAACAAGGGTCATTGGGTCTGTTTGGGAGTAAGGGCAGTGAGCTGGTCATGGCTAATAAGGGCGAATTGGTGACTGCTAACAAAGGCGCTTATGGGGGCAGAAGAAAGAGAGGTGTGGATATGTGAGCATTGCAAGAAGAAGGGCCATCTGAAGAACAAGTGCTGGATTTTATACCCACATCTCAAGCCTAACCGTGGGAGAGACCAAAGGAAACCAAGGGCCAATGCAGCTACAAGCTCACACGAAGCTGCTGGACCATCAATTCAGCCCGATGACAGTAAAGGAGTAGCCATGAGAGCTTCAGCCGAGTATGTGAAGAAATCCGATCTTGACATCATCATCAAAGCTCTTAAAGAATCTGGTAATCCCATACAAGCCTTTAGCCTTAATGCATTGCATAAACATGACCTAAGTAGTGTTGTTAATCATGTCCTAAGTGATAAACCTCTAATCGTTGATTCTCGTGCAAGCCATCATATGATTAGTGATGCTAAGTTGATTAGTAACATTAAACCAACTTTAGGGAATGTAATTATTGCAAATGGTGGAAAGGTTAAGATTGAAGGAATTGGAAACCTTAAGTTATTTGATAAAGAATCTAAGGCCTTTTATATGCCATCATTTACATCCAATATACTGTCCATTAAGAAAGCCACTTTGGATTTAAATTGTTATGCCATATTCAGCCATAATGAAGTTTTCTTTCAGGATATTGAGTCAAGTAAGCTCCTTGGACAAGGAACAACTAAGAATGGTCTTTATGTTCTTGAAGACACTAAATCATCATCTTTATCTAATGCTTTTGTGTTTACTTCTACTCTTGATAATAATGCATTGTGGCATGCTAGATTAGGCCACCCTCATCATAGAGTTTTAAGTTTGATGTTACCGAATGTTAAGTTAGAGAATAATGCTTGTGAAGCTTGTAGTTTGGGCAAACATTGCAAAACCGTTTTTCCCAAGTCTTCTACCATTTATGAAAAATGTTTTGATCTCATTCATTTTGATGTTTGGACGTCTCCTTGCATGTCTAGAGAGAACCATAAGTATTTTGTCACTTTCATTGATGAAAAATCAAAATACACTTGGATAACATTGTTGCCTTCAAAGGATAGGGTCTTAGAGGCGTTTATTAACTTGCAAAACTATGTAACTAACCACTATAATGCTAAGATCAAAGTATTGAGATCAGATAATGGAGAAGAGTACACGAGTCAAGCATTCAAACAAAATTTGAACAAGTATGGCATTGTGCATCAAACAAGCTGCCCTTATACTCCTCAGCAGAATGGAGTTGCTGAACGGAAGAACAGGCATCTCATGGAAATGATACGCCCAGATTTAAGGATCACTCAACCGGATTATGAAGATAGAGTTTACAACAAGAAGCAGGATGCATGATGGATTGAAGGGTCGCACAACAGATGTGTAAGTCTGCTGATATTCCCACTCCTCAATGCCTCTAGATATGACGCACTAGAACAGCAAAGAAGAGGATGTTACTTGGATATTACGCACAAAGTGACAGGAAATGCTCTTAGCAAAGAACAAAGAGAATTCTATCCTAGAAAACAAAGGAAAATCGATTATTGAAACTGAAACTGAGTTTGCATACATAAAGGAATGAAAGAGACGTGATTTAAATGTTTTTATGGGAAAAGAAGCATAGAAAAATGCAGTAAGGACCGAAAATAAAGAGGAGTCAAAGAACTCTTCATTCCACACGTTTTGGTCAAAGTGACCTTCGACTACCGTCTAGGTTCATTCCATACGTTTTGCTCTTCGTGGATCAAACTGATTCTGATGGGCTTAGTAGCAATGTGATCCACTTTGCCTCATTAAAACCTTTCCTGGAAAACCCATTAGGATAAAACCAAGGAAAAGGAGAAAGAGTACAAATGGTCATATACCCATTTTAGTGATCTTCTCGGGCCTGTATCAAAACCAGAATGGTTTGAGATACGTCTTCTCCAATCCATCTCAAGTCGTAGAAAACAACAGCCTAGTTCCTAGCTTAGACCACAAAGTCTTCCAAAAGTAGCTAAGGAACTTTGTATCCCTATCTGAGACTATGGTTCTGGGCATTCCATGCAACCTACAATTTCTCTAAAGAAAAGTTCAGCAACATGCATAGCATCATCAGTTTTATGGCAAGGGATGAAATGTGCCATTTTAGAGAACCTATCAACCACCACAAAGATAGAATCCCTACCAGCTCTAGATCTGGATAAGCCTAAGACAAAGTCCATGCTAATGTCTACCCACGGATGAGAAGGTATAGGTAGAGCAGAATACAAGCCTTGAGGTTGCTGTTTTGACTTGGCTTGCTTGTACACCACACACCGGTTGCATATCCTCTCCACATCTTTCATCATGCTTAGCTAGAAGAAATGTTCATACAACACCTGGTGGGTCTTCTTAACACCAAAATACCCCATAAGACCACCACCGTGGGCTTCCCTGAGAAACAACTCCCTCAAAGAGCATTGTGGAACACATAAACGGTTATCAAAGAACAAAAACCCAGAAACAAGGTAATACTTCCCATAAGCAGCCTTAGAACACTTACTAAACACCTCTTTGAAATTCGCATCAGTTGCATACAAGTCTTTAATGAATTCAAACCCAAGCAACTTTGTTTCTAGAGCAGAGAGAAGCACATACCTTCGTGATAGAGCATCAGCTACCACATTTTCCTTACCTTGTTTGCAGCGGATAACATAGGGGAAAGTTTTAATAAACTCAACCCAGCGCGCATGCCTCTTGTTCAACTTGTTCTGCCCCTTAAAATGTTTTAGTGACTGATGATCTGTATGGATCACAAACTCCTTGGGCCACAAGTAATGCTGCCACGTTTGGAGAGCTCTCACCAAGGCATAAAGTTCCTTGTCATACGTTGGATAGTTGAGCGTGGCGCCTCCGATTTTCTCACTAAAATAGGCAATGGGCTTCTTTTCCTCCATTAACACAGCACCAATACAAAATCCTGAAGCATCGCATTCAATTTCAAAAGTCTTAGAGAAATCAGGAAGAGAAAGTAAAGGTGCGTGGATCAACTTAGCTTTAAGTGTTTGGAAAGCTTCCTCCTGGGCTTGCTCCCATTTAAATCCAACACTCTTCTTGATTACCTCCGTGAGAGGAGCTGCTATAGTGCTGAAGTTTGGCACAAATCTCCTGTAGAATCTAGCAAGGCCGTGGAAACTCCTGACCTCTCCAATGGTCTTATGATACGAATCCCCTTAGATCTTAACCTCTGAATGAAGCTAAACACACGAACAGATCACTGATGAATGGATCGATGAGGATTAGGGTTGTTTCTAGTTCTGGTGGTGATGAAAATGAATAGAAGTAATGATGAATCAGGGGTAAAACAACCAAGTTGCGGAAGGCTTGATTGAGAGTGAATGGATCTCAGAAGTATTCCACTTATAAGAGAATCAAGGATTCAGATGGCTTTTCTTCACCAAAGGAATCGATGAACCAAACATATTAAAGAGAGGGTTTTAGATAAAATTCTGGTTGTCTATTCAGACATAAAAATGTTCAATATATATAGAGAGAGAGAGCACACACGCTCCTCTTTGTATTGGAAACACACAAGACTTAAAATTAAATGAAACACACTAAAAAATATCAGATTTTCGAATTTGAAAGATAGGTGCATTGCTTCTGGTGCGTGATCAAGTCATACAACTAAGTAACAATGAGATAAGTGAATATCAAACCTCATTAAAACCTTTGCATAGAAAACCCAGTGTGACAAAACTATGCAAAGGAAAAAGAGTACAAGATATCACTTAGTTACTTAGTGTATTACCTTGATCTTCTTCCTTGTTGGCATAAGTGTAGATGTTGTAAATGTCTCCTGATGTTGAAGCTCCCAGCTCGTTTCTCTTGAGCAATGTTTTGATTCCTTTAGCTAACTCCCTAGCTTTAGCTTTAGTGATCACTCCTTCTGGTACCTTGAAAGCTTCTATTAAGTCTTGCATCTCCTCTGTCTCCTCATCAGTTGAGTCTCCTTGTGAGTTGCTTGATAGAATCACATCATCCTCTCCCACTTGAAAAGGATTTGTCCTCAAATCCGAATCTGCAACATAAGGACTAAGATCAGAAACATTGAACGAGTTACTTATGTTATACTTACCGTTGAGATCAATCTGGTATGCATTGTTGTTGATTCTCCTGGTCACTTTGAATGGTCCATCAATTAGAGGCATCAACTTAGACTTTCTTTCAGCAGGAAACCGTTCCTTCCTGAGGTGAATCCAAACCTGGTCTCCTTCCTCAAAGAACATCTCATTTCTTCCCTTATTAGCTTGCTTAGCATACAATCTGGTCTTATGCTCTATGTTCTGCTTAGCTTTCTCATGGATCTTCTTAACCTGCAAACCATTAGCGCCATTGCGGGGGACCAACTCGATACCTCTAATTTTCGTTTACGATTTTAGACTAATCACTAAACTCGTTTTTTTGTTTTTCTTGCGTGTGTTTCAGGTGTATGAACTCAAAGACAACAAGGAGAAATCTTCAAACTCCCCTCGTCACTTTGAGTAACCCTGAGCTTGCGAGACTAGAACGAGAAAACAGACGACAAAGGCCTAATCCCGCTGATATGGGCGATCAAGATGACAACAACATTGCAGCTGAGCTGCAAAGGTTGCAAGAGCAGATGGCTCAAATGGCTCAGATGCAACAGCAGCACGTGCGCGAACAGCAGCAACGAACCATATGGGATATGGACAATCCCCATGCCTATTACCGAAACTGAGCTGCGATAGTTCCTCCCACTGTTGAAAGGAATGACTATGAGATCAAACCACAGATGATATTGCTGGTTAAGCAGCACTTGTTCCATAGATTGCCTGCTGAAATTCCGATGGACCATATAGAGAATTTCGAGGAGATTTGCTCCACGACAAGCTCTAATGGGATGAACCCGGATTTCGTAAAATGCAAGCTATTTCTGTTTTCACTCGCGGAAAAAGCTTCTCGCTGGCTTAAGTCTTTACCTGCTGGATCCATTACGACTTGGGTGCAATGCAGAGCTGCGTTTCTGGATCACTTCTACACGAAATCCAAAACCGCGAGTTTAAGGAACAAGATCTCCTCCTTTCACCAACATTCCGGAGAGTCTTTCTGTGAGGCATGGGAAAGGTTTAAGGAGTATAAGAGAGAATGCCCACACCATGGTTTTTTTGATGAGAATCTGCTTGGTATTTTCTATGATGACGTGGACTGGGACTATAGGAATGCTCTTAATGCTGCAAGTGACGGAGATTTCATGACCAAAACCAGAGAAGGTGTGTATAAGTTGATAGAGAACTTGGCTGTGAGTTCGAGTAACAAGTCCCAGGAGTATGACAGGACTGTGAAATCCAGTGGGATGGATTCCCAAAAGATAGATGACCTCACTGCCAAGGTCAATCTTTTGCTTAAAGCGAACCAAAGAATGGTTCATTTCAGAGGGTTCAACCAGAATTACAGGAATCATCCGAATTTCTCCTATCGGAGTACGAATGTTGAAAACCCACAAGACCAGGTTTACCCACAACAAACCGGCCCCCAGACCTAGAAGCCTCAGGATCAGACTTTCCGAAAGACCTACCCTCAGAATTTCCAAGGAAAGAGGTTCGTCCCTTTTCAAGGTCAGAAACCGCAGTTTTCGAACTTTCAGGCTTCTGCAAGCTCTGGAAGTGGTTCTCAAGATGAGTTGAAAGGTATGATGCAATAGATATTGACGAACCAGCAGAAGTTCGCTACTGAAATCAACACGAAGGTGGATGGTATGTACTTGGACCTTAATGGTTGGCTTGAGGCGGTTTGCAACCACGTAATGAAACTCGACACTCAGGTTGCTCAAACGGCTGATGCAATAAAAAGACCACAAGGAGTGCTGCCTGGTAAGCCGGATATAAACCCAGAGAGTTTGTGAATGCCATAGAACTGAGAAGTTGAAGAGTTTTGCCAGCAGTCGTAAGGACAGAAACTGCAAACTGCCTAGAAGGAGCACCTGCTCCGGCAGAAGGAGCACCTGCTCCGGCAGAAGGAGCACCTGCTCCAACAGAGGGAGCACCTGCTCCAGAAACAAAAAACGATGAAGAACCTGCTGAGCCGATTTCTAAGGTATTACGCCCAAATGAGATTATTCATAAGGTTCGTTCTCGTGTTTACAGGCCCCCTGTCCCTTACCCGGTACCTCCAAGGAAGTCACAGAAAGATTTGGAAGAGGCGAAATATAAGGAGATGTTACAAGATTTGACGGTTAAGCTAACGTTGGCAGACGCGATTCAGATGATACCATCCATGAAAAAGTACGTCAAGGGCCTGGTTACTGGACGGATTCCTTCAGAGTAGAGTGCCATGGTTGTAAGTAAGAATTGTAGCGCTGTGCTACAAAACAAAGCCATTAAAAAGCAAGAGAACCCAGATAAGTTCGTTCTTTTTGTTGATATTGGTCCTGTGCGATTTGCTTGTTCTTTGTGTGATCTAGGTTCCAGCGTGAATCTTATGCCCTATTCGGTTACAAGGAAGCTCGGGTACACAAAATTTAAACCTACACGGATTTCATTAGTGTTTGCTGACAGATCTATTAAGTTGCCTGTAGGAATTTTGGAAGATTTGCAGGTCAGGATTGAGAACATTTTCATCCCAGCAGATTTCATGGTGTTGGAATTGGACGATGAACCAAAGGACCCTCTGATATTGGGACGTCCTTTCTTGCGCACAGCTGGTGCGATCATTGATGTAAAGAACGGAACGATTAGTCTCCACCTGGAAGACATTATAATGGAGTTCGAGATGGATCGGATGTTGAAGAAACCGACCATTGATGGGCAAACTTTTGCCATTGAGGATAATCTCAAAATCTCAGAGGGAGAGATTGAAAAGATTCTTGCTGATGATCCCTTGGATGTTGCGATGACAAAAGCTGAAAGCGTACACGGTTATTTGAGCGAAGATACCATTGGGTTCGTAAGGATGTTGGATTCTGAGCAGATGGAGAAATCGACAGACTTTTTGAGACTCGACGTAGAGGGAGAAGACAGAGCACCTGCTTCTGCTCTTCGGAACTCTGCTGATGCTTGAGCACCAAAACTTGAGCTCAAAACCTTACCAACTGGGCTAAGGTACGCGTTTCTCGGTCCTAACTCCACATATCCTGTTATAATAAATGTTGATTTAAATAATGTGGAATCCGTCTTACTTTTATGCGAGCTTAGAAAGTATAGGAAAGCTTTAGGGTATTCGCTTGATGACATCCCTGGAATTTCACCTGAATTATGCATGCATAGGATACATTTAGAGGATGAATCTAGGACTTATGTAGAGCACCAAAGAAGATTGAATCCGAATTTGAAAGATGTTGTTAAGAAAGAAATTATGAAACTCTTAGAAGTTGGTGTTATTTATGCAATATCTTATAGTAATTGGGTCAGTCTTGTACACGTAGTACCTAAGAAAGGCGGAATCACTGTGATCGCCAATGATAGGAATGAACTGATACATACCAGGACTGTCACAGGACATAGGATGTGCATAGATTATAGAAAGTTAAATGCACCAACTAGGAAGGATCATTTTCCCTTACCATTCATTGATCAAATGCTCGAAAGACTCGCTAACCACCCTTACTACTGCTTTTTAGACGATTATTCAGGTTTCTTTCAGATTCCCATTCACCTGGATGATCAAGAGAAGACAACTTTCACCTGTCTCTATGGCACCTTTGCGTACCGCAGGATGTCATTCGGGCTATGCAACGCCCCTGCAACTTTTCAAAGGTGCATGATGTCTATCTTTACTGATTTGATTGAAGATATCATGGAAGTTTTCATGGATGACTTCTCCGTCTATGGGAGCTCTTTTTCAGTGTGTCTGTCTAATCTATGCAGGGTGTTACAACGCTGTGAGGAGAAGCATCTTGTGTTAAACTGGGAGAAATGCCATTTCATGGTTCGGGATGGAATAGTTCTGGGTCATCGAATTTCAAAAAAGGGTATTGAGGTTGACCGAGCAAAGGTTGAGGTGATGATGACTTTGCAACCGCCAGATTCAGTTAGAGGGATACGAAGTTTCCTTGGTCATGCAGGTTTTTACAGACGTTTCATCAAGGATTTTTCAAAGATAGCGAGACCGCTCACTCAGCTCTTGTGTAAGGAGACTAAGTTTGCGTTTGATGGAGCTTGCCTTGAGGCGTTTCACACGATAAAAGGAGCATTGGTGAGTGCACCCATTGTTCAACCGCCAGATTGGGACCTACCATTTGAGGTTATGACGGATGCTAGTGATTACGCCGTGGGAGCAGTTTTGGGACAGCGAAAGGATAAAAAGCTCCATGTAATCTACTATGCTAGCCGGACTTTGGACGAAGCTCAATGTAAGTATGCTACGACTGAGAAGGAGCTGCTGGCAGTCGTGTTCGCCTTTGAGATATTCAGGTCATATCTTGTGGGTTCGAAGGTCATTGATCATACTGACCATGCAGCTTTGAAATACTTGCTTACCAAGAAAGATGCGAAACCGAGGCTTTTGAGATGGATTTTGTTGCTCCAAGAGTTTGATCTGCAAATCATTGATAAGAAGGGTACTGAGAACGGAGTTGCTGATCACTTGTCTCGCCTGAAGGTCGATGAAAGAGTGCCGCTGGATGATGCACTACCGGATGAACATGTGTATGCTATAGGAATTTGTGTTCTAGAGCACCCAGCCCAGGAGGGAGCACCCGCTCCAGAGGTATTTTCAACTACTGTTTCTAAGACAAATGCACCGTGTTTTCCATGGTTTGGCGACATAGCAAATTACCTCGCTGCTGATCAAGAACCGGCTGACTTTGTGGAAGAAAGAAAGAGAAAGTTCTTGCACGACATACGGAGATACTTTTGGGACGAGCCATACCTTTACAAGCAATGCTCGGATGGCCTTTTTAGGAGGTGTGTTCCTGATGAGGAGATTCCAGGAATCCTATTTCACTGCCATAGTTCGAGTTATGCTGGTCACTTCGCGACTTTTAAGACAGTCTCCAAGGCGCTGCAAGCTGGGTATTGGTGGCCAACGATGTTCCGCGATGCACACGCATTTATCTCACGATGCGACAAATGTCAGAGGCAAGGAAACATCTCGCGACGGAACGAGATGCCTCAGCACTTCATCTTGGAAGTCGAAGTGTTTGACGTATGGGGAATAGATTTTATGGGACCGTTTCCATCCTCCTATGGAAATAAGTACATCTTAGTGGCTGTTGATTACATGTCAAAATGGGTTGAGGCCATTGCTTCCCCAACAAACGATGCCGCTGTGGTTTTAAAGATGTTCAAAACCATAATATTCCCCAGGTTTGGAGTACCGCGAGTGGTGATTAGCGACGGAGGGACTCAGTTCATCAATAGGGTCTTTGAGAACGTTTTAAGGAAGAACGGCGTAAAGCATAAGGTTGCGATGCCATACCACCCGCAGACCAGTGGACAAGTTGAGGTTAGTAATAGGCAGATCAAGGACATCTTACAAAAGACCGTAGGCACCCCAAGGAATGATTGGGCCGCCAAGTTGGACGACGCAGTCTGGGCCTACCGAACCGCATACAAAACGCCATTGGGGACAAAGCCCTTTCATTTGGTGTATGGTAAGTCGTGCCACCTTCCGGTAGAGCTTGAGTATAAGGCGGCATGGGCAGTTAAGTTAATGAACTACGACATCAAACCTGCCTTGGAAAGGCGATCCATGCAACTTAATGAGTTAGAGGAGATTAGGCACCTGGCCTACGAGAGTTCGAAATTGTATAAGGAACGAACCAAGATGTACCACGACAAGAGAATTCTCAACTGAAATTTCCAACCAAATGACATGGTACTTCTCTTTAACTCTCGCCTTAAACTTTTTCCTGGAAAGTTGCGATCTAGGTGGTCCGGTCCTTTCCTCGTCAAGGAGGTTCGATCATACGGAGCTCTGGTATTGTTGGATGCAAAAGGCAAAGAGTTCATGGTCAATGGACAGCGCTCTAAACCGTACCTAGCCGATGCAAACCAAGCCGAAGGTGGAATCATCACCTTAGGCGATGCACCAAAAGCCTAAATGGCTAATCCAGTCAAGTTGATGACTTTAACCAAGCGCTTGGTAGGAGGCAACCCACCGGTATGTTTTCTTTTTCAATTTGAATTTCTTTTGCTACTAACTTTGTTTTCGATCTTTGAGTTTTCAGTTTTGAAAAAAAAAAAATCGTGTTATGGACTACAAGAGGCAGATCGATTGATCCACTCTTTACGATCGATCGATCCAGATGAGGGATTCGACATACAAACCATCGGTTGGTCTAAGGATCGACCTGCAAGTCGATCCGCTGCAAGGTTTAAATCGGAGGGAGCACCTGCTACCCAGAACAGAGCACCTGCTCCCCAGGGTAAAATTTGACATTTAAATTCAGGCCCGCCAAAAGGTAAGTCACGAGAATGAGGGTAATGGGCCCGAGAAATCTGAGGATGTTTTCCAAATTTAATAAGGAAATACAGTTATGTGGGACCCCTAAAAGCCCTAATTTCTCGCGCCCATAACTCCTTCTTCTTCTCGTTCCTTCTCTTTTCGATTTTCCTCCATTAAAACTCTCAAGTCTTTTGCTCAAACCTCAACTTCTTCAATTCTCAACCAATCTGAGCAAGTGTAGACTTGATTTCACTCAAAATTTCATTCTCATTCCGAATCTGCAATCCTTTTCTCAAGAAAATCAAGGTAAACACTCGAAATATCACTGATTTGCTCACTGATTTGTCAATTCGCGGCTTTGCGATTTGTTGGGTAACTTGATTTTGCGTGGGTAGGATTGTGAATTTTGACTAGAAATTTCGATGAAAACTTAAACCCTATTTTATGGAGAAAAATTGGAAATTTAGGGAATGGAGATGCGAAAGCGCGTATGATTCTTTGATTGGTTATCTTGGGCTGTTTGGATTGGTCGAAATTATCTGATTAAATGGCTGGAACTTTGGTCTCAACTTTTCGCAAAAACAGGGGAATTATATTTCGATGTTTGTGTGGATATTTGGACATGAATTTATGCTAGATTTGGTTCATGTTTGATGTTGTCGATGCAGGATGTCAGGACCGCGAACGTCAGTTGGTAACCCATCACGCTCACGCAAGGGGAAAAGAGCCTCCACCTCCTCCCAACTCGCAACAAACCCTTGGCCTCGTGATGAAGGCCAATGGTTCAATTTGAGCGATTCCAACCTTCCACGACATTCGGATGATGCATGGGATCAGAACGACGCCTACTACTATAACAATTGGCTCGACATTGCGATCGAGCCGACTCGGTTCTTGTGTGGGCAGACATTAAAAGATTTGGGGTTGCTCTATGACGTGGGCAGCATTCTTGACGCCTCCGAGCTCACCGATCTCGCCACTCAACCGGATGCTCTTTACCCCGAGGTAGTGCGATAGTGTTTAGCTTCTGCAAAGCTAGTGTATTCCGACCCACGTAAGCCTTTGGCGTCACAAGGGCTACTCTCTTTCTTTGCTGGAGGAAAGAGGTATGAGGTCACAATAGCCGAGTTGTGTGACATCTACGGGTTTGATAAGATGACGGAGAAAGCGCAAACCCCTCAACGCCTCCCAATTGCCCATAGGTTTTGGGACTTTATTGCACAAGGCGACTACTTCTCTCGCTATGCCGCCCAATCCCAGATCCGGAACCCTGCCCTTCGGATAGGAGCCAAGGCGATTAGCACCATCCTCTTCTCCAGAGATGATGCTAGCAACGTCCGAATTGATGAGCTGGTGATGCTTTACAATGCGGTGATAGATACGATTGATCGCGAAGAGGGGCTGAGTTATGATTTCGACGGGTCATTCAACAAGGGTGCCTTGTTCGCTTCGGTGATTGCGGACAAGAGGACAAAGGTTGCAAAGGGCAAGGTCGCTGCGCATACAGAGCGGATAGGCAGTCTCTTAACCAGGCTGTTCATCCACTTCAATATCAACCTTGGGGACTACACATTCAACCCCGTGACAGAGTTTATGGACACTGCTTACCTTATCTCTTGTGAAATCTTGGCTGATACTAACATTTACAGGTTCACTGCGAGGGACAAGACCATCCAGTTCTGCAAATTGCCACCGCCATCCTTGACAGATTTGGAAGTTGCAGCCAACGTTGGGTTCACACCCAGAACAGAGTATCTATGCTCCGCTTCTGGAGCACAGACTGGGAGAGCACCAAAACCCAGGAGGAGCACTTCCTCCACCAGACTTGCTCCTGCTCCCACTTCCGTCCCGGATGCCCCTTTGAGCCACGATGAGGAAGACGAGCTGGCAGCCGATATGCAGAGAACCCGACAGTCCAGAGCACACTACCGCATGCCTTATGCGAGTGAGCTGACACTCGATGACATCTCCGATAATCCCGAGGATGCTAAATATCGCCGTTGGATGGTTGCTTCCACCAAGAAGAACAACGGGCTGCTCCGCAGGATCCTCCACATGCTCCAGAAGGGTTGCAGCAGCTCTCACGCCACTGAGACCATCCTGTCTACAATGTCTGCTCAGCCGCCTGCTTCTCGACCATCCACATCCGCCCGTCCATCCACTCGTTCCTCCAAACGCAAGAAGCCGATTACCAGCTAGGACACCGATGATACCACCAGCGATTGACATCGCTCCTCTATCCTTTTTCAGTATTTCATGAACACTTTTTCTTTTATGCATTTTCACTTTTCTTTTCTTCCTTATTCTCACTCTCTCTTTTCTTATTCTCACACCGAGACGGTGTGAAGTAAGTCTGGGGGGAGTTGCTACTAATCTCGTTTATTTTGGATGTTTTTCTATTTTCTTTGTCCTATTTTGAGTCTTTCTTTTTTATTTGTTTTATTAAGTCAAAACTTTGTAGGGAATTAGGACCTTATCTTATGATGATATTTGAACTATTTGTGTTTAACTTTCTCTCTAGTTACCATTTCTTTAGAGCATGAGTACAAGGTACAGCTGGAACACTTCGGTACACCATCTTCCAGGTTTCATATTGACTAAAAATTTCTCTTGCTATTGGCCCAAAGATAGGGTTTTAGAATTAGGTTTACTGAAATTTCCATAATTGGATTTTCTGGGGAGCGGGAGCACCTAACTCCAGCGCAGGTGTTCCTTCTGGGCAGAATCTTCAAAAAGATCCCTTTTTCCTTCTTTTTCGCCAAATCCAATTGCAAACTTCAAATCCTTGCTTCCAGCCACTTTAGTACCTAGAATGACTCGAAAGAGAGTGAAAGACTCGATAAAAACCTATAAAACAACGGTTAAAATGCGCTAAAAACGCATTATATCAGAAATCAAATCTAGAGGAGACAAGGGATTAAACCCGTACACAATTTTTCAAATGGTGAATACATAGTGGCAGAATGTTGTGCATGATTGTAAGCAAATTCCACATGAGGCAAACATTCTTCCCAAGATTTTAAGTTACTTCTTACCAGGGTTCTGAGCAAGATAGACAAAGATCTATTTACCACCTCGGTTTGTCCATCAGTTTGAGGGTGGCAAGTAGTAGAAAAGGTGAGCTTGGTACCTAGCTTAGCCCACAAAGTTCTCCAGAAGTGACTAAGAAACTTAGTATCCCTATCAGAAACAATCACCCTAGGCATTCCATGTAATCTCACAACTTCTCTAAAGAGCATCATCAATTTTATGACTAGCTATAAAATGAGCCATTTTAGAAAATCTATCTACCACAACATAAATAGAATCTCTACCAGTTTTAGTTATAGGCAATCCTACCACAAAGTCCATAGAGATGTCAGTCCAAGGATGTAATGGAATAAGCAAAGGAGAATACAAACCATGCGGCTGCACTTTAGACTTAGCCTTTTTACAAGTAGCACATCTGGCACATATCTTTTCAACGTCTATACGCATGTGAGGCCAGTATAAATGATCCTGCAAAGCTTTAAGAGTCTTGGCCACACCAAAATGCCCAGCAAGACCTCCTCCATGAGATTCCCTTACTAGTAATTCTCTCACAGAACCATTAGGCACACAAAGCTTATGATTATAAGGTTCGCTAAACTCAAGATCAGTTGGACATAGGTTCTTTAACAGTTCAAATCCTATAAGTTTAGAACTCAAAGTGGATAGGAGAGTGTACCTGATGAGATATTGGCAAGTAAAAGAACTAATGCAACTAAGGAGATGGAACCGCTTGTACCAGTGCTTAAGGAGGACGCATTTGCAATCTCTGATGGGTCTAATACTAAGGAAACAAAGGACAAAGACCTAGACGTGCCACTTGGTCCAATGACTAGGTCCAAACAAGCAAGGTTCCAACAAGCTCTTCATCAACTCTTACACACTATCCAGGGCAGTCTAGAGTGTGCTTATCCAACCACATTGGTTGTGATTCAAGCCGCCTAGATCATTCATCAAGAGAGGTGTTGTGACTTGCACTCTTTTCCTTGGATTGGTTTGGCCCCATTGGGTTTTCCAATCAAGGTTTTTAATGAGGCTTGGGTACAACACTTATACAAAAGCCTCTTGATGAAACTAAGCCCATTTCTAGCCCATTTCTAGCCCATTTCTATCTTAATATTCGTCCAGGAAACAAGAGAGAAGCCTGTTTTCATTTAAACTCAGTCTTTGTGCATTTAAGCCTGTTTTAATTGTTTTTGAGTATTTCCAAGAAGTTGTGCATGTACAGCCTTCTTCTCTTTATATTCTGAACGAAAATCTCAAGAAAATCATCAAACTCTTTTCTATTAAAAACATTCTCTGAATTTTGTTTGATCCCAGTTTGTTTAGTGTATTTGGATTTCGATTCTTACACTCCAAACAACTTCTGATAGTCTGAGAGCCAGTTCTACATCTCTTAGAAGTATCAATTCGATTCACTGCTTGTCTTCATCATCACAATCGTTTGGAGAGCATTCAGGGACGTGATCATCACACCTAGGATCACATCAAGTGGTATCAGAGAAGATCTCCATCCATAGGTTGTGTCTTTCAAACTATGCAATTTTTGACTCTTCATATTCTGTGATCAAATCTGTTCTAGTTGAAAAACGTGTTTATTAGGATCTGATCTACTTGGAACAAGTGTTAGAATTGATAAATAAACTAAACCTAATGCACGAAATTGCAGAAAAGAAAAATTAGGGTTATTCGATTAATTGGAATTTGATTCGTTTTGGTTCAATTCCATTGCTTTCGGATAATCAAAATTGTGTTTATGTGAATATCTTTACTGGTTTAGTGTTTGGAATTTGACCAGGAACAATGGAAGAAGAAAGCAATCAGAACAATGGAATAAATCAGTTAATGCTCGATGCTTTGACCGCACGGATGTCTACTTTGATTGATCAGAAACTAGAAACCTTCACGGCTGAGGTTGTGCAATTAGATCATGAAGGATCAAGAAGGAATTCAAACCAGTCTGCTACAGAAAATTATTATAGCCATTCAAATCGATCCAATGGCTCTAGAAGAAGAAGGCAAGACAGAGGAGATAGGCAGCAAACCGTTGATCCTCTGGGTGGTTTGAAATTGAAGATTCCTGAGTTTAAAGGCACTGCTAATCTAGAAGAGTATCTAGAATGGGAAAAGAAGATTGAACTTGTGTTCAATTGCAGAGATTACACCCAAGAGTATAAACTGAAGCTTGCTCCTACTGAATTCAAAGACTATACTCTGTGTTGGTGGGATAGTCTCGTTACAGCAAGAAGAAGAGCAGGAGATTTCCCTATTGAAACATGGATTGAGATGAAGGTAATCATGAGAAAGAGATTTGTACCAAACCATTATCATAGAGAACTGCATTTCAAGCTTAGAACACTGTCTCAAGGAAGTAGATCAGTTGAGGAGTACTACAAAGAGTTGGAAACTCTTATGCTAAGAGTTGATATCCAAGAGGACAGAGGGGCAACTATGGCTAGATTCATGGGTGGTCTGAACAGAGATATCATTGATAGATTAGAAGTTCATCACTATGTAGAAATGGAAGAACTTTTGCACAAAGCCATTATGTTTGAAAAGCAGCTGAAGCGAAAGGGGTACAAGTCTAGCTATGGATTCAACAAACCAAACTTCCAAAAAGATGACCAACTAAGAGATTCTAAGTCCTCTAAACCTAAAGTGGAAACACAGAGTGCAAAAGGCAAAGAAGCAGCAACTACATCCAAAACCAGAGACATTCAGTGCTATAAATGTAAGGGTTATGGTCATTATGCCAGTAGCTGTTCTAACAAAAGGGTGATAATCATTAGAGAGAATGGAGCTGTAGAATCAAAGAAGAACAATTATAGGCTGAAGAAGAACAAGACCGAGTGGAGATGCCAGTTCAAGGAGAGTTACTTGTCACAAGAAGGACACTAAACTTGCAAACCAAGACTGTTGGGAATGAGCAAAGAGAGAATCTGTTTCATACTCGTTGTATGGTTCAAGGCAAGGTCTGCAGCTTAGTTATAGATGGAAGAAGTTGCACCAATGTTGCAAGTGAAACCATGGTAAAGAAACTTGGTTTAAAGGTGATGAAACGGTCAACAGCTTACAAGTTACAATGGCTTAATGACGAGGGAGAATTGGAAGTAAAGAACCAAGTCAAGATACCATTGTCTATTGGAAAGTATGAAGATGAAGTAATGTGTGATGTATTACCAATGGATGCTGGACACATTCTGCTGGGAAGGCCTTGGCAATCAAATAGGAGAACCATTCATGATGGATTTACCAATAGATATTCGTTTGAATTCAAGGGACAGAAGACTGTTTTGGTTCCTTTGACACCACAAGAAGTCCATCTCGATCAACTGGCCCTGAAAAAGAACAAAGCACCATCAGAATCAAAAGCCAAACAGCCGGCCAATCTGTTGCTTGATAAGCCAAAGGGAAGTCACTTTCCTCACTTATTGTTTGTGCTTAAAGAATGTTTTAATATAACAAGGCCAATGCAAATTCAAATCGATCCAATGGCTCTAGAAGAAGAAGGCAAGACAGAGGAGATAGGCAGCAAACCGTTGATCCTCTGGGTGGTTTGAAATTGAAGATTCCTGAGTTTAAAGGCACTGCTAATCTAGAAGAGTATCTAGAATGGGAAAAGAAGATTGAACTTGTGTTCAATTGCAGAGATTACACCCAAGAGTATAAACTGAAGCTTGCTCCTACTGAATTCAAAGACTATACTCTGTGTTGGTGGGATAGTCTCGTTACAGCAAGAAGAAGAGCAGGAGATTTCCCTATTGAAACATGGATTGAGATGAAGGTAATCATGAGAAAGAGATTTGTACCAAACCATTATCATAGAGAACTGCATTTCAAGCTTAGAACACTGTCTCAAGGAAGTAGATCAGTTGAGGAGTACTACAAAGAGTTGGAAACTCTTATGCTAAGAGTTGATATCCAAGAGGACAGAGGGGCAACTATGGCTAGATTCATGGGTGGTCTGAACAGAGATATCATTGATAGATTAGAAGTTCATCACTATGTAGAAATGGAAGAACTTTTGCACAAAGCCATTATGTTTGAAAAGCAGCTGAAGCGAAAGGGGTACAAGTCTAGCTATGGATTCAACAAACCAAACTTCCAAAAAGATGACCAACTAAGAGATTCTAAGTCCTCTAAACCTAAAGTGGAAACACAGAGTGCAAAAGGCAAAGAAGCAGCAACTACATCCAAAACCAGAGACATTCAGTGCTATAAATGTAAGGGTTATGGTCATTATGCCAGTAGCTGTTCTAACAAAAGGGTGATAATCATTAGAGAGAATGGAGCTGTAGAATCAAAGAAGAACAATTATAGGCTGAAGAAGAACAAGACCGAGTGGAGATGCCAGTTCAAGGAGAGTTACTTGTCACAAGAAGGACACTAAACTTGCAAACCAAGACTGTTGGGAATGAGCAAAGAGAGAATCTGTTTCATACTCGTTGTATGGTTCAAGGCAAGGTCTGCAGCTTAGTTATAGATGGAAGAAGTTGCACCAATGTTGCAAGTGAAACCATGGTAAAGAAACTTGGTTTAAAGGTGATGAAACGGTCAACAGCTTACAAGTTACAATGGCTTAATGACGAGGGAGAATTGGAAGTAAAGAACCAAGTCAAGATACCATTGTCTATTGGAAAGTATGAAGATGAAGTAATGTGTGATGTATTACCAATGGATGCTGGACACATTCTGCTGGGAAGGCCTTGGCAATCAAATAGGAGAACCATTCATGATGGATTTACCAATAGATATTCGTTTGAATTCAAGGGACAGAAGACTGTTTTGGTTCCTTTGACACCACAAGAAGTCCATCTCGATCAACTGGCCCTGAAAAAGAACAAAGCACCATCAGAATCAAAAGCCAAACAGCCGGCCAATCTGTTGCTTGATAAGCCAAAGGGAAGTCACTTTCCTCACTTATTGTTTGTGCTTAAAGAATGTTTTAATATAACAAGGCCAATGCAAGACGTTCCTAGCAAATACAATTACTTTTGCAAGAGTTCAGAGATATTTTTCAAGAAGAAACTCCACAAGGCTTGCCACCAATCAGGGGAATATAGCATCAAATCGATTTTATCCCAGGAGCTTCACTTCCAAACAAGCCAGCATATAGAACTAACCCTTTGGAGACCAAGGAACTACAATAACAAGTCACTGAACTTATGGAGAAAGGTCATATCCGTGAGAGCATGAGCCCATGTGTTGTGCCAGTCTTGCTTGTACCAAAGAAAGATGGGAGCTGGAGAATGTGTGTTGATTGTAGAGCCATCCACAATATCACTGTAAAGTATCGACATCCCATCCCTAGATTAGATGACATGCTTGATGAGTTGCATGGTTCTAGCATTTTTTCTAAGGTTGATTTGAAAAGTGGATATCACCAGATTAGAATGAAAGAAGGTGATGACTGGAAAACTGCATTTAAAACAAAACAGGACTATATGAATGGTTAGTAATGCCATTTGGGCTAACTAATGCACCTAGTACTTTCATGAGACTAATGAACCATGTTCTTAGGTCATTTATAGCTCATTTTGTTGTGGTTTACTTTGATGACATTCTGATCTACAGTAAAAACTTGGATGAGCATATTGAGCATCTTAGAAAGGTTCTAGAAGTGCTTAGGAAAGAATCATTGTTTGCTAACTTAAAGAAATGTACCTGGAATAGATAACCTTGTCTTTTTAGGATTTGTTGTGAGTGTAGATGGAATTCAGGTTGATGAAGAAAAGATTAAAGCTATCAAGGAATGGCCAAATCCAAAAACAGTTGGTGAAATGAGAAGCTTTCATGGCTTAGCTGGTTTCTACAGAAGATTTGTCAAAGATTTTAGTACTTTGGCCTCACCATTAACTGAAGTAATTAAGAAAAACATTGGGTTCAAGTGGGAACAAGCACAGGAGGAAGCATTCCTAGCTCTAAAAGAGAAACTGACCAAATCACCAGTTCGATCTGATTTTTCTAAATTTTTTGAAATAGAATGTGATGCATCTGGTGTTGGTGTAGGTGCTGTGCTTATACAGGAGAAGAAACCTATATCATTCTTTAGTGAGAAGCTTGGAGGAGCTACTTTGAACTACCCAACATATGACAAAAAACTCTATGCACTTGTGAGGGCATTACAAACATGGCAACACTATCTCTGGCCTAAAGAGTTTGTCATTCACACTGATCACGAGTCTCTCAAGCATCTAAAGGGACAGCAAAAACTGAATAAGAGACATGCTAGGTGGATCGAATTCATTGAAACTTTCCCCTATATGAACAGATACAAGAAAGGTAAGGAAAATATAGTTGCTGATGCACTATCTCGAAGGTTTGCTCTCTTAACCACTCTTGAAACCAAATTACTTGGATTTGAGCATATCAAAACTTTATATGCCACTGATTCTGATTTTAAAGATGTATATGATTCTTGTGAGAAGTTTGGTCGTGGTAAATACTTCAAACATGATGGGTTTCTCTTCTTTGAAAATAGACTATGTGTGCCTAACTCCTCTCTGCGAGATTTGTTTGTCAAGGAAGCTCATGCAGGTGGACTTATGGGACATTTTGGCGTGGCTAAGACACTGAATGTGATACAAGAGCACTTCTTTTGGCCACAGATGAGAAGAGATGTAGAAAAAGCTTGTGAAAGGTGTGTAACTTGCAAGCAAGCTAAGTCCAAAATCCAAAACCACGGTCTGTATAGTCCTTTTCCCATTCCTTTGCATCCATGGCATGATATTTCACTGGATTTTGTTGTTGGATTACCTAGAACTAAAACTGGAAAAGATTCTGTGTTTGTAGTTGTTGATAGGTTTTCTAAAATGGCTCACTTTATTCCATGTCACAAGACTGATGATTCTGTGAACGTTGCTAGTTTGTTCTTTAAGGAAATTGTTAGACTTCATGGCATGCCTAGGACGATTGTTTCTAATAGAGACACAAGGTTTCTTAGCTTCTTTTGGAAAACGCTATGGTCTAAGCTAGGAACTAAACTTTAATTCTCTACTACTTGTCATCCACAATCTGATGGACAAACTGAAGTTGTCAATAGGACATTTTCTACCTTGTTGCGTGCGTTAATTAAAAAGAACATTAAGTCTTGGGAAGAATGCTTACCACATGTAGAATTTGCTTATAATCATGCTAAGCATTCTGCATCTAAGTTTTCTCCATTTGAGATTGTCTATGGTTTTAATCCTTTATCACCTTTGGATCTAATTCCTTTACCTTTAAGTGAAAGCGCTAGTTTGGATGGACAGAAGAAAGCTGAGCTTGTTAAACAGATACATGAGAAGGCCCGGACCAATATAGAAAACAAGACCAAACTCTATGCCAAACAAGCTAACCAAGGAAGAAAGGAGATGATCTTTGAAGAAGGAGATTTGGTTTGGATACACTTGAGGAAGGAGAGATTTCCTAAAGAAAGAAAATCCAAACTCATGCCCATAATAGATGGTCCTTTCAAAATCATAAAGA
The DNA here is from genome assembly GCA_964056655.1 of Arabis hirsuta. Classification (NCBI taxonomy): domain Eukaryota; kingdom Viridiplantae; phylum Streptophyta; class Magnoliopsida; order Brassicales; family Brassicaceae; genus Arabis; species Arabis hirsuta. Next base: position 17,050,720 of record OZ053304.1, read on the forward strand.
AACTCAACAACAACGCCTACCAGCTGGATCTCCAAGGTAAGTATAGTGTGAGTTCAAGCTTTAATGTTACTGATTTAGCTCCTTATTGTGCAGAAGAAACGGATTTGAGGTCAAATCCTTCTCAAGTAGGAGAGGATGATGAGATATTCGCAAGTAAAAGAACTGATGCAACTAAGGAGATGGAACAGCTTGTACCAGAGCTTAAGGAGGACGCATTTGCAATCTCTGATGGGTCTAATACTAAGGAAACAAAGGACAAAGACCTAGACGTGCCACTTGGTCCAATGACTAGGTCCAAACAAGCAAGGTTCCAGCAAGCTCTTCATCAACTCTTACACACTATCCAGGGCAGTCTAGAGTGTGCTTATCCAACCACGTTGGTTGTAATTCAAGCTGCCTAGATCATTCATCAAGAGAGGTGTTGTGACTTGCACTTTTTCCTTTGATTGGTTTTGTCCCATTGGGTTTTTCAATAAAGGTTTTTAATGAGGCTTGGGCACAACACTTATACAAAAGCCTCTTGATGAAACTAAGCCCATTTCTATCCCATTTCTATCTTAATTTTCGTCCAGGAAGCAAGAGAGAAGCCTGTTATCATTTAAACTCAGTCTTTGTGCATTTAAGCCTGTTTTAATTGTTTTTGAGTATTTCCAAGAAGCTGTGCATGTACAGCCTTCTTCTCTTTATATTCTGAACGAAAATCTCAATAAAATCATCAAACTCTGTTCTATTAAAAGCATTCTCTGAATTTTGTTTGATCCCAGTTTGTTTAGTGTATTTGGATTTCGATCCCTACACTACAAACAACTTCTGATAGTCTGAGAGCTAGTTCCGCATCTCTTAGAAGTATCAATTCGATTCACTGCTTGTCTTCATCATGACAATCATTTGGAGAGCATCCAGGGACGTGATCATCACACCTAGGATCACATCAGTACCTTCTAGACAATGCATTGGCTACCACATTATCTTTACCTTTTTTGTACCTTATGACATAGGGAAAGGTTTCTATAAACTCTATCCATCTAGCATGTCATTTGTTCAGCTTCTGTTGGCCTTTGAGATGCTTTAGCGACTCATGATCTGTATGAATGACAAACTCCTTGGGCCAAAGGTAATGATGCCAAGTTTGTAAGGCCCTCACCAATGCATACAACTCTTTATCATAAGTATGATAGTTGAGTGTTGATCCTCCGAGTATTTCACTAAAGAAAGCAATTGGTTTCCTATCCTCCATCAAAACAGCTCCAATTTCTATACCAGATGCATCATATTCTATTTCAAAAGTTTTCAAGAAATCTGGTAAAATAAGTAAAGGAGAGTTAGTGAGCTTCTCTTTGAGGGTCAGAAATGCTTGCTCTTGAGCTGTTTCCCATTTGAATCCTACTTCTTTCTTGATCACCTCAGTGAGTTGTGCGGCGATAGTACTAAAGTCTTTAACAAACCTTCAGTAAAATCCAGCAAGACCATGGAAGCTTCTTACTTCTCCAACAGTTCTAGGACTTGGCCAATCCCTGATGGCTTTTACCTTCTCCTCATCGACTTTAACACCATCTGCACTCACAACAAATCCTAGGAAAATAATGTTATCCGAACAAAAGGTGCATTTGTTCATATTAGCATAAAGAGATTCTTTCCTAAGAACATCTAGAACCGAACTGATATGTCTAAGGTGTTCTTCTAGGTTCTTACTATAGATCAGTATATCATCAAAGTAGACTACAACAAATACCCCTATAAAGTTCCTAAGCACATGGTTCATTAGTCTCATAAAAGTGGTAGGTGCATTTGTTAACCCAAAAGGCATAACAAGCCATTTGTAAAGCCCCTGCTTAGTTTTGAAAGCAGTTTTCCACTCATCACCCTCTTTCATCCTAATTTGATGGTATCCACTTTTAAGATCTATCTTAGAGAATATAGTAAAACCACACAATTCATCTAACATATCATCTAATCGAGGGATAGGATGGCGATATTTCATTGTTATGTTGTTGATGGCTCTGCAATCAACACACATTCTCCAAGTGCCATCTTTTTTTGGCACAAGCAAAACTGGTACAGCACAAGGGCTCATACTCTCTCTAATGTGTCCTTTGCTCATCAACTCTTCAACTTGTCTCTGGAGCTCTTTGGTTTCAACATGATTGGCTCTATAAGCTGGTCTATTAGGCAATGTTGCCCCTGGCACGAAATCAATCTGATGTTCTATGCCCCTTATTGGTGGTAGACCTTCTGGATTTTACTCTGGAAACACATCACTATAGTCCTGCAAAATTTTAGACATACCACTAGGAAGCTCTTGTGCAAGATCAGTAAGACTCACAAGTGATTCTTTATAGATAAATAACAAAGTAGGCTGATCTGTGTAAAGAGTTTGTTTAACTTCACTTGGTTTAATGTAGAGGCTGGTGCTTAGGAGTTTCTCCTTCTCCTTTTCTTCCTTTATCTTGAGATATAGCTGATCCTGGTAAATTTCGTTAGGAATTAAGGGTAAGAGATTAACCAATCTGCCTTTAAATTTGAAGGAGTACTTGTTGGTAAAACCATCATGGATAACTTTTCTATCAGACTACCATGGCCTTCCCAACAGTAAGTGACTTGATCCCATAGGCAGAACATCACACAAGACCTCATCTTCGTATTTGCCAATGATAAGGGACACGTTAACTTGATGAGTAACCTTCAGTTCACGTCCTTCATTAAGCCACTGAAGTTTGTAGGGTCTGGAGTGTTTAATAGTCTTAAGGCCTAGCTTTTGAACCATACTCTCACTGGCTGCATTGGTACAACTTCCTCCATCTATTATAAGACTGCACACTTTGTCCTTAACAAAACATCTTGTGTGGAATAAGTTTTCTCGTTGCTCTGTTTCCTCTGCTTTGTTTTGAATGCTCAAAGTCCTTCTAGCAACAAGCATCTCACCAACAGCTGGGGCTTCTTCTTCTTCTTCTTCTAGTTCCGGTTCTGAATCCTCTTTAGGTACTATCTCACCATTAGGAAGTAACAGAAAAACCTTCTTGCTAGTGCATTCCTTAGCCATGTGACCCATTCCCTGACATTTAAAGCACCTAGTGTAGCTGCCATTGCTAGAAGTAGCAATACCCTTGCCTTTGTAATCACTTTTAGCTTCTTCTTTGATTCCAGTAGGTGTAAACGTGTAATCCTTGTTGTAAGTAGGCTTACTGTCCTTGTAATCTCTAGGCTTAGATTGTCCTGATGTAAATCTTGTCCTACTAGTTCTTCTTTTGTTCTGAGTTTCAATTAGCTCAGCCTTGTGTACCATCTCCTCAATGTCTAGATAGGACTGAAGTTCAAGCTTGTCTTGATATGCTTCAGGGTCATTCTTGCCTTGAAAGGAAGGAAACTTAACCTTGATATGTTCGAGCTGTTGTCTCACATGATCTCTATTGTTCCTTACACGTCTATGACCTCTCGTGCTTCTATCTGATCCATGACTAACATAGTAATCATCAGAAGCCACATTAATAGGTTCTCTGGCTGCTGCTTCTATCCGTTCGGCTTCTCTAGCTGCTAGGGTTTCTTTGGCCATTATCGCTGCTACTGATGGTGTAGGAGTCTCTTCCGAGGAAGCTGTCCTGATTCCTTGTTCCATTCTCAGGAATCTGCTATCAATCTCTTGAATTTGTTGTTGCTGGGACTCTCTCAACTTAGCTTTAAGTGTTTGGAAAGCTTCCTCCTGGGCTTGCTCCCATTTAAATCCAACACTCTTCTTGATTACCTCCATGAGAGGAGCTGCTATAGTGCTGAAGTTTGGCACAAATCTCCTGTAGAATCTAGCAAGGCCGTGGAAACTCCTGACCTCTCCAATGGTCTTATGATACGAATCCCCTTAGATCTTAACCTCCGAATGAAGCTAAACACACGAATAAATCACTGATGAATGGATCGATGAGGATTAGAGTTGTTTCTGGTTCTGGTGGTGATGAAAACGAATAGAAGTAATGATGAATCAGGGGTAAAACAACCAAGTTGCAGATGGCTTTATTGAGAGTGAATTGTTTTCAAAAGTATTCCACTTATAAGAAAATCCAGGATTCAGATGGCTTTTCTTCACCAAAGGAAACGATGAACCAAACAGATTAAAGAAAGGGTTTTAGATAAAATTCTGGTTGTCTATTCAGACATAAAAATGTTCTATATATATAGAGAGAGAGATCAAACACGCTCCTCTTTGCATTGGAAACACACAAGACTTAAAATTAAATGAAACACACTAAAAAATATCAGATTTTCGAATTTGAAAGATAGGTGCATTACTTCTGGTGCGTCAAGTCAAACAACTAAGTAACAATGAGATAAGTGAATATCAAGCCTCATTAAAACCTTTGCATAGAAAACCCAGTGGGACAAAACTATGCAAAGGAAAAAGAGTACAAGATATCACTTAGTTACTTAGTGTATTACCTTGATCTTCTTCCTTGTTGGCATAAGTGTAGATGTTGTAAATGTCTCCTGATGTTGAAGCTCCGAGCTCGTTCCTCTTGAGCAATGTTTTGATTACTTTAGCTAACTCTCTAGCTTTAGCTCTAGTGATCACTCCTTCTGGTACCTTGAAAGCTTCTTCTAAGTCTTGCATCTCCTCTGTCTCCTCATCAGTCGAGCTATCGGTATGCAGGGGAAATCCTCATCCCCTCGAGAGAAATCCTCATCTCTCAATAACATACCGGGGAAATCCTCATCCCCCCAGGAGAAATCCTCATCTCCTAATGGGCCCCATTCCCACTCTCGACCCGTGGGCCCACCACTGTCCGACGGTCGGTGCGTTAGTCCGGGAGGCTCGAAAGACTTGTTTACTAACCCTGCAAATCACCACATGATCTTTCCCCGTGTTTTGTCCTCACTCACACGGTAGTGGAAATGACTTCCCAGTAGGTCACCCATCCTTAAATTACTCCAGCCCAAGCACGCTTAACTCTAGAGTTCTCTCTGGATGTGTGACGGAAAAGATAAGTGCACTTTGATGATATAGGTAGCCAAATCAATTCTCTTAAGCCTCTCCGCATGCATCACATAGTTCCTGAAACCAGGATGTTACAATCACCCCCACTAACTGATCGCAACGTCCTCGTTGCGTGCCAGGATCGTTTCCCCCGACAGTGTGACTCACACACTCGTCAGGGTTCACTCTGATACCACTTGTAACGCCCCGACCGCCGTCGAGCTATCGGTATGCAGGGGAAATCCTCATCCCCTCGAGAGAAATCCTTATCTCTCAATAACATACCGGGGAAATCCTCATCCCCTCAGGAGAAATCCTCATCTCTTAATGGGCCCCACGCCCACTCTCGGCCCGTGGGCCCACCCCTGTCCGACGGTCGGTGCGTTAGTCCGGGAGGCTCGAAAGACTTGTTTACTTACCCTGCAAATCACCACATGATCTTTCCCCGTGTTTTGTCCTCACTCACACGGTACTGGAAATGACTTCCCAGTAGTTCACCCATCCTTAAATTGCTAAAGCCCAAGCACGCTTAACTCTGGAGTTCTCTCTGGATGTGTGACGGAAAAGATAAGTGCACTTTGATGATATAGGTAGCCAAATCAATTCTCTTAAGCCTCTCCGCATGCATCACATAGTTCCTGAAACCAGGATGTTACAATCACCCCCACTAACTGATCGCAACGTCCTCGTTGCGTGCCAGGATCGTTACCCCCGACAGTGTGACTCACACACTCGTCAGGGTTCACTCTGATACCACTTGTAACGCCCCGACCGCCGTCGAGCTATCGGTATGCAGGGGAAATCCTCATCCCCTCGAGAGAAATCCTTATCTCTCAATAACATACCGGGGAAATCCTCATCCCCTCAGGAGAAATCCTCATCTCCTAATGGGCCCCACGCCCACTCTCGGCCCGTGGGCCCACCCCTGTCCGACGGTCGGTGCGTTAGTCCGGGAGGCTCGAAAGACTTGTTTACTTACCCTGCAAATCACCACATGATCTTTCCCCGTGTTTTGTCCTCACTCACACGGTACTGGAAATGACTTCCCAGTAGTTCACCCATCCTTAAATTGCTAAAGCCCAAGCACGCTTAACTCTGGAGTTCTCTCTGGATGTGTGACGGAAAAGATAAGTGCACTTTGATGATATAGGTAGCCAAATCAATTCTCTTAAGCCTCTCCGCGTGCATCACATAGTTCCTGAAACTGGGATGTTACAGGGCCAATCACGGATGGCCTTGAACTTCTCCTCATCAACTCGGACTCCATTTGCACCTACAACAAATCCTAGAAAAACCACATGATCCGTTCCAAAAGAACACTTTTTAAAGTTAGCAAACAACCTTTCTTTCCTAAGGACCTCTAACACGGATTTCAAATGTTGTTCATGCTCTTCATGGGATTTGCTGTAAATCAAAATGTCATCAAAATATACAACCACAAAATGACCAATGAAAGACCTTAACACATGATTCATGAGACGCATAAAAGTGCTAGGTGCATTTGTTAAACCGAAAGGCATAACAAGCCATTCATACAAACCTAGCTTTGTTTTGAATGGAGTCTTCCACTCATCACCTTCTTTCATGCGAATTTGGTGATAGCCACTTTGCAGGTCAATTTTAGAGAAAATAGATGAACCATGCAACTCATCTAACATGTCATCTAGCCTAGGGATGGGATGCCTATATTTTACCGTAGTGTTGTTTATGGCCCGACAGTCCACACACATGCGCCATGTCCCATCTTTCTTTGGAACGTGTAGTACTGGTACGGAACATGGACTAAGGCTTTCTCGGATATATCCCTTGTCAAGTAGCTCATCAATATGCTTCTGAAGTTCTTTAGTCTCCATGGAATTGGTTCTGTAAGCTGGCCGGTTGCGAAGAGAGGCGCCTGGAACAAAATCAATTTGATGTTCTATGCCTCGAACCGGTGGCAATTCCTTTGGATTCTCCTCAGGAAAGACATCTGAAAATTCCTGCAAGACATCTTTAAGACTACTCGGAAGCTCCGGTACAATGTTGGAAGATGCCATTAATGATTCTTTGTAAACAAGCAAAAGAAAAGGCTGTTGAGAAAACAATGATTTCCTTACCTGACTTTGCATGACCAAGACGTTAGAAATCTTGTGATATGATCATGGATGAGCAAGTAGCTGAGGATGAGCTTGTAGCTGTGGATAAGCTTGCCATGCAAGGAGAAGGAGAGCTTGGAGCTGAACAAGGAGCAGAACCGAAGCTTGGAGCCGAGGAGATATTTGTCACACCAACAAGACCTATGACTCGTTCCCGTGCCGAGAAGTTCAACCAAGCTGTTGGAGGGTTCCTTATCAACATACAAAAGCAATCAGATCATTTGGAGAAATTTGGAGAAAGGGCTAATCAAATCACTCTGGTTTTGATTCAAGCTAATTGAATTCAACGAATGGGTGAGTGATTCAATTGTACTCTTTTTCCCTTGTCAAGTTTTGTCCCAATGGGTTTTCTTGACAAGGTTTTTAATGAGGCAATTGTTTCACTCCATAATTGTCCATTTGTTGAATTAGAAGCCCAAGGCCCTTAAACACTTAGGCCACACCATAAGGGAAGAAGAAAAGTCAGTTTTATGTTTTCAAACTTGTCTTTAATTTCAAAAAAAATTTTCGAGAGCTTGTCTCGTGACCTGCTCTCTTTTCTTTTATATTTTCCTTGTAATCTCTGTTGAGAACTCATCTATCTTTTTAATCAAAAACCTTTTCAAGTTAGATCATTTCTCCTGGTGTGTCATATCCAAGAGACTTTCCATTCTTCTCTTTGGTGCGTAATATCCAACGACGAGAGTGGCTGGATTATCAGAGGCTATCCGCAACCTTTGTGTGTCCAATCGATCCATACCTTGCCTTCAGAGCTTCGGTTCAGTTGCTGCAAGACTATCCAATCTTCTCAACAGATTTCAGAGTGTTCGAATCTTGGGAGTTCGTATTAAGTGGTATCAGAGCACATTCTGAAAATTGAGTATTCGAATCCTTGATCTTGTATGTTCATACGTTTGTTTATTCTAAATCAAGTTAAAAACGAATTATAGGGTGTTAGATCTTGATCAAATCATCCAGAAACTGTTTGTGTCTTTTCGACTTCTCCAGGACCGTAACCCACAAAACCTGTGTAACCCGCGTAACCCACAAAACCTGTGTAACCCGCGTAACCCACAAAATATGCGTAACCCGCGTAACCCACAAAACCTATGTAACCCGCATAACCCACAAAATCTGTGTAACCCGCGTAACCCACAAAACCTGTGTAACCCGCGTAACCTACAAAACCTGTGTAGCCCGCGTAACCCACAAAACCTGTGTAACCCGCGTAACCCACAAAACCTGTGTAACCCGCGTAATCCACAAAACCTGTGTAATCCGCGTAACCCACAAAACTTGTCTAACCCGTGTAACCCAGAAACTTTCAGGTTGCAATCTGATCTATAAATCGAATTCTAGGACTGGTTACTGGTGATTGGTGTGTTGATTTGTTTCAGGAAAAATGGTGGGCATCGAAGAAGAAACCAGCAACAGCAACAATAACAAACTTTTGATTGAATCTTTAACCACTAAGATGGATCAGATGATGGTTCAAAAGATGGAGATACTTCGCCAACAGATGCAACAACATCATGATCAGGAACAAAACCGAACCCGTGCAAGGGATGAGCATAGGCGATCTCCAAAGGGAAACCGAAACACATGTGAACAAGCCAGAGATTATGCAGCTGATGATTACTACGAAACACATAGTAGTTCATCTCAGGAAAGTGTTAGGAGAGCCACACGTGTGAGAGGAAACCGAGAACAAACCCGAGATGATTTTAGAGGGCTCAAACATCGGATTCCACCTTTCCATGGGAAGGACGATCCAGATGCATATTTGGAATGGGAAAAGAAGATTGAGTTGGTGTTTAACTGCCAGCACTATACCGAGATCAATAGAGTGAGAGTTGCTGCCACCGAGTTCTTTGAGGTGGGATCAAATTGTGACTTCAAGAAGGCGTAATGGAGAGTCTCCCATCGAAACTTGGAATGAGATGAAGATTATCATGAGGAAACGTTTTGTGCTTAGCCACTACCACCGTGAGCTGCTTCAGAAGCTAAGGAGACTTACCCAAGGATCTCGTTCAGTTGAAGAGTATTACCAAGAGATGGAAAAGTTTATGTTGCGAGCTGACATCTTCGAGGATAGAGAAGCAACCATGTCTAGATTTTTGGGAGGATTAAACAGAGATATTCAAGACCGGTTGGAGACTCAGCACTATGTAGAACTGGAGAGATGCTGCATAAAGCTATTTTGTTTGAGCAACAACTGAAAAGGAAGAGCACTTTGCGTACAAGCTATGGACTGCTTCTATTTCTATCAAGCCGAGTTATCATAAGGAGGATAAGCCAAGTTTTGTTAAAGAAGCGAAACCATCTATAACCTCCAAAGGAGAAGTCAGACCATATACATCAAGCCATGACAGCAAAGGCAAAGCCAAAACCAGATCACGAGATGTGAAGTGTTTTAAGTCTCAAGGGGGGGACACTATGCTTATGAGTGTTCCAACAGGAGGATCATGGTTCTTTTAGAAAATGAGAGTTTGAATCAAAGGATGAGAGGCCAGATTCACCATCTTCGTTAGAGGAACATGAGGAGTATCCAATGAAGGGAGAGCTGTTAGTAACCAGAAGAGCGCTAAGCCTTCAAACCAAGGGTAATGAGCCAGAACAGAGGGAAAACTTGTTCCACACAAGGTGTTACGTTCAGGGGAAGGTTTGTAGCCTTATTGTGGATGGAGGAAGTTATACCAATGTAGCGAGTGAGTCCATGGTTACGAAACTTGGTTTGAAAATGGAGAAGCACCCAAAGCCTTATAGTCTTCAATGGTTAAATGATAGTGGAGAAATGAGAGTTAAAAATCAAGTCTTGGTTTCACTAGCTATTGGTAAGTATGAGGATGAGGTTTTATGTGATGTTTGCCAATGGAAGCTAGTCATATACTTCTGGGAAGGTGTGGCAATCAGATCGCAGAGTTATACATGATGGTTTCACCAATCATTATTCGTTTGAATTCAAAGAAAAGAAGATCATTCTGGTTCCAATGACTCCTCTAGAAGTATATCAAGATCAAACTTAACTCAAAAACAAAGAGAAGAAGAACGTTAAGCATCCCAACTTCTTTGTCAAATCTGATGATGTAAGAAAGCCTTATACTCTAATCAACCTTTACTTTTGTTTATGTTTAAAGGAACTCTCACTAGTATGCCTAACATTGCACCGGTATCATCGAGTGAGATGAAATCTCTTTTGCAGGACTATCAAGATGTATTCCCAGAAGACAATCCGAAAGGCTTACCACCTGTCCGTGGAATAGAACATCAAATAGACTTTGTGCCAGGAGCTTCACTCCCTAACCGCCCAGCATATAGAACCAATCCTGTGGAGACTAAAGAGCTGCAAAAACAGATTGATGAGCTCATGGAGAAAGGTCATATCAGCGAGAGTATGAGCCCTTGTGCTCTAGCGGTTCTACTTGTGCCTAAGAAAGATGGAAGCTGGCGCATGTGCGTTGATTGCAGAGCCATCAATAATATCACGGTTAAGTATCGCCACCCTATCCCTAGGCTAGACGATATGCTTGATGAGTTGCATGGTTCTCACATTTTCTCTAAAATCGATCTTAAAAGTGGATATCATCAAATTAGAATGAAAGAAGGTGATGAGTGGAAAACTGCATTTAAAACTAAGCATGGATTGTATGAGTGGTTAGTCATGCCCTTTGGATTAACAAACGCACCTAGTACTTTCATGAGATAGATGAATCACGTTCTTAGAGCATACATTGGTCATTTTGTGGTAGTATATTTTGATGACATCTTAGTTTATAGCAAGAGTTTAGATGAACACATTGAGCATTTACGATTGATTATGACTGTTTTAAGGGAAGAAAAACTCTTTGCCAACCTTAAGAAATGCACTTTTTGTTTGGATAACCTTGTGTTCCTAGGTTTTGTTATAAGTGCAGATGGAATCAAAGTTGATGAACAAAAGATCAAAGCAATACGAGACTGGCTAGTTCCAAATACTATAGGAGAAGTAAGGAGCTTTCATGGACTTGCTGGATTTTATAGGCGTTTCCTAAAAGATTTTAGTACCATAGTCGTTCCCCTCACTGAAGTTATCAAGAAAGATGTTGGATTTAAATGGGAGAAAGCTCAAGAGGACGCCTTCGATGCCTTGAAAGGGAAGCTTACTAACACCCCTGTTTTAATTCTACCAGATTTCCTTAAAACTTTTGAAATCGAATGTGATGCCTCCGGGGTTGGAATTGGAGCTGTTTTGATGCAGGATAAAAGACCAATAGCTTATTTCAGTGAGAAGCTAGGAGGAGCTACTCTCAATTACCTCATATATGACAAGGAGATGTATGCCTTGACTCGAGCTTTGCAAACATGGCAGCACTACCTATGGCCTAAAGAGTTTGTTATTCACACTGATCACGAGTCTCTTAAGCATTTAAAAGGGCAACAGAAGCTCAATAAGCGACACGCCAGGTGGGTAGAGTTCATTGAGACCTTTCCATACGTCATTAAGTACAAAAAAGGTAAGGACAATGTAGTTGCCGATGCATTGTCCCGAAGGTATACTCTTATCTCTACTCTTGAAGCTAAATTGCTAGGGTTTGATCAAATCGAAAGTGTGTATGAAACCGATTCTGAATTTGGGAAAATATACCAAGCTTGTGAAAAGTTTGCTTCTGGTCATTACTATAGGCATGATGGATTTTTGTTTTATGATAAGCGTTTGTGTGTGCCTAACTGTTCCATGAGAGATTTGTTTGTTAGAGAAGCTCACGGAGGAGGATTAATGGGACATTTTGGGATTGCCAAGACACTTAAGGTGATGCAAGATCATTTTTCATTGGCCACACATTAAAAGGGATGTAGAACGAATCTGTGAAAGGTGTTCCGTGTGTAAGCAAGCTAAGTCTAAGGTCCAGCCTCACGGTTTGTATACTCCTTTACCTATTCCTATTCACCCTTGGGATGATATATCTATGGATTTTTTTGTGGGATTGCCTAGGACTAGAAAAGGAAAAGATTCGATCTTTGTGGTTGTAGATAGATTCTCTAAGATGGCTCATTTCATAGCATGTCACAAAACTGATGATGCATTGCATATTGCTAATTTGTTTTTCAAAGAGATAGTTCGTTTGCATGGCATGCCAAAAACTATAGTTTCTAATAGAGATGCTAAGTTTCTAAGTCATTTTTGGAGAACTCTTTGGTCTAAGTTAGGAACTAAGCTGTTGTTTTCTACTACTTGTCATCCCCAAACTGATGGGCAAACTGAAGTGGTTAATAGAACCTTGTCTACTCTTCTGCGTGAGTAGTCTTCAATGTTCAGCAGTACACGGAGCTTAATAGAGTCAAGATCCCTGCAACAGAGTTTTATGATTATGCTTTGAGCTGGTGGGATCAGCTAGTCACGACCAGGAGAAGAAATCAAGAGCTACCGGTTGAAACTTGGGCAGAAATGAAAAGTCTGATGAGAAAAAGGTTTGTACCTAGTCATTATCACAGAGAGCTGCATCAGAATCTGAGAAAACACACTCAAGGATCTCAGACAGTGGAGGAGTATTATTAGGAGATGGAAGGGTTGATGCTGCGAGCTAACATAGCAGAGGATCAAGAAGCTACAATGTCACGGTTTTTAGGGGGATTAAACCAAGAAACTCAAGACAGATTAGAAACTGAACATTACATGGAGCTTGAGGAGATGTTACACAAAGCTATTCTGTTTGAACAACAGATTAAAAGAAAAAGAGCTTCACGTTCTAGCTATGGTCATAACTCTTCATACACACGGCCAGGTTACTCTAAAGAGGACGGGAACTCTTCTACTAAAGAATTCAAGCCAACAGTGTACTCTAAGCCTTTTGATGCGACTAAAGCTATTACTTCAGCACCTGCAGACTACAAAGGAAAAGCCAAAGAAGGTGTTGTTCGATCTAGAGATGTAACCTGCTTCAAATGCCATGGAAAAGGGCATTATGCAAATGAGTGTTCTAACAAGCGTGTCATGATCCTTTTAGAAAGTGGTGAAGTAGAATCTGCTGACGAGTATCCAGAGGCTTCTAGTGAGGATGAGCAGGAGATCTTACCTGTTAAAGGGGACTTATTAGTGGCCAGAAGAACTCTAAGTGTGCAGAACAAGACTCAGGAGCAGGAACAAAGAGAGAATTTGTTTCACACAAAATGCAATATCCAGGGTAAAGTATGTAGCTTGATCATCGATGGGGGTAGCTGTACTAATGTGGCTAGTGATATTATGGTCAAGAAACTTGGTTTGAAGAGTACAAAGCATCCAGCACCTTATAAGCTTCAATGGCTTAATGATAGTGGCGAAACGAGTGTCAGCAAGCAGGTTTTGGTTTCTACCTCTATTGGCAAGTATGAAGACGAGATTCTTTGTGATGTTCTGCCTATGGAAGCCAGTCACATACTATTAGGACGCCCTTGGCAATCAGACAGAAAAGTTATACATGATGGCTTCTCAAATCGCCATACTTTTGAGTATAAAGGGAAGAAGACTACACTGGTTCCTATGACTCCACATGAGGTTTATCTTGACCAAAAGAAGGACTTTCCTCAGCCTAAATGCCCAAATTTCTTTGCCAAGTCTAGTGATGTTAAGAAAGCCTACTACTCTAATCATTCTATGCTCTTGTTTGTTTATAAAGAATCATTGCTTAATCTGTCTAATCTTACACCGGTGCTACCGAGTGAAATGACTAATCTTTTGCAGGAGTACGTGATGTTTTCCCTGAAGAAACTCCACCAGGTTTACCACCGATCAGAGGTATTGAGCATCAGATTGACTTTGTACCTGGATCTTCTCTCCCAAACAAACCAGCGTATAGGACTAATCCGGTGGAAACTAAGGAACTTCAGAAGCAGATCAATGAACTGATGGAAAAAGACATATTCGTGAGAGTATGAGTCCTTGTGCAGTGCCAGTCTTGCTTGTGCCAAAGAAAGACGGAAGCTGGCGAATGTGTGTTGATTGTAGAGCAATCAATAATATTACGGTGAAGTATCGACACCCTATTTCTAGATTAGATGATATGCTTGATGAATTGCATGGTTCTAGCATATTTTCTAAGATTGATCTTAAAAGTGGTTATCACCAGATTAGGATGAAAGAGGGTGATGAATGGAAGACTGCATTTAAGACTAAGCATGGTTTATATGAGTGGTTAGTTATGCCTTTAGGATTGACTAATGCTCCTAGTACCTTTATGTGTTTGATGAATCGTGTGCTTAGAGCTTATATAGGCCTGTTTGTTGTTGTCTATTTCGATGATAACTTTATATACAGCAGAAATCTTGATGAGCACACTGAACATGTTAAGATGGTGCTAGATACACTTAGGAGAGAAACATTGTTTGCAAACTTTAAGAAATGCACTTTTTGCACAGATAATGTGGTCTTCCTAGGCTTTGTTGTGAGTGCAGACGAAATCAAAGTAGATGAAGAGAAGGTGAAAACAATCAAGGAATGACCACGTTTTAAAACAGTAGGGGAAGTCAGGAGCTTTCATGGACTTGTGGGTTTCTACAGACGTTTTGTGAAGGATTTCAGCACTTTAGCAGCTCCCTTAACCGAAATCATCAAGAAAGATGTGGGATTCAGATGGGAGAAAGCGCAGGAGACAACATTCCAATGCCTAAAAGAGAAGCTTATTCATGCTCATGTTTTATCATTACCTGATTTTGTTAAGACTTTTGAGATTGAATGCGATGCTTATGGTGTAGGAATTAGAGCTGTTTTGATGCAAGACAAGAAGCCAATAGCGTTCTTCAGTGAGAAGCTAGGAGGAGCGACTCTCAATTATCCAACGTATGACAAGGAGTTGTACGCCTTGATTAGAGCTCTCCAAACATGGCAACACTACCTCTGGCCAAAAGAATTCGTTATTCATATAGACCATGAGTCTTTAAACACTTGAAAGGTCAGCAGAAACTCAACAAGAGACATGCTAGATGGATTGAGTTCATAGAAACATTCCCATGTATCATCAAGTACAAAAAAGGTAAGGATAATGTTGTAGTCGACGCATTATCCAAGAGGTACACTCTTCTCTCTATTCTTGATGCTAGACTTTTGGGTTTTGAACAGATTAAAGAACTCTATCCTACTGATTTTGATTTTCAAGAAATCTATAGCTCTTGTGAAAAATTTGCTTCTGCTCGTTATTTTAGACAAGATGGATTTCTCTTTTATAAAAACAGACTATGTGTGCCTAACTATCTCTCCGAGATTTGTTTACTAGGGAAGTACACGGAGGAGCTTTAATGGGACATTTTGGCATTGCTAAGACTCTAGAAGTGATGAAAGCTCATTTTCATTGGCCACACATGAAACGTGATTTTGAAAGAATCTGTAACAGGTGTACTGTTTGTAAACATGCCAAATCTAAGGTTCAGCCTAACGGTTTGTATCCACCTCTCCCTATTCCTACTCATCCTTGGAATGACATTTCTATGGATTTTATAATGGGCTTGCCTAGGACTAGGACAGGGAAATATTCTATATTTTTTTGTGGTTGATAGGTTCTAAAAAATGGCGCATTTCATTGCTTGTAATAAGACTGTGATGCATTGCATGTGTCTAACCTGTTTTTTAAAGAGATTGTGCGTTTGCATGGAATGCCTAAGTCTATTGTGTCTAATAGAGATACTATGTTCCTTAGCTACTTTTGGAAAACTTTGTGGTCTAAGCTAGGAACTAAGTTTCTGTTTTCTACTACTTGTCATCCACAGACTGATGGTCATACTGAAGTAGTTAATAGAACTCTTGGTACTCTCTTGCGTGCTTTGATTAAGAAAAATCTGAAGAGTTAGGAAGATTGTTTGCCTTGCATAGAGTTTGCATATAATCATGCTATTCATTCTGCATCTAAGTACTCTCCTTTCCAGATTGTCTATGGCTTTAACCCTTTGTCTCCATTAGATTTAATTTCTTTACCTTTGAGTGAAAGATCTAGTGTAGATGGACAGAAAAAGGCAGTGATGGTTAAACAGATTCACGAGAAGGCTAGACAGAATCTGGAAGAGAAGACTAAACTCTATGAGAAGCAGGCTAACAAAGGAAGACGTAAGATGATCTTTGAAGTTGGCGACCAGGTTTGGGTGCATCTAAGAAAGGAACGGTTTCTAGAAGAGAGAAAATCCAAACTGATGCCCAGGATTGATGGTCCATTCACAGTTACAAGAAGAATCAACGACAATGCCTATCAAGTGGATCTCCAAGGTAAGTATATTGTGAGTTCTAGTTTTAATGTTTCTGATCTCTCTCCCTTTATTGCAGATGAAACAGATTTGATGACAAATCCTTTTCAAGAGGGAGGGGATGATATGAGCATGGCTAAAGATAATGAACTATAACCTGAGCTTGAACCTGAGGATGCTTTAACTATACCAAGTGGACCAATGACACGAGCTAGCACGAGGAGGCTCCAGGAGACTATCAATTCTCTACTTACACACGTAGAGAATAGAGCAGGAGAAAGAGATGCTTGTCAAACCTCCCTGGTTTTGATTCAAGCTATATAGTTCTAACAAATGGGAGGGTGAACAATTATACTCTTTTTCCCTTGAAATTTTTTGTCCCACTGGGTTTTGTTGTCAAGGTTTTTAATGAGGTAGTTGTTCATCTCACTAACCCCATTTGTTGAACCAAGATCGTCTAGAAGCTTCATTACCATCGGCTGCCTCTTTTATTTTAACCTATGATATTTTTAAGCCTATGTTATGTTTTTATTTATATTTTGGGCCTTAAAAACGTGTATAGGGTTTCTCATTGAGTTCCCTATTTAAACCCTTGTAAACCTGCAGTTTAATCTATCTAGCCTTTTATTCTCAAACTCTTTTCTCAGACTAAATCAAAACAGGTAAATCAGAGGAGTTTCATTCCCTTTGTGTGACCTATCGATCCGCTGGTGAATCTAAGGAGTTCTGCAGCCTTAGTGTGACCAAATCAATCCATTTTTACTTGAATCCATTCGTTCTACCTCATCACCTAACGATTTCATCTCTGCTAGCTTCTGAAGTGACGATTTTGGAGGAAAGTACATATTACTCAAGCATCTAAAGGGACAGCAGAAACTGAATAAGAGACATGTTAGATGGATCGTTGTAACTTTCCCCTATGTGATCAGATACAAGAAAGGTAAGGAAAATATAGTTGCTGATGTACTATCTCGAAGGTATGCTCTCTTAACTACTCTTGAAACCAAATTACTTGGATTTGAGCATATCAAAACTTTATATGCCACTGATTCTGATTTTAAAGATGTATATGCTTTTTGTGAGAAGTTTGGTCGTGGTAAATACTTCAAAAATGATGGGTTTCTCTTCTTTGAAAATAGACTATGTGTGCCTAACTCCTCTCTGCGAGATTTTTTTGTCAAGGAAGCTCATGCAGGTGGACTTATGGGTCATTTTGGCGTGGCTAAGACACTGAATGTAATGCAAGAACACTTCTTTTGGCCACACATGAGAAGAGATGTAGAAAAAGCTTGTGAAAGGTGTGTAACTTGCAAGCAAGCTAAGTCCAAAATCCAAAACCACGGTCTGTATATTCCTTTACCCATTCCTTTGCATCCATGGCATGACATTTCAATGGATTTTGTTGTTGGATTACCTAGAACTAAAATTGGAAAAGATTCTGTGTTCGTAGTTGTTGATAGGTTTTCTAAAATAGCTCACTTTATTCCACGTCACAAGACTGATGATGCTGTGAACGTTGCTAGTTTGTTCTTTAAGGAAATTGTTAGACTTCATGGCATGCCTAGGACGATTGTTTCTTATAGGGACACCAAGTTTCTTAGCTTCTTTTGGAAAACGCTATGGTCTAAGCTAGGAACTAAACTATGATTCTCTACTACTTGTCATCCACAATCTGATGGACAAACTGAAGTTGTCAATAAGACATTGTCCACTTTATTGCGTGCATTAATTAAAAAGAACATTAAGTCTTGGGAAGAATGCTTACCACATGTAGAATTTGCTTATAATCATGCTAAGCATTCTGCATCTAAGTTTTCTGAATTTGCTTATAATCATGGTTTGGATACATTTGAGAAAGGAGAGATTTTCTAAAGAAAGAAAATTCAAACTCATGCCCAGAATAGATGAAATCATAAAGAAACTCAACAACAACGCCTACCAGCTGGATCTCCAAGGTAAGTATAGTGTGAGTTCAAGCTTTAATGTTACTGATTTAGCTCCTTATTGTGCAGAAGAAACTGATTTGAGGTCAAATCCTTCTCAAGTGGGAGAGGATGATGGAACAGCTTGTACCAGAGCTTAAGGAGGATGCATTTACAATCTCTGATGGGTCTAACACTGAGGAAACAAAGGACAAAGACCTAGACGTGCCACTTGGTCCAATGACTAGGTCCAAACAAGCAAGGTTCCAACAAGCTCTTCATCAACTCTTACACACTATCCAGGACAGTCTAGAGTGTGCTTATCCAACCACATTGGTTGTGATTCAAGCCGCCTAGATCATTCATCAGGAGAGGTGTTGTGACTTGCACTCTTTTCCTTGGATTGGTTTTGTCCCTTTGGATTTTCCAATCAAGGTTCTTAATGAGGCTTGGACGCAACACTTATACAACAGCCTCTTGATGAAACTAAGCCCATTTCTAGCCCATTTATATCCTAATTTTCGTCCAGAAGCAAGAGAGAAGCCTGTTTTCATTTAAAACTCATTTTGTTTTCAAGGGAGCCTTAGTTTTAATTGTTTTGTGTGTTTTCAAGAAGATGTGCTTGTACAGCCTTCTTCTCCTTATATTCTGAACGAAAACCCTAATAAAATCATCAAACTCTTTTCTATTCAAAACATTCTCTGAATCTGGTATGATCAAAGTTTGTTTAGTGTATTCGGATTTCGATCCTTACATTACAAGCAACTGTATGATAGTCTAAGAGCCAATTCCGCAACTCTTAGAAGTATCAACTCAATCCACTGCCTGTTTCATTATCACAATCATTTGGAGAGCATTCAGGGACGTGATCATCAAACCTATGATCACATCATATCCTAGAGAATTACTCATTGTATTTCTATGATATATGAATGCACATTTATATGATTTTATAAACTGAATTTAAAAAACATCAATTAAAAATGATTAATCTTTAAATTGTTGTGATGCACATTAATAGTGTGGTTTCGTGTGTGTGACCCACTTGGTGTGTTCCTTTACTTTCTGTTGGATGATGTTACTCTCTAAGATATAACTTATAAGAAGTTGATGTTTTCTTTCGTTTGAAAAATCTTTAAAATGTTATGTTAAAATCTCAAATTTATAAGACATAGTGGAAACCCCTTTGGTCCAGTGGTTTGATCAATGGTTCATTAATGTTTTTACACCAGGAAGTCTGGGGTTCGAATCCCAGAAGATGCGATTTAAAATTATTGATGCAGATTAATGATGACAAGCTAAGTCGTATGGCGTGGATCAAAACGAAAGACTTGTTCGTTGTAGAATCATCAATGCAACGGTTCTCATAATTTGTAATAGAATAATATTAAATCTATATGATTAAAAAAAAATTTATAAGACATATATTGGTGTGTTATGTTATATGAGAATATGTAAAAATTCTCAGGCATATAACGCAATTCAACAAATTCAGCAGATTCAGCACATTCCGCAAATTCTGCATTTACCATTTAAGTTGACATATTAATCAGCAAATTCTCCAATTCAGCAAATTCTACAATTCAGCAAATTATGCAATTCAGCAAAAATTCAGCAAATTCTGCAATTCAGCATAAATTATGCGATTACCATTTACACACAGAAGGTTTAAAATTTTAAGATTTAGACTCTAAAAATTATAATAGTGACATTTTTGCAAATGAACAATCCATAGTGATATTTTTGCAAATGTAACTAAAAGTGGTATTTTTGCAATTGTCTCCTAGATATATATGTAGTGTGATTAAATCTTACTAAATTTGCTTCACAATTTTAAAATAATATTGTAATATTTTAAAAATTAGGTTTACTAAAAAATAATTCAATCAATAGCAAAATATTATATCATAAATTATGAATGTAAATTTGTTTTATCAATCTATTAATTTATTTAAGGGGCAATTGCAAAATGTTTAAGGGGCAATTGCAAAATGTTTGTGATTATAATTCCTTTTATAGTAAGATATTTGTTTTTTAAAATATCATTCAAAATTTTTGTAAATAATTTTTACAAATTGGTTTTTCTGTTTTTTTTAATTATTATTTTTGGATCTGGATCCGACCCACCCCTAATTACAAGATATATATTTCAAAATATAAGATGTTTTGGAGGTTTTTTCAAAATGTAAGATGCTTTGACAATACTAAGTATTTTTTAACTTTATTAAATATTTAATGAACACTAGTATTTTGCAATCTTTTTATGATTGGTCAATAATAATTAACCATTTAAGTTTGAAAAAAAAATTAATTACTTTTTTGAAATTAATTACTTTTTCAAAATTAATTACTTTTTTGAAAAATTCAGCAAATTCTTTCTGCTGTTACCATTTAAGTTTGATATTATTCAGCAAATTCTGCAAGAAATCAACAGTAATTCAGCAATTCAACAGTAATTCAGCAAAAATTCTGCGGTTACCATTTAGACCCATAATATTAATTGAAATGTTTTGATTGCTTAATTTAAATGATGTCCATTAAAACACTACGGGTGTAAATGGTAACCGCTTAATTTTTGCTGAATTACTGTTGAATTGCTGAATTTGCTGAATTTTTAGTGATTTCTTGTGGAATTTGCTGAATAAAATCAAACTTAAATGGTAACCGCAGAATTTGAAAAATTTGCTGATTTTTTTTAAAAAATAATTAATTAAATAAAGAAAAATTTCAAAAAATGCTACTTTTCAAAAATGCCACATTTTTAAAATCTTTGTAAAAATGCCACTTTTTCAAAAAACAAATTTTATTATATTATTTATGTTTGTATTAATTATATTGTATTAGAGTTTAGTTTTGAAGGTTTAAGGGATTTTAGGAATCAAAATATATTTAGGAGTTATTATTTTAAGATTTAGGCTTTAAAATCCATAATTAATAGTATTTTGCAAATAAACATCCCTAAGTGGTATTTTGCAAATATATGTAACAAAAGTGGTATTTTTGCAATTGTCTCTTAAATAGATTAAAAGATTGATAAAACAAATTTATATACATAATTTATGATATAATATTTTGTTGTTTAAATTAAATTATTTTTTAGTAAACCTAATTTTTAAAATATTACAATATTATTTTAGAATTATCAAACAAATTTAGTAAGAATTAATGACGCTATATATATATATATATATATTTAGGGGACAATTGCAAAAATATCACTTTTGGTGTGTAAATTTGCAAAAACGTCTCTATGGGTTGTCCATTTGAAAAATACCACTAATTATAAAATTTTAGTGTCTAAATCTTAAAATTCTAAACTCTACAGACGTAAATGGTAATCGCATAATTTCTGCTAAATTACAGAATTTGTTGAATTGGAGAATTTGTTGAATTTGCTGAATAATGTCAAAATTAAATGGTAACTGCAGAATTTGATGAATTTGTTTAATTTTGTTACCATTTAGACCCTACATCTAGGATTTTATCTTAGTGTCTATGCTTGGGTATTGTCATTACTTTCGTAATATATACATCTGACTGCATACTCAAAACAAGTCTATGACAACATGTGAATAGTTGGAAGTTAAACTATATGAATCTAGATATGCAACCGGACCACCATATTTTATTTACGAGATGGCCCAAATCAATCCTCCGAGAAACTGCTATGGCTCGGCTGAGGGTTTTGTCAAATATTGACGCCATTCTTCTGGCATCCCTTTTTTCGATCTAAGCATCCTTATGGCTGCATTTGTTAATGGGATTGCAACAATGTCATAGTCTTTTGGTTCCTGCCATTACCAACAAATTGTGTTGATTCAAGATTTCCTCATCAAAACAAGGTTTTGTTGCCTATGGACCGGTAAGTTAAGCCATTGCAGATATGAGGAATACCTTCGGGGACTTGAGTAACTTCATGTGTGCTTCTTCTACTGTCTTCTGGCCTTTCTTTGAGTTACATCTTGAACATGCAGCTACCTACGTTACAAGAACAAATTAAAGAGAAAATAATTTCACCAACCATCAACATTTTTTGCTATAGGATTTACAACATAGATGCTACTTCAATATAAATCACACCAGATTTTGCCAGGTCCATTCTCCACCTCGAGAAATCGGGATCACATGATCAATGGTCAAGTTTTCACGGGAAGAACAATATCTATATCCGATATAACAAAAGTTTTTGTCAGCGAGAATAATTTGATTGAGCAAACGCAAAACAAAAAAAAAAGACTTCTTGTGACTGGACATAGAATATTACTCACTGACAAGTGTAATCGTCACGCAGTAAAATGTTTTTACGACTCAGTGAGTTTTTCACTCTTCTTCGTTTGACAACCTGAAGCAGATGTGGAACCTGAAGACAAGAAGCTTCCAATTGGAAAAAGAAGAAAAATAAAGAGATAAAACTAGTTGACTAAACTCATGTTATACATACCCTTAACACAGCAGGTATATAGAATGAACCAGTAGGAGAATTAACAGTCTGATCATAATACTCCAGAACATCGGCCTAGAGAAGGCATTATTGAAAATACAAAACTTGAATTAAAGGCTCTTATGGGTTTCCAACACAAAAAGTATCAAAACGGGTTAACGCAATTGGCCTTACCTTATCCATGTACTCCAAACAGATTGCACGCTTCCAGCAGACCACATTGACCGGCCTAGAGTGGTAGAGGCTTCCAATTTAGACAACTGATTAAGGCTACAAAGACAGCATAGAGCCCACGATACTTGCAAATTCAAGAATAGAAAAAGGAACACAACCTAGCCAATTCAAATATGCATCAAGTTGGACAAGGAGAGAAGGAATGGTTATTACTGTTAAAACTTAAAACTAAGGAAGAATTAGCAAATGTTCTTATATTAAGAGCAGTGAGTACAGTGTGAAACTAAAACATAAAATCGAGAGGAATCTTTAACAAACAAGTGTGATAAGAAGAGGACCTGTATGAAATGTCAAGAACCAAGCCTCTGAAGCAAGATAGATTATCCGTCTCTAAATCATCGTCGTCTCCGTCAAAATCCCATTCATCCCCGTCTTCGTCGCTACAAGGATTATAATCCAAATCGCGAATTTTCTTATTCCTAGAAGGAAAGGAGTAAGAAGAGAAAACTCTCGCACGACACTCGTCAAGCTTTAGTCGGCTCCGGCGCACACGAATCAAGGGCGACCCACCGACCATTTGCCGAAATTGGCCTCTCGAATCAACACCAAACGACGATCCAAGCTTCAGTCTCGCAGAAAAATGTGCCATTTGAAACACTGATCCAAGTCTTGGATGGAAGATTATTATTAGACGAGAAGAAGAGAAAACATTTACAATTTGGACTGGAGAAGAGCCGTTAACCACAAATTGATTTCTATAGAAAATATCCGATTGTAACTCAAGTCTATGAAATGACGCATATGGCCCTCGATCCCCTCCCTTGATTTTGGAATTCGCAAATACTATATTTTTGGTCAGTGTCAAACGCGCGACTAAAACATTTGAAAATAAAAAATTATAGTTTTTATAATATAAAGAAAAATTAGAAACAATATATATCAAATAGTATATCTCTCATAGATATATTTTATATTACAAAATTTAATATGCATGACACTTATATTGAATGTAAGTGTTTTTAATAAAAATCGTATACGTTTGAGAATATTGGTTTTCTTAAACTTATTTGATCTTACCAAACCCAAAAAAATATGGCGTTAGTGTGTAAATCTTCTTAAATAGAAAATCAAAGAATAAAAAGTGAAAATGATGATTTCTGAAATTCAAGCATTAATGTTTAATTTGTAAATTTGTACATTTATAACAAAAATACAACTTTAATTAAAGTAATATGGATACAATTAAACGATATAAGAAAAAATAATTATATGATCAATCACATATGATATACAAATGGATATAAATACAATGTTTATAAACTAATTGACATGTTAAATTATTATGTTATATAATATTTAAAATATTATATTACTTTGATTTAAATTAGTAACATATGTATTTATGAGTTCATGTTAAAAGAATAATGTAGATTTGTAGAGATTTCAAACATGGATTATAAAATTAATTAAAATGTTTTGATTAGGTAATTTAATTAATGTGTTCCTTAAAATTCTCATTGAGTGACAAATATGATTTTTTAACTTTGTGTTTACTCAATTAATATATAGAAGATTAGTCTGAATAATAACATAAATAAATAATGACTTAAACAGTTATATATATATATATATATATATATATATATGTTTAAATACCAACTCAAAAACTTATATGTTTATGTTTTTAATGTGTATAAAATATTTTGAAAAATTCTACACGCGATAATTGATTCACTCGACGTAATCATTTCCAAATGTATTGTGATATCATCTTCAAATTTATCATTAATATTTAAAATATTCACAATATTTTATAAACTTTAAACTTCTAAACATGTTTCATCTTTATCTAGATAGTAAGGTACATTTACTTTATGAGAATTTTCGAAAAAATACCACTTTTCAAAAATATTACACTTTTAAAATCTTTTAAAAAATACAACTTAAAAACTGATATTTTAGATTTTAAATGTATTTTTTGTTAATTTATCTATTATATAATTAGGAAGTTTTTTCTGTTATGAAAATGTCATCATCAACAAAGCAAATAATTTTATATTCAAAATTTTTTTCTATATTCATTTATTTGATATTTATTCGCATTACTTATAATTTTAATGCATTAATCTCAATTTATATAATATAAAACACAATAAATTAAGTAAACTAAAATTTCATCCAAAGATACACAAACTCACGTAATGTTTTTTAAAACAAATTGAGTGTTAATTGTATAAAAAAAATCAATTAAAGAATTTAGAAAATACAAGAATATGATAGATTTGATTTAGCAAAAAAATCATTTTTAAAGATCCAGCAAAAAATATTATATTTGAAATTCACCATTTCAAATTTCAATATGAATTTCTAAGTATTTTAGTGTAAAAACTGTTGGGGTCGGTTTTCATCTCACTGGAAATAGCAAAAAAATTTCCAAATATAGAAAATGAACCACCGGTTGGGTTGGTTGACCGGTGCCGTGACCGGTACTTACCTCGGTCATGGGATGAGACGCGACATGGTATGGGGTGGGACGCGCATGAGTGTTGGACGAGATGCGGAATGGGAGTTGGTCGTGACGCGGCACGCATGGCATGCTAGATGGATGGGGACGCGAGACCTCGAACACCAGTCATGTACGTGACCTAGTGTTGGCGTCTGGTGCTGGGACATGGCACGAGGCACGATCTAGAGACGATAGGGATGTGGCACGAGGCAATATCACCAGAACACCCGTCGCAATTTTTGACAAGTGCACGCGACCGGTGCTGGTAGCACTCGAGGCGCGGCACGAGAGAGCTCGATATCGGTTCGGGACGCGGACAGATTTTGTTGTCCGGTGTTCGGCCTGGATTGGTCGTGGAAGGTGCGACACTGGTCGGTCCCATGGTCCGGTGGCTCGTCCGGTGCCGCGGACCGACGCAAATTTTTGTTTTGGTTTTTTTTTTTATATTTGTAAAAATCCTGAAAAATTAAAATAAAATATATTAGTATAGAATAAATTTAGAAAAATTTAGATTGAAATTTTAAAAACAATTTAAAGCATATAATAAAATAAAAATGTGGGTTGCCTCTCACAATGCGCTTTTTTAAAGTCAATTAGCTCGACTCATTTGTCGATTTATACTTCCAGTGGGTCCACTAAAGAAATTTTTGCTCCTTTAGCTTCATTGGTACCTGGATTTTCAACTTCTTTGATGAATCCAAATGAATCTTCATTGTCATATTTGATAACTAATGCATCCGAAAAAAGCTTCAAGGTGTTTTCAAGCTTTTGCTTTATAGTTTCCTTGTCGTTTGACTCGTCTTCTCTTGTCACAATGATCTTGATAACCATAAGATTCATAGACAAACTTCTCCCGTGCTTTGATTCCATTCTTAGCATCCACTTTAGGCGTCAAAATTGAATTGACATTTTGTAAACATCCTTATGCTTCACCTTTGAAAGTTTTGCAACTATCTTGATTTTAGCTTTAGGATCTCCTTCCTTGACGTTTTGGACTTCTTTCTTGGCATCTCCAAGGGACTAGGCTTCATAAGCTTTAGTCCAATCAAATTTGGTACATTTTTAACATTCACCGCATCATAGAAAACATTCTTGTTGATTTTGGCGAAAGAGATCCTTTGGTTTGAAAAATCAACAATGGCTCGGCGGTTGCTAATAACTGCAATCCAAGTATCAATGGATTGAAATTTCTGGTCCTCATCTCCAATACGTGAAAATCACTAGGAACAAATCTCTCTCCTACCTTGACCATGACATTTTCTAGCATTCCATAAGGCGTAGAAGATGACAAGTCGGCATACTCTATGTAGACTTTTAATGAGGTCAGCAAACCAGTAGTTGAGCCGGAGTTCCATCAAACATGCCATTCAAGCCGCATAGGATCCAAGAAGGACATATGTGCCTTTCATAGAGCATACCGAACCAACCAGAAAGAAAGCTCGGACCAAAACGGAATCGAGTTTACAAACAGGGTGATTCCAAACTACATGTTTAATGAAGCCGATACAAACCTATGTCCATTGTTCGATGAGTTCCAGCTCAACCAAGATGATTCAAGGCATCAGAACACTTGGAGAACATTCTAAACTCATATAGATCACGCCTCAAAGTGGAATCATCCCAATAGAGATCAGACGAAGGAATTATTCAGTTCAAAAAATGGGTGATGATAGACTCCTCGTAAAGATCTATACCCAAAGAACGCCCTTCATATGGTTGTAACTCGAACAGATGTAGATCGGCTCGAATGATGCAGAAATAATAAGAAGATGAACGGGTTTGATGATGGATGATTGCGTGAATGATGAATCGATTTGTACTTCTAAGAGAGATGTAAATCTCTAAGACTACGAGGCTTGATCCTAACTTAGATATAACGCACTAATAAAACTAGGACTTGTGGACCTTATTAGACCTTTATCCCAAGTCCTCTATCCGTGGACATCACACTCTTTTCCCTTTTTGCATAGTTTTGTCCCACGAGGTTTTCTATGCTTAAAGTTTTTAATGAGGTGATGCTTCGCGGGTTTCCAAGCTTAGCCAACGTTCCATTCGGTTAAGCTTGAGGGGGAGTATTGATCAAGAGACAGTACGGATTGTACGGATCCGTACTTGTCGTACTTTACCGTACATGACAGTAAACATTCGTATATTGCCGTTATCCCTTTGTCATCAACCTTATTATCATCAAAAGGTTTGAAGGTCAAAGGACATCTTATCTACAAGCTTATCCTCATCAAAGGACAAAAGGAAAAGAGGAAAAAAAAGACATCTCTATCTCTAATCTTATCTCTAAACGTCTAGATTAGGCCTTTCCCTCTTGTATTTAAACACTTGTTATCCTTTGATGATAATTAATCTAATGAGAACTTAATCTTCTCTAATTCTCGTTTTCTCTCTTCAATCTTCAATACTTCAATCTTCAATCATTAATCTTCATTTCCGCAAGTAATCTAAGGAGAAAATATTCTTTCTTCCAAATCTGTTTCTCTCCATTCTTTCCATCCGAATTCTCTCATTCTCGAATCTGCTTTCACTATTCTCCACTATTTATTCTGCATAATCTAACCGTCACGGCATAAAAAAGGCTAGCAGCTCAAGGAGAAGAGCCAATCTTATTCACGGATCAAAAGCAAATCCCAAACACCGAGTTTTCTAAGTCCATTAAACTGCACCAAGCAAAGGTAAGTGATCACTTGATCGAATTTGTTTCTAATGATCCAAAAAGATTTGATAATGCAATTGATGTGTTCTCTGAGAGTGTGAGGGGATCTCTGATACTGCAAGCTTGCTCATCTCTAGGTGAATCCACACGAAGAACAACAGCAAAGAAGACTCGACAAAGTTGTGCAAGGAGACAAAGAAAATACGACGTTTTATTGATATCAAAAAGGTTGAAGGTTTACACGGCTGCAAGGGGACCTTATAAAGGGATCCTATCAGCCAGCCCTAAGGCCAAAATAAAATAAAATAAAATAACAATACAACTCGAAATTAAAAGGAAAAACATAAAACAAGCAAATTCTGAAACAAAAAAGAAACAACTCCTATTCAAGAAAGGAAACTTTGTGTCTCTTTCTTGCAGACTTGTCGCACTTGCTGAGGCTCAAACTGAGGTTCTTTGACGTGCTAAAGACCACTGAGATACTCTTATTTACCTGCACAAACTCAAAATAAATTCAATATACCTTGTTGGCATGCGAATTGGTTGGTTTTAAAGCTGAAATGTTCAAGACTGCTACTGGTTCGTTCAGATTGAATACTTTGATGAATTCTTCCTCTTGAAGTCCCTTGAAGTTTAAATTGTTGAGATCTTTAAGTGTACCCACGTGCTTAGCTTCATAATCCTCTTTTTGCTCCATTTGTTCTCTATTGGCCGTTTGGCTTATCCTCGCAATAACTTAAAGCTCTGATATGATCTTAATGATATTCTTGATGTTTTGAGCTCCATTTCCTGCCAAGTAAACAAGTTTACCTTGGCTGGTTCGAGGCTGAGCTTCCTTGATTGTCAAATGTGCAAAGACTTCCACAACGTCTAAATCAGATGCATCCGAGCTTTCTTGAATGTCATGCGCTTCTTGATTGTTTCTGAATGTGGCTCCAAGTTCGTTTGTGTTTCGGAGGATCTCTACTATCGTGTTGACTCCTTCCCATATCGTCCTCGACTTGGAACATGTCATTTGGGCTCTTTCAACCTTGGGTACGTAATCATGATCAATGCTTGGTCTGATTACCTCATCATATGATGAGGTAATCAAACCAGTAGCTAAGCCGGAGCTCCATCAAACATGCCATTCAAGTTGCATAGGATCCGAGAAAGACACATGTGCCTTTCACAGAGCATACCGAACCAACCAGAAAGAGAGCTCGGACCAAACCGGAATCAAATTTACAAACAGGGTGATTCCAGACTACATGTTTAATGAAGTCGATTAAGACCTATGTCCATTGGTCGATGAGTTCCAGCTCAACCAAAAAGATTCAATGCATGAGACCAGTTGGAGAACATTTTCAACTTATATAGATCACGCCTCAAAGTGGAATCATCCCAATAGAAGATCAGACAAAGGGGTTATTCAGTTCGGAAAACGGGTGATCTCCAACTTATCCGAATTGGACATATGCGCCTTAATTGGAGATTTACGACCTAACCAGGAGGAACTAAGCTGTGAAACGACTTGTTATGAAATCAAGATTCATCAAAGACTCCGAGAGAATTGGAATCATACCAAGATCAGATTTGGTTTGAAAGCTATTAATTTCTAAACCAATGGTTTTCCGGCTTGTCTTATTTGGAGTCTCACGAGTTTAGGAGTCTTCAAACACATATTTGGCGACCATGCAAGTGTGTACTACAACTAGAAACTCCAAATAACATATCAAGCTTCATTCTCAGCGATACGCCCAGATTTAAGGATCACTCAACCGAATTATGAAGATAGGATTCACACCAAGAAGCAAGATGCAAACAAGGGTGATTTGATGGATTGAAGGGTCACACAATAGATGTGTAAGTCTGCTGATATTCCCACTCCTCAATGCCTCTAGATATGACGTACTAGAACAGCAAAGAAGAGGATGTTACTTGGATATTACGCACCAAGTGACAGGAAATGCTCTTAGCAAAGAACAAAGAGAATTCTAACCCAGAAAACAAAGGAAAATCGATTATTGAAACTGAAACTGAGTTTGCATACATAAAGGAATGAAAGAGACGTGATTTAAATGTTTTTATGGGAAAAAGAAGCATAGAAAAATGCAGTATGGACCGAAAATAAAGAGGAGTCAAAGAACTCTTCATTCCACACGTTTTGGTCAAAGTGACCCTTCGACTACCGTCTAGGTTCATTCCACACGTTTTGCTCTTCATGGATCAAACTGATTCTGATGGGCTTAGTAGCAATCTGATCGACTTTGCCTCATTAAAACCTTTCCTTTAAAACCCATTAGGATAAAACCAAAGAAAAGGAAAAAGAGTACAACTGGTCACATACCCATTTTAGTGATCTTCTCGAGCCTGTATCAAAACCAGAATTGTTTGAGATACGTCTTCTCCAATCCAGCCCAAGTGATCTGGTTGAATAAGCATTTGTTTAAGTAATCCTCCAATCCTATCCTTGAGTCTTTTAGCTCTCGCTCGAGTAATAGGTCCAACTGGTACAACTAAGTCCACCTCGGCTTCAAGCTCTGGTTCAAGCTGCACTCTATGATCCATCCCATCCCTGCCTGAAGCATCATGCTGGTCCATGTCTGAATCCTGCGGCGTATCATTCCCCTCTTCTTAAAAAGGATTCGTCCACGAATCTGGAACATCTGCCACAAAAGGAGAGAGATGAGAAACATTAAAAGTAGAAGAGACGTTATACTTACCTTGTAAATCAAGTTGGTAGGCATTGTCACTGATCTTCTAGATGATTGGGAATGGGCCATCAATGCGTGGCATGAGCTTAGTCTTCCTTTCGTTTTGAAACCTTTCCTTCCTTAGATGCACCCAGACAAGATCTCCCTCATGGAACACAACCTTGCTTCTTTTCCGGTTTGCCTTCTTTTCATAGATCTTGGTCTTAGCCTCAATGTTGCTCTGGACCTTCTCATGCAACTTCCTAATGGATTCCCCTTTCTTCTCGCCATCTATACAAACCCTTTCACTCACAGGTAAAGGAAGAAGATCAAGTGGAGACATAGGATTGAAACCATAGACCACCTCAAAAGGAGAAAACTTAGTTGCGGAATGCATTGAATGATTATATGCAAATTCTACATGTGGCAAGTTTTCTTCCCAAGTCCTAAGGTTTTTTTTACTAGAGACCTAAGTAAGGCTGACACTGTGCGGTTTACAACCTCTGTTTGGCCGTCTGTCTGGAGATGACAAGTCATAGTAAAACAACAGCCTAGTTCCTAGCTTAGACCACAAAGTCTTCCAAAAGTAGCTAATGAACTTTGTATCCCTATCTGAGACTATGGTTCTGGGCATTCAATGCAACCTAACAATTTCTCTAAAGAAAAGTTCAGCAACATGCACAACATCATCAGTTTTATGGCAAGGGATGAAATGGGCCATTTTAGAGAACCTATCAACCACCACAAAGATAGAATCCCTACCAGCTCTAGATCTGGGTAAGTAAGCCTAAGACAAAGTCCATGCTAATGTCTACCCACGGATGAGAAGGTATAGGTAGAGCTGAATACAAGCCTTGGGGTTGCTGTTTTGACTTGGCTTACTTGCACACCACACACCGGCTGCATATCCTCTCCACATCTTTCATCATGCTTGGCCAGAAGAAGTGTTCATACAACACATGGTGGGTCTTCTTAACACCGAAATGCCCCATAAGACCACCGCCGTGGGCTTCCCTGAGAAATAACTCCCTTAAAGAGCATTGGGAAACACATAAACGGTTATCAAAGAACAAAAACCCAGAAACAAGGTAATACTTCCCATAAGCAGCCTTAGAACACTTATTAAACACCTCTTTGAAATTCGCATCAGTTGCATACAAGTCTTTAATGAATTCAAACCCAAGCAACTTTGTTTCAAGAGCAGAGAGAAGCACATACCTTCGTGATAGAGCATCAGCTACCACGTTTTCCTTACCTTGTTTGTAGCGGATAACATAGGGGAAAGTTTCAATAAACTCATCCCAGCGCGCGTTCCTTTTGTTCAACTTGTTCTGCCCCTTAAGATGTTTTAGTGACTGATGATCTATATGGATCACAAACTCTTTGGGCCATAAGTAATGCTGCCACGTTTGGAGAGCTCTCACCAAGGCATAAAGTTCCTTGTCATACGTTGGATAGTTGAGCGTGGCGCCTCCGAGTTTCTCACTAAAATAGGCAATGGGCTTCTTTTCCTGCATTAACACATCACCAATACCAACTCCTGAAGCATCGCATTCAATTTCAAAAGTCTTATAGAAATCAGGAAGAGAAAGTAAAGGTGCTTGGATCAACTTAGCTTTAAGTGTTTGGAAAGCTTCCTCCTGGGCTTGCTCCCATTTAAATCCAACACTCTTCTTGATTACCTCCGTGAGAGGAGCTGCTATAGTGCTGATGTTTGGCACAAATCTCCTGTAGAATTCGGCAAGGCCGTGGAAACTTCTGACCTCTCCAATGGTCTTAGGGTTAGGCCAATCACGGATGGCCTTGATCTTCTCCTCATCAACTCGGACTCCATTTGCACCTACAACAAATCCTAGAAAAACCACATGATCCGTTCCAAAGAGCACTTTTTAAAGTTAGCAAACAACCTTTCTTTCCTAAGGACCTCTAACACGGATTTCAAATGTTGTTCATGCTCTTCATGGGATTTGCTGTAAATCAAAATGTCATCAAAATATACAACCACAAAATGACCAATGAAAGACCTTCACACATGATTCATGAGACGCATAAAAGTGCTAGGTGCATTTGTTAAACCGAAAGGCATAACAAGCCATTCATACAAACCTAGCTTTGTTTTGAATGCAGTCTTCCACTCATCACCTTCTTTCATGCAGATTTGGTGATAACCACTTTTCAAGTCAATTTTAGAGAAAACAGATGAACCATGCAACTCATCTAACATGTCATCTAGCCTAGGGATGGGATGCCTATATTTTACCGTAATGTTGTTTATGGCCCGACAGTCCACACACATGCGCCATGTCCCATCTTTCTTTGGAACGAGTAGTACTGGCACGGAACATGGACTAAGGCTTTCTTGGATATATCCCTTTTCAAGTAGCTCATCAATCTGCTTTTGAAGTTGTTTAGTCTCCATGGGATTGGTTCTGTAAGCTGGCCGGTTGGGAAGAGAGGCGCTTGGAACAAAATCGGTTTGATGTTCTATGCCTCGGACCGGTGGCAATTCCTTTGGATTCTCCTCAGGAAAAACATCTGAAAATTCCTGCAAGACATCTTTAAGACTACTTGGAAGCTCCGGTGCAATGTTAGAAGATGTCATTAATGATTCTTTGTAAACAAGCAAAAGAAAAGGCTATTGAGAAAACAATGATTTCCTTACATGACTTTGCTTGACCAAGAAGTTAGAAATCTTGGGGTTCACCTTTGGCTCATCAGGCTTTTTGTTGCTTCCCAGTTTTTCTTGAGCTGAATCTGGTCATGATGCACTTCTAATGGAGACAACGGCACCAAAGTGATCTTCTTCCGTTGGTGTTCAAAAGAATGCTTGTTGCTGTAGCCGTCAAGAATGGCTCTCTTGTCAAACTGCCATGGCCGGCCAAGCAAAATATGGCTAGCATCCATTGGAAGAACATTGCACAGAATCTAATCTTCATATCTCCCAATCTTTATAGGAACTGTGACTTGCTCCTTCACATGTTGTTGCCCAGACTCATTAAGCCACTCCAGCCTAAAAGGACGAGGATGAGGCCGCACTTCCAAGCCCAATTTCCTTAGCAACGTTAGTACAACTGCCACCATCAATAATAAGAGAACACACGTTATTATTAACAAAACATCTAGAGTGAAAAAGGTTCTCCCTTTGTTCTCGTTCATCTGGGTTTGGCTGGGCACTTAGGGATCTTCTTGTGACTAGAAGTTGTCCTTGAGCTGGATAATCAAAATCCCCTTGTTCCTCATCAAAGATAGGACCGAGATCTTCCTTTTCTTCCTTCTCTTCCTCAGATTCCACTTCACCATTGTCCAAGAGAATCATCACCTTTTGATTCAGACACTTATTAGCATAGTGTCCAAGTCCTTGATGTAACGCCCGTGAACCAAAAAATAGATTTTTAGTTAGGTGTCGATCGACACAGGGAGTGTGTGTCGATCGACACGAGTGTTTTTGAACTTGAGAAGTCGTATTCTGGCATGTTCGGATTGGAACCAACAGGTTCCGTTTAATTGCTCGGATTGGTGGGCCGGTTTAGGGAACCCTAGGGTTGATATAAAACGTGAACAGTTGTGGTGGTGGCCGTTTTTGGGGATAAAAAACAGAGAGAAATCAGAATCAGAAGAGATTTTAGAGAGAATCAAGTGAATTTTTGTGTGAGTTGATCTATAGTGGTCATGACCGGGTGGGTCAGGTGGTTGAGACAGTAGTGGACGGTATTGCATTGTACTTGGGTATGAGTAGTTACTAAGTACTTAACTGAGAGATGAGTAGTTCTCTCGAGGGGATGAGTAGTTCCTCTCTATACCGAGTAGACCTGGTAGTGCATTATCTAGATGGTGAGACGCATCTCTGGTGGAGAGGTGTTGTGGCCAGGAGAGTGTAGGTAGAGATTGCCTGGGAGGACTTTTTGGAAGAGTTTAATGCCAAGTTCTTTCCGCAGGAGAGTGGATCGATTAGAGATGAGGTTTTAGAGTTGACTCTGGGTGACCAGTCGGGATGGGAGTTCGATGCGGAGTTCAGTCGACTCCTGTTTCATGCTGGCAGAGGTATGGAGGGCGAGCAGGCCCAGGTGAAGGGGTTTCTGAGGGGACTTTGAGCTGATTTGTGTACTCACTATAGAGTGAGTAAGTATGCTTCGAGGGCGGAGCTGGTGGAGACAGCTGCATCTATCGAGGAGGATCTGAGGGAGCAGATGGTGGCGAGACCGCTTGTTCAGCCAAAGAGATCGCAGCAGCAGGTGGTTCCGAGCAAGGGCGGCAAGCTTGCGCAAGGATAGAAGAGGAAGTGAGAGAGCCCTTTGGGACTGAGTCAATGAGGTCAGGGTGGTCCGGGATGCTTCGGGTATGGGAGCATGGATCACAAGTTGGCGAGCTGTCCTAGGAAGGATGA
The DNA here is from genome assembly GCA_964056655.1 of Arabis hirsuta. Lineage (NCBI taxonomy): Eukaryota > Viridiplantae > Streptophyta > Magnoliopsida > Brassicales > Brassicaceae > Arabis > Arabis hirsuta. Next base: position 17,085,744 of record OZ053304.1, read on the forward strand.
TTCTCGGGATACGTGGGTGTGAGTCCCACGTATTGTTGATTCGGGAGAGACGAATTGCTTCATTACTCCGGAGTGTGCGGAGAGCAGCAGTATCCGGACCGATTCCGGTGAGCAGCCAGGAGTAGTTAAAGTTTCCGGAGGGAGGTGTTCGGCTACTTTTGGGCGGGCTCAGTGTGTGGATATTTTGGTGGCAGAAGAGTTAATGCCAGCATATTTGATTATTAGTCCGATGGAGCTGTACGTTGTCATTCTGGGGATGGATTGGCTGGATCGGTACAAGGTTCATCTAGATTGTCATTGTGGACGAGGTATGGGCATTATGAGTTCGTGGTGATGCCTTTCGGGTCGACGAATGCGTCAGCAGCGTTTATGAGGTTTATGAACGGGGTGTTCCAAGAGTATCTGGATGTGTTCGTGATCATCTTCATAGATGATATTCTGGTGTATTCGAGGAGACCGTAGGAGCACGAGGTGCATTTGAGGTTGGTTCTGGAGAAGCTGCTAGAGCAGAAGCTGTATGCGAAGTTGAGTAAGTGCAGTTTCTGGCAGCGAGAGATGAGCTTTCTTGGCCATGTGGTATCTGCAGAGGGAGTTCTGTAGATCTAGCTAAGATTGAGGCTATCAGAGGTTAGCCTAGACCGAGGAGTGCCACTGAGATCAGGAGTTTTCTTGGGTTGGCGGGTTATTACCAGAGGTTCGTCAAGGGGTTTGCGAGTATGGCGCAGTCGATGACGAAGTTGACCGGGAAGAATGTTCCTTTTGTGTGGTCTTCAGCTTGCGAGGAGAGTTTCGGGAAGCTGAAGGAGATGTTGACGAGTACACTTATGTTGGCGTTACCCAAGCCGGCTGAGCCTTACGTGGTATATACTGATGCTTCAGGAGTTGGTCTGGGTGTGTGCTGATGTAGCGAGGGAAGGTTATTGCATATGCTTCGAGGCAGTTGAGGAAGCACGAGTGCAATTACCCTACCCATGACTTGGAGTTGGCTGCGGTGATATTTGCCCTTAAGATTTGAAGGTCTTATCTGTATGGCGGGAAGGTGCAGGTATTCACAGACCACAAGAGTCTGAAGTATTTCTTCACTCAGCTAGAGCTGAACCAGAGACAGAGGCGCTGGATGGAGTTAGTTGCGGACTATGACCTGGAGATTGGGTACCATCCGGGTAAGGCTAATCTGGTTGTAGATGCGTTGAGTCGGAAGAGAGTTGCTTCGGATCAGGAGCGGGATATGGAGGCTCTGGTGAGCGAGATCAGTACATTGAGATTGTGTGTTATCTGACAGGAACCGTTGGGGTTAGAGGCAGCTAACCAGGCTGATTTGTTGAGCATTTTTCGAGTTGCTCAAGAGAAAGATCAGGGTTTGATTGATTTTTCTAAGGTGGCCGGTTCAGAGTATGTGGCCTCAGCGAGTAGTTAGATACTGGTGAACGGGCGGGTTTGTGTACTCAAGGACGAGGATCTGAGGCAGGAGATCCTGAGGGAGGCTCATTCGAGCAACTGGGTTGGGATGAAGAGGGATGTAGCTAACTGGGTTGCAGCATGCAACGTGTGCAAGTTGGTGAAGGCCGAGCATCAGGTTCCGAGTGGTATGTTGCAGAGTTTGCCTATTCCAAAGTGGAAGTGGGATATGATTACCATGGACTTCGTGACAAGGTTGCCAGTGTCACGGATGTATGATGCGATTTGGGTGATTGTGGATCGTCTTACCAAGTCAGCACATTTTCTGGCCATCAAGAAGACCGATGGAGCGGTAGTTTTGGCTAGGAAGTATGTGCGGGAGATAGTAAGGCTGCACGGGGTGCCAGCGAGTATTGTGTCAGACAGGGATCCGAGGTTTACTTCAGAGTTCTGGAGGGCATTTCAGGCTGAGATGGGCGTTAAGGTGCATATGAGCACAGCGTATCATCCTCCGACAGACGGGGAGTCCGAGCGTATAATTCAGACTTTGGAGGATTTGCTGAGGATGTGTGTGCTTGATTATGGTGGTCATTGGGCGGATCATCTGAACCTGGTTGAGTTTGCATACAACAACAGTTACCAGGTGAGTATTGGGATGGCTCTATATGAGGCTCTGTATGGGAGGCCGTGTAGGACACCATTATGCTGGACTCAAGTGGGGGAGAGGAGCATGTTTGGTGCAGATTTTGTTCAGGAGACGATAGAGAAGATCCATCATGAAGAGCTGAACATGAGAGAGGCTAAGGATCGGCAGAAGAGTTATGCTGATAGGAGACGGAAAGAGCTGGAGTTCGAGCTGGGAGATCTGGTGTATCTCAAGGCAACTATGTTTAGGGGTCCTAACAGATCCATTTCAGAGAATAAGCTAAGTCCGAGGTTTATGGATCCGTTTAAGGTTGTGGAGCGGGTCGGACCGGTAGCTTATTGGTTGGAGTTACCTCAGAGTATGAGAGCCTTTCATAAGGTCTTTCATGTATTGATGCTGTGGAAGTGTCTACACGAGTCTGAGGAGGTGTTGGCTAGGATTCCAGAGGATCTTCAACCCAACATGACATTGGCGGCGAGGCCTATGAGGATTCTGGAGAGGAGAGTCAAGGTGCTACACCGGAAAAGTATACCGTTGGTGAGATTCGCATGGGACTGTAACGGTATTGAGGAGGAGACTTGGGAACCGGAAGCATTGATGAAGACAAAGTTCTTGAAGTGGTTCGAGAAGCAAGCAGTGGCTTGAGTGTCTTTCTGGTTTTCAGAGTCTGTATTAGCCAGTGGCTATGAGTTATATGTATTGTTGTTTTGATGATGATGTAATGATTATACATTTTGAGATTTAATAAGATGAGTTTGCCTTATTAAATGTGTGTTTAAGACGTGTGTTCTTATGAGATGACTGGTGATGTCATGGATTGTGATGATTGGTAGGTCATGTGGAGGTCTAGCGGTAGAAGTTCTATGTGAGTTAGAGCTTGTCTATCGGCTAGAGAGGCTAGAAATGGAAGTTCTATGTGAGTTAGGGCTATCCATGTTCTAGGAGGATTATCTAGGGATGAGGTTCTATGTGAGTTAGGACTTGTTATTACCTAGATGGCGCTGGGAAATAGGGGTTTTATGTGAGTTAGAGCCTGCCTATTTCTTATAGGGAGTCTGGAATAGAAGTTTTATGTGAGTTAGGACTGTCTTTCCAGGGACTCTGTGAAACACCCTGGCGATTGGGTTGTTTCGGATGACCACGAGAGGTGATTTCAGTCGACAGGTGCCTAAGATACATGTTACAGAGTGATTGCCCCAAGGGATAGTGGGTCTCCTAGGTATACTTGAGGGACAGTGAGGTTCTCCGGGGGAATGTTCCCTTGCATATACTTTGAGGGGCCGAAGCCTCTCCAAGGGATGTGTGATTCCTCTGCAGCCGAGCTTGACGGACTTTGTGTCCTGAGAGTGGGAGGGGCTGGAGCATACCGAGAACTGGATGGACGGCGGTCCTGAAGGTGGAGGGGTATGATATACTTCGAGAGCTCAAAGGGTGACGATCCTGAGAGCAGAGTGTTATATATAGATTTGAGTATGAGCATTGGTATCTGTAATGTGGTTGTAAGCATGAGACTGGATGAACTTCGGGGATCGGGAGTGGATCTCAAGTGGTGCTGACCGGCTTGGGGTCAGGATTGCAGCCGTGGTGAGACGGTGCAATATGGCTTGTATGAGCCTAGTAGAGCTCGGGGATCAGGTGTGATCTCGAGTGGTGCTGAACGAGGGTCAGGAGAGTGGATGTGGATGTCGAGTCTAGGGTTTTTACTAACGTTTAGAACCTCGGTTCGGACAACCCTGGTAACATATGTAGCACCATTGGTCGTACATGTTCTTGTTTGATTGTTGTGCAATCATTTGGTCCAATTCGGGGTCAATGGTTGGTCGTGCATGTTCTTGTTTGATTGTTGGGCGATCAATCGGGCAGCCCTAATCCAGACCAGGGGGCGTTGCATCGTTGATGTATCCGGGTGAGTCTGGTCAGGTTTTAGACGAAAGTGTTAACCTTAGTGAGTCGGGGGCGAGTGATTCGAGGTCGAATCCCTGTTATTGGGAGATAATTGTAACGCCTGTGAACCAAAAAGTAGATTTTTGGTTGGGTGTCGATCGACACGAGCGTTTTTGGACTTGAGAAGTCGTATTCTTGCATTGTGTCGATCGACACGGGGTTAAATGGAACCGACAAGTTCGGTTTAATTGTCCGGTTTGGTGGACCGGTTTAGAGAACCCTAGGGTTGATATAAAACGTGAACAGTTGTGGTGGTGGCCATTTTTGGGGATCAAAAACAGAGAGAAATAAGAATCAGAAGAGATTTGAGAGAGAATCAAGTGAATTTTCGTGTGAGTGTTCTTGAGGGTTGAGAACAAGTGCTGTTCGTGTTTTGGAGGAGATGAACGGCTGGGTAAATCGCGTCGGATCGGAGTGAAACTTTGTGGGTAAGTTCTTCAATCCTTTCTCTTGAAGTAGGAGAAAACCGTTCGTCATTCGGTCAAGTATTTAGGGAGTTATGATCGTTTTAACTGGGTAAGTTTGTGCAGTTTTCTTCTGCGAACAGTCCACTTCGAGGGAGGATTCCCGTTGAACCGTTTGGACTCAGGGGACGTTCTACACACCGTTGTGTAACTCGTTGAGTCTAGTTTTCAGAGCCGTTTTCTGATTCAGATTTGGATGATCCGTTTGTTGTGTACGAGGCATTCTTCGTAGGCGTCATATTCTTGAGCATTCTAATCCTTTGTCGAGGTGAGTGCGTGACCGTAGGTTTATCTGGGTAAAGGGATTGATCCCAATGCATTTTTTGATGATTTGATGGTTGATTCTCGTGTGATGGATGTTATGTGTTGCTTGAATGTGTTTGTAGACGGTTCCTGTGCAGGGAATCGACGTATGTGCAGGTCAGAATCGGACCAGAGAGGAGAAGGTTTGATTCTGCAGCATGTGTCGATCGACACAAGCAATTGTTGTGTCAATCGACACAAGGTGTGTGTCGATCGATTGCCGTCAGTTTGACGTATTGATTGATATGTGATGATCGGTTATTGTTTGGTGTTGTGGTTTGTCTCTTATGCCTTTGTGTATAACCTGTAGACAGGATGACCGTCTCACTGAGTATTTGTGATAATACTCACGCAACTCTTTTTGCCATGTGTTGCAGGTAAAGAGAAAATGTGATCGTGGAATCATGGCCGGGAAGAGGAGATGATCTAGTGTCTCGGTTTCGTGGTCTTTGAGTAGAATTGCTAGGTTGTTAGTAATTCTGGAACCTTTTATTGATGTTGGTTGATTTGGATTCTATTAGATATTGTTATTGAAATTGAATTGGTTGGTTATTGTATTGGTTTAGTAACTCAATAAAGTATGGGATTTATTGATGGGATGTTGATTATTGATTGGTTTATTGTTTTCCGCATGTGGAGTAGTTGACTGTTGAGGATTATCATTTATGATAATGATAATCCGGGTTTTTATTGGAAATTTTTTAAATTTTTGGGTCCGGTCGTTTCATTTTAGTATCAGAGCCCTTATGGTTCTAGGGCGGGTGTAATTGATTGGTGATGTGATTTAGTCAATTGATTGTTGTGTGGGTTTGGAGTTCTAGATCATCTCTTCCGAGCCTTCAATGAGATTCCACGGTATTTGTTGTTTGACCTTTCTTGCTTTCTCATCAGTGTTGTGAGCTCACCCCAAGTAGCTATTGGCCTCCCACCTGATCTCCTCCTAAGAGTCACAACTTGATCAAACCAATTAATAGCGTAACCAGAGAATTCAGTAGCATCCAACCTTACTTTCTTAAGCTCTGAAAAATTTTGACAATAAAAAATAAGCTCAACTTTTCTTTCCCATTCAAGGTAAGCATCTAGGTCATTTTTACCATAAAAAGTGGGAATTTAAGCTTAAGATTTCCTAGATCATCGTTCCTTTCATTTCGCCTCGCAGCAAAAGGATTAACATCACCTCGTTCTCGATTTTGTCTCCTTGGTCTGTTGATTGATCTATCATCCTCATACAGGTACTCTTCATCAATCTCATCATCTAATTGGTTATTTCTCCTTGGCTGGTTTCTTCTTGGAGCTTATCTAGGCTGGTTTTGTTGGTTAGCCTAGATCTCATCAAGCCTCTGGTGAATCTGGTTCAAACCTGCATTCATGAGATTAGTCATTTGGTCGTTTAAAGCTTTCATCTGGAGTTTAGACAATCCGGCCATTGAATTTCCAAGGCTATGTCTTTCACCATCACTAGACTCTATGGTTTCCCTGAAAACACTTAAACAAACAGATTAGTAGAAAAGATCTCACACTCTCAAAGTGTTTAATCTCACCCACTCAAGTGTTTCTTTCGAAGTTTTTTTGTGGTCACCCAAGAGATTTCGTTCCCAAGGTTCTAAGAAAGACGAATCCCAATCAAACTCAATGGAATTTTCAAGTAACAAGGGAAAAGAAAATGTAGAAGATGAAAGGTTTTGAGGGATCCGTTTTAACTGTTCCAAGGCCGGTTTTCTCTTCTACCATCCCACCTGGATTTCTTTTCAGCCGTGATTCAAACTTCTGGTTTTTTTTTTTTTGTTTTTTTTGAATTTTTATGTAATGGAGCGATCACTATGGGGTAAAGAACAGCCTGGATCCAGTAAGAAAAAAGAAGAAAGAATTGTGAAAAGATGAGAAGAAGATTTTGAAGTGAAGATACCGGATTGAGTGGCTCTGATACCACTTTGATACACCCAGATTTAAGGATAACTCAACCGGATTATGAAGATAGGATTCACACCAAGAAGCAGGATGCAAACAAGGGTGATTTGATGATTTGAATGGTCGCACAACATATGTGTAAGTCTGCTGATATTCCAACTCCTTAATGCCTCTAGATATGATGCACTAGAACAACAAAGAAGAGGATGTTGCTTGGATATTACGCACCAAGTGACAGGAAATGCTCTTAGCAAAGAACAAAGAGAATTCTAACCCATAAAACAAAGGAAAATTGATTATTGAAACTAAAACTGAGTTTGCATACATAAAGGAATGAAAGAGACATGATTTAAATGTTGTTATGGAAAAAAGAAGCATAGAAAAATGTATTAAGGACCGAAAATAAAGAGGAGTCAAAGAACTCTTCATTTCACACGTTTTGGTCAAAGTAACCCTTCGACTACCGTCAAGGTTCATTCCACACGTTTTGCTCTTCATGGATCAAACTGATTCTGATGGGTTTAGTAGCAATGTGATCCACTTTGCCTCATTAAAACCTTTCCTGGAAAACCCATTGGGATAAAACCAAGGAAAAGGAAAAAGAGTACAAATGGTCACATACCCATTTTAGTGATCTTCTCGGGTCTGTATCAAAACCAGAATGGTTTGAGATACGTCTTCTCCAATCCAGCCCTAGTGATCTGGTTGAATAAGCATTTGTTTAAGTAATCCTCCAATCCCCTCCTTGAGTCTTTTAGCTCTCGCTCGAGTAATAGGTCCAACTAGTACAACTAAGTCCTCCTCGGCCAAAGCTCTGGTTCAAGCTACACTCTATGATCTATCCCATCCCTGCCTGAAGCATCATGCTGGTCCATGTCTGAATCCTGCGGCGTATCACTCAGCCATTGGATTAGGAGGATTCAGTCGTGGCCACTCATTCACCAAGACTTTATTTATTCGGACATAAGGGCATCCAAGGGGTTCACACTACAACAACTCTTTCCTTTATGGTTTTCCCATGACTTAAAGACACTCTACATGAGCCAAAGGATCTCCAGAATCGACCATAACTGCACTAGAGCACACGAGATCATTCATGATATACCAAAGCGCAACTTGTCTTATGTAGACCCGATAACACTTAATCTCGGCTCTATTCTCTGAAGTTTGGGAACGAATTGAAGGTCTCTCATATCAACCAAATGTACCTACACACTCTACATTCTCCCCCAAGCTATCAAGACTCAAGCTGATATAAGATTGGAATCACTATAACTTATGATCATTCAATGATCAAGAGATTATAAGCTTAATCTCGCGGAAGGTGGATTGTACTCGATGTGGAGGTGAGTGATAGGGATTGACTCACTCAATCAGTGGACGAATGAAGGATGTTGAATCACTCAACAAGCTTAATCCGCTGGTTTTCAACAGAACTAAGTGAATCACACACTTAAGAACTAAAGAACAAACAACACAAATAAAACCAGACTTTGTGAAACAGAAAACGATTTCTATGACTTTAATCTCATCAAGGTTCCTTTACAGTGAACAATGAAGTAAGCTTATATCGGCTCGAAATACAACTTCCTTAAAGTCTAAAACAAGGAAAAAATCTCAGAATTAAATAAAAACTAGCCGTTGTAAGGGGGAAAACGCCAAAATAAGAAGATGTGATGTCGCCTTTGTATATGGACGGTTTTGGGGGCGGGGGAGGGGGGGGGGATAAGTGAGCTTCTCTAGAACATTCTGGATGGAATAGATGACGTCCAAAAAGCAGCAATCTAGCAAAGAGAGCCGTTGGGGATTTAGGGCTTCAAATGTGTATGTATTGAAAGTTCTTGGGTCCAAGTAAGGCAAGTGACTCTTTGAACAATCCCCACTGATCTTTGAATAACTTCCAAACCAAAATGATATGATCCCAATTGATGGATCGACACTTCGATGCAAAGCTTGAATCTTGAATGGTGAACTTTCGGTAATCGGTTGCGGAATGGATGAATGCGGAACAAAGATAATGAACGCGTGATGAAGAATGGAATGATATAATCACACAAGTAGTGAAAAACTTGAGTGAAGGATAGAGACTCGATCTTCTTAGATATTACGCACTAAGAGAGAAAGAGAATTCTCTTATTCAAGAGAATGTATCGAATATTTCTACTCGACGATTTTGATCACAAGTAAGAAGAAAGAGATTTGATTTATATAAAAAAAACTTGGATGATTATTCATGTTGATTTCATAGACCTTATATAGGAGAAGAAGTACATGCACTTCTTTTCATGGGAAAATACAAAACAACATTAAATGATATGTTTGAACAAAGACTAAAAATAAAGGACTTTGACTAGAAAATTCAAGTGTTATTCTTCTTGGAAATGATGAAGGAATTTCAACCATAAGAGAAGGATTTGGGCTTGAGCTTTGGCCTTGAAATATGTCTTGTTAATTGATCTTGAAAGCTCGGCCCGAAAAGACAAGGAAACACTTAAGCGATAGATGCGGAGTGACTTACTTGCCTCGTTAAAAGCCATGCTTAGAAAACCCGTTGGGCGTTGGGACAAAACCAAGCATGGGAAAAAGAGTACAAGTAAGCCACTCAATCACTAAGTGTTTACCTTGAACTTTGTCTTCTTCAAATGATACGCCCTTGATCTTGTTTAGAAGTGTGATATGGTGGATGAACGTTGATGGGAACGGAAGATGGATCGATTGGTGCCACAAAGGAGTACGGAATAATCCTTTGATAAACCGGTTTTTGATTATTAAGATATGACACACTAAAGAGATCAAATTGCTGGATATTACACACCAACAAGACACAAGTTTAAGAAGAGATTTTGATAAATAAAACTTGAGTGCCTACAAAGGAGAATTCGACCAGAATATAAAGGAGAAAGGAAGATAGTGTTTAAAGACAAAGTAATAAAAGCAAACATACACTACAAGAAAACAGCATTTTAGCGTCGGCATAATTCGACGCTAAAACGACTTAGCATCGTTTTAGCATCGAATTACATTTCGACGCTAAACCGTTGACGCTAAATCATTTTCGACGCTAATTCGACGCTATTTTAGCGTCGGAAAATAATTCGACGCTAAAATGCCGCTACAATGCGACCCTAATTCGACGATAATTAGCGTCGAATTAGCGTCTAACAATGTCGATGCAAAGGGATGACGCTAATATGATGCTAATTAGCGTCGAATTAGCGTCAAGACCTTTCCTGGATTCACCGCTAATACGATGCTAATTAGCGTCGAATTAGCGTCGAATCCTTTCGTGTCGACGACGCTAATTCGACGCTAATTAGCATCGTATTAACCGCGAATCCAATCGTGTAGACGACGCTAAGTCGACGCTAATTAGCGTCGAATTAGCGTCATCCGTGACATTTTTTTTTTAAAAAAAGAAAAAATTATAAATATATTAAAAATTAATAAAATTACAAAAATTAAATTATCCGATACAAAAAATTAAAACGCTAATCTACTGACATTTTTGGGTCCGTAGATTGATGACATCGTCTCGACTCATCTCTTCGGATTCCTGCTCGAACTGCGATGGACCGTCAGGTGTAGGAGGCGGTGGAGCAAACTGCAACCCTTGCAAGGAAGTTGCTAATGTCGGATGATCCTCTGCAATGATGTTGAAAAGACTGGTCAATGCTCCGAGTCTAATCTCTATGTGCGTCTCTAGCTGCGAAATCCTAGTGTTAGCAGCATCCAACTGTCTCGTCAATTCCGGCTGAGATGGACCCGGAGTGTAGGAACATCGAGCAGACGTAGAAGCTGCTGGGACATCGTTGATGGATCCAACACCCATCGTTCGTCCTTTCTTTTTCGGCGCAATCTATAAAATAAAAATGTTAGACAATAAAATTATGATAATAATAAGTTTCATTATATTATAAAAACATAAAAATTACCTCTTTGTAAAGTCTATCGAAATCTTCGACACCCATGGTGGACTGGACAGACTCATCTAGCGCTGCCAGTCGTGTGTTGTACACGTTGAACGTTTATTCCGCTTGAGCGGTAACAAACGTCCCATCTTTCCTCCAATGAGTTTTCTCCATCACTTTGTGCATCGGAGGAAGATCTTCGCCATTAGCCTGTTAAACAAAAACAAACATAGATAAACATGAAATATATAATAAATAAATACTTCATATACAAATAATCAAATAAATTTATTTAATTTAAATATTACCATATTGATGCGGATTGTGGCGTATGATGATTGACCCGCACAATGCTTTGAAGGTCCATCTCCTTCAGCCACCGGCGTAAGACGGGCTGCAGAACACTTCTCCGATCTAACTACTGAATGGGGATCCTCCCAAAACCGCACTAGTCCCGACCAAACATCGGGATCCATCCCTATCGGCTTCGCCACATCGCCTTTCTCGCGCCACGCTTTCTTCAAGTTACCGACGTAACCGTTGAGGCGCTTTAGCGCCTTTTTCTCGAACTCCGCTCGCACTTGAAAAGTACGAAATTCCTCCCAGTGCCATCTTTGCTACAAAAATACGAATAATGTTATGATCAATATATTTAAAATTAAATACTTTAATAAATAAAAATAAATAATATAAAATTTCTTACCGCCCATGACTCGAACCAAATATCCCGAACCTGCTGCGGCGTCTGGCTCCAATTAGGATGCGGCATAGTGAAATAGGTTGTGATGGCCTTGGTGACTGAACGCGAAACCTTGTTATCGTTAAACCTGTAAAACAAAATATTAAAATGTTAGTAATTTAATTATAAATTGTAATAAAATTAATTACCCAAAACAAATTTAATTAGTAATATTGAAAAAAAATTTATCATACCAAAATGCACCAGGAGGCCTCATCGGATGGAGAACCCTAACCCGTGTCTCACGTCCAGGTTGGCGGAGAAACTCACAAATCCGCATCATAAGAGGCGCGTTTGGCGGTGGAGAGGCCTCAGTGTGGTCATCGGTATGATCTGGCGCGTCTTCTTCTGGCTCTGGCTCAGGCTGTGGCGAAGCTCGTGGTGGAGCTTGTGTCGGCACTCGTGTCGTAGCTCGGGGACGATAGTTCGCAGCCTGCGAACCTGACCTTGATCCTGATCCGGATGCGCGACGACTAGCAGATCCGGAAACCGTGACATCCTCGCCAAATAGATGTCTGTATGAAGGAGGTGGTCGATCCGCCTACATGAAAAACAAATTTATTAAATTAAAATATGTAAAATATAAATTTTAGAACCATCCATAAATTCATAAATTTTCTATATGATATATGAATACAAACACATAAATCAATAAATTTAACATTTAGAAAATAATTTTATATTTTCCAAATTTTTTTTTTTAAATTCGTTTTTTTATTTTTAATAATTATTTTAAATTCAAAAAAATTTCATAAAATATAAATTCATAATTTTTTTTTTTTGCCAAATTTATAAATTAATAACTTATCAAACCTAAATTCAAATCTATAACTTATCAAATCTAAATTCAATTTCATTTCCTAAAATCTATTTCCTACAAAATTCCAACAATCTATTTCCTACAAAATTCCTAAATTCTATTTCCTACAAAATTCCTACAATCTATTTCATACAAATTTGTTCATAGCAAATTTTCTGAATTCTATTTCATATGAAATTTCATAAAATTTATTTCCTAAAATCTATTTCGTATCAAATTCATTTCCAATATATATAACAAATTACTAATATATATAAAAAAATTTATGAAAAAAAAAATTACCATAATTTGTTCAGTTGGTCTCGTCGGTGGTGGAGAGAGAGAGATAACCGGCGGTGGAGAGATAACCGATGGTTTTGTGAGAGAGAGAGGAGATTGGGGCAGAGAGAAAGAGGTTGGGAAGGCGGCGAACACGATGAGAGAGAGAGATAACCGGCGGCGGCTACGAACTCGTCGGCGGTGGAGAGAGAGCTTAGGTCGTTGCAGAGAGCGGCGGTGTATAGTGAAAACGGAAGTGAGGAAGTGAGGAAGAAGAGATCTGTTCCGCAAAATTATATTCGCTATACGACGCTAATTCGACGCGATTTCGACGCTATTAGCGTCGACTGCATTAAAAAATTTCAGTTAAATCTTTTCGGTTCCCACGTAAAGTAAATGTTTACCGCGTATTTGTCGGAAAATGTTTGATTTAGCATCGAATTAGCGTCAGTCGATAATCAAATTATAGTGTCGATTTTGCGTCGAATTACAGAAAAACGATGCGGTTTACATTCTATACCCTAAACCCCAAACATAAAAATTTGATTAGTTAGCGTCGAATTAGCATCAAAAGCATAAGTTCGACGCTAATAGCGTCGAATTAGCGTCGATGTCGTAGATTTTGATGCTAATTCGACCCTATATCGACGCTAAAGGCAAATCTCTTTGTTTTCAATTTAGGGTAACGAAACCGGCACCGATACGAACTTAAGCTATTACATTTCAAACTATGCTATAACCGAAGAAGTGTAAACTTTGAAATTTTTTGTACTTACCTATTAGGTTCATACAAGGTTATGAACTTAAATGTAAAACTATATAGTTTTTTTAAATCTTTATATATTACATGTAATTGTTTTTAATTATGAATGCATACTTATTCATTCGCAATTAAGATTCAATATAGATAACATTTATGCTTCACTCTAAATCGTCGATGATAAACCTTTTATTCAATAGCCTAATTTAGGATTTATGGTTTAGGATTAGCGTCGAATTAGCGTCGATATCAGCATATACTTCGAATCCGACGCTAATTCGACGCAATTTAGGGTCGAATTAGCGTCGACTTTTTCATTTGGGTCGTATTCGACCCTAATTCGACGCAAAATTGCGTCGAATTAGCGTCGACCGTTAATAATTTTTTTTTAAAAAAATTATTTTATATCTAAACTATTATAAAAATAAAAAAATTCGAAAATAAAAAAATATGCAAATTTAAGTTATCGAGCATACAAATAATACAATGGTTCTACAAATGAAATAAAAACACTTATTAATATATATATTATGCTTCACTCCAAATCGTCATTTGAGTTCTCGTCATCCTCATCGGTATTTTCTCCACTCTCGTTTGCGAACTCGTCTTCGGGGTTTTCAGCATCGGTAGCCTCCGAAAGAATTTCAGCTTCTCGATTTTGTGGATCTATAAAAATGATGTTGTCTATCTCTTGTTCTGGAGTTGTTAGATTCACGGCAGTTTCATATTGCATAGGAGCGTCGTCGGATTCAACTATCATTCCTCTGGGAGCTATTTTAAGCATAGATAACCATGGAATCCCTGTTTTCTAACACGTGGATATGGTATGAAATGCAAGGACAAATGGATCGTACTTTGCATAAGAACGAGATCCGTTAACATCGATGACACCAAACTTTCCTACTCGAATCCCTCGCCCGACAACTGGATCAAACCACTCGCATTTGAAAAGGGTGCACTTTAAATTAACCAAACCAGGGAATTGCACTTGAACAATGTCTTGTATAATGCCATAAAAATCCGTGTCCCCCGCTCGAACTACCACACCATAGTTCGCAGTTGCTCTATTTTTTCCACGTTCAAACGTATGAAACACATAACCTCGTGTAAAATACATTGGAGATGACGTAACTTTCCCCAATGGACCTTGGATCAACTCTCTAAACCATACAGGGTATGACGTGTCTCCATAATTAACCTGGCAAATATATATACACATTGTAAATATAATATACACAAATTGTATATATAGGTTTTTATGGAAACTAGATATATATAATTTGTTTTTTTAACTTACCTGAGTTTTCAACCATTTAGCAAAGTGTAGATCTTTACGTTTTTCAATCTCATCGGCGGATGCATTTGGGAAAGCCTCGACAACTTGGCGAATGAATTCACTAAGAGAAAATATAGTTATAACAAATGTTTTCAAAGCATATATAAGTACGAAGATAACCCTTTTGACCTCAATCCATAGTTGGTAATTATAATATGTACCTCAAAAATGGGCTAACTTCATCGCATTGTAAGAGAATATATGCGTGTGCACAATTGTAGTCTTCGTATGAGAACCAGTCTTCTTTTCATGTGATTCCGGCATGCCTACCAACTGCACAAAATATATCTGGGACATCAGAAACTGGATACGCTTGCGCGATGCCACCATCGTCGTACCTACGTGGAGCTCTTTTTCGTGTCCGGACAGTTGGAGAGAAGTAATATGAGCTAAAATGAGAGGTTTCTTTGGTTAAACTTCCCACAACAATTGATCCCTCAACCCTAGCCAGGTTTTTTGCCTTTCCTTTTAAGTGTTTCATGAATCTCTCGAAAGGATACATCCAACGAAATTGAACGGGCCCTCCTAAATCGGCTTCGTGAGGAAGATGGACATGAAGATGCTCCATAACATCAAAGAAAGATGGAGGGAATATCTTCTCTAAGTTGCACAACATTATTGCGATGTTATTGCTTAGTTGTTGAATTCCATCCTCAGTCAGAGTTCGCACACACAGATCTCGAAAAAATGCTCCAACACCTAAAACCAAAGTCCAATATCAACAAAAAAAGAATATAATTTTTCCCACATCATTTGTTTAGATATTTATATATCGTCATAGAAATTATACCTGCAAGTGATTCATGCACGTTCGTTGGCAAAAGCTCTGCAAAGGCGAAAGGCAATAATCTCTGCATGAACACATGACAATCATGACTCTTCATGCCAGAAATTTTTTTCCCTTGCTCTACAGACTTAGAAAGTTTTGACATGTATCCATCTGGGAACTTTACTTCGGTGGAAACCCAGTTGAAGAATGTTGATTTGCCTTCGCTTGATAATCTAAAGATAGGCACTGGAGCTCTCCCATCTCCCGTGAAATGTAACTCAACTCTAGAGCATATAAGAGGCAAATCCAATCTAGACTTCACGTTGTCTTTAGACCTGCCTGAAACGTTTAAGATGGTGTGCATGATGTTATCGAAAAAGTTTTTCTCAATGTGCATGACATCAAGATTATGGCGCAATAGATGATCCTTCCAGTACGGTAGATCCCAGAAAATGCTCTTCTTATGCCAATTATGTTCGATAAGGTATCCATCTGGGAGATTGGTCGGGATATTAAGCCAGTTATCACCACGTTTTGTTGTGTCCTGAGCTCCCCAATAATCAAGTTGACCTTCAATTTACTCTCCTGAAAGATATGGAGGTGGGGGGATACGTACACATTTGCCCTTTGTGAATAGTCTCCTGTTCCCCCGGTACGGATGGTTCATAGCGAGAAACCTGCGGTGACAATCAAACCAACAAGATTTTCTACCATTTTTAAGTTGGAAGACATCTGTTTCATTTTGGCAATACGGACATGATAACCGACCATGTGTTGTCCAACCAGATAACATTCCGTACGCTGGAAAATCGCTTATCGTCCACATAAGCATAGCTCGCTTGGTAAAATTCTTTTTCCTATAGTAATCAAAAGTCTGAACCCCATGAGACCACAACAAGTTCAACTCGTGAATCAGCGGCTGTAAAAACACATCAATAGATCTTCTTGGATGCTTCGAACCCGGGACTAAAATACTCAAAAACAGAAATTCCCTCTGCATGCACATATCAGGCGGAAGGTTATAAGGTGTCAATATAACCGGACACAAAGAATATTGCCTGCCAGACATACCAAACGGACTAAAACCATCTGTACATAGGCCAAGATAAACCGATTTGAAGTGTTTCCAAGCTTTTGCATCAGAAGGATGATGAACTTCTCCTTCAATAGTTGAATGTTCTGCATGCCACCTCATTGATGCAGCTGTTCGTTCCGAATGGTATAACCTTTGTAGCCTATCTGTTATGGGTAGGTACCACATTCGCTGGTACGACACTTTACTTCTACCAGCTCCTTGGGGCTTAAATCTTGTTTTGTGACAAAATCGACATTCCTGTAGATCTTCATCATCATTCCAAAATATCATGCAATTGTCAATGCAAACATCTATCATCTGCGAAGGAAATCCTAAACTAGAGACTAGTTTTTGTATGTCATAGTATGACTCAGCAACTTGATTACCCTCTGGCGAATATTCTTTTAGAAGAGCTGCCCAATCATCCATGCAACTCTCAGATTGATTATGATCAGACTTTATTGTCATCATCCTAGATGCTAATGATAATTTAGACAGACCTTCCCTACAACCTTCATAGATTGGTTGGTTTGCAGAATCAAGCATATCATAGAATTTTTTTGCATCTACATTGGGTTCCTCAGCAACATCAGGAGTAGACATAACTCCAGGAAATGCATCGGTTACCATTTCTTCGAACCTATTATGCTCTAACCCGATATCATGATCATTTTCTATAACAAATTGATGCTGATCATATTGCTCATTCGAATAACCCTGATCCATAGATTGGTAACTAGTACTACCCGAAGTTTCATCTTCATATCCCTCACCATGATAAAACCAAACATAATACTCAGGTGTAAACCCTCTATTAAATAAATGCGTACCAACTGTATCAATTGTCTGCGGCCTCGAACTTTTGCACTTCCGAGACAGGCACATCATGAAACCGGACCGTTGAATTGTAGGCACGCTACTCGCTTGAGCCATGAAAATTTCAAGGCCGTTGAGAAACTCTTCTGAAAGCCCTCCATTTTCATCTTTACGTCGATACATCCAGCGTCTGAGTTCGTATATATCGCCCATTTTTTTTTTAATTTTTTTTATTTGTTGATGGTTTCTTCGTCTGAGGAAGGAAGGGTATATATAGGAGATTATAGCAGCGATTTAGCGTCGATTTTGCGTCGAATAATTAGCATCGAATTAGCATCAAATGAAGTTATGTCGAATTAGCATCGACTTAGCGTCGTTTTTGCGATTAACAAAACCGTCGCTAAATAGGTAGGTGAAAGCGTTTTTAATGTGGGACCTACCTACCAAATTGGATGCAATATTCGACGCTAATTCGATGGTATATGTGCGACGCTAAATCGACGCTATATAGCGTCGAATTCATTCGTCCCTATATAGCATCGAAATAGCATCGAAAGTTGCAGGCGACACATTTACGACGCAAATTCGACGCTATTTCAGCGTCGAAAAATTTCCGACGCTAAATTCGGGTTTTCTTGTAGTGATAGGAAATAACACATAATAAATAGGGGCCTTGCATGAAGACTTCATGGGCTGGTTTTCCTCTCCTTTGGTCGAAAATGAACTCCATAATGTAAGCTGAATGTCGGTCCAATATTATTAGATAGTATGTTAAAGGATTTAAATAAACGGACATACAAGTATCTATCTTATGCCTCATTAAAAACCTTGGTGAGAAAAAACCCAATTGGGACAAAAACTCAACCAAGGGAAAAAGAGGACAAAGATAGACACTTTTCCCATTCATTTAAATCAATTAGCTTGGACCAACATCAAAGTACCTTTGTGGGGATGTTCTTGAATCTTTATTTGATTGACTAGGATCTCCACGGTCTAATTGAGCAACTTGGCCTTTGATCTCGTCATTGGACCCGTGGGTATAACCATTGCATCCGCAGCTACGAGCTTGTCTTCCTCTCCATGATCCAAGCTCTCCTCAGCTACTAGCTTGTCCTTGTCCATGCTCGCATCATCCTCTCCCACTTGAAAAGGATTTGTCCTCAAATCAGTTTGATCTGCCACAAAAGGAGATAAGTCAGAAACATTAAACTAGGACTCACATTATACTTACCTTGAAGATCAAGCTGGTAGGCGTCGTTGTTGATCTTCTTGATGATTCTAAACGGTCCATCAATCATGGGCATAAGCTTAGGTTTCCTTTCAGCTGGAAACCGTTCCTTCCTCAAATGAACCCAGACCGAATCTCCAACTTCAAAGATCATCTCCTTTTGGCCTTTGTTTGCTTTTGCAGCCTATTGCTTTGTTTTCTCTTCTATATTCTTCCTTGCTTGTTCATGAATCTGTTTCACCATCTCAGCTTTCTTTTCACCATCAAAGCTAGTTCTTTCACTCAAAGGTACAGGTATTAGATCCAAAGGAGACATAGGATTAAACCATACACAATATGAAAAGGGGAATACTTAGAAGCAGAATGCACTGAATGATTATATGCAAATTCAACATGCGGCAAACATGCTTCCCAAGTTTTCAAGTTCTTTTTAATCAATGCTCTCAACAATGTGGACAAGGTTCTATTGAAGACTTCAGTCTGCCCATCTGTTTATGGATGACAAGTAGTAGAAAAGACAAGTTTAGTACCTAGTTTCCTCCACAATGTTTTCCAAAAATAACTCAAAAACATAGTATCCCTATCAGAAACAATTGTCCTAGGCATTTCATGCAAGCTCACAATTTCCCTAAAGAACAATTCAGCTACATGAGATGCATCATCCGTTTTATTACAAGCTATGAAATGTGCCATTTTCGAAAACCTATCAATAACCACAAATATTGAATCTTTTCCAGTTTTAGTTCGAGGTAATCCTAACACAAAATCCATTGAAATGTCAGTCCAGGGATGAGTAGGGATAGGGAGTGGAGTATACAAACCGTATGGCTGAACCTTAGACTTAGCATGTTTACAAATAATGCACCGGTTGCATAGCCTCTCGACATCTCTCCTCATATGCAGCCAATGGAAGTGATCTTGCATCACTTTAAGAGTTTTGGCTATACCGAAATATCCCATCAAACCTCTTCCATGTGCTTCCCTGACTAATAAATCTCTCATAGAGCGATTAGGAATACACAAACGCTGAGCATAAAACAAAAAATTATCTTGTCGAAAATACTGCCTTTTTCCAAATTTCTCACACAATTTATATATTTCTTGAAAGTCAGCATCAGATTCATATAATCTTTCAATTGTTCAAATCCCAAAAGCTTGGCATCAAGAGTAGAGAGTAAGACGTATCTTCGAGATAGTGCATCAACCACTATATTTTCTTTACCTTGTTTATACTTGATGACATATGGAAATTCTCAATGAACTCTACCCACCTGGCGTGTCTCTTGTTGAGCTTTTGCTGGCCTTTCAAGTATTTAAGGGACTCATGATCAGTGTGAATAACAAACTCTTTGGGCCATAAGTAGTGTTACCACATTTGTAAAGCTCGGACCAATGCATATAGCTCCTTATCATACGTTGGGTAATTCAGTGTGGCTCCTCCAAGCTTCTCACTAAAGTATGCAATAGGCTTCTTTTCCTGCATCAAAACAGCTCCAATTCCAACGCCAGAAGCATCACATTCGATTTCAAAAGTTTTCAGAAAGTTAGGCAAAATCAAAAGAGGGGCATTAGAAAGCTTCGCTTTAAGTGTTTGGAATGCTTGTTCTTGAGGTTCTCCCCATTTGAAGCCCACATCTTTCTTGATTACTTCAGTATGTGGTGCTTCTAAGGTGATAAAGTCCTGGACAAATCTTCTATAAAATCCAGTAAGTCCATGAAAGCTTCAACTTCTCCTACCGATTTCGGACTTGGCCATTCCTTGATTGCTTTAACCTTTTCTTCATCGAATTTAACTCCATCTACACTTACAACAAAACCTAAAAACACCACATTATCTGTGTAGAAATTGCATTTACTCATGTTAGCAAAAAGCTTTTCTTCCTTAAGCACATCCAGAACATAATTCAAATGCTTAGCATGCTCTTCTAGATTTTGCTGTATATTATGATATCATCAAAATAAACTGCAACAAATATGCCAATGAATGCCCTAAGAACTTGTATCATCAAACGCATAAATGTACTAGGCGCGTTTGTCAGCCCAAAAGGCATTACTAACCATTCATATAAACCATGTTTCGTTTTAAAGGTTGTTTTCCACTCATCACCCTCTTTCATTCTAATCTGATGATAACCACTTTTAAGATCAATTTTAGAAAATACCCTAGAACCATGTTATTCATCAAGCATATCATCAAGTCTAGGTATAGGGTGTCGATACTTCACCGTGATTTGGTTGATTGCTCTACAATCAACACACATGCGTCGAGTACCATCCTTCTTTTGTACCAGCAAAACAGGGACAACACACGGGCTCATACTCTCACGGATATGCCCTTTTTCCATCAGCTCATCAATTTGTCTCTGCAACTCCTTAGTCTCCACAAGATTAGTACGATACGGTGGTTAGTTTGGAAGAAAAGCTCCGGGAACAAAGTCTATTTGATGTTCTATCCCACTAATTGGTGGTAATCCCTTAGAGCCTTCCTCTGAAAATACATCTCCATAATCCTGCAAAAGAGACTTTATCTCACTCGGTAATACCGGTGTGGGGTTAGTTAAGCTCGTGAGAGCTTTTTTTAACACAAATAAAAGCATTGGTTGCGTAGAACATTCAGCTTGTTTAATAGCTCCATGACCAACATAAAAATTAGATTACTTACTCACGGGTTCCTTCTTACTCTTAAGGTGAATCTGATCTTGTCTCACCTCTTGCGGAGTCATAGGAACTAGAACCGTTTTTCTGCCTCGGAACTCAAAAGAGTGTCGGTTTGAGAATCCATCATGCGTCACCTTCCGATCTGATTGCCATGGCCTTCCAAGAAGAATATGACCTACTTCCATTGGTAAAACATCACAGAAAACATTATCTTCATACTTATCGATTGAGAGTGGCACGATAACTTGGGTTTTGACCCTCATTTCACCGCTGTCAACAAGCCATTGGAGATCATACGGATTTGGATGTTTATGCTCCTTCAAACCAAGTTTCTTGACCATTGTTTCACTTGCAACGTTGGCACAGCTACCTCCATCAATGATGAGGCTACACACTTTTCCTTGAACGAGACATCTGGTGTGAAATAAATTTTCTCTTTGTTCATGCTCTTTAGACTTGTTTTGTACGCTTAGAGTTCTTTTAACAACAAGCAGATCTCCAGACATAGGTAACCCTTCATGTTCCTCCATTCGGGTCTCAAATTCTGAAGGTTCAAACTCTGGTGGTTCATCCTCTTAATCAATCTCGCCATTGGCTTTTAAAACCATGATCCTCTTATTTGAGCACTCGTTGGCGTAGTGTCCTCTTCCCTGACATTTAAAACACCGAACGTTACTAGCTTTAATTTTAACTTTATCTTTAGATACCTGAGTAAAAGATGCTTTGTTCTCTGGTTTTGAAGTAGGAAATGGCTTGTTGTTTCCTTGGTAAGCAGATTGCTCATCTCGGACATAGCTTGGTTTAGAAAAACTGTTTCCAGCCCCATAGTTAGTTCTTGAGGATCCTTTTCTCTTAAGTTGTTGTTCGATCAGAATAGTTTTGTGTAACATCTCCTCAAGGTCCATGTAGTGCTGCATCTCAAGGCGGTCTTGTATGTCACGGTTAAGACCTCCCAAAAACCGAGACATAGTAGCTTCACTATCTTCTTGTAAATCTGCCCGAATCATCAAGGTTTCCATCTCTTGATAATAATCTTCTACAGATCGGTTCCCTTGTGCCAATCTTCTCAGCTTGTTGTGTAATTCCTTGTGGTAATGACTTGGAACAAATCTCTTCCTCATGATGTTTTTCCTTTCAGTCCACGTCTCAACGGGATACTCTTGGTTTCTTCTTCTTGATGTCACGAGTTGATCCCACCAGCTAAGGGCATAGTCATAGAACTCAGTGGCAGCAAAACGAACACGGTTAAGCTCGGTATAGTGCTGGCAGTGAAAGACTAATTCGATCTTCTTCTCCCACTCCAAATAGGCATCTGGATCATTCTTTCCATGGAATGGTGGGATTTTGATTTTGTAACCAGCGGGTTTTGGTTGTCTAGCTTCGTGCACACGTCTAGGTCTCCTTCGGCTACCATGAGAAGCACTACTTTGATGGTTGTTGTAGTACTCGACCGCTTCTTCATCTCTTGGATGTCTCTGAAAATTTTGTTGCTGTCTTGACTGTTGGGATCTTTGGAGTCTAGAGTCAAGATCTGATTTGTTTCCCATCTCAAGGCGTAATGACTCCATTTGATTGTTCATAAGCTCGATTTTCTCGTTCATGAGTCGCTCCACTTTTGCTGTTACAGCTTCAATCAGCAATCTGTTCTGTTGGTTCTGACTAGTCTCTTCATCCTCTGATTTGGCCATGTTTTCCTGAGAATTAAACACAAAAACCCCAGTAAAACGTTCTTTGGAATGATTTAAAACAGAACAAATGTGAAATAACAAGAATTTTCTGCACACTTCACAAAGATTTACAAACAGACAGTGATGCTCTTAAAATTCGTTTTAAAATTCAAATCAACTCCGAAAATCCTGATTCCAATTTTAAAATTAAGTTAACTCATCCTAGAACTAGAATCAATTAACAAAACATCAAAACAAGTCACAGGCGATTTTAGAAAATTCGACCAATACAGAAGATGCACAGACAATTCTCGCAAATAGTTCTAAATGTAACTCCAAAATTCGATCAACGATAACTAACAGAATACGACTTAGAACAAGACGATTCAACAACAAATCTGAAAGATCAGATTTCGAATGACAAGATACGATTAGTTTAAAACAATTTCGACGAACGACTTGAGAACGAGAGCACTTAACTTCTAAACGCTGCTCTGATACCACTTGATACTCCCTTGATCTCGTTTAGAAGTGTGATATGGTGGATGAACGTTGATGGGAACGGAAGATGGATCGATTGGTGCCACAAAGGAGTGCGGAATAATCCTTTGATAAACCGGGTTTTGATTCTTTAGATATGACACACTAAAGAGATCAAATTACTGGATATTACACACCAACAAAGACACAAGTTTAAGAAGAGATTTTGATAAATAAAACTTGAGTGCCTACAAAGGAGAATTCGACAAGAATATAAAGGAGAAAGGAGGAGAGGGTTTAAAGACAAAGTAATAAAAGCGAACATAGGAAATAACACATAATAAATGCAGGTGTCGGCCAGGATCGAGATGATAGTCTGGCGGGTGTGCTACAGATGATTCTGGAGCGGTTACCAGGTGGGGTGCCGACTCAGGGTCAGGCTCCTGGAGTTCAGCCGAGTGTGGCTGGTGTTCAGCCAGGTGGGGCTGGAGTACAGCCAGGTGTGGCTGGTGTTCAGCCAGGTGGGGCTGGGGTGCAGCCGAGGGTTGCGGTCGTGGATGAGCTTTCATCTTATCTTGGGATGATGGAGCATATGCAGAAGATGCATATTCCTTATAATTGGAGACCAAGTGAGGTAGTTCTAGTCAGTGATGCTATAGGCGTTAAGAATTGATTTCTCTTGGGAATGAGGATTTTCCCGAATAATTCATTTGGAGATGAGGATTTCTCCAGGAGGGATGAGGATTTCCCTGAGTGTTGCTGAGGGATGAGGATTTCCCTTAGTAATAATACTGAGAGAGGAGTATTTTCTCGATGGGATGAGGATTTCCCTGTGGGTGTTACTGGGCGATGAGGATTTCCTTGTGGGTGTTACTGGGCGATGAGGATTTCCCTTAGTAATACTACGAGATGAGTACTTCTCTAGAGAGGATGAGGATTTCCCCTATATACTACTAGCTCAAAGGATGTAATCCTGAGAGTGGGAGTGATGTGGTTATTAGTTATGAGTTGAGAGTAATCAATGTCTGATACGTGGTTATGGGCATAGGACTAGATGTAGACCTCAGAAATCATGTGAGTTGATCTATAGTGGTCCTGACCGGGTGGGTCAGGTGGTTGAGACAGTAGTGGACGGTATTGCATTGTATTTGGGTATGAGTAGTTACCAAATACTTTACTGAGAGATGAGTAGTTCTCTCGAGGGGATGAGTAGTTCCTCTCTATACCGAGTAGACCTGGCAGTGCATTATCTGGATGGTGAGACGCATCTCTGGTGGAGAGGTCTTGTGGCCAGAGGAGTGCAGGTAGAGATTGCATGGGAGGACTTTTTGGTAGAGTTTAATGCCAAGTTCTTTCCGCAGGAGAGTGGATCGGTTAGAGATGAGGTTTTGGAGTTGACTCTGGGTGACCAGTCGGGACGGGAGTTCGATGCGGAGTCCAGTCGACTCCTATTTCATGCTGGCAGAGGTATGGAGGGCGAACAGGCCCAGGTGAAGGGGTTCCTGAGGGGACTTTGAGCTGATCTGTGTACTCACTGTAGAGTGAGTAAGTATGCTTCGAGGGCGGAGCTGGTGGAGACAGCTGCATCAATCGAGGAGGATCAGAGGGAGCAGGTGGTGGCGAGACCGCTTGTTCAGCCAAAGAGATCGCAGCAGCAGGTGGTTTCGAGCAAGGGCGGCAAGCCTGCGCAAGGATAGAAGAGGAAGTGAGAGAGCCCTTTGGGACTGAGTCAAAGAGGTCAGGAAGGTCCGGGATGCTTCGGGTATGGGAGCATGGATCACAAGTTGGCGAGCTGTCCTAGGAAGGATGATTCTCGGGATACGTGGGTGTGAATCCTACGTATTGTTTATTCGGAAGAGACGAATTGCTTCATTACTCCGGAGTGTGTGGAGAGCAGCAGTATCCGGACCGATTCTGGTGTGCAGCCAGGAGTAGTTAGAGTTGCCGGAGGGAGGTCTTTGGTTACTTTCGGGCAGGCTTGGGGTGTGGATATTCTTGTGGCAGAAGAGTTAATGCCAGCAGATTTGATTATTAGTCCGGTGGAGCTATACGTTGTCATTCCGGGGATGGATTGGCTGGATCGGTACAGGGTTCATCTGGATTGTCATCGTGGACGAGGTATGGGCATTATGAGTTCGTGGTGATGCCTTTCGGGTCGACAAATGTGCCAGCAGCGTTTATGAGGTTAATGAACGGGGTGTTCCAAGAGTATCTGGATGTGTTCGTGATCATCTTCATAGATGATATTCTGGTGTATTCGAGGAGACCGGAGGAGCACGAGGTGCATTTGAGGTTGGTTCTGGAGAAGCTGCAGGAGCAGAAGCTGTATGCGAAGTTGAGTAAGTGCAGTTTCTGGCAGCGAGAGATGAGCTTTCTTGGCCATATGGTGTATGCAGAGGGAGTTCTGTAGATCCACCTAAGATTGAGGATATCAGAGGTTAGCCTAGACCGAGGAGTGCCACTGAGATCAGGAGTTTTCTTGGGTTGGCGTGTTATTACCAGAGGTTCGTCAAGGGATTTGCGAGTATGGCGCAGTCGATGACGAAGTTGACCGGGAAGAATGTTCCTTTTGTGTGGTCTTCAGCTTGCGAGGAGAGTTTCGGGAAGCTGAAGGAGATGTTGATGAGTACACCTGTGTTGGCGTTACCAAAGCCGGACGAGCCTTACGTGGTGTATACTGATGCTTCAGGAGTTGGTCTGGGTTGTGTGCTGATGCAGCGGGGGAAGGTTATTGCATATGCTTCGAGGCAGTTGAGGAAGCACGAGTGTAATTACCCTACCCATGACTTGGAGTTGGCTACGGTGATATTTGCCCTTAAGATTTGGAGGTCTTATCTGTATGGCGGGAAGGTGTAGGTATTCACAGACCACAAGAGTCTGAAGTATTTCTTCACTCAGCTAGAGTTGAACCAGAACAGAGGCGCTGGATGGAGTTAGTTGCGGACTATGACCTAGAGATCGGGTACCATCCGGGTAAGGCTAATCTGGTTGCAGATGCGTTGAGTCGGAAGAGAGTTGCTTCGGATCAAAAACGGGATATGGACGCTCTAGTGCGCGAGATCAGTACATTGAGATTGTGTGTTATCTAACAGGAGCCGTTGGGGTTAGAGGCAGCTAACCAGGTTGATTTGTTGAGCAGGATTCGAGTTGCTCAGGAGAAGGATCAGGGTTTGAGTGATGCTTTTAAGGCGGCCGGTTCAGAGTATGTGGTCTCAGCGAGTGGGATGATACTGGTGAACGGGCGGGTTTCTGTACCCAAGGACGAGGATCTGAGGCAGGAAATCCTGAGGGAGGCTCATTCGAGCAAGTTATCGCGACCAAGATGTATCGCGATCTGAAGCGGTATTATCACTAGGTCGGGATGAAGAGGGATGTAGCTAACTGGGTTGCAGCATGCAACGTGTGACAGTTGGTGAAGGCCGAGCATTAGGTTCTGAGTGGTATGTTGCAGATTTTCCTATTCCGGAGTGGAAGTGGGATATGATTACCATGGACTTCGTGATAGGGTTGCCAGTGTCACGGACTTATGATACGATTTGGGTGATTGTGGATCATCTGACCAAGTCAGCACATTTTCTGGCCATCAAGAAGACCGATGGAGCGGCAGTTTTGGCTAGGAAGTATGTGCGGGAGATAGTAAGGCTGCACGGGGTGCCAGCGAGTATTGTGTCAGACAGGGATCCGAGGTTTACTTCAGAGTTCTGGAGGGCATTTCAGGCTGAAATGGGCACTAAGGTTCATATGAACACAGCGTATCATCCTTCGACAGATGGGCAGTCCGAGCGTACAATTCAGACTTTGGAGGATTTGCTGAGGATGTGTGCTTGATTATGGTGGTCATTGGGCGGATCATCTAAACCTGGTTGAGTTTGCATACAATAACAGTTACCAGGCGAGTATTGGGATGGCTCTATATGAGGCTCTTTATGGGAGGCCGTGTAGGACACCATTATGCTGGACTCAAGTGGGGGAGAGGAGCATGTTTGGTGCAGATTTTGTTCAGGAGACGATAGAGAAGATCCATGTCTTGAGGCTGAACATGAGAGAGGCTCAGGATCGGCAGAAGAGTTATGCTGATAGGAGACGGAAGGAGCTGGAGTTCAAGCTGGGAGATCTGGTGTATCTCAAGGCAGCTATGTTGAGGGGTCCTAACAGATCCATTTCGGAGAATAAGCTAAGTCCGAGGTTTATGGGTCCGTTCAAGGTTATGGAGCGGGTCGGACCGGTAGCTTATTGGTTGGAGTTACCTCAGAGTATGAGAGCCTTTCATAAGGTCTTTAATGTATTGATGCTGCGGAAGTGTCTGCACGAGTCTGAGGAGGTGTTGGCTAGGATTCCAGAGGATCTTCAGCCCAACATGACATTGGCGGCGAGGCCTATAAGGATTCTGGAGAGGAGAGTCAAGGTGCTACGCCGGAAAATTATACCGTTGGTGAGAGTCGTGTGGGCTGTGACGGTATTGAGGAGGAGACTTGGGAACTGGAAGCATTGATGAAGACGAAGTTCTTGAAGTGGTTCGAGAAGCAAGCAGTGGCTTGAGTGTCTTTCTGGTTTTCAGAGTCTGTATTAGCCGGTGGCTATGAGTTATATGTATTGTTGTTTTGATGATGTTGTAACGATTATACATTTTGATATTTAATAAGATGAGTTTGCCTTATTAAATGTGTGTTTAAGACGTGTGCTCTTATGAGATGATTGGTGATGTCATGGATTGTGATGACTGGTAGGTCATGTGGAGGTCTAGCGGTAGAAGTTCTATGTGTTAGAGCTTGTCTATCGGCTAGGGAGGCTAGAAATGGAAGTTCTATGTGAGTTAGGGCTGTCCATGTTCTAGGAGGATTATCTAGGGATGAGATTCTATGTGAGTTAGGACTTGTTATTCCCTAGATGGTGCTGGGAAATTGGGGTTTTATGTGAGTTAGAGCCTGCTATTTCCTAGGGGGAGTCTGGAATAGAAGTCTTATGTGAGTTAGGACTGTCTTTCCGGAGACTCTGTGAAACACCCTGGCGATTGGGTTGTTTCGGATGACCAAGAGAGGTGATTTCAGTCGACAGGTGCCTAAGATGCATGTTACAAAGTGATTGCCCCAGGGGATAGTGGGTCTCCTAGGTATACTTGAGGGGACAGTGAGGTTCTCTCCGGGGGAAAGTGGTTCCCTTGCATATACTTTGAGGGGCCGAAGCCTCTCCAGGGGATGTGTGATTCCTCTGCAGCCGAGCTTGACGGACTTTGTGTCCTGAGAGTGGGAGGGGCTGGAGCATACCGAAAACTGGATGGACGGCGGTCCTGAAGGTGGAGGGGTATGATATACTTCGAGAGCTCAAAGGGTGACGATCCTGAGAGCGGAGTGTTGTATATAGATATGAGTATGAGCAATGGTATCTGTAATGTGGTTGTAACCATGAGACTGGATGAACTTCGGGGATCGAGAGTGGATCTCAGGTGGTGCTGACCGGGTTGGGGTCAGGATTGCAGTCGTGGTGAGACGGTGCAATATGGCTAGTATGAGCCTAATAGAGCTCGGGTATCAGGTGTAACCTCGAGTGGTGCTGACCGAGGGTCAGGAGAGTGGATGTGGATGTCGAGTCTAAGGTTTTTACTGACGTTTAGAACATATGTAGCATATGGTGGTCGGACATGTTCTTGTTTGATTGTTGTGCAATCATTTGGTCTAATTCGAGGTCAATGGTTGGTCGTGCATGTTTTTGTTTGATTGTTGGGCGATCAATCGGGCAGCCCTAATCCGGACCAGGGGGCGTTGCATCGTTGATGTATCCGGGTGAGTCTGGTCAGGTTTTAGACGAAAGTGTTAACCTTAGTGAGTCGGGGGCGAGTGATTTGAGGTCGAATCCCTGTTAGTGGGAGAGAATTGTAACGCCTGTGAACCAAAAAGTGGATTTTTGGTTGGGTGTCGATCGACACAGGGAGTGTGTGTCGATCGACACGAGTGTTTTTGGACTTGAGAAGTCGTATTCTTGCATTGTGTCGATCGACACGGGGTTAAATGGAACCGATAAGTTCGGTTTAATTGTCCGGTTTGGTGGACCGGTTTAGAGAACCCTAGGGTTGATATAAAACGTGAACAGTTGTGGTGGTGGCCATTTTTGGGGATCAAAAACAGAGAGAAATAAGAATCAGAAGAGATTTGAGAGAGAATCAAGTGAATTTTCGTGTGAGTGTTCTTGAGGGTTGAGAACAAGTGCTGTTCGTGTTTTGGAGGAGACGAACGGCTGGGTAAATCGCGTCGGATCGGAGTGAAACTTTGTGGGTAAGTTCTTCAATCCTTTCTCTTGAAGTAGGAGAAAACCGTTCGTCATTCGGTCAAGTATTTAGGGAGTTATGATCGTTTTAACTGGGTAAGTTTGTGCAGTTTTCTTCTGCGAACAGTCCACTTCGAGGGAGGATTCCCGTCGAACCGTTTGGACTCAGGGGACGTTCTACACACCGTTGTGTAACTCGTTGAGTCTAGTTTTCAGAGCCATTGGATAATCCGTTCGTCGTGTGCGAGGCATTCTTCGTAGGTGTCGTGTTCTTGAGCATTCAAATCCTTTGTCGAGGTGAGCGCGTGACCATAGGTTTATCTGGGTAAAGGGATTGATCCCAATGCATTGTTTGATCATTTGATGGTTGATTCTCGTGTTATGGATGTTATGTGTTGCTTGAATGTGTTTTTAGACGGTTCCTGTGCAGGGAATCGACGTTTGTGCAGGTCAGAATCGGACCAGAGAGGAGAAGGTTCGATTCTGCAGCATGTGTCGATCGACACAAGTTGTGTGTCGATTGACACAAGCAATTGTTGTGTCGATCAACACAAGGTGTGTGTCGATCGATTGCCGTCAGTTTGACGTATTGATTGATGTGTGATGATCGGTTATTGTTTGGTGTTGTGGTTTGTCTCTTATGCCTATGTGTATAACCTGTAGACAGTATGACCGTCTCACTGAGTATTTGTGATAATACTCACGCAACTCTTTTTGCCATGTGTTGCAGGTAAAGAGAAAATGTGATCGTGGAATCATGGCCGGGAAGAGGAGATGATCTAGTGTCTCGGTTTCGTGGTCTTTGAGTAGAATTGCTAGGTTGTTAGTAATGTGGAATCTGTTATTGATGTTGGATGATTTGGATTCTATTAGATGTTGTTATTGAAATTGAATTGGTTGGTTATTGTATTGGTTTAGTAACTCAATAAAGTATGAGATTTATTGATGGGATGTTGATTATTGATTGGATTATTGTTTTCTGCATGTGGAGTAGTTGACCGTTGAGGATTATCATTTATGATAATGATAATCCGGGTTTTTATGGAATTTTTTTTAAATTTTTGGGTCGGGTCGTTTCATTTTGGTATCAGAGCCCTTATGGTTCTAGGGCGGGTGTAATTGATTAGTGATGTGATTTAGTCAATTGATTGTTGTGTGGGTTTGGAGTTCTAGATCATCTCTTCCGAGCCTTCAATGAGATTCCACGGTATATGTTGTTTGACCTTTCTTGCTTTCTCATCATTGTTGTTAGCTCACCCTAAGTAGCTATTGGCCTCCCACCTGATCTCCTCCTAAGAGTCACAACTTGATCAAACGAATTAATATAGTAACCAGAGAATTCAGTAGCAGCCAACCTTACTTTCTTAAGCTCTAAAAAATTTTGACAATCAAAAATAAGCTCAACTTTCTGAGGTTCCTGAGGTTCTCCCCATTTGAAGCCCACATCTTTCTTGATTACTTCAGTAAGTGGTGCTGCTAAGGTGCTAAAGTCCTGGACAAATCTTCTATAAAATCCAGCAAGTCCATGAAAGCTTCAACTTCTCCTACCGATTTCGGACTTGGCCATTCCTTGATTGCTTTAACCTTTTCTTCATCGACTTTAACTCCATCTACACTTATAACAAAACCTAAAAACACCACAATATCTGTGTAGAAATTGCATTTACTCATGTTAGCAAAAAGCTTTTCTTCCTTAAGCACATCCAGAACATAATTCAAATGCTTAGCATGCTCTTCTAGATTTTGCTGTATATTATGATATCATCAAAATAAACTGCAACAAATATGCCAATGAATGCCCTAAGAACTTGATTCATCAAACGCATAAATGTACTAGGCGCGTTTGTCAGCCCAAAAGGCATTACTAACCATTCATATAAACCATGTTTCGTTTTAAAGGATGTTTTCCACTCATCACCCTCTTTCATTCTAATATG
This sequence comes from Arabis hirsuta, assembly GCA_964056655.1. Lineage (NCBI taxonomy): Eukaryota > Viridiplantae > Streptophyta > Magnoliopsida > Brassicales > Brassicaceae > Arabis > Arabis hirsuta. The sequence continues at coordinate 17,117,119 of OZ053304.1, forward strand.
ATGATAACCACTTTTAAGATCAATTTTAGAAAATACCCTAAAACCATGTTATTCATCAAGCATATCATCAAGTCTAGGTATAGGGTGTCGATACTTCACCGTGATTTGGTTGATTGCTCTACAATCAACACACATGCGCCCAGTACCATCCTTCTTTGGTACCAGCAAAATAAGGACAACACACGGGCTCATACTCTCACGGATATGCCCCTTTTCCATCAGCTCATCAATTTGTCTCTGCAACTCCTTAGTCTCCACAGGATTAGTACGATACGGTGGTCAGTTTGGAAGAGAAGCTCCGGGAACAAAGTCTATTTGCTGTTCTATCCCACGAATTGGTGGTAATCCCTTAGAGCCTTCCTCTAAAAATACATCTCCATAAGCCTGCAAAAGAGACTTTATCTCACTCGGTAATACCGGTGTGGGGTTAGTTAAGCTCGTGAGAGCTTCTTTGAACACAAATAAAAGCATTGGTTGCGTAGAACATTCAGCTTGTTTAATAGCTCCATGACCAACATAAAAATTAGATTGCTTACTCACAGGTTCCTTCTTACTCTTAAGGTGAATCTGATCTTGTCTCACCTCTTGCGGAGTCATAGGAACTAGAACCATTTTTCTGCCTCGGAACTCAAAAGAGTGTCGGTTTGAGAATCCATCATGCGTCACCTTCGGATCTGATTGCCATGGCCTTCCAAGAAGAATATGACCTGCTTCCATAGGTAAAACATCACAGAAAACATTATCTTCATACTTACCGATTGAGAGTCGCACGATAACTTGGGTTTTGACCCTCATTTCACCGTTGTCAATAAGCCATTGGAGATCATACGGATTTGGATGTTTATGCTCCTTTAAACCAAGTTTCTTGACCATTGTTTCACTTGCAACGTTGGCGCAGCTACCTCCGTCAATGATGAGGCTACACACTTTTCCTTGAACGAGACATCTGGTGTGAAATAAAGTTTCTCTTTGTTCATGCTCTTTAGGCTTGTTTTGTACGCTTAGAGTTCTTCTAACAACAAGCAGTTCTCCAGACATAGGTAACTCTTCATGTTCCTCCATTCGGATCTCAAAGTCTGAAGGTTCAAACTCTGGTGGTTCATCCTCTTAATCAATCTCGCCATTGGCTTTTAAAACCATGATCCTCTTATTTGAGCACTCGTTGGCGTAGTGTCCTCTTCCCTGACATTTAAAACACCGAACGTTACTAGTTTTAATTTCAACTTTATCTTTAGATACCTGGTTAAAAGATGCTTTGTTCTCTGGTTTTGAAGTAGGAAATGGCTTGTTGTTTCCTTGGTAAGCAGATTGCTCATCTCGGATATAGCTTGGTTTAGAAAAACTTTTTCCAGCCCCATAGTTAGTTCTTGAGGATCCATTTCTCTTAAGTTGTTGTTCGATCAGAATAGCTTTGTGTAACATCTCCTTAAGGTCCATGTAGTGCTGCATCTCAAGGCGGTCTTGTATGTCATGGTTAAGACCTCCCAAAAACCGAGACATAGTAGCTTCACTATCTTCTTGTAAATCTGCCCAAATCATCAAGGTTTCCATCTCTTGATAATAATCTTCTACGGACCGGTTCCCTTGTGCCAATCTTCTCAGCTTGTTGTGTAATTCCTTGTGGTAATGACTTGGAACAAATCTCTTCCTCATGATGCTTTTCATTTCAGTCCACGTCTCAACGGGATACTCTTGGTTTCTTCTTCTTGATCTCACGAGTTGATCCCACCAGCTAAGGGCATAGTCATAGAACTCGGTGGCAGCAAAACGAACACGGTTAAGCTCGGTATAGTGCTGGCAGTGAAAGACTAATTCGATCTTCTTCTCCCACTCCAAATAGGCATCTGGATCATTCTTTCCATGGAATGGTGGGATTTTGATTTTGTAACCAGCGGGTTTTGGTTGTCTAGCTTCGTGCACACGTCTAGGTCTCCTTCGGCTACCATGAGAAGCACTACTTTGATGGTTGTTGTAGTACTCGACCGCTTCTTCATCTCTTGGATGTCTCTGAAAATTTTGTTGCTGTCTTGACTGTTGGGATCTTTGGAGTCTAGAGTCACGATCTGATTTGTTTCCCATCTCAAGGCGTAATGACTCCATTTGATTGTTCATAAGCTCGATTTTCTCGTTCATGAGTCGCTCCACTTTTGCTGTTACAGCTTCAATCAGCAATCTGTTCTGTTTGTTCTGACTAGTCTCTTCATCCTCTGATTCGGCCATGTTTTCCAGAGAATTAAACACAAAAACCCCAGTAAAACGTTCTTTGGAATGATTTAAAACAGAACAAATGTGAAATAACAAGAATTTTCTGCACACTTCACAAAGATTTACAAACAGACAGTGATGCTCTTAAAATTCGTTTTAAAATTCAAATCAACTCCGAAAATCCTGATTCCAATTTTAAAATTAAGTTAACTCATCCTAGAACTAGAATCAATTAACAAAACATCAAAACAAGTCACAGGCGATTTTAGAAAATTCGACCAATACAGAAGGCGCACAGACAATTCTCGCAAAATAGTTCTAAATGTAACTCCAAAATTCGATCAACGATAACTAACAGAATACGACTTAGAACAAGACGATTCAACAACAAATCTGAAAGATCAGATTCCGAATGACTAGATACGATTAGTTTAAAACGATTTCGACGAACGACTTGAGAACGAGAGCACTTAACTTCTAAACGCTGCTCTGATACCACTTGATACTCCCTTGATCTCGTTTAGAAGTGTGATGTGGTGGATGAACGTTGATGGGAACGGAAGATGGATCGATTGGTGCCACAAAGGAGTGCGGAATAATCCTTTGATAAACCGGGTTTTGATTCTTTAGATATGACACACTAAAGAGATCAAATTGCTGGATATTACACACGAACAAAGACATAAGTTTAAGAAGAGATTTTGATAAATAAAACTTGAGTGCCTACAAAGGAGAATTCGACAAGAATATAAAGGAGAAAGGAGGAGAGGGTTTAAAGACAAAGTAATAAAAGCGAACATAGGAAATAACACATAATAAATAGGGGCCTTGCATGAAGACTTCATGGGCTGGTTTTCCTCTCCTTTGGTCGAAAATGAACTCCATAATGTAAGCTGAATGTCGGTTCAATATTATTAGATAGTATGCTAAAGGATTTAAATAAACAGACATACAAGTATCTATCTTATGCCTCTTTAAAAACCTTGGTGAGAAAAAACCCAATTGGGACAAAAGCTCAACCAAGGGAAAAAGAGTACAAAGATAGAAACTTTTCCCATTCATTTAAATCAATTAGCTTGGATCAACATCAAAGTACCTTTGTGGGGATGTTCTTGAATCTTTATTTGATTGACGAGGATCTCCACGGTCTAATTAAGCAACTTGGTCTTTGATCTCGTCATTGGACCCGTGGGTATAACCATTGCATCCGCAGCTACGAGCTTGTCTTCCTCTCCATGATCCAAGCTCTCCTCAGCTACTAGCTTGTCCTTGTCCATGCTCGCATCATCAAATGTTTGCATGCTGGTCTTAATCATTGTTGGAGATTCGGGTTCTTTGTCTCGAAGTCTTCTAAGCAACTCTCCTTGTGCTTTGCCATGCTCTTTTTTCTCTAAAATGCCTTGTATTTCCTTAGCATGGTCTTGAACCTCCATGTCCTCATTGTTAGCTTAAGCTCCTTATTTAGTACTAGTAGGAATCACAACATCCTCCCTCACTTCAAAAGGATTTGACCTCCAATCTGATTTACCTACAGGGAAAGAGACATGATTAGAAACATTAAAGTTCAAAATAATCTTACCTTGAAGATTAAGTCGATGAGAATGGTCTTTGATCTTCGTCTTCTTGATTGGTTCGTAGAGTGTATGTGAGCTGTCTCGGACACTCTAGCTCGTGTGTCGATCGATGCACAGCTCGATTGTCGATCGATGCACAGTCCAAGAATTGAACCTATCCTCTAATGGATCGATTCTAGAACGCATCACATAGATCTCCTGCACAAAATCCACCAATACAAGCACAAATCCATACAAACAACACAATCAATCGCATCCTATCAATTCCTTTACCCACCATGGTCATGCACTCACCTTGGTTCTAGAAAGAAAAAAGTAATGAACTACGAGGAACGCAAAAAACACTTGAAATCAGATCTCCAATCCGAAATCCTCTCTTCCTTCGCGAAGGATGAGCACCAAATCACCAACCCAGAGCCTCACAACACACAATCCGAGCTCCGAGGATCAAGTACAGGAAGAACTCAACATTGATTCTTCTTTTCTCTCAAATTCTCACTCAAAACTCTCTGGAAACTCACTAGAACTCTCCCAATGACAGAAAAACAGTTGGCCCCTTGTATATACATAAGCCCTATGGTTTCCCCTAAACCGAGCCAATTATGACGCTCCAAAACCGATCCATTCGGTTCAATTTAACTTTGCGTCGATCGACGCACACCACCGGCGTCGATCGATGCACGACCAAAAATCACGAAATTTGGTTCGCGGTCGTTACAATTCTCCCCCACTAACACGGATTCGACCTTGAATCACGCAACATTGTCTCACTACGGTTACCCCGTCTCAGACAACCAAACTTTTATCTAAAACCCTCTCTTTAATCTGTTTGGTTCATCGATTCCTTTGGTGAAAAAAAGTCATCTGAATCCTGGATTCTCTTATAAGTGGAATACTTCTGAGATCCATTCAGTCTCAATCAAGCCATCCGCAACTTGATTGTTTTACCCCTGATCATCATTATTTCTATTCGTTTTCATCACCACCAGAACCAGAAACAACCCTAATCCTCATCGATCCATTCACCAGTGATCTGTTCGTGTGTTTAGCTTCATTCAGAGGTTAAGATCTAAGGGGATTCGTATCAAGTGGTATCAGAGCACCCTCTGAATCAAAGCTAAGTGTTTTTAATCCTTGATCTTGTCTGTTCATACATTTTTTTATTCTAGATCTAATAAAAAACGAATTCTAGGGTGTTAGATCTTGATCAAATCATCCAGAAACTGTTTGTGTCTTTTCGACTTCTCCAGGACCGTAACCCACAAAACCTGTGTAATTCGCGTAACCCACAAAACCTGTGTAATCCGCGTAACCCACAAAACCTGTGTAACCCGCGTAATCCACAAAACCTATGTAACCCGCGTAACCCATAAAACCTACGTAACCCACGTAACCCTCTTGTACGAAACCGTTTGAAATCATTTGATCTATTAGGTTTTGGTGTTTCTATTGGATTGTTGGTAATGTGATTGTCTCTTTTGTGTTACAGGATCATGGGAGACACACCAATTATCCTTGCCCCAGAAATAATGAAACAATTAAGCAAACTGATTGCTCTGCAGATTAGAGAGTCCCAGCAACAACAAATTCAAGAGATTGACAGCAGATTCCAGAGAATGGAACAAGGAATCAGGAGAGCTTCCTCGGAAGAGACTCCTGCACCATCAGTAGCAGCGGTAATGGCCAAAGAAACCCTAGCAGCTAGAGAAGCCGAAAGGAATGCTAGAGAAGCAGAACGGACAGAAGCAGCAGCCAGAGAACCTATTAATGTGGCTTCTAATGATTACTATGTTAGTCATGGATCAGATAGAAGTAGGAGAGGTCATAGACGTGTAAGGAAAAATAGAGATCCTATGAGACAACAGCTCGAACATATCAAGGTTAAGTTTCCTTCCTTTCAAGGCAAGAATGACCCTGAAGCATATCTAGACTGGGAGAGAAAGATGGAGTCCAACTTTGAGTGCGAAGGAACTTAGGAGGAAAACAAAGTCAAGATAGCTATCTCAGAGTTTAGTGACTATGCACTGTTATGGTGGGATCAATTGTCTACTACTAAGAGGAGATGTGGTAATCCAGCCATTACTACTTAGCGTCAACTCACTACCAGTATGAGAAGAAGGTTTGTGCAAAACCATTATCATAGAGAGTTGCACAATAAACTCAAAAGGCTCACTCAAGGCATCAGTTCGGTTAGGGAATACTATCAAGAGATGGAAACGCTTCTGATTAGAGCAGACTTGGGTGAAGATGATGAAGTGACAATGTCTAGGTTCTTGGGTGGACTCAACAGAGATATACAAGACAAGCTTGAACTTCAGTCCTATCTAGACATTGAGGAGATGGTAAACAAGGCTGAGCTAATTGAAACTCAAAACAAAAGAAGAACTAGTAGGACAAGTTTTACATCAGGACCATCTAAGCCTAGAGATTACAAGGACAGCAAGCCTACTTACAGCAAGGATTACACGTTTACACCTACTGGAAGCAAAGAAGAAGTTAAAACTGATTACAAAGGCAAGGGTATTGCTACTTCTAGCAATGGTATCTACACCAGGTGCTTTAAATGTCAGGAAATGGGTCACATGGCTAAGGAATGCACTAGCAAGAAGGTTTTTCTGTTACTTCCTAATGGTGAGATAGTACCTAAAGAGGATTCAGAACCGGAACTAGAAGGAGAAGAAGAAGCCCCAGCTGTTGGTGAGATGCTTGTAGCTAGAAGGACTTTGAGCATTCAAAACAAAGCAGAGGAAACAGAGCAAAGAGAAAACTTATTCCACACAAGATGTTTTGTTAAGGACAAAGTGTGTAGTCTTATAATAGATGGAGGAAGCTGTACCAATGCAGCTAGTGAGAGTATGGTTGAAAAGCTAGGCCTTAAGACCATTAAACACTCCAGACCCTACAAGCTTCAGTGGCTTAATGAAGGAGGTGAACTGAAGGTTACTCATCAAGTTAACGTGTCCCTTATCATTGGCAAATACGAAGATGAGGTCTTGTGTGATGTTCTGCCTATGGGATCAAGTCACTTACTGTTGGGAAGGCCATGGCAGTCTGATAAAAGAGTCAGCCATGATGGTTTTACCAACAAATACTCCTTCGAATTTAAAGGCAGAAAGGTTACTCTCTTACCCTTAACTCCTAACGAAATTTACCAGGATCAGCTATATCTCAAGCTAAAGGAAGAAAAGGAGAAGGAGAAACTCCTAAGCACCAGCCTCTACATTAAACCAAGTAAAGTTAAACAAACTCTTTACACAGATCAGCCTACTTTGCTATTTATCGATAAAGAATCACTTGTGAGTCTTACTGATCTTGCACAGGAGCTTCCTAGTGGTATGTCTAAAATTTTGCAGGATTATAGTGATGTGTTTCTAGAGGAAAATCCAGAAGGTCTACCACCAATAAGGGGCATAGAACATCAGATTGATTTCGTGCCAAGGGCAACATTGCCTAATAGACCAGCTTATAGAGCCAATCCTGTTGAAACCAAAGAGCTCCAGAGACAAGTTGAAGAGTTGATGAGCAAAGGACACATTAGAGACAGTATGAGCCCTTGTGTTGTACCAGTTTTGCTTGTGCCAAAAAAAGATGGCACTTGGAGAATGTGTGTTGATTGCAGAGCCATCAACAACATAACAGTGAAATATCGCCATCCTATCCCTCGATTAGATGATATGTTAGATGAATTGTGTGGTTCTACTATATTCTCTAAGATAGATCTTAAAAGTGGATACCATCAAATTAGGATGAAAGAGGGTGATGAGTGGAAAACTGCTTTCAAAACTAAGCAAGGGCTTTACAAATGGCTTGTTATGCCTTTTGGGTTAACAAATGCACCTACCACTTTTATGAGACTAATGAACCATGTGCTTAGGAACTTTATAGGGGTATTTGTTGTAGTCTACTTTGATGATATATTGATCTATAGTACGAACCTAGAAGAACACCTTAGACATATCAGTTCGGTTTCTAGATGTTCTTAGGAAGGAATCTCTTTATGCTAATATGAGCAAATGCACCTTTGGTTCGGATAACATTGTTTTCCTAGGATTTGTTGTGAGTGCAGATGGTGTTAAAGTCGATGAGGAGAAGGTAAATGCCATCAAGGATTGGTCAAGTCCTAGAACTGTTGGAGAAGTAAAAAGCTTCCATGGTCTTGCTGGATTTTACTGAAGGTTTGTTAAAGACTTTAGTACTATCGCCGCACCACTCACTGAGGTGATCAAGAAAGAAGTAGGATTCAAATGGGAAATAGCTCAAGAGCAAGCATTTCAAACCCTCAAAGAGAAGCTCACTAACTCTCCTTTACTTATTTTACCAGATTTCTTGAAAACTTTTGAAATAGAATGTGATGCATCTGGTATAGGAATTGGAGCTGTTTTGATGCAGGATAGGAAACCAATTGCTTTCTTTAGTGAAAAACTCGGAGGATCAACACTCAACTATCCTACTTATGATAAAGAGCTGTATGCAGTGGTGAGGGCCTTACAAACTTGGCATCATTACCTTTGGCCCAAGGAGTTTGTCATTCATACAGATCATGAGTCGCTAAAGCATCTCAAAGACCAACAGAAGCTGAACAAACGACATGCTAGATGGATAGAGTTTATAGAAATCTTTCCCTATGTTATAAGATACAAAAAAGGTAAAGACAATGTGGTAGCCGATGCGTTGTCTAGAAGGTACACTCTCCTATCCACTTTGAGTTCTAAACTTATAGGATTTGAACTGTTAAAGAAGCTATATCCAACTGACTTGAGTTTAGCGAACCTTATAAAAGATGTGAGAAGTTTGCTAATGGACAATACTATAGGCAGGATGGTTATTTGTTTTATAATCATAAGCTTTGTGTGCCTAATGGTTCTGTGAGAGAAGTACTAGTTAGGGAATCTCATGGAGGAGGTCCTGCTGGGCATTTTGGTGTGGCCAAGACTCTTAAAGCTTTGCAGGATCATTTCTACTGGCCTCACATGCGTAAAGACATTAAAAAGATATGTGTCGGATGTGCTACTTGCGAAAAGGCTAAGTCTAAAGTGCAGCCGCATGGTTTGTATTCTCCTTTGCCTATTCCATTACATCCTTGGAGTGACATCTCTATGGACTTTGTGGTAGGATTGCCTAGAACTAAAACTGGTAGAGATTTTATTTATGTTGTGGTAGATAGATTTTCTAAAATGGCTCATTTTATAGCTTGTCATAAAACTGATGATGCTACTAATGTTGCTAATCTCTTCTTTAAAGGAGTTGTGAGATTACATGGAATGCCTAGGGTGATTGTTTCTGATAGGGATACTAAGTTTCTTAGTTACTTCTGGAGAACTTTATGGGCTAAACTAGGTACCAAGATGACCTTTTCCACTACTTGCCACCCTCAAACTGATGGACAAACCGAGGTGGTAAATAGATCTTTGTCTACCTTGCTCAGAACTGGTAAGAAGTAACTTAAAATCTTGGGAAGAATATTTGCCTCATGTGGAATTTGCTTACAATCATGCACAACATTCTGCCACTATGTATTCACCATTTGAAATTGTGTACGGGTTTAATCCCTTATCTCCTCTAGATATGATTTCTTTACCTTTAAGTGATAGATGCAGTTTGGATGGTAAGAAGAAAGCAGAACAGGTTAAGAAGATCCATGAGAAAGCTAAGCAGAACATAGAGCATAAGACCAGATTGTATGCTAAGCAAGCTAATAAGAGAAGAAAGGAGATGATCTTTGAGGAAGGAGACCAGGTTTGGATTCACCTCAGGAAGGAATGGTTTCCTGCTGTAAGAAAGTCTAAGTTGATGCCTCGAATTGATGGACCATTCAAAGTGACCAGGAGAATCAACAACAACGCATACCAGATTGATCTCCAAGGTAAGTATAACATAAGTAACTCGTTCAATGTTTCTGATCTTAGTCCTTATGTTGCAGATTCGGATTTGAGGACAAATCCTTTTCAAGTGGGAGAGGATGATGTGATTCTATCAAGCAACTCACAAAGAGACTCAACTGATGAGGAGACAGAGGAGATGCAAGACTTAGAAGAAGCTTTCAAGGTACCAAAAGGAGTGATCGCTAGACCTAAAGCTAGGAATTAGCTAAAGGAATCAAAACATTGCTCAAGAGAAACGAGCTGGGAACTTCAACATCAGGGGACTTTTACAACATCTACACTTATGCCAACGAGGAAGAAGATCAAGGTAATACACTAAGTAACTAAGTGATATCTTGTACTCTTTTTCCTTTGCATAGTTTTGTCCCACTGGGTTTTCTATGCAAAGGTTTTAATGAGGCTTGATATTCACTTATCTCATTGTTACTTAGTTGTATGACTTGATCACGCACCAGAAGCAATGCACCTATCTTTCAAATTCGAAAATCTGATATTTTTAGTGTGTTTCATTTAATTTTAAGTCTTGTGTGTTTCCAATGCAAAGAGGAGCGTGTGTGCTCTCTCTCTATATATATATTGAACATTTTTATTTCTGAATAGACAACCAGACTTTTATCTAAAACCCTCTCTTTAATCTGTTTGGTTCATCGATTCCTTTGGTGAAGAAAAGCCATATGAATCCTGGATTCTCTTATAAGTGGAATACTTCTGAGATCCATTCACTTTCAATAAAGCCATCCGCAACTTGGTTGTTTTACCCCTGATTCATCTCTACTTCTATTCGTTTTCATCACCACCAGAACAAGAATCAACCCTAGTCCTCATCGATCCATTCATCAGTGATCTGTTTGTGTGTTTAGCTTCATTCAGAGGTTAAGATCTAAGGGGATTCGTATAAGAAGATCACTAAAATGGGTATGTGACCATTTGTACTCTTTTTCCTTTTCTTTGGTTGTATCCCAATGGGTTTTCCAGGAAAGGCTTTAATGAGGCAAAGTGGATCACATTGCTACTAAGCCCATCATAATCAGTTTGATCCATGAAGAGCAAAACGTGTGGAATGAACCTAGATGGTATTCGAAGGGTCACTTTAACCAAAACGTGTGGAATGAAGAGTTCTTTGACTCCTCTTTATTTTTGGTCCTTACTGCATTTTTCTATGCTTCTTTTTCCCATAAAACATTTAAATCACGTCTCTTTCATTCCTTTATGTAGGCAAACTCAGTTTCAGCTTCAATAATCGATTTTCCTTTGTTTTCTGGGTTAGAATTCTCTTTGTTCTTTGCTAAGAGCATTTCCTGTCACTTGGTGCGTAATATCCAAGTAACATTCTCTTCTTTTCTGTTCTAGTACGTCATATCTAGAGGCATTGAGGAGTGGGAATATCAGCAGACTTACACATCTGTAGTGCGACCCTTCAATCCATCAATTCACCCTTGTTTGCATCCTGCTTCTTGGTGTGAATCCTATCTTCATAATCCGGTTGATTGATCCTTAAATCAGGGCGTATCAAACACTTAGATCCACACAAAATAGACTGATAAACAAGCATAAAACACACAAGATCTAAGAGTACTTAGCTTCCAAAGTGGCTCTGATACCACTTAATATGAACTTTCCTCCAAAATCGTCACTTCAAAAGCTAGCAGAGATGAAATCGTTAGGTGATGAAGTAGAACGAATGGATTCAAGTAACAATGGATTGATTTGGTCACACTAAGGCTGCGGAATCCTTAGATTCACCAGTGGATCGATAGGTCGCACAAAGGGAATGAAACTCCTCTGATTTACCTCTTTTGATCTAGTCTTAGAAAAGAGTTTGAGAATAAAAGGCTAGATAAATTAAACTGCAGGTTTACAAGGGTTTAAATAGGGAACTCAATGAGAAACCCTAATACACGTTTTTAAGGCCCAAAATATAAATAAAAACATAACATAGGCTTAAAAATATCATAGGTTAAAATAAAAGAGGCAGCCGATGGTAATGAAGCTTCTGGACGATCTTGGTTCAACAAATGGGGTTAGTGAGATGAATAACTACCTCATTAAAAACCTTGACAAGAAAACCCAGTGGAACAAAACTTGTCAAGGGAAAAAGAGTATAATTGTTCACCCTCCCATTTGTTAGAACTATATAGCTTTAATCAAAACCAGGGAGGCTTGACAAGCATCTCTTTCTCCTGCTCTATTCTCTATGTGTGTAAGTAAAGAATTGATAGTCTCCTGGAGCCTCCTGGTCCTAGCTCGCGTCATTGGTCCACTTGGTATAGCTAAAGCATCCTCAGGTTCAAGCTCAGGTTCTGGTTCATTATCTTTAGCCATGCTTCTATCATTGAGAGACTCATGATCAGTGTGAATGACGAACTCTTTAGGCCAGAGATAGTGTTGCCATGTTTGTAATGCCCTCACAAGTGCATAGAGTTCTTTGTCATATGTTGGGTAGTTCAAAGTAGTTCCTCCAAGCTTTTCACTAAAGAATGATATAGGTTTCTTCTCCTGTATAAGCACAACACCTACACCAACACCAGATGCATCACATTCTATTTCAAAAGTTTTAGAAAAATCAGGAAGAGAAAGAACTGGTGAGTTGGTAAGTTTCTCTTTTAGAGCTTGGAATGCTTCTGATGCGAGCATGGACAAGGACAAGCTAGTAGCTGAGGAGAGCTTGGTTCATGGAGAGGAAGACAAGCTCGTAGCTGCGGATGCAATGGTTATACCCACGGGTCCAATGACGAGATCAAAGACCAAGTTGCTCAATCAGACCGTGGAGATCCTAGTCAATCAAATAAAGATTCAAGAACATCCCCACAAAGGTACTTTGATGTTGGTCCAAGCTAATTGATTTAAATGAATGGGAAAAGTGTCTATCTTTGTACTCTTTTTCCCTTGGTTGAGTTTTTGTCCCAATTGGGTTTTTCTCACCAAGGTTTTTAATGAGGCATAAGATAGATACTTGTATGTCCGTTTATTTAAATCATTTAGCATACTATCTAATAATATTGGATCGACATTCAGCTTACATTATGGAGTTCATTTTCGACCAAAGGAGAGGAAAACCAACCCATGAAGTCTTCATGCAAGGCTCCTATTTATTATGTGTGATTTCCTATGTTTGCTTTTATTACTTTGTCTTTAAACACTCTCCTTCCTTCTCCTTTATATTCTGGTCGAATTCTCCTTTGTAGGCACTCAAGTTTTATTTATCAAAATCTCTTCTTAAACTTTTGTCTTTGTTGGTGTGTAATATCCATTAATTTGATCTCTTTAGTGTGTCATATCAAAAGAATCAAAACCCGGTTTATCAAAGGATTATTCTGCACTCCTTTGTGGCACCAATCGATCCATCTTCCATTCCCATCAACGTTCATCCACCATATCACACTTCTAAACGAGATCAAGGGCGTATCAGCTTCCTCTTGTGCTTGTTCCCACTTGAATCCAACGTTTTTCTTGATTACTTCAGTTAGTGGTGCGGCCAAAGTACTAAAATCTTTGACAAATCTTCTGTAGAAACCAGCTAAACCATGAAAACTTCTCACTTCACCAACTGTTTTTGGACTTGGCCATTCTTTGATAGCTTTGATCTTTTCTTCGTCAACCTGAATTCTATATGCACTCACAACAAATCCTAAAAAGGCAAGGTTATCTGTTCCAAAGGTATATTTCTTTAAGTTAGCAAACAATGATTCTTTTCTAAGCACTTCTAGAACCTTTCTAAGATGTTCAATATGCTCATCCAAGTTCTTACTGTAAATCAGAATGTCATCAAAGTAAACCACAACGAAATGACCTATAAATGATCTAAGAACATGGTTCATTAGTCTCATGAAAGTACTAAGGGCATTAGTTAACCCAAATGGCATTACTAACCATTCGTATAGTCCCTGTTTCGTTTTAAATGAAGTTTTCCACTCATCACCCTCTTTCATTCTAATCTGGTGATATCCACTTTTCAAATCAACCTTAGAAAAGATGCTAGAACCATGCAACTCATCAAGCATATCATCTAATCTAGGATTGGGATGTCGATACTTTACAAGCATATCATCTAATCTAGGGATGGGATGTCGATACTTTACAAGCATATCATCTAATCTAGGGATGGGATGTCGATACTTTACAGTGATATTGTTGATGGCATTGCAATCAACACACATTCTTCAGCTCCCATCTTTCTTTGGCACAAGCAAGACTGGCACGACACATGGGCTCATGCTCTCACGGATATGACCTTTCTCCATAAGCTCAGTAACTTGTTGTTGTAGTTCCTTGGTCTCCAAAGGGTTAGTTCTATAGGCTGGCTTGTTTGGAAGTGAAGCTTCTGGGATAAAATCGATTTTATGCTCTATTCCCCTGATTGGTGGCAAGCCTTGTGGAGTTTCTTCTGGAAAAACATCTCTGAACTCCTGCAAAAGTAATTGAATTTTGCTAGGAATGTCCTGCATTGGCCTGGTTATGCTAAAACATTCTTTAAGCACAAACAATAAGTGAGGAAAGTGACTTCCCTTTGGCTTATCAAGCAACAGATTGGCCGGTTGTTTGGCCTTTGATTCCGATGGTGCTTTGTTCTTTTTCAGGGCCAGTTGGTCGAGATGGACTTCTTGTGGTGTCAAAGGAACCAAAACAGTCTTCTGTCCCTTGAAATCAAACGAATATCTATTGGTAAATCCATCATGAATGGTTCTCCTATCTGATTGCCAAGGTCTTCCCAGCAGAATGTGTCCAGCATCCATTGGTAATACATCACACATTACTTTATCTTCATACTTCCCAATAGACAATGGTATCTTGACTTGGTTATTTACTTCCAGCTCTCCCTCATCGTTAAGACATTGTAACTTGTAAGCTATTGGCCGTTTCATCACCTTCAGACCAAGTTTCTTTACCATGGTTTCACTTGCAACATTGGTGCAACTCCCTCCATCTATAACTAAGTTGCACACCTTGCCTTGAACCATACAACGAGTATGAAATAGATTCTCTCTTTGGTCATTCCCAACAGTCTTGGTTTGCAAGTTTAGTGTCCTTCTTGTGACAAGCAATTGTCCTTGAACTGGCATCTCCACTCATTCTTCTTCTTCTTCTTCAGCCTCTGATTGTTCTTCTTCTGATTCTACAGCTCCATTCTCTCTAATGATTATCACCCTTTTGTTAAAACAGCTACTGGCATTATGACCATAACCTTCAAAAGGAGTCAACAATGCTTATCTCTAAGCTTATCCATAAACGGCTACATTAGGATCGTATTTCTCTTCTATATAAGCATTGTAATCTCTGTTTTAATGTATTTAAGAAAATGAGAACTTGAATAACAATATCATCATGTTTCTCTAATCTCTATTCTCTATTCTCTAATTCCGCATATGTTATCATGGTATCAGAGAATAGAGAATAGAGATTAGAGAAACATGATGATATTGTTATTCAAGTTCTCATTTTCTTAAATACATTAAAATAGAGATAACAATGCTTATCTCTAAGCTTATCCATAAATGGCTAAATTAGGAGCGTATTTCTCTTCTATATAAGCATTGTAATCTCTGTTTTAATGTATTTAAGAAAATGAGAACTTGAATAACAATATCATCATGTTTCTCTAATCTCTAATCTCTATTCTCTATTCTCTAATTCCGCATATTTTATCATGGTATCAGAGCGAGATCCTCACTAAACTTGTTCATTCTCCACGTTCTCTATCAGATTCTCAATCTTCTTCTTGTAATCTTTACAATCTCCATTCGATTCTCCTTTCATGCCCTTGTATCCTTCGTGTATCCTCGTGTTGGCTTTAAGAAAGAAGCTTGAGTCAACTTATCATGGAAAACTCGAAGCTAATAACAATTCCAGTGGTTCTAAAAGGGGAAAACTATCTCCTTTGGTCACGAACTACGAAGACAGCCTTGTGTGGGAGAGGCCTTTGGAGACATGTTGATGGTTCTTACAACCTTGAAGATGATTCCAGCAGCAAGGAGGATGAGGAAGCAAGAACAACCGAGAGAACCAAGTGGTTTCAAGAGGATCAAACACTTCTTGCCATCCTTCAAAACTCCCTTGAGGCATCCATTCTCGAAGCTTACTACTACTGTAAAACCGCGATTGAGCTATGGGAGACACTCTGAAATGTGTATGGAAATGCATCCAACCTTACTCGTGTGTTTGAGGTCAAGAAAGCCATCAACGAGCTTAGCCAAGAGAACTTTGAGTTCACTAAGCATTTTGGAAGGTTTCGGTCACTATGGGCTGAGCTTGAAATGTTGAGGCCAAACTCTATGGATACAAACACAATCAATGAGAGAAGAGAGCAAGATAAAGTCTTTGGACTTCTCCTCACCCTGAATCCGGTGTTCAATGATCTTATCAAACATATTCTAAGGGCAGATAAGCTACCAAGTCTTGATGAGGTGTGTTCTCAAATCCAAAGGGAGCAAGGGTCACTTGGCTTATTTGGTGGAAAAGGAGAGCTCCTAACTGCCAACAAAGGTGTTTTCAAGCATGAAGAGAGAAGGTCCAAGACATGTGAGCATTGCAAGAGGAGAGGACACACCAAAGACAAGTGTTGGTTACTTCATCTACATCTTAAGCCAACTAATCTCAACGGTCCAAGAGCTAATGTCACTCTAGCCGAATCATCAAAACAAGGAGAGGAAACAACATCCGGGGATTATGTAAGGAAATCCGACCTTGAAGCACTCATCAAATCCATTGCATCATTGAAAGAATCCGGTAAAACTTTCTTTACTCATAGACCGAGTACTTCTCTAATAGTTGATTCGGGTGCTTCACACCATATAATTAGTAACTCGAAATTGCTAGACAATATTGAATCAGCTAAAGGGAATGTAGTGATTGTAAATGGTGATAGAGTCCCAATTCAAGAAACCGGAAATCTTAGACTGTTTGATAAGGATTCGAAAGCGCTTTATATGCCAAAGTTTTCTTCGAATCTCTTATCGGTTAAAAGAGCTACTAAGGACCTTAATTGCTACGCTATATTTGGGCCTAATGATGTTCATTTTCAGGATATTGAGACAGGTAGATTGATTGGAGAAGGAAGTACTAAAGATGATCTTTATGTCATAGAAGATCTTTCATCCAACTCTCTAAAGGCTGTCAATTTCAAGTCGTGTTTAGATGTTTCCTCTAATAAAATGTGGCATGCTAGACTAAGCCATCCTCATTCTCGTGCACTTAACTTATGTTACCAAATGTTTCATTTGATTGCTCTAAATGTGAAGCTTGCATTCTTGGTAAACATTGTAAAACAGTTTTCCCTAAATCATTTACTCATTATGAAAATTGCTTTGATTTGATTCATTCGGATGTTTGGACATCACCATGCCTATCTAGAGATAAGAATAAGTACTTCGTAACATTTATAGATGAGAAATCGAAATATACATGGGTTACTCTTCTTCCATCTAAAGATAGGGTGTTTGATGCATTTCTTAACTTTCAAAATTACATCACTAATCACTTCAATGCCATGATTAAAGTGTTTAGAACAGATAATGGTGGGGAATATACAAGCCAACGGCTCAAGGAACATCTCTCCAAATATGGCATTTTGCATCAAACAAGCTGTCCTTATAATCCACAACAAAATGGAGTAGCTGCGAGGAAGAACCGACATCTCATGGAAGTATCAAGATCAATGATGTTTCATCACAATGTCCCTAAGAGATTTTGGGGTGATGCGGTCATGATGGCGTGTTATCTCATCAACCGAACACCAACTCAAGTCTTAGAGGACATCTCACCATTCGAGGTACTTAACAAAGCTAAACCATCACTTGAACATCTAAGAGTTTTTGGGTGTGTTTGTTTTGTTTTAGTTCCAGGTGAGCTAAGGAACAAGTTAGAGCCGAGACGCACAAAGTGTATGTTTCTTGGATACTCGACGACTCAAAAGGGATATAAATGCTTTGATCCAATCAACAATCGGACCTATGTTTCTCGTGATGTGAAATTTCTTGAGGAACATGGTTACTACAAGGAAAAAGACTGGGAAAGTTTAAAAGATCTTACCTCCTCATCCGACCGAAATACAAGTCTTCAATTCCTCCTAGATTATCTTGGGAATGCACCACGTTCAACTACATCTCACAATGATTTACTAACTCCTTCCACAAGTATTCCTACGACAGCCACTACACCAAATGGATCACCGCAAGTGGAATGTGAGACAAGAGTTGAGGGGGAGAATGGACATGAAGAATCAGAAACAAATGAAGATGCTTGTGGTGAAAATCATCAAATCCCTACTTATCAAGAACCAGTCCAACCAAGTGATTCAACTACATCCGATGAAGAGTCTATGGATAAAGAGTTCACCTATCCTCCAATCCAATAAGTCAATCCTTCCATCAATCGTCCAAACCAACCGACTCTTCGAAGAAGTACAAGACTAAGGAGTGATCCGTCCACATGGAAAAAATAAGAGAGTCTATTTTAATTGCCATGCTGAGGCACATCCGATTCAAGCCGTATGTTCGCTTGCCTTTTTACCAATGGAGTTTCAAGCGTTTCTTAGGAAGATTGAGAAAGATTGTATACCACAATCGTATGAGGAAGCGATGGAAATCAAGGAATGGAATGATGCGGTTGATGATGAAGTAGGAGCTATGATCCGTACTCACACTTGGGATGAAGCGGATCTTCCACCCGGAAAAAAGGCGGTTAGTTCCAAATGGGTGTTTACCATTAATTATTTAAGCAATGGAGAGATAAAACACTACAAGGCGCGTCTTGTTGCCCGCGGGCTCACTCAAACGTATGGAGAAGACTATACGGATACATTTGCTCCCGTAGCTAAGCTTCACACTGTTCGGGTGGTTCTCTCTATAGCCACCAATCTTGATTGGGATCTATGGCAAATGGATGTCAAGAATGCCTTTCTTCAAGGAGAACTCAAAGAAGAAGTCTACATGCAACCACCTCCCGGTCTTGAGAACACTATTGCACCCGGAAAGGTTCTTCGGCTAAGGAAAGCCATCTACGGTCTCAAACAATCTCCTCGGGCGTGGTACCATAAGTTGAGCTCCATCCTCAAGGAAAAGGGCTTTAAGAAATCGGAATCGGATCATACTCTTTTCAGTCTCCATGGACCACACGGCCTTATAGTCGTTCTTATCTACGTAGACGACTTGATCATCACCGGTGACAACAAGGGAGGTATCCAAGACTGTTTTTGATATTAAAGATCTTGGAGAGCTTAAGTACTTCCTTGGGATTGAGATTTGCCGACTTCCGGAAGGCCTTTTTCTCTCCCAAAGGAAGTACACACTTGATTTGTTGAATGAGACAGGGACATTAGGTGCTAAACCGGCCAAGACACCGCTAAAAGATGGCTACAATGTCAATCGAAAGGGGGAGGAAGGAGATGAACCGTATGAAGATGTGGCAAGATATCAGAGACTTGTTGGAAAGTTGATTTATCTAGCACTCACGAGACCGGACTTGTGCTTCGCGGTAAACCAAGTTAGTCAACACATGAAGGCGCCCACGGTCTATCATTGGAGCATGGTGGAGCGAATTCTTAGATACCTAAAGGGGAGGCTCGGTCAAGGAATTTGGATGGGAAAGAACAACAACACCGAGATAGTCGGGTAATGTGATGCGGATTGGGCCAGAGATCGGATTGATCAGAGATCAACAACCGGCTACTGTACGTTCATCGGAGGCAACTTAGTGACTTGGAAAAGCAAGAAGCAAAAGATGGTATCGTGTTCAAGTGCGGAAGCGGAGTATCGGACTATGAAGAAGCTCACCAACGAACTCGTGTGGCTCAAAGGACTACTCAAGTGTCTAGGCATTGAACAAGCTACACCAATGACTATGCATTGCGACAACCAAGCCGCAATCCACATTGCGTCCAACTCGGTGTTCCACGAGCGAACCAAGCATATTAAAGTTGATTGTCACAAGGTCCGGGAGAAGATTGAGCAAGGAGTAACTCTTCCATGATTTACAAGAAGTGACGACCAATTGGCGGACATCTTCACTAAGGCCACGAGTCTCAAGGTTTGCGATCACATCTATGGCAAACTTGGACTTGTGAACCTTACACGCTCTTGATCTCATGTCCTCTATCCGTGGACATCACACTCTTTTTCCCTTTTGCATAGTTTTGTCCCATGTGGTTTTCTATGCTTAAGGCTTTTAATGAGGTGATGCTTCACGGATTTCCAAGCTTAATTTATGTTCCATAAGGTTAAGCTTGAGGGGGAGTATTGATCCTATGAGCATAATGGCGAGTATTGATACGGATGGTACGGATGGTATGGATGGTACGGACTGTACGGATAGTACGGATCCGGTACATGTTTATACGAACCGTACAAACCTTATTTACCCGCCATAATCAGCCGTTAGATGATCAAATCCTACACGCTCCTTCTCATCATCTTCTAATCATCATCTCATCATCATCTTATCATCAACCTTATCCTCAAAGGACAAAGGACAGTCAAAAGGAGTCAACAATGCTTATCTCTAAGCTTATCCATAAACGGCTAGATTAGGAGCGTATTTCTCTTCTATATTAGCATTGTAATCTCTGTTTTAATGTATTTAAGAAAATGAGAACTTGAATAACAATATCATCATGTTTCTCTAATCTCTAATCTCTATTCTCTATTCTCTAATTCCGCATATTTTATCAATCAGCGTCGCATTACCCCCACAATCTCTGTGCTACTGTTGCAACCCATCCATATTCCTTGTCCTGGTGCTTCCCTTAGATATCTCAAGATCCTTTCCACCATATTCCAGTGATGTATCTTGGGAGTTTGCATATGTTGGCTGACTTGGTTAACCGCAAAACACACGTCCGGTCTGGTAATGGTGAGATAGATAAGCTTTCCAACCATTCTTCTGTAGTGAGTGACATCTTCATATGGCTTGTCTTCAAAATCCCCCTCACATAACACCTTATAGCCATCTTTAAGTGGAGTCTTGGCTGTTCTTCCTCCAAGCTCACCTGCCTCACTCAATAAATCAAGTGTGTATTTCCTTTGGGATAGAACCTTCTTTTGATCGGCATATCTCAATCCCTAGAAAGTACTTTAACTCACCCAAGTCTTTGATATCAAATGCTGATTTAAGAAAGGTTTTAGTTAAGATGATACCTTCCTTGTCACTTCCTGTGATGATGCTATCGTCCACATACACTAGGATGACCACAATACCTTGTTTACTGGTGAGAGTGAAGAGAGTATGATCTGCTTCAAACTTAATGAATCATCTTCCATTAAGTGTTGTGCGTAGTTTATGATACCAGGCCCTTGGTGATTGTTTCAAGCCATAGATCGCCTTCTTTAATCTAAGCACATTTCCTGGTTTGACGAGGTGTTCCAGGCCAGGAGGTGGTCGTATGTATACTTCATCTTCCAATTCTCCTTGTAGGAAAGCATTCTTCACATCCATCTGCCAGAGATCCCATTCCAAGTTGACTGCAAGTGATAGGACAATCCTTACGGTATGTAGCTTGACAACTAGAGCAAATGTCTCAAGGTAGTTTTCTCAATATGTCTGAGTAAACCCCCTTGCTACTAGCCTTGTCTTGTATCTATCCACCTTTCCATTAGCTAGATACTTGATCGTGAAGACCCATCTACTTGCCTTTGGGAAGCTCAGCCTCATACCATGTATCATTGATGATCATTGCATTAGTCTCATCTCCAACAGATTCTCTCCACTCTTCATGCTCCATAGCTTCTTCATATGAGCTTGTAATGTACTTCTGATCCAAAGCTCCAATGAACACCTGATGTTCTTGAGGATACTAAGCTAGAGAGCACACTACTTATATGGGATGACCAACTACTTGAACGTTGAAGTAGACCCTAGTGTTGATCCAATTGGAAGCAGGTTGTTTGATTCTGGTACTCCGTCTCAACGTTTGTCCCTGTCCTTCAGGTTGTGTGATTCTGGTACTCCGTCTCAATGTTTTTTCCTGACCTTCTTCTTCAATTGGTGTTGCATCATTACTATCCATGGGTTGATCTTCATTCACCACTACATTTTCTTGATGCTCATCTTGATCATGAGACTATAAACCTTCTTGTTCCACATCTGGAGCAGGTTGAGGTTGATTCCCCCCTTCAGGATCAAGATGAGGTTGAGGAGGAATCGTGACAATATCATCCTTGGACTGCTCACCCATTTCTGCATTCGGTGTATTCGGTGGAGCCAGATCACCATACCCATTAGGCTCATTAGCAGCCCTTTCTTGAGGTACATATATGCCAAGGTTTTCCATCACCCTTCGCAAGCTGTTTGCTCTATCTGAGGTTGATTAGGATAAATCCTTTAGCTCATCCCAACTCTTCTTATCATAATACCCTCTTGATTCAACAAACCACACATCCCGAGAGACTAGAACCCTCCTGGTTTCTGGTACGTAACACTTATATCCCTTTTGGTGAGGTGAGTACCCAATGAACATTGCTCGTGTACTCTTTGGTTCTAGCTTGTTTCTTTGTTCACCTGGAATCAATACAAAGCACAAGCACCCAAATACACGTAAATGATCAATTGAGGGACGGTGTTTGTTAAGTACCTCATGTGGGGATTGATCTTAAAGAATTTTGGTTGGTATTTTGTTGATTAGGTAACAAGCTGCCATTACGGCATCTCCCCAAAAGCTCTTGGGCACATTTGTATGGAACATCATGCTCCTTGCAACCTCCATAAGATGCCTATTCTTTCTCTCATCCACACCATTTTGTTGTGGAGTGTATGGACAGCTGGTTTGATGGATCACCCCATGCTTTGCTAGATGTTGTTTGAATTCATTGCTAGTGTATTCCCCTCCATTATCTGATCGAAAAATATTTATCTTGGCATTGTAATGGTTAGTAATATAGTTCTGGAATTGATAAAAGCTTCTAACACCCTATCTTTTGATTGTAGCAACGTAATCCAAGTGTATTTCGATTTCTCATCTACGAATGTCACAAAGTATTTGTTTTGTTCTTTAGATGCACAAGGGGCTGTCCACACATCAGAATAAACTAAATCAAAGCAGTTGTTATAGATAGTGATTGATTTAGGGAATACAGTCTTGCAATGTTTTCCTAGAATACAAGCTTCACAATCATCCTTAAACGAAATACTAGGCAACATGATGTTTAAGGCACGAGAATGAGGATGACCTAGTCTAGCATGCCACATTTCACTTGTATTGAAATCAGAACTAAAATTTAAAGCATAAGATAAATCAGAATCAAGCTTGGTGTCTTCAAGTAAGTACAAGTCTCCTTTGCTCACACCTTTGCCAAGCAATCTACTTGTTTCAATATCCTGAAAGTATACATCATTAGGCATGAAGGTAACATTGCATTTCAAGTCATTTGTTGTTCGTTTAACTGATAATAGATTGGAAGTGAAATTAGGCATATACAATGCTTTTGATTCTTTGTTAAACAGCCTAAGATCACCTATTCCTCTAATTGGTACTTGTTCTCCATCAGCTATCATGACATTTTCTAGAGTAGGGACAATGTTGCTAATCAAATTCAGATCACCAATCATATGATGGCTAGCCCCTGAATCTATAATAAGTGGTTTTTCAATTTCAAATCAGTGCAAGCATTTAGAGAGATACCAAAGTTGTTACCGGAGCTTTCCTTGAGGGCTTTGATGAGAGCATCAAGATCAAATCGCTTGATGGTTTCATCTTGAGTTGTCCTCAAGGTAGAGACGTTGCTGGGAGATGCTTTCAGTTCACCAGCCACATTGGATACACGCATGGTCATTGGAGTGTATGATTCACTCACTTCACCCGAGAAGTGTGCCCTTGCCTCATTCCTAAACATTTGAGGTTTGAGATGAGGATGAAGTATCCAGCACTTGTCTTTTCCATGCCCCTTCTTCTTGCAATGATCACAAACCCATATCTTCTTATCATCAGGTTTGTAGAATCCCTTGTTTGCAACTCCTTCGGCTTGGTTTGCTAGCACAAGTTCCCGTTTGCTTCCAAACAGCCCTACTGATCCTTGCTCCTTCTGGATTTGAGCACACACGTCATCTAAGGTTGGTCTCTCTGCCCTCAAAATATGCTTGATCAAGTCATTGTAGGCCGGATTTAGAGTTAGGAGTAAGGCAAAGACCTTATCCTCCTCACTCCTATCATTCAACACAGTTGGATCGAAAGTACATGGCCTTAGCATCTCCAACTCTGCCCACAAGGCCCTGAACTTGCCAAAATGATGGTTGAAGTTGGTGTCTTCTTGACAGAGGCTGCTGATAGCTCTCTTGACTTCAAACACTCTGCTCAAGTTTGAAATGTTGTCATACACCTTTTTAAGTGTATCCCATAACTCCTTGGAAGTTTCACAGTAGGAGTAAGCTTCCAATATTGATGTCTCAAGGCTGCTTTGAATGTTGGACAACACCATGAGATCCTCCTGATCCCACTTGTTCTCGCCAGCCCACACCACTTCTTTACCATCCTCTCCTAGGTTGGTTTTGTTTGTAGGTTTGTCATCTGTTACATAGCACCAGAGGCCTCTTCCCCCTAGAGCTGTCTTGACCAGCCTTGACCACAAGAGATAATTAGGTCCCTTGAGAGTAACAGGAATCATTACCTTTGGGTTTTCCATGTGGGAATCACCAAAAGAGAGTCACACGCAGAATGTGAAATGAAGTGAAATTGAGCAGTTTTGAGCAGATTGGAGTGAAATGAAGTGAAATTGAGCAGTTTTGAGCAGATTTGAGCAGATTGGAGTGAAATGAAGTAGAATTAAGCAGAATTGAGTAGAATGAATGGAGAATCAGAGTATAAGATTGCGGAAGTGATATGAAGATTATATAGAGATTAGAAGGTCTCAAGAGCAGTATGCTCTGAGACCATGAGAGAATAGAGAGTTTAGAGAGTTTAAGATAGATTAGAGAGTTTGGGAGAACATATTTCCATTCATTCAAGATAAGAACATACAAGAACAACAAGCTGATATTTATAGAGTGTTTATCAGCTGCATAACGGTCATATAATCCTAGCCATTCATTTACAAGAGCAGATCATGGCCATTCATTCAAATCCCAACAGATTCCCTTGTGGTCCTCCTTGTCAACTGATAGTGACCCCTTGTGCTGCTCCTTGCATACTGAAAGCGACAGTTTAGCATCTTCCTAAAGCAAAAACGTGATGCTTATCTAACAGCTCCCAAAATCCCTCTTGTTTATTTAAACCATACTAATCAGTTCCATAATCTGATTTAATAAAGCCTTGTAACCGTCTTCATGTCAACAGGAAAGACACAACCTATGGATGGAGATCTGCTCTGATACCACTTGATGTGATCATAGGTGTGATGATCACGTCCCTGAATGCTCTCCAAATGATTGTGATAATGAAACAGGCATTGGATTGAGTTGATACTTCTAAGAGTTGCGGAATTGGCTCTTAGACTATCATACAGTTGCTTGTAATGTAAGGATCGAAATCCGAATACACTAAACAAACTTTGATCAAACCAGATTCAGAGAATGTTTTGAATAGAAAAGAGTTTGATGATTTTATTAGGGATTTCGTTCAGAATATAAGGAGAAGAAGGCTGTACAAACACAGCTTCTTGAAAACACACAAAACAATTAAAACTAAGGCTACCTTGAAAACAGAAAGAGTTTTAAATGAAAACAGGCTTCTCTCTTGCTTCTGGACGAAAATTAGGATAGAAATGGGCTTAGTTTCATCAAGAGTTGCGCCCAAGCCTCATTAAAAATCTTGATTGGAAAAACCAAAGGAACAAAACCAATCCAAGGAAAAGAGTGCAAGTCACAACACCTCTCCTGATGAATGATCTAGGCGGCTTGAATCACAACCAATGTAGTTGGATAAGCACACTCTAGACTGGCCTGGATAGTGTGTAAGAGTTGATGAAGAGCTCGCTGGAACCTCGCTTGTTTGGACCTAGTCATTGGACCAAGTGGCACGTCTAGGACTTTGTCCTTTGTTTCCTCAGTGTTAGACCCATTAGAGATTATAAATGCGTCCTCCTTAAGCTCTGGTACAAGATGTTCCATCTACTTAGTTGCATCAGTTCCTTTACTTGCCAATATCTCATCAGGATAACATACTTTGAAGTTTTGTTTCTAAAAGTATCACCATTTTTTAAAGTTCCACAATTATCACCATTTTTCAAATATTCCACAAATACCACAAATACAAAATTGATTTTCTAGGCTTTATAATTTAAATTTTTGGGTTTGGGTTAACTACTATACAATTGGGGTATAGTTTTAGGGGGTAGGGTTTGAGTTTAAAGTTTATGATTTAGTTTTTAATGTTGAAGTTTACTTTAGGTTTGTAGTATTTGTGGAACATTTGAAAAATGGTAGTATTTGTGGAATATTTGAAAGATGGTGGTACTTTTGGAAACAAAACTTCAAAATTTGGTATTTGTGAGAATTGCTTAAATATAATTGTATATTGTGTAATGCCCCGACCGCCTCTACTAGTGGTCTTACCCCTGTCCGACAGTCGGTGCGTTAGCCCGAGAGGTTCGAAAAACTTGTTTACTGACCCTGCAAATCACCACGTGATCTTTTCCCGTGTTTTATTCTCATTCACACGGTATTAGAAATGACTTTCCAGTAGGTCACACATCCTTAAATTACTCCAACCCAAGTACGCTTAACTCTGGAGTTATCTCTGGATGTGTGACAAAAAAAATAAGTGCACTTTAGTAATATAGGTAGCCAAATCAATTTTCTTAGGCATCTCTACATGCACCACATATTTTCTAAAACCGGGATATTACACATTGTATATAACAATATGATATATTCAACTATTTTTAATAAAAAAAATTTTAATATTCTAATTTTGCGTGTGACGCATGTCAAAATCTAGTTATATAGGTTTTGCTATTGCGTTAGTAATACTTCAAGCACTTCGCACAGCTTGAGACACATCAAAAACTATTTATGTATTACCAAAATTTTACTTCGTGTCTTTTTTACAAGTTTTTTTATTAACAACGCAAAGTTAAGAAAACAACAAAATTTGTATTTTTTGTATTGTTATGTTAAAAAAATTATTTAATTTCAAAATAAAAACAATTCAACCAATAATAACAAATACTGTAAAATACAAATGGCCACAATATATTTATGTAATTTTTTTTTAATATTTATGTTTATGTAATTTAATTTTTACATTGAACACTTATGATATGATCATGGAAAGCAACACGGAAATTATTATGGGGTCGAAAAACCAGCAGCTGGATCGGAGCTCAATCCAACCAGATGCACATTTCGAATCTGACCAGAAAGGATATATGCTCACTGTTTAAAGTGTATCTGCTCAAGCACGATGATTCAACACATGAAACAACTTGGAGAATGTTGATGATTCAACACATGAAACAACTTGGAGAATGTTCTCAGCTCATTCACGGAACACCTCGAAGAAGAATCATGTCAAACGGAGTAGAACCGAAGAAGTTATGCAATTTACAAATCAGGTGATTCTCAGTTTACCCGATTCAGACCCGTGCGCATTCAATGACGAATTCCGACCAGAACAGAATGATTTAAGGTACAAACCGAATTGCTCTACAATCTTGATTCATTAGAGAAGCCCATTGGATTCAACCCAAAAAACTATCAAGGAAGATCACATTTTGTCAAATTCAAAACAGCATTTACTTGGTTGTTGTTCACTTTAGAGTTAAATTTCGTTTTTCTAGATGTTTTTCATGTTGAGCTATTTTTTATAGACGTTTTTGTGATGTAATTCCTCTATATAATAAGGCTTATTTCATGAATAAAAGTTAAGCATTTGAGTATAATTTTTGAAAAATTTGAGAGTGATTTTTCTGTCAATGGTGTGTAATATCCATTGATTGATTCGGTTAATGGTGCGTAATATCCATTAATTAAATGTCAATTACAATCAGAACTTGGCTCGTCTTGGTGTGTCATATCCAAGGAGTCATCGATCCGTCTTGGTGCGTCATATCCGAGGGATCAACCGGTAAATCAAGAGTCTTCCGCAACTCTTGTGCGACCATTCGTTCCACATCCTTTGATCTTTGAGACTTCACGGTTTCTTAGATGCAAAGCATATCCCCTTACTGACTCTAGAGTGCCTATCTTTTGGAGGATCTCATCAACTTCTTTAGAGTTTCATTTAATGGTAAAAATCTATATTTAATGTTCTAATAATACAACATTACATTTTTATCATTCATTTTACAATTATATGTGTGTGTATGATACAGTTTCATCAGACTATAAATTAACCTATTATCTAACCAACAAAATCCAAATGTAAACATTTTCTACGATAATCAACGATTGGCGCCTAAGATATGGAAACTTTCTATTCTCAACACAAACACTTTCTATGGCGTATTTTTTTTAAAGCTTTGAGCACAATTACTCGATTGAGTTCACGTGGAATAAATATCGATGTTACATGTCATAGGTGTTGTTTAGACAGAAAAACCATTAATCATCTGTTATCACATGTCCAATGTCGATGATGAGTTGGAGATTATCACAACTACCAATTAACACTCTTCACCATCCGTCCGAAGACAGAGGATATTAGGCAGCTTATTCATATACAAGAAAACCAAAACTTTACTAACCATCAAAAGTTTATCTCTTTTGGATTTATAGAGAATCTGAAAAAAAAAAAAAAAAAAAAACTCTTTTTACAAAAATAAATTGAAAGATCTGAATGAAAGACGCTACGAAAGCATCTCTGACAATAGCTAATGTTTATGCAACACAATCACAAAACCACTAACCTCAGCACCAACATGAATTGTCAAAAGATACATTATGGACATGACCATCCTGAAAAACTGGTTAAAATGTAAGTATGACGCCGCTTTCAATTTAAATATGAAACAAGTTACTCATATTGGATTGTTCGTAATTATCAAGTTGTAGCAAGGTACCGGGGATCAACTCAATTGGGTCATGCGGAAATTAAGGGACTACTTTCCACAATTCAGGAGTTTTTATTTTAATATTTTCAGTGTGAATGAAATACATTGTAGGTTTAAAATGTTAGTGGTCACTACTTTGGAAGTTTTTATGCCGTTTTTCCAAAGATACATAGAGACAATACATATTAACTTGAGCCTCCTTAGTCATTCGTGCTTATAGTGTTCATGGAGTTCTGATGGACTAAGAGGTGTTAAATCATGCTTGCGGTCTTTGTGCATAAATGAATAGTAGTTGTTTTGACCATTGTAGGTTGAGATGTCTTACTTGCATTAGTCCCTCGTTATACATTACTTGTTCTTAGTAGTTGCCCACACTAAACAGAAAAAGAACTTGTATGGTTAAGGTGATTAATCTTTTCAAGACCTAACTGACCACCATATACTTGTTGGCCACATTACTAAAAGAATCGTCATCTATGATGAGATTACATACCTTGTTATTGATGGTACATCTAGTGTGAAAGATGTTCCCTCATGTTCTTGATGCATCTCAAAGCTGGTCAACTTATGGGGTATGTCTTATGATTCCATTGAATTTATAATATCCTCCACTACTAGATTAAACTTCTCACATATACTCCTTGTCATAGAACGCGTCATTGGAGCCTCCCTCATCTCTCGTACACCGATGTGGACTTGATCTAGTTTGATGTCTTCATTGCCCATGAAGACTCTCTAAAGCCCAAGTCATACTGCCACTAGAGAGTAATGTTTGTTCGAAAAGTGTGTTTGAGTTTTGTATGATGTCATGCCCAAAGATCATGATCACCGTCTGATATTTGTGGTCAGGGTGAGAAGGAAAGGAGGAATATAGTTCGCAGGGAAAGTCGGGTTGAAACTATTCTAAGGATTAGGGTTATCCGGGGCTGATCCTTCGCCTTCTTCTCTAATTCTCTTGTGAATCCTAAGCCTTTTATAAAATGGCTGGCCTTATACTCGGACAACAGTATGTAGAGCTAATGTCGGCCTAATCTGCCTAGGACATCGTGGATCAAGCTTATTCATGAACCGTACCTTGAGAGTAGACCTAGTTTTCTCCCAAACATAACATCTAATATTTCTTTGTGGCGTGGCAACCTAGGAAGACGTAAGATCACCCCATCATGATATAATCTTTATGACGTATAGTACCAATGAAAACAATATTTTAGATTTGATAGGTTGCATGCACAAATTACAATCCCAAAATAGGTGTACGATTGCATCTTTTATATTTTAACGAATTTTCACCCTATCATATGATAAAATATCAATGAATACCCAAACCAACCAATGGTTTGAAAGTAAATAACTATCAAAATTTGATTTAAGCAAAATAACTTCGTTCACAACACAACACAAAAGAAAAACAAAGAAACCTCAAAACTTTTTTTCTTTTCTGGGCGATACTCACTGTTGTCCAAACAAAAGCACTAGCTGAAGAATCAAACATTTCATAATGCATATGCACACCTTCTACTTCGTTGATCATCTTCATAACCATGCCTAACTCGCAAATCGCTGTAAAAGAATAAAAGAGAACTAAGAGGAGAGGATGGACTGCAGTGCAAGTTGTTGCTGTGGTTGCAGATATGACCATGTCGATGCAAGCACTGATGGAGACATTGTCTGTTGAAGCTGTCTTAAGATATTTATCATCCTGCTCATTGTTTGCTCCATTGCCAGATTACTGCCAGCACATAAGACCTATACAACAGAATTATACAGACAGCATCAAAACTGATATCAATCCTGGTGTTGCAAGTTGGTAGGGAGTAAGTATACCTC
This sequence comes from Arabis hirsuta, assembly GCA_964056655.1. Lineage (NCBI taxonomy): Eukaryota > Viridiplantae > Streptophyta > Magnoliopsida > Brassicales > Brassicaceae > Arabis > Arabis hirsuta. Next base: position 17,147,515 of record OZ053304.1, read on the forward strand.
AGCAAAGACTGCAACTATTTTTGGAAGGTACTGATGATTAGGGCCTAATAAATCTGGATCAGATCTGCACATAGTCCAGGTTTCAATACCAACCACGAAGCTGTAACACAAATAAATACATAATGATTCTACCTCTCAACCATTGAGCAAAGCTGGTCATGGACAATTTTAGCCTCAACTGTATCCCCTTTTATCGGCAGGCAGTTTAACCAGGCCGGAACAATCTGATAAGAGTGAAAAGTTTCTACTTACAAGTCAATCAATTGCCAGGCAAAGCAAAAAGGTGCAAACTCTCATAAAAAGCGCACAAGATTCGATAGAAAGAAGATATATTAGATATCACTGTGAACAATGTAGACAGAGGAAGCCTAGATATTATTACCCTTCCAGCATCGATACTGTCTCGGTGGAATTGACATATTTTTCCAAGAGCAGAAACAGCATTGTCATATGCCATTGCATTCTCAGATTGCTGAGCATTAGGATGTCTGATAACAACATCTAATTTGGAGAGGGCCTCTACAAAGAAAAATGACAACATTTACAACAATGCAACAAGAAACTCATAGACCTGGAGAAACAAAAAGCATCTTCGAAGTTACCTCCAACAAGAGGTTTGAAACCAGATCCGCCAAACTCAGCACAAACTCCAATTCCATAAACAGCAGCCTGAATTTTGGGAAAACACTAAATGATCCCAAACTTTGTTAAACAAAAGATGGTAGTTGGTTTCTTGTAGGGCATACCTGACGAACATCAGCATTCTCATCATTGCATGCTTCTAAAAGGAAAGGAATGAAGGTATCATAGTATCTGCATTGCAGCATATATATATCAGAATTATTACATCAAATAGTCAAACAAAATCAGAAAAAGGTAAGAAAATGTCAATACCTAAGAGCTGCTTCACGACAATGCTCAGCAACATCATCAAATATACAAATAGCTATTCTTCTTTCCTCTGCTGTTCTATCACTACCCTGCATAAAACAACCCCAACAAAATAAACCATCAAACTTGTCGAATAAATTATAGCACGAGTGCTTTAGTTATCATCAGAATGTTTATTTACTAACACAAATGTCAGACAAACATGTAACTGAAAGAGGTGTAATTAACGAAATACAGAAAACCTAAAAGAGGGAAAAAGAAAGATCTTACCAACATGGGAGTGATGTAAGATGAAAGCTCATCAAACATGGGTAGGAAAGAGGTCTTGAATGTTTTTATTAATGTACCCAGCAAATCACCAATCTTCATAACAAGAGAGAGAAAACTAAACCATTATATCCTGGTATCTTCAGTCAGAATTGATGTCATACCAACGCAAACAGTAGAGATATACCTGATCAAAAACTTCTTCTTCTTGTTCATTTTCTTCTTTAAGGAGCTCACTTTCTTCTGCATCAAAGTCCTCTGCCCTAGCTCTCTCTTCTCTCTCCCTCCGTCTGGATGAGCTAGCTATAACTGCCTGCTTGGTCTCGTCAACAATGCCCCTCACCTGACTTTCATCTAGGATGGGTCCAGAAATCTGAAACAAAAGGGCAATGAAATTTTCTGTACTTGGAATACATTTGGCACCCAAGAAAAAGCAAGCAAAACTGTTATCCATTTCCACCCTAAATACAATAACCGCCTCTCATATGATAAGTGGTCCTTGCTGAATAAAGCGCTAACGAAAATCATCCGGGCAAGATGCTACAAACCTGTACACACTCGTTTAATGACTCCAACATGCTTGCACAAATCTCCACTTCAGGCTCCTATGGTTGAGTTGGAGGAAAGTAATCAGGTTATTCTATAAAAACTAAAATGAAGGCATCATTCTTCAAGCCATAAAGCAAAAATGTAAAGCCAATTTAACCTTGTGCAAGGCATCCAACAACGCAGGTATAATATAATCACTCAAGTGCTTTATATAGGATTCATCACGACCCTGAGATAGCCCTTTCTCCACAGCAAGTTTTGCTGAACGGAGCAGCTCCGGCATACCTAACAGCCAAAAACATGGATCATGCAACTGAAGCCACCATATTAAAAAAAACTGAGAAACCCAAGGAAACATCTAGTAGACATGGTAGCTACTCGAAGATCACACCTGATACTGCAGCCTTCCTAACTTCTTCATGGAAATAAAACTTGAGAAGAGGAACTAAAATAGGAGCAACCTGATTTGCCATAACAATATAAGAGCCTAGGAAGCCAATGAAACTCCAACTCCAAACGTTAGTACAGTACAGAGGCCGCCATACCTGATCAATCCAAGGAAAAAATCCTTCTTTTAGCTCATCCGCATAGCAACACAGCATGTTACAGGCAGTAGCTTTTTCCTCTAAAACGCTAGTTTTGATCCCTATCCTCTTGTCACCAAGAGTAATGGTCTCAATGCTGAAATAGAAAATAGAGCCCCATGAAAGTGAGATACTACAAGGAAAAACAAATCAAGTAAATTTCATCAACCAAAAATATGAATTCAATGAAAAGGTTGCAGGGATGCACAATCAATTTACTTTTACCAAACGTAAACATTTCATCTAAAATGGGCACCTACAAAGGGGGAAATAGATTGAAAGGGAAGTATAAAAGTAAACAAGGAGAGTCCCAGCAGAGGTAAACAAAAAGAAACCAACGAACTTGTAATTAATTAGCAAGCTTATGACTGAAATTGAAGGAACAGGTTCTTCTAGCCCTGAAATTAGAAACTATAGTTCTGCGATTTTAACCATATATATATTTGTGAGGTATTCTATAGGACAAAAGTCCATACACAGTACTGGGATGTAACCATTTCATACCTATCATCTTCGTCATCAATATCTTCATCTGAATCTGCAGATGAAATGATAACATCAGGCTTAAGCTGAGCTGATTGAAGCAAAGGAGGCATTACAACACTCATGTAAGGGAGAAAATCTTGTCCAAGGCATTTGCAGAGTCTAGCCCAAGCCTGCAAATGTGTTAAATTAGACAAAAGGAAAACTTGTAAAATATTAAATTCATGCTCGAATAATTCTAAAACATGCCTGTAACATGTAACTTGTTGTTGGATCATCTGCTTCAAATTCCGAACCTTGTAATGACATCAGCACTTCCATGACCTTTCCACATAAAATCAACATTTAAGCTACTGTTTAATTGGGTTATTACTTCCCGCAATAAAATGAGTGAGCACTTCTAAATATGCTTCATTTTGTTATATAGGTTTAGATCACAATCAGGAATTTCCTTTAACAAAAAAGAAAAAAGATTTATCTAATAGTGGAAGTAAAGATGTATAACACCATTTCGCACAAGGATTTAAAAGAATATGAAACATCCATATCGTTACCTGCTTTGCATCATCCTTAAATTTTTCCTTTCCAACAGCCATTCCAACCAAACTAATGCACTCCATAGATTTAGCACGAAGCATGCGATTAGCTTTGTCATTTGCATTTACCAAAATAGCTTTCAAGTAAGGCATAACAGCATCATAGTATTTTTGGAATAGCTCCTGTGAAAAAAGTTAGATCCTTGAGCATCAAACAAAACTATAAAAGACTTTTAGGGAGGAGCACATATATACCTGTGAAGAATCAGCAACTGATGCTAAAGCAGTCAAAGCGCCCTCTTGCACCATTTGTTTTCCATTCTGCATTACAGCCAGATATAAGGCAAATAAGCTACCTACATACATCCTCATCACGTAAAAATGTGTACTTGGATAACTGTGAGATTCCCCAGTGAGGAAACTGGAACTGCCAACAATTAATGTGGATAACAATATACTATTGTGATAGATATTAGTATATTAGGTATGAAGAGAACTTCTATGACCAATGTGAAACTTAAAGATGCAAAAAAGACTAAAAATTGTGAGAGGTTTTACAGTCTTCAGAAATGTAAGATTGAATCCTGACAAGGCTAAACAAACCCAAACAACCACTTATCCCTTTAAACTAACCTAGCATCATGAACCTTGTTAGATTTTATTTAAATACTTACTTCTGACAAGAAGCATTTATTGGAGACCAAGGAAAGGTTAGAAATTATATTCAAGGAAACTCATCAAGAAAAAGAAGTGCATGAATTTTTACAGCATGTATGTCAATTACGATTTACCTGAAGCAGTACAAGAAGCTTGCTAATAACTCCATCCAGATAAGGGGTCAAAATTTCTGGCGTGCAATTTTCACTGAAATTAAGAACAGCGGATGCAGCATGGGCCTGTACCACGAGAGGGATACCACATTACAGAAAACTCAAAGAAAAGGTTAAGAAAATCTCATCTATAAGAAGTATGAATAATGAAAATTTATCCTACTTTCAGTGATTTATTTCTGTACAGAACTAATCAACTAGAGCAATGCTCCTTCAGTGGGTTTTTAAATATACATCTTCTTAGTCTTGGCGTAAGTAAATCTAAATTATGAGCACGAATGGAAAGGCAGGTCAATAAGAATATCAAACTTTCAGTGCCGGATTGATTTTCTAGATCTAAAACAATGATCCTCTAATTTGTTTTAAAACTATCATTCCACTTTTACTTCAAAGTCTGGGACATCGGTTTGGTTATTTATAAATGCTATAGTTATAAGCTGCTCTTACAGATAACTTCTTTAAAAAAAAAAATCTTAATCTAATCGAATCCTAAACCAACAACTCACAGGCTAAGCATAGCAATTATATCAAATGATTTTTGATGGAAATTTATAATTCAACCTTTAAGTGAGTCTCTTTAACAAAATCCCTAGTTAAATGCATAGAAAGACCAGTAGCTTTACATCAGTAATACACTCCCTGCAGCATATTTTGAAAATCAAGGGACTTGTTTTAGTTAACCAGAGACAATCCCTACTGATGAGTCACATTTTCACTCACGGATTGGCGAAAGCAGCAATATGTAAACCAACCTGGACTCGAGGGTTTTGAAAGTCATCCATGGCTCCAACCAGTGCAGGCAACACAGACTGGTTATATTGTGTTTGTAACACAGGTCCCAAGTCTGTAGACAACTGTCCAATAGCATTAATTGCTGCCCATCGGACACGAGGATGAGGATGCTGAAAAGAGTTTAAAACCATAGAAACCACCTGGTCCAGGTTTCGTATCATAACCTGTACCAATACCAATATAGTATCAGAGAATAAAACACCAAAGCAAGTAAGTCATTTTCTACATAAGAGAAAAATAATAACCTCTATAGAGCTGTGGACATAGGTGTGCCGTGTTCATTAAAACAGAGCTCATTAAAAATAGAAAAGAGAGGGAAAATAATATTATATATGGGAAAATCACAGAAGAGAATAGATTCCCCAATCAACTATTCCACAGTAGTTTAGTCGGGAACATTTTTGCTAATTACCATACACTAGAGAAAGGCTAGATAAAAGTGATTCATTCTGATTTGACAAACGTGGAAGGTAGTAAAGGCTAAAATAGCTTATATCTATTACTAGATCTAAGAGCCTCCAATATTTTCCTCGTACCTTTTACTAGTTATAAGCTGTTCTTTTCTTTACAGCTACCCACTTATTTCATGCATGTTAAGCCTAAAGAAGTTTAACACTAGTCAACAATGATTACTTTAACTGGTACCACCAAAGTTTATCCTATCCAAAGTCATCCAGTAGTCATGACTCACCTAGATACTTAAACCAGAACAGAAACAAACCCTAACCTTTGAGCAACCTTCAGCAATTTGGGCAAGAGCAATGAGAGCAGCATGGTGCTTCTGCCACTCGGAAGAAGCGAAGAAACCCGAGAAAACTTCAGAGGCAACTGGAAGAATTGTATTCCCACCCAAGGAAATTGCAATCCTGTCCAGACATTCTTGTCCAAACCCATAATTACTCGTCTCCCCAGCGTCTTCGTCCTCAGTCTCGGCAGTGTGCCATGCTGGGTCATCCTCGATGTCCAAAAGCATGGTCATCAAGACGCTAAAGAGTTTGGTTATGAAGTGTGGCAATTTCCTTATCATACCCGGAGCTCTTTCTCGTGCCTCGGCCAATGTTATGACAAATTCTATAGCCAAGTGTCTGGTTCCTTCTTCTAAAGTCTGGGCTTCTGCAATCTGAAGCATGGAACCAACAACTTCCACAATCTGTCTCCTTAGAAACCTTGGTTCAGTACCAGCCAGTTCAATGAGAAGCTCTAAGGCTTCTTGTGCTGTTGCTTCTTGGCCTGAATTCAATGCCTCTGTCAAGGTTTGCATCATCAAGGGCAACAAATCCTGAAATATATCCCTATCGGAAGGCTTTGACAAACACTGGACAAAGTTAATTGTGGCACCCAAGGCCGTAATTCTAACATGAGAGGAAGTAGAATTTCTCAAAGACTGAGAAAAGACAGAATGTAATGTGGTGAGATGAGGAATTAGCGTTTCACCGATGTACTGAGCCAATCTGGAGAAGATCAAGAGAGAATATTCTTGAAGAAGAGGGTTATCGGCAGCGACGACGCAGTGGAACATGAAAGGAAGTAGCTCTGGCCAACCATTGTCTGGTAAAATCGAAGATGCGAGCTCGGAGATAGTATCGCAGAGCTTCTTGGCTATGGACTTGACACACTCATGTTGCAGAGAGGATACGAGAAGGGATTTGAGAGTGGAGCGAGTGGAGTCAGCAATTCGAGGGTAGATAAAAGCGGAATCATCGTCATCACCAGCACGGGTGAGCTGCTTCCGTAAGAGGACAGCGGACATGGCACGAAGCTCAGGGTCGGGAGAGGAATTGAGAGCGTGAACGAGCTTCAAGGCCAGAGAATCTGGGTGTGCTTGCTTGCATAGATTGAAGAGCGATTCGGCGTGGGACCGTTGCTCGTTGGAAGAAGACATGAGGTGGGAAATTAGGGTTGCGAAGTGGGAAGAATCGGGTCCGAGGAGGAGGGAGAGCTGCATCTGCGTTTGCTCATCAACCGCCATGATTAAGGTCGCCGAAGAACAAGGCTGCGAGTGCGGGGTTTAAAGGATGAAGCGAAAGCCAAGGGTTTTGTTTTGTGGGGCTGGGGAATATTACAAGGGCTTCCTTCTTCTTCTTCTGTTTCTTCTTGTCTATGGATGTCATATTGCACGCCTTTTTCTCGCGCTTTTTTAATTCTCGTATTAAAAAATAGCATAAAAATATTTGATAAGGTAGCCCATTCCTCTATTTAGGTTTTCTGCAATCCATTACTCCATTTTTCATTTCAAAAAAAATATTCAAAATATATTCTTTATTAAAATTACACATTTTACCAAATTTATTTTATATTAATACTAACTCACTAAATATATCATATTATTTTAATAAAAATATTATTACAAAAATAAAATTACATTGCATAAAAAAATAAATAATAATAATATAATTATATTCATCATTATCAGTTTTATATTCTCACAAATGATCAATTAAATTATTTTTTATCATAATCAATTAAATCATTATAAAATTATTTATTTTATAAATTAAACTAATTTGGACTACGCTATTATTAGTCATCAATTTAAATTTGTTTATGATCAATTTAATCCAATTTAAGTTTATTAATTGTTACATAATAATATTGTGGTTACAATTTTTTTTTCAAAGTGTGGACATTGATAAATTTATTAAATCTAATGGAATTGAAATCAGTAATTAAACTGACAATCATTCTTAATGTTTTGTTGAAAACTAAGGGAAGAATAACCAAAATATTTTTTAATAATATATTTTAAGTACAAAAATATAATAATTTAAAAGTTAAATGGTTTTTTTTATAAATAAAAAGTTTAATTCCAAAATAGAGGAAGAAATGGGTTTACTCCAAATATAGAAGAAAAAATGGGTTTATTTCATTTTGGAGTAGGTTTTGGAATGGGGTTAGAGATGTCATAAAGTGGTGACTATTAAAACTTTAAACTTTAAAATTTGGTACTCATATTTAAATTTTTTAACTTGACAACTTTAGCTATCTAAATATCTACGTTACGTTATTTGTTTGCGCTGACATTTTAAGGAACAAAATAGTTGACTCCGTCAGCATAATTTCGATTTATGATTATTTTTATTGTAATTACTTTTATACATTACAATTAATAAATTATTTTATAAAAAAAAAAGAAAAGAAAAAAGAGAAAAAAAGGAAAAAATAAAAATAATATTTTTCTTTTTCGTGTGACGTTCTGATGCGTGTAGCAGGAAGCGAACGGAGTGAATGAGATAAGAGACCGGAACAGGACAGCTTTGACACCAAGTTAATGTGTGTTTTAGGCTGCGAAGGTTCTTGAAAATAATCCGAACAGAACTGAAGTAACCTGATAACAGGAAGATACGGGATCACCACAACTTGTAAAGCCGAAGCACTGGAGCTGATGAAGAAACCCGCTGAGCTAGCACCACTCCTAGATAAAGTTGCCAGCACCAGAAGATAAACACGCTCGAATCCACCACCAATAGCTCTCCCAAAACCAGATGATAAAGGTAAAGATCTAAACAGATCAAAAGGGGTCACAAAGACACTCCAAATTCTCAAACTCGTTTTTTGATTTTTATTCATCGATAAGAACCTCATTATATAGAGGAAATACAATAATAACGTTCATAAATGGTTCTCTACATGTAGAGCACCTAGAAGAAATAAAGTCAGACTTTAATCTACATGTAAAAGAGAGAAACAACCTGATTTTAATGCAGTCTTGACCATGGACGAAAATGACTCTTTCTTTGCTTGTTTGGGCTTGAAAACACTTCATTAAACTTATCTTTATCAAAATCTAGCCCAAAAGAATGCTGTCCACGTTTTAGGTTTTAGGCTGGGCCAAAATCAACAAGGTGACAGCCAGCCCGTTCTTCTTCTCAACTCCTTGTGTTGCTTCCTTGTCTTGCACGTCTACTCCCGCATCATTCCCTCCAGGTTCAAGAGGATTTGTCCTCAAATCCAGCAACTCTTCATCCTCAAAGTATGGAGAAAGATCCCCAATGTTGAAAGTAGCTGAAACTCCATAATCACTTGGAAGTTCAAGTTTATAAGAATTATCTCCAAACTTCTCAAGTACCTTATAAGGACCTTCTGATCTTGGCATGAGCTTGGACTTGCGCTTTCCCAGAAACCTCTCCTTTCTCAAATGCAACCATATATACCAGATCACCAGGTACAAAAGACTTAGCTCGGCGATTCTTGTTGGCTTTCTGCTTGTACTTCTCATTCGCCTTCTCAATCTCAGCCCGAACATTCTCATGAAGCTTCTTCATTGTTTTAACTCGCTCTATTGCTTTATAGTTTGCTTTGAACTCACACGGCAATGGAATTAGATCAATAGGAGTAAGAGGATTCATGCCATACACTACCTCAAAAGGAGAACGCCTTGTAGTGTAACTCGTTGATCTATTGTAAGCAAACTCCGCCTGAGCTAACTTCAGATCCCATTCCTTCATATTCTTCTTAATTAAACCCCTCAGAAGCGTCGTCAGAGTTCTGTTTGTTACCTTCATTTGTCCATCAGCTTGTAGATGACAAGAAGTACTAAAGAGCAACTTAGTCGCAAGTAACCTCCACAAAGTCTTCCAAAAATAGCTCAGAAACTTTAAATCACGATCAGAAACAATGGTCTTTGGAATTCCATGAAGACTCCCAACCTCCTTAAAGTACAAATTAACAACCTTACTTGCATCATCCGTCTTATGACAAGGAATAAAATGAGCCATCTTGCTGAACCGATCAACAACTACCATGATAGAATCCTTTTTTCTCTGCGTTCTCGGCAGTCCCACAATGAAATCCATGCTCACATCATCCCAAGGCTATGTAGGAATAGGTAAAGGAGTGTAAAGTCCAGGTTGGAAATGACTTTACATCTTTTGACAAGTTGCACACCTTTCCACAATAGTATGAACGCCCTTTGCCATCTTCGGCCAAAAGAAATGCTCATGCAGCATGTTCAACGTCTTATTGATTCTGAAATGACCAGATAAATCTCCCTCATGAGCTTCACGAATCAGCAACTCCCTTATAGAACTCTTAGGAACACACAGTTTGTTTCCCTTAAATAGAAACCCATCTTGCAACTAGTACTGATTTGAAACTCCTTCTTGCACTCATTATAGACTTGTGTAAAGTCTAGCTCTCCATCATACAGTTCCTTCATCATCTCAAATCCCATAATCCGAGAATCAAGAATAAAGATTAAAACATACCTCCTTGAGAGTGCATCTGCTACAACTTTCACTTTTTCGGCTTTGTACTTTGACACAAATGAGAAAGATTGTAGAAAATCCACCCATTTACCATGTCTACTATTAAGCTTGTGCTGGTTGTTAATTTACTTCATCGCCTTATGATCAGAATGGAGAACAAACTGTCCTGATCTAAAGTAATGTTCCCTATGAGCAAGCGCTCTCACAATCGTATAAAACTCCTTATCATACGTTGAGTAGTTCTTTCTAGCTCCCGTAAGCTTCTCACTAAAATAAGTAATAGGACGTTGCCCCTGGACAAGAACAACTTATATCCCTACTCCACTTGCATCACATTCCACCTCAAACACTTGATTAACATCCGGAAGTGCCAAAATAGGTGTTTCACATAGTTTCTGCTTCGAAACTTCAAACGCCTTTTGTGCAGCCATACTCCATATAAACTTATCCTTCTTCAAGCACTCAGTTATTAGAGCCATGATAGTACTGAAATTATGCACAAATCTTCTATAGAATGAAGCAAGACCATGAAAGCTTCTCACATCAGATTGTGTAGTTCGAACTGGCCAACTCTTCATTGCTTCCACTTTGCTTTCATCCACTGAAATCCCATTGCCATAAACCACGTATCCAAGAATTACAACACTAGAAGTGAAAAATGAACACTTCTCAAGCTTAGCATAGAGCTGGTTATTGCGTAATACCTCAAGAACTTTTCGTAGAATGATCCTCCTCATTTTTGCTGTACACTAGAATATCATCAAAGTAAACAACCACGAACTTCCCAATAAAGTTGCGTAGTAGCTTATTCCTCAACCTCATGAAGGTACTAGGTGCCTTAGATAACCCAAATGGCATGACCAGCCACTCAAACAACCAACTCTTTGTTTTGAATGTTGTCTTCTATTAATCTCCTTCCTTCATTCTAATATGGTGATAACCACTCCTTTGATCAATCTTCGAAAACACCTTTGATCTATTAAGCTCATCCAACATATCATTCAAACGAGGTATAGGATAACGATACTTGATGGTTATCTTGTTGATAGCTCGACTGTCCACACACATCCTCATCAAACTATCCTTCTTTGGAACAAGCAAAGCTGGAACAGAACAAGGACTCATGCTCTCCCTCACATAACCCTTATTAATTAGCTCCGGAACTTGTCTCTGCAGTTCCTTAGCCTCCTCTGGGTTACATCTATAAGCTGGACGGTTTGGTAGAGGCGCACTGGGCTGCAAATCAATTTGGTGCTCAATTCCTCTAATAGGAGGCAAACCAGGAAGTAAATCTTCAGGGAACACATCGTTAGACTCCTTTATCAATTTTTGCATCATTGGATGTGTACTCATAACTTCTAAATCATCACTCTTGTCAACCACTAGTAGCGCAACAAACCTCATTTCCCTCATTAAGCTTCCTCACAACCCGTGATTCTCCCAAGAAAATACTTTCCATACAGCTCTTTTCTAGTTCTGGTTTGTTGAGCAGATTAGGTACTAATGGTGCAAACGTGATATGCTTCTTATCCTTGTAAAAAGAATAAGTATTCTTGTACGCATCATGCATAGCTCTGCTTTTAACTCCCAAGGCCTCCCAAGTAACAAATAACATGCATCCATTGGAATTACATCACGGAGCACCTTATCTTGATAGTTCTTTCCAATAGAGAATGAAATCAGAACTTGTTTTGATACCTGCAGTTTGTTGTCATTCAACCACTTCAGCTTGTAGGATTGCTTATGCTTTGTAGTAGGCAAACTCAGTTTCTCCACAAGTGTACTTAACGCCACATTCGCACAACTTCCATTGTCAATGATCAGATTGCAAACCTTCCCCTTAACTGTGCAATGAGACTGGAATATATTCTCTCGATGTGCTTCTTCTACAATAGGAATAGAATGTAAAGCCCTCCGAATCACCAACAGCTCTCCATGATCAGGTTGTTCAACGACCTCTTCATCTTTATCTTGAACTTTTTGATCCATTGCTACCAAATCAAGAGATTCCTGCTTCATCTCTTCTTCAATCTCCTGAATCTCCTAAATTGTCATAACTCTTCGATTAGGACACTCAGCCTGGAAATGACCAAATCCTTGACACTTAAAGCACTTCTTCTTCGTATTAAGTTCAGTAGGTGCTATTGTAGTAACCTTCGGATCCACCCTCATGCTACTACTACTCATCTCCCCTTTAACAGCCACCTTAGGATTAAAAGAACCAGAATTGTATGATTTGGTGTATGGTTTCTTCCCCGCTTTATTCTGCTTCTCCACCTTGATAGCAACCTTCTTAACATCATCAAGAGTCCAAAAAGGTTGCAGCTCCACCTTAGATGCAATCTCCTCATTCAAACCATGTACAAAACGCACAATGGTCATTTCTTGTGGCTTTTGAACATCACACCTTCACTGTAGAAGATCAAACTCCCTTGTATACTCTTCAACAATGCACTTCTCTTGCTGTAAGTGTGTAAGCTTCAGGTATAGATCTTGTTTGTAATTGTCACGTAAGAATAGTTCTGTAGAGTATCTAAAAGAGAAATCAAAAGAATGAAGTCGTGTTTGTTATTGAGGTTAAACTGGATGTCAAAAGAGGTCTAGCAACACATACACATAGTTTCACAATAATATTAGCCAATCTTCACATCGTTTGTAAAGTTAAAATCGTAGTGTTCTTGATTTGAGGAAATTAGATTAACGGAGTGTTACGAATAGAGATGGACATGACGCTGGATAGGGGGAAAAATCCATGACGTGTTTAACATAGCTTGGGAGCCAACATATGTGAGCATTCCAAACAACCAAAACGGAAAAACCAACCTAGTCCAAAACTCCTATACAGATTTCAAACGAAAGTCTAACCGGAAAAAACTCAAATCACTTTCCAATGGAGCTTACAAGGTGTATAATCAAATACGAAATGCAAATGAGCCAGGTGAGAGTCTCCTAGTGATTGAATCTCATAGTTTGATCGGGTTTTAGTTTCGTAGAGTTTCTCTGAAAGAGAATTAAAAAGAATGAAGTCGTGTTTGTTATTGAGGTTAAACTAGATGTCAAAAGAGGTCTAGCTACTCATACACATAGTTTCACAATGATTTTAGCCAATCTTCACATCATTATTAAAGGTAAGATCGTAGTGTTTTTGATTTAAGGAAATTAGATGAACGGAGTGTTACGGATAGAGATAGGCAAGTCGAGGTACACAAGGATAGGGGGAAGAAGCCATGACGTGTGTAACATAGTTTGGACGCCAACATATGTGAGCATTCAAAACAACCAAAATGGAAAAACCAACCTAGTCCAAAACTCCTATACGGATTTCAAACGAAATTCTAACGGAAAAAGGCTCAAATCACTTTCCAATGGAGTTTACAAGGTGTATAATCATATACGAAATGCAAATGAGCCAGGTGAGTGTTGACATGAATTCGGTTACAAGGTATCCTTACATCCCTAATCAGATTATGGAACTGATTATAATGGTTCAAATAAAATAAGACAACAGGTTGGGAGTAGTATCACGTGCAATACTATGAAAATAGTACAAGGACAGGTCGCTATCATCTCGGATCAGTCCAATTATTGTCACTATCAGTATGCAGAAGGAGGACCACAAGGGAGGACCACTTACTATTGGGATATGAATCTGTTTTAAACCAATGGCCATGATCTGTCCTTGAGAATGAACGGCCAGGATGTTTAGAACGTTATGCAACTTGTTGTGACCGTTATGCTGCTGTTAGACTTGTATCAATAGCAGCTTGTAGTTATTGTATGAACTTATCTTGAATGAATGGAAACATGTTCTCTTAAACTCTCTAAATCACTCTAAAACTCTCTAATCTTTCATGGTATCAGAACAGCCTGCTCTTGAGACCTTATAATCTCTATATAATCTTCATATCACTTCCGCAATCTTATACTCTGATTCTCCATTCATTCTACTCGATTCTGCTAAATTCCACTCAATTCACACAACCTCTGAATGAAGCTAAACACACGAACAGATCACTGATGAATGGATCGATGAGGATTAGGGTTGTTTCTGGTTCTGGTGGTGATGAAAACGAATAGAAGTAGAGATGAATCAGGGGTAAAACAACCAAGTTGCGGATGGCTTGATTGAGAGTGAATGGAAGTATTCCACTTATAAGAGAATCCAGGATTCAGATGGCTTTTCTTCACCAAAAGAATCGATGAACCAAATAGATAAAAGAGAGGGTTTTAGATAAAAGTCTGGTTGTCTATTCAGACATAAAAACATTCAATATATAGAGAGAGAGAGCACACACGCTTCTCTTTTGCATTGGAAACACACAAGACTTAAAATTAAATGAAACACACTAAAAATATCAGATTTTTGAATTTGAAAGATAGGTGCATTGCTTCTGGTGCGTGATCAAGTCTACAACTAAGTAACAATGAGATAAGTGAATATCAAGCCTCATTAAAACCTTTGCATAGAAAACCCAGTGGGACAAAACTATGCAAAGGAAAAAGAGTACAAGATATCACTTAGTTACTTAGTGTATTACCTTGATCTTCTTCCTCGTTGGCATAAGTGTAGATGTTGTAAATGTCCCCTGATGTTGAAGCTCCCAGCTCGTTCCTTTTGAGCAATGTTTTGATTCTTTTAGCTAACTCCCTAGCTTTAGCTCTAGTGATCACTCCTTCTGGTACCTTGAAAGCTTCTTCTAAGTCTTGCATCTCTTCTGTCTCCTCATCAGTTGAGTCTCCTTGTGAGTTGCTTGATAGAATCACATCTTCCTCTCCCACTTGAAAAGGATTTGTCCTCATATCCGAATCTGCAACATAAGGACTAAGATCAGAAACATTGAACGAGTTACTTATGTTATACTTACCTCGGAGATCAATCTGGTATGCGTTGTTGTTGATTCTCCTAGTCACTTTGAATGGTCCATCAATTCGAGGCATCAACTTAGACTTTCTTTCAGCAGGTTACCGTTCCTTCCTGAGGTGAATCCAAACCTGGTCTCCCTCCTCAAAGATCATCTCCTTTCTTCCCTTATTAGCTTGCTTAGCATACAATCTGGTCTTATGCTCTATGTTCTGCTTAGCTTTCTCATGGATCTTCTTAACCTGTTCTGCTTTCTTCTTACCATCCAAACTGCATCTATCACTTAAAGGTAAAGAAATCAAATCCAGAAGAGATAAGGGATTAAAATCGTACACAATTTCAAATGGTGAATACATAGTGGCAGAATGTTGTGCATGATTGTAAGCAAATTCCACATGAGGCAAACATTCTTCCCAAGATTTTAAGTTACTTCTTACCAGGGTTCTGAGCAAGGTAGATAAAGATCTATTTACCACCTCGGTTTGTCCATCAGTTAGAGGGTGGCAAGTAGTAGAAAAGGTCAGCTTGGTACCTAGCTTAGCCCACAAAGTTCTCCAGAAGTGACTAAGAAACTTAGTATCCCTATCAGAAACAATCACCCTAGGCATTCCATGTAATCTCACAACTTCTCTAAAGAAGAGATTAGCAACATTAGTAGAATCATCAGTTTTATGACAAGCTATAAAATGAGCCATTTTAGAAAATCTATCTACCACAACATAAATAGAATCTCTACCAGTTTTAGTTCTAGGCAATCCTACCACAAAGTCCATAGAGATGTCAGTCCAAGGATGTAATGGAATAGGCAAAGGAGAATACAAACCATGCGGCTGAACTTTAGACTTAGCCTTTCTGCAAGTAGCACATCTGGCACATATCTTTTCAACGTCTTTACGCATGTGAGGCCAGTAGAAATGATCCTGCAAAGCTTTAAGAGTCTTGGCCACACCAAAATGTCCAGCAAGATCTCCTCCATGAGATTCCCTAACTAGTAATTCTCTAACAGAACCATTAGGCACACAAAGATTATGATTAAAAAACAAATAACCATCCTGCCTATAGTAATGTCCATTAGCAAACTTCTCACATCCTTTAAGGTTCGCTAAACTCAAGATCAGAGTTGGATATAGGTTCTTTAACAGTTCAAATCCTATAAGTTTAGAATTCAAAGTGGATAGGAGAGTGTACCTTCTAAACAATGCATCGGCTAGCACATTGTCTTTACCTTTTTTGTATCTTATGACATAGGGAAAGGTTTCTATAAACTCTATCCATCTAGCATGTCGTTTGTTCAGCTTCTGTTGGCCTTTGAGATGCTTTAGCGACTCATGATCTGTATGAATGACAAATTCTTTGGGCCAAAGGTAATGCTGCCAAGTCTGTAAGGCCCTCACCAATGCATACAGCTCTTTATCATAAGTAGGATAGTTGAGTGTTGATCCTCCGAGTTTTTCACTAAAGAAAGCAATTGGTTTCCTATCCTGCATCAAAAGAGCTCCAATTCCTATACCAGATGCATCACATTCTATTTCAAAAGTTTTCAAGAAATCTGGTAAAATAAGTAAAGGAGAGTTAGTGAGCTTCTCTTTGAGGGTCTGAAATGCTTGCTCTTGAGCTGTTTCCCATTTGAATCCTACTTCTTTCTTGATCACCTCAGTGAGTGGTGCGGCGATAGTACTAAAGTCTTTAACAAACCTTCGGTAAAATCCAGCAAGACCATGGAAGCTTCTTACTTCTCCAACAGTTCTAGGACTTGGCCAATCCCTGATGGCGTTTACCTTCTCCTCATCGACTTTAACACCATCTGCACTCACAACAAATCCTAGGAAAACAATGTTATCCGAACAAAAGGTGCATTTGCTCATATTAGCATAAAGAGATTCCTTCCTAAGAACATCTAGAACCGAACTGATATGTCTAAGGTGTTCTTGTAGGTTCTTACTATATATCAGTATATCATCAAAGTAAACTACAACAAATACCCCTATAAAGTTCCTAAGCACATGGTTCATTAGTCTCATAAAAGTGTTAGGTGCATTTGTTAACCCAAAAGGCATAAGAAGCCATTCGTAAAGCCCTTCCTTAGTTTTGAAAGCAGTTTTCCACTCATCACCCTCTTTCATCCTAATTTGATGGTATCCACTTTTAAGATCTATCTTAGAGAATATAGTAGAACCACACAATTCATCTAACATATCATCTAATCGAGGGATAGGATGACGATACTTCACTGTTATGTTGTTGATGGCTCTCCAATCAACACACATTCTCCAAGTGCCATCTTTTTTTGGCACAAGCAAAAATGGTACAGCACAAGGGCTCATACTCTCTCTAATGTGTCCTTTGCTCATCAACTCTTCAACTTGTCTCTGGAGCTCTTTGGTTTCAACAGGATTGGCTCTATAAGCTGGTCTATTAGGCAATGTTGGCCCTGGCACGAAATCAATCTGATGTTCTATGCCCCTTATTGGTGGTAGACCTTCTGGATTTTCCTCTAGAAACACATCACTATAATCCTGCAAAATTTTAGACATACCACTAGGAAGCTCCTGTGCAAGATCAGTAAGACTCACAAGTGATTCTTTATAGATAAATAGCAAAGTAGGCTGATCTGTGTAAAGAGTTTGTTTAACTTTACTTGGTTTAATGTAGAGGCTGGTGCTTACGAGTTTCTCCTTCTCCTTTTCTTCCTTCAGCTTGAGATATAGCTGATCCTGGTAAATTTCGTTAGGAGTTAAGGGTAAGAGAGTAACCTTTCTGCCTTTAAATTCGAAGGAGTACTTGTTGGTAAAACCATCATTGCTGACTCTTCTATCAGACTGCCATGGCCTTCCCAACAGTAAGTGACTTGATCCCATAGGCAGAACATCATACAAGACCTCATCTTCGTATTTGCCAATTATAAGGGACACGTTAACTTGATGAGTAACCTTCAGTTCACCTCCTTCATTAAGCCACTGAAGCTTGTAGGGTCTGGAGTGTTTAATGGTCTTAAGGCCTAGCTTTTCAACCATACTCTCACTAGCTGCATTGGTACAGCTTCCTCCATCTATTATAAGACTGCACACTTTTTCCTTAACAAAACATCTTGTGTGGAATAAGTTTTCTCTTTGCTTTGTTTCCTCTGCTTTGTTTTGAATGCTCAAAGTCCTTCTAGCTACAAGCATCTCACCAACAGGCTGTGGCTTCTTCTTTTTCTTCTAGTTCCGGTTTTGAATCCTCTTTAGGTACTATCTCACCATTAGGAAGTAACAGAAAAACCTTCTTGCTAGTGCATTCCTTAGCCATGTGACCCATTCCCTAACATTTAAAGCACCTGGTGTAGCTGCCATTGCTAGAAGTAGCAATACCCTTGCCTTTGTAATCAGTTTTAGCTTCTTCTTTGATTCTAGTAGGTGTAAACGTGTAATCCTTGCTATAAGTAGGCTTGCTGTCCTTGTAATCTCTAGGCTTAGATGGTCCTGATGTAAAACTTGTCCTACTATTTCTTCTTTTGTTCTGAGTTTCAATTAGCTCAGCCTTGTGTACCATCTCCTCAATGTCTAGATAGGACTGAAGTTCAAGCTTATCTTGTATATCTCTGTTGAGTCCACCCAAGAACCTAGACATTATCACTTCATCATCTTCACCCAAGTCTGCTCTAATCAGAAGCATTTCCGTCTCTTGATAGTATTCCCTAACCGAACTGCTGCCTTGAGTGAGCCTTCTGAGTTTATTGTGCAACTCTCTATGATAATGGTTTGGCACAAACCTTCTTCTCATACTGGTAGTGAGTTGACGCCAAGTAGTAATGGCTAGATCACCACATCTCCTCTTAGTAGTAGACAATTGATCCCACCATAACAGTGCATAGTCACTAAACTCTGAGATAGCTATCTTGACTTTGTTTTCCTCATAAGTTCCTTGACACTCAAAGTTGGACTCCATCTTTCTCTCCCAGTCTAGATATGCTTCAAGGTCATTCTTGCCTTGAAAGAAAGGAAACTTAACCTTGATATGTTCGAGCTGTTGTCTCACAGGATCTCTATTAGTCCTTACACGTCTATGACCTCTCCTGCTTCTATCTGATCCATGACTAGCATAGTAATCATCAGAAGCCACATTAATAGGTTCTCTGGCTGCTACTTTTGTCCGTTCTGCTTCTCTAGCATTCCTTTCAGCTTCTCTAGCTGCTAGGGTTTCTTTGGCCATTACCGCTGCTACTGATGGTGTAAGAGTCTCTTCTGAGGAAGCTCTCCTGATTCCTTGTTCCATTCTCTGGAATCTGCTGTCAATCTCTTGAATTTGTTGTTGTTGGGACTCTCTAATCTGCAGAGCAATCAGTTTGCTTAATTGTTTCATTATTTTTGGGGCAAGGGTAATTGGTGTGTCTCCCATGATCCTGTAACACAAAAGAGACAATCATAGTACCAAAAATCCAATAGAAACACCAAAACCTAATAGATCAAACGATTTCAAATGGTTTCGTACAAGAGGGTTACGTGGGTTACGCAGGTTTTATGGGTTACGCGGGTTCACAGGTTTTGTGGGTTACGCGGGTTACACAGGTTTTGTGGGTTACGCGGGTTACACAGGTTTTGTAGGTTACGCGAGTTACACAAGTTTTGTGGGTTACGCCGGTTACACAGGTTTTGTGGGTTACGGTCCTGGAGAAGTCGAAAAGACACAAACAGCTTCTGGATGATTTGATCAAGATCTAACACCCTAGAATTCGTTTTTTTTTTAATTAGATCTATTATAAACAAATGTATGAACAGACAAGATCAAGGATTAAAATCACTTAGCTTTGATTCAGAGGGTGCTCTGCTACCACTTGATACGAATCCCCTTTGATCTTAACCTCTGAATGAAGCTAAACACACGAACAGATCACTGATGAATGGATTGATGAGGATTAGGGTTGTTTCTGGTTCTGGTGGTGATGAAAACGAATAGAAGTAGAGATGAATCAGGGGTAAAATAACCAAGTTGCGGATGGCTTGATTGAGAGTGAATGGATCTCAGAAGTATTCCACTTATAAGAGAATCCAGGATTCAGATGGCTTTTCTTCACCAAAAGAATCGATGAACCAAACAGATAAAAGAGAGGGTTTAGATAAAAGTCTGGTTGTCTATTCAGACATAAAAACGTTCAATATATAGAGAGAGAGAGGGCACACACGCTCCTCTTTTGCATTGGAAACACACAAGACTTAAAATTAAATGAAACACACTAAAAATATCAGATTTTCGAATTTGAAAGATAGGTGCATTGCTTCTGGTGCGTGATCAAGTCATACAACTAAGTAACAATGAGATAAGTGAATATCAAGCCTCATTAAAAATTTTGCATATAAAACCCAGTGGGACAAAACTATGCAAAGGAAAAAGAGTACAAGATATCACTTAGTTACTTAGTGTATTACCTTGATCTTCTTCCTCGTTGGCATAAGTGTAGATGTTGTAAATGTCCCCTGATGTTGAAGCTCCCAGCTCGTTCTTCTTGAGCAATGTTTTGATTCCTTTAGCTAACTCCCTAGCTTTAGCTCTAGTGATCACTCCTTCTGGTACCTTGAAAGCTTCTTCTAAGTCTTGCATCTCTTCTGTCTCCTCATCAGTTGAGTCTCCTTGTGAGTTGCTTGATAGAATCACATCTTCCTCTCCCACTTGAAAAGGATTTGTCCTCATATCCGAATCTGCAACATAAGGACTAAGATCAGAAATCACTAATCCGATGTAGAATAGTTTAGGTTCGTTAAGGGACCAGCAATACACTCTAATTTTATGGGATACAAGTTCAGCTAAGCGATCAAAAGAGATTTCAGTGTCACAATTAACCAAAGCAAATAAATGTAAATTCGGTGTAAACAATTAAAGGAAAGGCGTTAGGTCAAGGGATAAATCTCAGGGATTAGATCATCAAGAACCAAGCAATTATTCAGCAGCCTTTATCAAGAAGTCAAGAAAGCTATCAGCAGCCTTTATCAAGAAGACTGATGAAAGTGTTTTTCCCGGTTTCAAAGATTAAAACCTAGAATCACTAATCCGATGTAGAATAGTTTAGGTTCGTTAAGGGACCAGCAATACACTCTAATTTTATGGGATACAAGTTCAGCTAAGCGATCAAAAGAGATTTCAGTGTCACAATTAACCAAAGCAAATAAATGTAAATTCGGTGTAAACAATTAAAGGAAAGGCGTTAGGTCAAGGGATAAATCTCAGGGATTAGATCATCAAGAACCAAGCAATTATTCAGCAGCCTTTATCAAGAAGTCAAGAAAGCTATCAGCAGCCTTTATCAAGAAGACTGATGAAAGTGTTTTTCCCGGTTTCAAAGATTAAAACCTAGAATCACTAATCCGATGTAGAATAGTTTAGGTTCGTTAAGGGACCAGCAATACACTCTAATTTTATGGGATACAAGTTCAGCTAAGCGATCAAAAGAGATTTCAGTGTCACAATTAACCAAAGCAAATAAATGTAAATTCGGTGTAAACAATTAAAGGAAAGGCGTTAGGTCAAGGGATAAATCTCATGGATTAGATCATCAAGAACCAAGCAATTATTCAGGTTATCAAGTTATGAACCAATCTAGAACTCAATCATAAATTTAAGCTAATCCACTGTCGTGGCATCAACAACTTCAACAATCAATCTAATACCCTAAACTGTCGTTTGAGGTTACAAGGAATGATGAACATTAAACGTATAGGATCAATTTGTTCACGTGTTGCTTTAGCTTCAACTGTCGTTGGCTAAAGACAACTCGCCCATCTAAGTCAATTCCAGCAATTTACAATACTTTTGATGAGTAAATTCAACCTAAAATCAGAGGCTAGGTGATCAATCTAGTCTAGGCAATATGATCGACATTAGATGGAGATATCGAATGATGTTTCAAAACCTATCTATGCTTAGTTCATGGATATCTAATCCCATCGAACCCTCAACCTAACAAAGGGTATTACTCGCACATATTCAAGCAAACAACAGTAGCAAGTGATAAGAGAAACTTCATTGAATCAAAGTAAAGAGATTAGGGTTTAAGAAAACTTCAATAAGAAAACGTGGAAGACAAATCTCCAAGCAAAACTCTAAGATAAGTATTCGAATCTCTCTCTCTCTCTCACTCGTTGATCTCTGTTGTGTTGTTGCTGCTGTGTTGCGGCTGCGTCCTCCTCAAAAATCCAGGGAAAGACCTATTTAAAAGCCCACGGCGGCTGGCCCAAAGATAGGATTACAAAATTAGGGTTTAATAAAAAGCCCATAAGTAAATCTGTTGGGGAGCGGGAGCACCTAACTCCAGCGCAGGTGCTCATTCTGGGCAGAATCTTAAAAAAAATCCTTTCTTCCTTCTTTTTCGCCAAATCCAATTGCAAACTTCAAATCCTTGCTTCCAACCACTTTAGTACCTAGAATGACTCGAAAGAGAGTGAAAGACTCGATAAAAACCTACAAAACAAAGGTTAGAATGCGCCAAAAACGCATTATATCAATTTCTCCAGACTTAGATCTTTGTTTGTCCTCAAACAAATTCAAGATCAAGTGAAGGAGAAATGTTTGAAAACGCGGGAACTTTTTCATCCTCAGTGAACCGGGTTTAAAACATTCAATTTGCAGACCACATAATCCAGATTATGAATAACAAAGCATCACCAAAACTCCTCAACACATTTCTCAACCAAGTTCCATTTCCCAAACACAAACTCAACGCATTTAAAGTTGCGGGAGGGTCTTGATAAAGGCACCATTTAGGGTAGACGACGCTAAAGGGTTTAAGGCCATTTAGAGGTGGAGTTCTAAGTGTTTAAAGTGTTTAAGGGTTACCCGATGTTTCGTAGAGGATGCAGGATACCGCACAAAATTGCAAGAGAGAATAGGTCCGTTGATATTCCACATTCTCTAAACCACTCTTTCTTTCTTCCAACCTCTCAAACGACTTATCTAACCGTCATCCACCTTGGGTATACTCGCTGTGTAGAGAAACACTTCTTATTTTACAGATTTACCACTTTTCATCATCTGTTTTTTTTTTTTTTTTTTGATAAGATGATGATGAAGAAGGTTTTGATTACACGTATATGTCTCTCAAACACAAAAATATCAGAGTTGTTGTACATACCCAAGTGGAGCTCATCAATATCATTCCTCCTTCGTGGATTTTTTTTTTGTTCCACCTCGTTGTAAAACAATCTTCTGCAAATAGGAGCAGGTGCTCCTTGTGGGAATCAGTGCTCTTGTTCTTCAGAAAGAGTGATTTAAAGGCAGTGTCGACCCAATTCTCTCCGGACTTTTTGCGCATATGCTGCACATATGACAATGAAGTAACAAGAATGCAAGAGGCTTGAAAAGAGATTAGGGTTAAGGAGGGTACTAACTAAAAATGAGCTAGCTATTCAGGAACAACAAGAGTGACAAAAAGAGTAAGGAGTCCTGAATATGATTCGTTTCCCTAATCTAGTGCCAATAGCGAGAGAAAATTTTGGTCAATATGAAACCTGGAAAATAGTGTATTGAAGTGTTCCAGCTGTTCCTTGTACCCATGCTCTGTAGAAATGGTCACAAGAGAGAAAGTTAAACATAGATAGTTCAAAGATCATCATAAGATAAGATCCTAATTCCCTACAAAGTTTTGACTCAATAAAACCAACGAAAACTAAACTCAATAAGACATAAGAAAATAGAAAAACAACCAAAATAAAAGATATTAGTAGCAACTCCCCCCAGACTTACTTCACACCGTCTCGGTGTGAGAATAAGAAAAGAGAGTGAAAAGAAATAAAAGCATAAGGAAAAGCATAAAATAAAATTGTTCATGGGAATGCTTACCTCTTGGTGGGCCTAAATCCGAATTTTGAATTTTTATCCTGGAGAGCAGGTGCTCTGTATCGGGGAACAGGTGCTCTGAATCGGGGAGCAGGTGCTCTTCCTAGGAATTGGATCGATGTGCTGATCGATCCTGAGATTGACCGCTGGAATGGCTTGTGATCTCATCATCATGGATCGACCGTTCTAACTAAAAGGATCGAGCGATCTGGCTTGGGTGCTCTCATGGGGAGCAGGTGCTCCTTCTGGGTTTTTGAACTTGGCAGCGGATCGATGTGCAGATCAATCCTGAGATTGACCGATGGTCTTCGTGTTGAATTCCTCATTCCGGATCGATCGATCTAGCCGAGGGGATCGATCAATCCTCCTTGCATATTCCATAACAAATTTTTTTTTTTTTTTTTTCAAAAACCTGAAAACTCAAAACTTAAATTCAAAGTTAGTAATAAAAGAAATCAAATTGAAAAAGTTAGAAAACGTAACGGTGGGTTGCCTCCCACTAAGCGCTTGTTTAAAGTCTTTAGCTTGACTTGGATTTCATGTGTCAGTCAGGAAGATGAGCATGAGAACTTTCTCCACAACAACCTCTCCAATCAGTAAACTTCAGCTTCAGAACCTTGCTCAACATAGCTTTCACAGCTTCTTCACCTTTCTCTTTCAGCTCAGATGTGAGAATAGCTCTAACCTTGGAGAAAGGTTTCGAAATCCTTTTGGTCTTCACCTTGTACTCAATCGTGTCACCAACACGTCTCTGAGGTTCTAAAACCATATGAGAATCGCCCTTGATTCTTTGGCTCGTCACCTTCTCCTTTACCCTGCTCTTTTGACTAGTCTTCTTTGTTCTGATAAGAGGGTCTCCATCTAGGACTTCCTTGACCTCACTCTTATAATTGAAATCTTTCTTTGTCACCATTTGCAGCTTATCTCCATTGATAATGGTAACACATGATGCAAGTTTGGCTGCTTCATTAGTGGGTATAACTTTGTAGAAGACCTGCTTGTCAATATCAGAGAACGAGACTCTTCTATTAGGCAAATCTACAACTGCACCCACTGTCGCCAGAAACGGTCTTCCAAGAATCAAAGGTATACCAGGATCTTCGCTCATCTCCATCACCTGAAAGTCAATAGGAACAAGACAATTTCTAACTTGAACATGTAAATCATGAATAGTACCTTGTGGAACCTTGGTGGAAGAGTCTGCAAACTTAAGAGATATATTAGCAGCTCTCATCGTAGTAATCCCAAGCTTTTCTGCAATAGCCTTGGACATGAGATTGACAGAAGACCCAGAATCGCAGAGAGATTCTTTAAATTCAACTCCTGCAATGGAGTATGGAACAACAAACTTCCCAGGGTCTTCTAGCTTTGGCAACTGCTTCATTGGAGATGATGTATTCCTTGCTTCAGCAAAGAGAGCCTTGACTACCGTGAGACTCTTCTTGGTATCCTTGGAAAACTCGCGATATGCAGGATCAACTCTAAATGCTTCTTCAAAAGAGATTTCAGGAGGAAGCTCATTCACCATCTTATTAAACCCAACCAGCTTCTTTTCATCAATCTCATATTTCAGTCTCTGAGGGTATGGGATCCTAGGTATGTATGGTAATGATTCGACAGCCTCTTCTGCTGTCTTTGGTGTAAGCGATGCTGAGACAGTCTCCACCTCACTCTGGGATTTGTTTCAACTTTTCCTGGAAGAGTCCCTGGTGGTCGCTTAGCTGATGCCGAGATCTGAGCTACCTGAATGTCAAGCCTCTTCACGTGGTTGCAAACAGCTTCAAGTCTACCATTGAGATCCGAGTACATGGCGTCTACTTGCGTTTTTATTTCAGTGGCAGACTTCTGTTGATTAACCATTAGCTGCTACATCATAACCTTGAGTTCATCCTGAGAAGTACTTCCAGAGCTCGCAGGAGCCTGAAAGTTAGAAAATTGTGGTTTCTGTTGAACTCCCCCTTGAAACTGATTTTGACCTTGGTTTGGGTGACTCCTATAGTTCTGGGTGACTCCTTCTTTACCCATCTCCTCAGAAAATGGTTCACCATTCTCATCTACAAAGTGAACCGTCCTTTGGTTCCCTTTGAGCAACAAGTTGACCTTAGCAGTAAGGTCATCAATCTTTTGGAAATCCATTCCACTAGATTTCGTGGTCCTATCATACTCCTGCAACTTGTTGCTAGAACTCACAGCCAAGTTCTCGATGAGCTTATACGCACCCTCTCTGGTCTTAGTCATAAAATTACCATCACTCTCAGCATTCAAAGCATTCCTGTAATCCCAATCAACACCATCATAGAAGATACCCAGCAAGTTCTCATCGGTAAACCCATGGTGTGGACACTCTCTCTTGTACTCTTTGAACTGTTCCCATGCCTCACAAAAGGACTCTGCTGAATGTTGCTGGAAAGAGGAGATCTTGTTCCTTAGGCTTGCAGTCTTGGATTTGGTGTAGAAGTGGTCCAAGAACGCTGCTCTACATTGTGCCCAAGTCGTGATGGACCCAACTGTTAGAGACTTGAGCCAACGGGAAGCTTTGTCCGCGAGTGAGAAAGGGAAAAGCTTGCACTTCAAGAAATCCGGGTTCATCCCATTAGAACTCGTCGTGGAGCAGATCTCCTCGAAGTTTTCTATATGGTCCATCAGAATTTCCGCACGCAGTCCATGGAATGAGTGCTGCTTGACCAGCAATATCATCTGAGGCTTTATCTCATAATCTTGCCTCTCAACAGCAGGTGGAACAATAGCAGCTCGGTTCCGATAGAAAGCATGGGGATTGTCCATATCCCCAATGGCACGCTGCTGCTCACAAGCGCGTTGCTGCTGTTGTTCACGGGCATGTTGCTACTGCATCTGAGCCATCTACTCTTGCAACTGTAGCAGGTCAGCCGCCATACCATCATTGCCTTGTTCGCCCATGTCGACGAGATTAGGCCTTGTACGTCTGTTTTCTCGTTCTAGTCTTGCAAGTTCCAGGTTACTCAAAGTGACGAGAGGAGTTTGAAGATTTCTCCTTGTTGTCCTTGAGTTCATACATTTGAACCACAAGCAAAAGAAACAAAAGAACGAGTTTAGTACTTAGTCTGAAATCGTAAACGAAAATTAGAGGTATCGAGTTGGTCCCCGTCGCAACGGCGCCAATTTGATGAAAGTGTTTTTCCCGGTTTCAAAGATTAAAACCTAGAATCAATAATCCGATGTAGAATAGTTTAGGTTCGTTAAGGGACCAGCAATACACTGGAATTTTATGGGATACAAGTTCAGCTAAGCGATTAAAAGAGATTTCAATGTCACAATTAACCAAAGCAAATAAATGTAAATTTGGTGTAAACAATTAAAGGAAAGGTGTTAGGTCAAGGGATAAATCTCAGGGATTAGATCATCAAGAACCAAGTAATTATTCAGGTTATCAAGTTATGAACCAATCTAGAACTCAATCATAAATTTAAGCTAATCCACTGTCGTGGCATCAACAACTTCAACAATCAATCTAACACCCTAAACTGTCGTTTGAAGTTACAAGGAATGATGAGCATTAAACGTATAGGATCAATTTGTTCACGTGTTGCTTTAGCTTCAACTGTCTTTGGCTAAAGGCAACTCGCCCATCTAAGTCAATTCCAGCAATTTACAACACTTTTGATGAGTAAATTCAACCTAAAATCAGATGCTAGGTGATCAATCTAGTCTAGGCAATATGATCGACATTAGATGGAGATATCGATTGATGTTTCAAAACCTATCTATGCTTAGTTCATGGATATCTAATCCCATCGAACCCTCAACCTAACAAAGGGGATTACTCGCACATATTCAAGCAAACAACAGCAGCAAGTGATAAGAGAAACTTCATTGAATCAAAGTAAAGAGATTAGGGTTTAAGAAAACTTCAATAAGAAAACGTGGAAGACAAATCTCCAAGCAAAACTCTAAGATAAGTATTCGAATCTCTCTCTCTCTCTCACTCGTTGATCTCTGTTGTGTTGTTGCTGCTGTGTTGCGGCTGCGTCCTCCTCAAAAATCCAGGGAAAGATCTATTTAAAAGCCCACGGCTGCTGGCCCAAAGATAGGGTTACAAAATTAGGGTTTAATAAAAAGCCCATAAGTAAATCTGCTGGGGAGCGGGAGCACCTAACTCCAGCGCAAGTGCTCCTTCTGGGCAAAATCTTAAAAAAAATCCTTTCTTCCTTCTTTTTCGCCAAATCCAATTGCAAACTTCAAATCCTTGCTTCTAGCCACTTTAGTACCTAGAATGACTCGAAAGAGAGTGAAAAACTCGATAAAAACCTACAAAACAAAGGTTAGAATGCGCCAAAAACGCATTATATCAAAGACACCAACTTCAACCAATATTTGGCAAGTTCAGGGCCCTGTGGGCAGAGTTGGAGATGCTAAGGCTGTTAAACCGAATCAATACGGACTGTACCGTACACAAGTACAAGGTTCAAACGTACAAGGTACAAGAAGGTACACAAGTAAAAAGGCATAATCTGATCAGATTGTGGACCAATCGATCCACCAACCTTTGGGACCACAACAAGTGGTCACTACACAACAAACCCTCTTATAAGTGGTCACTACACAACAAACCCTCTTATAAGTGGTCACTACACAGTTGGGACCACACATGGACGGTTGAGATTGCATTCAGCTTCAACAGATAGAGCGTATGGAGCATGGACGGCCATGATCATATGACCGTTGTATATAGATCAGTTCTGGTTTGATTTTATATGTATATATATATGAGCAACCTTGTAATGATGTTAATCAATTGATTCAATCAGTTCATAATCTTTCATTCTCTCCATTCTCTCTAAATCTCTCTTAATATACCTAATACATTCTGCATAATTCTTACATGGTATCAGAGCTTATGGTCTTGAATTTGTTGGTTTAAACTCTATTCTTTCTCTTTTAAACACGTTTTTCTCTTGTTGCTTCCTGTTCGTTGCAAACCAGAACAGATTCATACCATTTCTGGGTGAAATTGAGCTGTTCTAGTTAAGAATGGAAGGGAACAAGATGATTTCACTACCTGTTGTGCTCAAGGGAGCAGAAAACTATTTGCTTTGGGCGAGAACTGCCAAAGTTGTGTTGTGTGGAAAGAAGCTATGGAGTCATGTTGAGAACTCCAAGGCGCCGACTGTTAAGAAATGTGTTTGGAAATGTCTCCAACCTCACTAGGGTGTTTGAGGTTAAACAAGCCATCAACAACCTCTCACAAGGTGATTTGGGGTTCAATGATTTCTTTGGGAAGTTCAGAAGCTTGTGGGCTGAGCCGGAAATGCTAAGACCAGCCACACTTGAAGCTTCCATTCTGAATGAGAGGGGAGAACAAGATAAAGTCTTTGCCCTTCTCATGGTGTTGAATCCAGTGTTTAATGACCTCATCAAGCACTTGCTAAGGGCTGAGAAGTTACCAAGCTTGGATGAAGTATTTGCTCAAATTCAGAAGGAACAAGGCTCATTGGGCTTATTTGGGAGTAAAGGCAGAGAACTGGTCACGACTAACTAGGGCGAATTGATGGCTGCAAACAAAGGCAATTATGGGGTAGAAGAAAGAGAGGTGTGGGTCTGTGAGCATTGCAAGAAGAAGGGACATCTCAAAAACAAATGCTGGATACTATACCCTCATCTCAAGCCTAATCGTGGGAGAGCCCAAAGGAAACCGAGAGCCAATGCAACTACAAGCTCACACGAAGCTGCTGGGTCATCAATTCAGGCAAATGACAGTGAAGGAGCAGCCGTGAGAGCTTCAGCCGAGTATGTGAAGAAATCCGACCTTGACATCCTCATCAAAGCCGTTAAAGAATCTGGTAACCCAATACAAGCCTTTAGCCTTAATGCACTGCATAAACATGACCTAAGTAGTGTTGCTAATCATGTTTTAAGTGATAAACCTCTAATCGTTGATTCTGGTGCAAGCCAACATATGATTAGTGATGCTAAGTTAATTAGTAACATTAAACTGGCTTTAGGGAATGTAATTATTGCAAATGGTGAAAATGTTAAGATTGAAGGGATTGGGAACCTTAAGTTGTTTGATAAAGAATATAAGGCCTTTTTATATGCCATCCTTCACGTCCAATCTGTTATCTATTAAGAAAGCAACTTCTGATTTAAATTGTTATGCATTATTCAGTCCTAATGAAGTCTTCTTCCAGGATATTGAACTGAGTAAGCTCCTTGGGCAAGGAACAACTAAGAATGGTCTTTATGTTCTTGAAGACACTAAACCATCATCTTTATCTAATGCTTTTGTGTTTACTTCTGCTCTTGATAATAATGCATTGTTGATATACCCTATATTTTACCACTTTTTCTATCTATTTTAGTATGGTTTTTATATATATTAATAAAGCTTTTGAACCAAAAGAGGTAGTTTTCTCGTATATGTAGATTTTAAGGACTTAACAGGTTTTATCATCAAAATGATGTAAAAAGGAGCAAAAGGAGTATCATCTATGATGCAGATACTTATCCAAGTCAAAGGAACCAAGCCAAGTCACTTTATCTTGAAGATAATGCACCTTCCCCTACTGGACAGAACGCATACGCCAGAAGTTTTCTGACAAACGGAGGATCAAATCATTTGGGAATTTAATGACACTTGGTGTGGAGATATCCCTTTGAGTTAGCTTTCCATTGGAGTTGTAATTTAATCAATTAGAGCTGTACTTTAGAAGATACACCCGAAACATTGAGGACATTTCAAACTGCCTTCGAAGTGAAGTTAGTGCAAAATGGAGCCAAGCACTGGGCCAGGCCATGGGCCGATATCCAGCCTTTGTATGACCTTCTAGAAGCTCCCTAGAAGCTTTCAATATTGGTCACGAAGCTTGATCCTTATCCTGACCGAAATTGCCTCAGTTTTTGACCTGAAAAGACTTAATTGCCCGAAGAAGCCCTAACCGACTTAAGCCTCCTTAACCCCTATATATACTTGCTTTTAGCCTCTCTAGGAACTCAAGCAGCCGGCTTTAATAGCCTAAATCAATACCTAAACAATGTATTTCGTTTTTCTCTTGTTCTTCATGTTTATTTGATTCTAGAAGCCTTTAAGGATAGGTTGATCTTTGCCCTATTGCAAAGAGATGAGATCTAATTCCTTACGCTTAGATAGATCAACGAATTATACTGTCTATGTGCTTTACTCTCGCTGCTACGTGTTGCAAAACATGTTAGAGTTATAGCTTTGATTTGATTTCTATTCATTCTCTTAATTCTATGTTTTTACGCATTTAATCGTTTAGGGATTTGTTCTAGAATTGATTCTTCATCTTTATTTATACTCAAAGCATGAATTGGCTTAGCTACCCAAGGACTGATCTTAGGTTGATATACTTTCCAAAAGCTTGTTATATCTCCGAACCTAGTATTCGATGAGCTAGAAACCTTAACAATTCAAAATGTTAGTTAAGGAGTTTAGTGAACAATCAATCTCGACCAATAATGCATGTTTTCACCTTGTAATAACCTGCGATAGTTGAGTCTATTAGGGTGTAAAACGTAGATGGTTAGTTACTTCACGATAGTGGGATGACCTTACCTTAGTGATATGAGTTCTAGAACAACTAGTATTAAAACCTTAAATCGATTGCTTGTGTTTGCATATGTTTTATGAACTGTTTGATTTCTAATCTTAATTGATATCTATCCCTTTTACTTTTATTGCTTTGTTATTTGCTTCCATAAAACCCCAAAACCAAATAATATTTTCCCTTAGCTTAATCCGAATCATATAGGTTTGTAGCGCATTCATCACTTAGTCCTGAGTGGATCGACCCCTAAGTACTACAATTGTCTTAACTGTGCACTTGCAGTTCCATAGGGTTATAAATTTAAAGACCTAATTGCATAAACCCTACATGAAAGTTTTATGCACATCAAGTTTTTTGGCGCCGTTGCCGGGGACTTTTGTTTGATTGCCTACAAATCTTTGATAAAGATTAAGTCTAAGTTTGTTTTTTTTCTTATTTT
The DNA here is from genome assembly GCA_964056655.1 of Arabis hirsuta. Taxonomy (NCBI): domain Eukaryota; kingdom Viridiplantae; phylum Streptophyta; class Magnoliopsida; order Brassicales; family Brassicaceae; genus Arabis; species Arabis hirsuta. The sequence goes on from OZ053304.1 coordinate 17,179,300, forward strand.
CGATTTTTTTTTCTAATTTTTCCTTTTTGTTTTTGGTTTTTAATTTCTGTGAGTTTCAGAGATTCGTCAATGAAGCATCACAATCCAAAGAGAATGGCGAGCACTTACCCTCGTGAAGAAGAAGGAGATTACATCCCCATGCCTCATGAATTTCATCAACCGCCACTTTCTCACCAAAACCGATACAATCCAATGTTGTATCGTCCTTGGGAAGCTTATGGAGGAGAAAGTCGTCCTCGTCCTCATCACATTCGTCCGCCACCATCACCACAGTACCACCGCCGCCCCCTCTCAAACCCTCGTGGAGATGAAGAAAAAGACTTATTGCATTGCCAGATGGAAGCCGCCAAGCAAATTTTTTGTGATATTAACAATAAGTTGGACACTTTACTCTCAACGTTTGAAAAGAGATTTGACAACCTTGCTGCTCAAATCCAAGAGAATGCCTCACGCTTAACCCTCCTTGAAGAAGTACAAAAGAAACATTCCCAAGATCTTCACGACGATGCACGAAAACTTCATGGTTTCAAGCGTAGCCTTGATAGTCTTTGGGAGAATTGATAGTTTTTGCATAGAATTAAGAGAATGAATAGAAATCAAATCTATAACTCTAACATGTTTTGCAACATGTTTTGCGAGAGTAAAACACATAGACAGTATAATTTGTTGATCTATCTAAGCGTAAGAAATTAGATCTCATCTCTTTGCAATAGGGCAAAGATCAACCTATCCTTAAAGACTTCTAGAATCAAATAAATATGAAGAACAAGAGAAAAACGAAATACATTGTTTAGGTATTGATTTAGGCTGTTAAGGCCGGCTGCTTGAGTTCCTAGAGAGGCTAAAAGCAAGTATATATAGGGGTTAAGGAGGCTTAAGTCGGTTAGGGCTTCTTCGGGCAATTACGTCTTTTCAGGTCAAAAACTAAGGCAATTTCGGTCAGGATAAGGATCAAGCTTCGTGACCAATATTGGAAGCTTCTAGGGAGCTTCTAGAAGGTCATACAAAGGCTGGATATCGGCCCATGGCCTGGCCCGGTGCTTGGCTCCATTTTGCACTAACTTCACTTCGAAGGCAGTTTGACATGTCCTCAGTGTTTCGGGTGTATCTTCTAAAGTACAGCTCCAATTGATTAAATTACAACTCCAATGGAAAGCTAACTCAAAGGGATATCTCCACACCAAGTGTCATTAAATTCCCAAATGATTTGATCCTCCGTTTGTCAGCAAACTTCTGGCGTATGCGTTCTGTCCAGTAGGGGAAGGTGCATTATCTTCAAGATAAAGTGACTTGGCTTGGTTCCTTTGACTTGGATAAGTAGCTGCATCATAGATGATACTCCTTTTGCTACTTTTTACATCCTTTTGATGATAAAACCTGTTAAGTCCTTAAAATCTACATATACGAGAAAACTACCTCTTTTGGCTCAAAAGCTTTATTAATATATATAAAAAAAAGTGGTAAAATATAGGGTATATCAAGTACACTAGTCAAGCATTCAAACAACATTTGAACAAATAAGGCATTGTGCATCAAACAAGCTGTCCCTATACTCCTCAGCAGAATGGGGTTGCTGAACGGAAAAACAGGCACCTCATGGAAGTAGCCCGATCCTTGATGTTCCATATGAACGTACCTAAGAGATTTTGGGGGGGATGCAGTGGTCACGACCTGTTATTTGATTAACAGGCTGCCCACTAAAGTCCTTCAAGATGTCTCTCCATTTGAGGTAAATCTGTCCAAACCTTCAATTGATTACCTAAAAGTGTTTGGTTGTGTTTGCTTTGTTTTAATACCAAAAGAATAAAGGAACAAACTTGATGAAAAGAGCACAAAAGGCATGTTCATTGGCTACTCTATCAATCAAAAGGGTTATAAGTGCTACATTCTGGAGACAAGAAGAATTTTGGTTTCGAGAGATGTCAAGTTCATTGAGACAAGGGGGTTTTACGAAGAAAGGAATTGGGAGAACTTAAAGGATTTATCTCACTCAACCTCTGATTGGGCTGCCACTCTTCGAACCCTCTTGGAGACCTTAAGAGGAGGAAGCATGCCAGCCGCAACTCCTGCCCCAACGGCCACTCACGAACAAATGGGAGAAGAAACAAATGATGAGGAAGTGGAATCAGAGGCTGCAACTGAAACGGAAGTGCAGAATGACGAAATGTGAGAGGAGAACACGGAAGAAATCCACGACATCTCCCCATAGCAACCTTGACTGGATACTCATGCACTACCGCATCTGTGTCAGCCGCGGCAACCGCACTCCAGTTTGCGGCAGCTGCACTCCAGTCCGCGGTAGCTGCACTCTAGTCTGCGGCAGCCGCATTCAAGCCCGCAGCAGCCGCACCCGAATACAAGGCAGCCACATCCTAGTCCTAACCGTCATGATCTCCAGCCGCAACCTGTGCCAGAACAACCTGTTGCTCCCCTAATCAATGAACCAGTCCTCCTCAGAAGCAATAGGATAAGGTAGCCCGCATCAAATTGGGTCAACACAAGGGTGTATTATAACAACCAGGCTGTTGCTCATCCAATGCAGGCGGTTTATTTATTAGCTCATGATCCAGAGGAGTATCAAGTCTTCATTAGAGTTCTGGACAAAGAAGAGATTCCAAAAACGTATGAGGAGGCAACGGAACTCGAGGTTTAGCGTGATGCAGTTGGCGATGAGAACAAGCAATGGAAAGAAACCACACTTGGGATGAGGCTGATCTCCCAAGGAAGAAGAAGACCGTGAGTTCCAAATGGGTCTTTACTATCAAATATCATAGCAATGGAGAGATAGAAAGGCACAATGCAAGGCTGGTTGCTAGGGGTTTTACCCAAACGTACGGTGAAGACTATACAGAGACCTTTGCTCCGGTGGCTAAGCTTCACACCATCAGAGTTGTGTTATCCCTTGCTACAAATATGGAATGGGAGCTACGGTAGATGGATGTGAAGAATGCATTTCTTCAGGGGGAGTTAGAAGAAAAGGTTTACATGACTCCTCCACCAGGCGTGTTTGTTACCCTAGGCAAAGTGCTAAAATTGAGAAAAGCAATCCACGGTCTGAAACAATCACCTAGAGCATGGTATCGGAAGTTGAGCATCACTCTCTTGGACCGTGGATTTAGAAGATCAGAGGCTGATCACACCCTCTTCACCCTTCAAAGCCAAACAGGTATTATAGTCATTCTCATATATGTGGATGATATAATCATCTCTGGGAATGATAAGGTTGGTATTCAAGACACTAAAGATTACTTAAAATCAATCTTTGATTTCAAAGACCTTGGGGAACTAAGGTACTTCCTTGGGATTGAAGTGTGTAGATCAAAGGAAGGTCTCTTCTTATCCCAAAGGAAGTACATTCGTGATCTTGTAAATGAAATAGGTTTGATGGATGCAAAACCAGCAAGAACACCATTGGATGATGCATATAAAGCTAACCAACAGGGGGAGAATGAAGATAGCATCTTTGAGGATGCAAAGCTCTATGGGCGCTTGGTTGGTAAGCTTATATATCTTACAATAACTCGTCCCGACTTGTGTTTTGCTGTGAACCAGGCGAACCAACATATGCAAGCTCCAAGACTGTCCCATTGGAAGATGGTGAACCGGATTCTAAGATACATCAAGGGAACTTCGGAACACGGAATCTGGATGGGTTGCAATGGAAGCTCAGATATAGTGGGTTATTGCGATGCTGATTGGGCTGGTGATAGAGTAGATAGAAGATCCACTACAGGCTATTGCACGTTCATTGGGGGTAACTTAGTTACATGGAATAGCAAGAAGCAGAAGGTGGTGGCCTATTCGAGTGCTGAAGCCGAATATAGAGCAATGAGAAGACTTACAACTGAACTGATGTGGTTGAAGATGCTCCTCACAAATTTGGGCATAAAAACCTCAAAACCAATCACCATGCACGGTGACAATCAATCCGCAATCCACATTGCTTCAAACCTAGTGTTCCACGAACGAACAAAGCATATAGAGGTGGAATGCCATCAGGCCAGGGAGCAAATGGAGTTAGGAGTAATTCTACCTTGCTATATAAGAAGCTCGGATCAGTTGGCGGATATATTCACCAAGGAAACAAGCTTGAAGACGTGTGAGTTTATATGTGAGAAGATGGGTCTCATAAGTCTTACAAGCTCACAATCCTCTAAGTAAAGAGCTCACACTCTTTTTCCCTCAGTGCGGTTTTGTCCCATTGGGTTTTCCACACTTAGGTTTTTAATGTGGTGAGTTTCTTAGCTTCCAAGCTAAATCTCAAGCTTCCTTATGACTTAGCTTGAGGGGGAGTGTTAAACCGGATCAATACGGACTGTACCGTACAGAAGTACAAGGTTCAAACGTACAAGGTACAAGGTACAAGGTACAAGAATGTACACAAGTACAAAGACACAATCTGATCAGATTGTGGCCCAATCCATCCACCAACCTTTGGGACCACAACAAGTGGTCACTACACAACAAACCCTCTTACAAGTGGTCACTACACAGTTGGGACCACACATGGATGGCTGAGATTGCATTCAGCTTGAACAGGTAGAGCGTATGGAGCATGGACAGCCATGATCGTATGACCGTTGTATATAGATCAGTTCTGGTTTGATTTTATATGTATATATATATGAGCAACCTTGTAATGATGTTAATCAATTGATTCAATCATTTCATAATCTTTCATTCTCTCTAAATCTCTCTTAATCTACCTTATACATTCTGCATAATTCTTACAAAGGCCATGTACTATCAATCCAAATGTGTTAATTGATAGGCGTGAGGAGGATAATGTCTTTGCCTTACTCCTAACTCTAAATCCAGCCTACAATGACTTGATCAAGCATATGTTCAGGGCAAGGAAGCTACCAACATTAGATGACGTGTGTGCTCAAATCTAGGAGGGGCAAGGATCAGTAGGTGTAACGCCCGTGAACCAAAAGGTGAATTTTTGGTGGTGTTTATCGATACAGGTGTGTGTGTGTGTCGATCGACATGTGTGTTTTGGACTTAGGAGAAGTCGGGTTTTGGGCGTTATGTCGATCGACACAGGTGGTGTATGTCGATCGACACGTGTTGAAATCAGACCGTCGGGTTTGGTTCCATTTGGCCGGTTTGGTGGGCCGGTTTAGGGAAACCCTAGGGTTTGATATAAAAGGCAGAATCAGAGGTTCTGGCCGTTTTTTCTGGAGAATCAGACTTTTCAGAGAGTTTTTAAGGAGAAGTTCTGAAATCAGAGAATTTGAGTGATTGTTGGGAGATTCCTGGAGGAATTGATCGTGAGTGGAGGTAGAACGAGGAAGAGGTTGTTGCTGTGCTGATTTCGGGTCTGTGGGGACGGAATCAGAGGCTATATTGGTGTTCTTCGCTCGTTCTTCGCGTTCTTCATCCTTTTCAATCCCAATCAAGGTGAGTGCGTGACTGTAGGCTCGTATAAGTATAGGGGACCAATGGAATACGATTGCTTGGTGGTTTGTGTGTGTTTTGCGTGTGGATTTGTGCAGGAGACTCGACAGATTGCATCCGATTCGAGTCGTGTGAGGATTGACTCGATTCTGGGTTCTGCGATGTCGTGTCGATCGACACCGAGGTGGTGTGTCGATCGACACGGGGCCTGTGTTCATCGACACCTAGTGGTTGTGTCGATCGACACAGTGTTTCCTGTCGATCGACACGGGGCCTGTGTTCTTCGACACCTAGTGTTAGTGTCGATCGACACAGTGTGTCCTGTCGATCGACACGGGGTCACCGATCATCGACACCTAGTGGTTGTGTCGATCGATACAGTGAGTCCTGTCGCTCGACACGGAGTATTCTGGACTGGTTTATTTGCTTGGTCGTGTATGCTTGTTCTGTGATCATCCTGGTATTGTATTGGTTGCTTATACTTGTATTTAAATAGCTTGTAGACGAGATGACCGCGTCGCTGAGTATTTGTGATAATACTCACGCAACTCTTTTTGCCATGTGTTGCAGGTAAAGAGAAATTGTGATCGTGGAATCGTGGCGAGGAAGGAGAGATGATCTAGGGTCTCACTTTCTGTTGTTTGAGTTAGAATTGCTAGGATGTAGTAATTCTGGAACCCCGATTTATTTGTATTGGATTGGTTAGTAATTTAATAAGTATGAGATTATTGAATTGATTATTGATTGGTTATTTAATCGTTTAATTGTTATGTTTTCCGCATGTTGTGTTGACCCAATTGAGGATTGTTATCTGTGATGATAATAATCTGAGGGGAAAAATTTTAAATTTTTGGGTCGGGTCGTTTTAGTAGGTCTTTTTGGAAGCAAACGGGAGCTTGTGCTAGCAAACCAAGCTGATGTGATCATAGGTGTGATGATCACGTCCCTGAATGCTCTCCAAACGATTGTGATAATGAAACAGGCAGTGGATTGAGTTGATACTTCTAAGGGTTGTGGAATTGGCTCTTAGACTATCATACAGTTGCTTGTAATGTAAGGATCGAAATCCGAATACACTAAACAAACTTTGATCAAACCAGATTCAGAGAATGTTTTGAATAGAAAAGAGTTTGATGATTTTATCAGGGTTTTCATTCAGAATATAAGGAGAAGAAAGCTAAGGCTCCCTTGAAAACAAAATGAGTTTTAAATGAAAACAAGCTTCTCTCTTGCTTCTAGACGAAAATTAGGATAGAAATGGGCTAGCAATGGGCTTAGTTTCATCAAGAGGTTGTTGTATAAGTGTTGTGCCCAAGCCTCATTAAAAACCTTGATTGGAAAACCCAAGACAAATCCAATCCAAGGAAAAGAGTGCAAGTCACAACACCTTTCCTGATGAATGATCTAGGCGGCTTCAATCACAACCAATGTGGTTGGATAAGCACACTTTAGACTGCCCTGGATAGTGTGTAAGAGTTGATGAAGAGCTCGCTGGAACCTCGCTTGTTTGGACCTAGTCATTGGACCAAGTGGCACGTCTAGGTCTTTGTCCTTTGTTTCCTCAGTGTTAGACCCATTAGAGATTGCAAATGCATCCTCCTTAAGCTCTGGTACAAGCTGTTCCATCTCCTTAGTTGCATCAGTTCCTTTACTTGCCAATATCTCATCATCCTCTCCCACTTGAGAAGGATTTGACCTCAAATCCGTTTCTTCTGCACAATAAGGAGCTAAATCAGTAACATTAAAGCTTGAACTCACACTATACTTACCTTGGAGATCCAGCTGGTAGGCGTTGTTGTTGAGTTTCTTTATGATTTTGAAAGGACCATCTATTCTGGGCATGAGTTTGGATTTCTTTCTTTAGGAAATCTCTCTTTTTTCAAGTGTATCCAAACCAAATCTCCTTCTTCAAAGATCATCTCCTTTCTTCCTTTGTTAGCTTGTTTGGCATAGAGTTTGGTCTTGTTTTCTATATTGATCCAGGCCTTCTCATGTATCTGTTTAACATGTTCATCTTTCTTTTGTCCATCCAAACTAGCTCTTTCACTCAAAGGTAAAGGCATTAGATCCAAAGGTGATAAAGGATTAAAACCGTAGACAATCTCAAATGGAGAAAACTTAGATGCAGAATGCTTAGCATGATTATAAGCAAATTCTACATGTGGTAAACATTCTTCCCAAGACTTAATGTTCTTTTTAATTAATGCACGCAACAAGGTAGACAATGTCCTATTGACAACTTTAGTTTGTCCATCAGATTGTGGATGACAAGTAGTAGAGAAACAAAGTTTAGTTCCTAGCTTAGACCATAGCGTTTACCAAAAGTAGCTAAGAAACTTGGTGTCCCCATCAGAAACAATCGTCCTAGGCATGCCATGAAGTCTAACAATTTCCTAAAAGAACAAACTAACAACGTTCACAGCATCATCAGTATTGTGACATGGAATAAAGTGAGCCATATTAGAAAACCTATCAACAACTACGAATACAAAATCTTTTCCAGTTTTAGTTCTAGATAATCCAACAACAAAATCCATTAAAATGTTATGCCATGGATGCAAAGGAATGGGTAAATGAATATACAAACCATGGTTTTGGATTTTGGACTTAGCTTGCTTGCAAGTTACATACCTTTCACAAGCTTTTTCTACATCTCTTCTCATGTGTGGCCAAAAGAAGTGCTCTTGCATTACATTCAGTGTCTTAGCCACGCCAAAATTGTTAGAATTTGCGGAATAGGATAAAGAAGATTGATTCATTTAGCTAATTATGTGCTAAATGATCCAGAATGTGTTTTAGAGAATGGAAACTCTTTAATCCTCCATTACATGATTTGTGATGTTAATGAGGTTAAGAGATGATAAGAATGAGATTGTAAGGCTGTAAATGAGTTAATAACCAAGAGGAACAAAGGAGACCAAGCTATCAAGAGCTTTGTCTCTCCTTATGGTTAGAACAGCAAGAACAACAAAGAATCTACATTGTAATCTGATTTTATTGATCAGTTTTGTTTATTTTATTTGATAGATATAACAATGAGATACAAGAAGTATTTATAGAGTTAAATTTGTGTGTGTGTGAAGGGGCTCCTATCCAACGGCTATATTGTGTTTCCAAGGCTGGAAGTGACGTGAGGAGAGAAGGGAATCAATTCAAATTGGTCCCCAACGTCTATAAGAAAGGGACAGGATGGGGCTGATGTTTTGGGACTCCTAGAATGTGATAGTGACAACTTTCCCTCCTTTATTTGAATGTTATGGTTGTTGGTTCCCTCCATAATTTGAATTGATGTCTTGTCTTGATCATTCTCGGTTGCTTCCTTGTGCGTGATGGTTCTAGGCTTCTTTTGTAGACTCTTGCCTCATGATAGAATGTAGTCGAGCCTTGACAACTTGATCACCCTTTCCACACTTTTCCTTAGCTTAACCGAGACTTGTATAGCAAAGACGAACCTTGATAGTCTCTTCTTTGCTTTATCCTTGATTATTACGTCTTCTTAAGTAACCAGCCTTGTTTTGATCACTTCTTAGACTACACACACACATTCTTGATCACACACAATGTGTGAAGCTTCATTTGAATGGAGAATGCTCCGGTTTTGTCTTGTGACTTCAGCCTTGCCTTCTCCTTATCTTCTTCCACTCTAATACTATTGATGTGAGTTTGGTTCTCACAATCACACACATTCACACACAAAGTGTGAGTGCCTTACTTGATGGAGAAGCACTCTCGGTCTTGATTGCTCTTTTCTTCTTCCTCTCTAATAAAACTGACCCATAAGTCCACCTACATGAGCTTCCTTGACAAACAAATCTCGTAGAGAGAAGTTAGGCACACATAGTCTATTTTCAAAGAAGAGAAACCCATCATTTTTGAAGTATTTACCACGACCAAACTTCTCACAAGAAGCATATACATCTTTAAAATCAGAATCAGGGGCATATAAAGTTTTGATATGCTCAAATCCAAGTAATTTGATTTCAAGAGTGGTTAAGAGAGCCTACCTTCGAGATAGTGCATCAGCAACTATATTTTCCTTACCTTTCTTGTATCTGATCACATAGAGGAAATTTTCAATGAATTCGATCCATCTAGCATGTCTCTTGTTTAGTTTATGCGGTCCCTTTGGATGCTTGAGAGACTCATGATCAGTGTGAATGACGAACTCTTTAGGCTAGAGATAGTGTTGCCATGTTTGTAATGCCCTCACAAGTGCATAGAGTTCTTTGTCATATGTTGGGTAGTTCGAAGTGTTAAACCGGATCAGTACGGACTGTACCGTACACAAGTACAAGGTACAAACGTACAAGGTACAAGGTACAAGAAGGTACACAAGTACAAGGGCACAATCTGATCAGATTGTGGTCCAATCCATCCACCAACCTTTAGGACCACAACAAGTGGTCACTACACAACAAACCCTCTTATAAGTGGTCACTACACAGTTGGGACCACACATGGACGGTTGAGATTGCATTCAGCTTGAACAGATAGAGCGTATGGAGCATGGACGGCCATGATCATATGACCGTTGTATATAGATCAGTATTGGTCTGATTTTACATGTATATATATATGAGCAACCTTGTAATGATGTTAATCAATTGATTCAATCAGTTCATAATCTTTCATTCTCTCCATTCTCTCTAAATCTCTCTTAATCTACCTAATACATTCTGCATAATTCTTACATGGTATCAGAGCTTATGGTCTTGAATCTGTTGGTTTAAACTCTATTCTTTCTCTTTTAAACACGTTTTTCTCTTGTTGCTTCCTGTTCGTTGCAAACCAAAACAGATTCATACCATTTCTGGGTGAAATTGAGCTGTTCTAGTTAAGAATGGAAGAGAACAAGATGATTTCACTACCTGTTGTGCTCAAGGGAGCAGAAAACTATTTGCTTTGGGTAAGAACTGCCAAAGTTGTGTTGTGTGGAAGGAAGCTATGGAGTCATGTTGAGAACTCCAAGGCGCCGACTGTTAAGAACAAGAAGGAAAGGAGGTTCCATCTGATTCCAAGGCATGGTTTCAAGAGGATCAGGTGGTACTCTCCACTCTTCAAGGTTCATTGTCCACCTCTGTACTTGAGGCTTATTCTTACTGTGAAGGAGCTAAGGAACTGTGGGACACATTAAAGAATGTGTTTGGAAATGTCTCCAACCTCACCAAGGTGTTTGAGGTTAAACGAGCCATCAACAACCTCTCACAAGGTGATTTGGGGTTCAATGATTTCTTTGGGAAGTTCAGAAGCTTGTTGGCTGAGCCGGAAATGCTAAGACCATCCACACTTGAAGCTTCCATTCTGAATAAGAGGAGAGAACAAGATAAAGTCTTTGCCCTTCTCATGGTGTTGAATCCAGTGTTTAATGACCTCATCAAGCACTTGCTAAGGGCTGAGAAGCTACCAAGCTTGGATGAAGTATGTGCTCAAATTCAGAAGGAACAAGGCTCATTGGGCTTATTTGGGAGTAAATGCAGAGAACTGGTCATGGCTAATGATACGCCGCAGGATTCAGACATGGACCAGCATGATGCTTCAGGCAGGGATGGGATGGATCATAGAGTGCAGCTTGAACCAGAGCTTGAAGCCGAGGAGGACTTAGTTGTACTAGTTGGATCTATTACTCGAGCGAGAGCTAAAAGACTCAAGGAAGGGATTGGAGGATTACTTAAACAAATGCTTATTCCACCAGATCACTTGGGCTGGATTGGAGAAGACGTATCTCAAACCATTCTGGTTTTGATACAGGCCCGAGAAGATCACTAAAATGGGTATGTAATACGAACTCCCAAGATTCGAACACTCGAAAATCTGTTGAGAAGATTGGATAGATTTGCAGCAACTGAACCGAAGCTCTGAAGGCAAGGAATGGATCAATTGGACACACAAAGGTTGCGGATAGCCTCTAATAATCCTACCACTCTCGTCATTGGATATTATGCACCAAAGAGAAGAATGGAAAATCTCATGGATATGACACACCAGGAGAAGTGATCTAACTTGAAAAGGTTTTTGATTAAAAAGATAGATGAGTTCTCAACAGAGATTACAAGGGAAATATAAAGGGAAAAGAGAGCAGGTTACGAGATAAGCTCTCGAAAATTGTTTCTGAAATTAAAAACATGTTTGAAAACATAAAACTGACTTTTCTTCTTCCCTTGTGGCGTGGCCTTAGTGTTTAAGGGCCTTGAGCTTCTAATTCAACAAATGGGCAATTATGGACTAAAACAATTGCCTCATTAAAAACCTTGTCAAGAAAACCCATTGGGACAAAACTTGACAAGGGAAAAAGAGTACAATTGAATCACTCACCCATTTGTTGAATTCAATTAGCTTGAATCAAAACCAGAGTGATTTGATTAGCTCTTTCTCCAAATTCCTCCAAATGATCTGATTGTTTTTGTATGTTGATAAGCAACCCTCCAACAGCTTGGTTGAACTTCTTGGCACGGGAACGAGTCATAGGTCCTGTTGGTGTGACAAATATCTCCTCGGCTCCAAGCTCCGGTTCTGCTCCTTGTTCAGCTCCAAGCTCTCCTTCTCCTTGCACGCCAAGTTTATCCACAGCTACAAGCTCATCATCAGCTACTTGCTCATCATCAGCTACTTGCTCATCCATGATCATATCATCCCCCTCCTCTTGAAAAGGATTTGACCTCAAATCTATTTCGTCTGCAAGGAAAGGACCTAAATCAGAAACATTGAAACTGGAACTTACTTTGTACTTACCTTGCAAATCCAGTTGATAGGCATTGTCGTTGATTCTCCTTGTGTTTTTTGAATGGACCATCAATTCTGGGCATGAGCTTTGGTTTTCTTTCTGCTGGAAACCGTTCTTTCCTCAAATGTACCCATACTTGATCTTCGACTTCAAATACCATCTTACGCCTTCTTTTGTTTGCGTGCTTAACATACTGCTTAGTTTTCTCTTCTATGTTTTTCCTAGCTTGCTCATGGATCTGTTGGACAATGTCAGCTTTCTTTTTCCCATTGATGCTAGCTCTTTCATTCAAAGGCAAAGGGATTAGATCCAAAGGAGATATAGGATTAAAACCATAAACAATCTGAAATGGAGAAAACTTAGAAGCTAATGCAGTGAATGATTATATGCAAACTCTATGTGAGGCAAACAATCTTCCCATGTTTTCAAGTTCTTTTTTATTAATGTACGGAGAAGAGTAGACAAGGTTCTATTAACCACTTCAGTTTGCCCATCAGTTTGGGGATGACAAGTAGTAGAAAAAAATAGCTTAGTTCCTAACTTAGACCAAAGAGTTCTCCAAAAATGACTTAGAAACTTAGCATCTCTATTAGAAACTATAGTCCTTGGCATGCCATGCAAACGAACTATCTCTTTGAAAAACAAATTAGCAATATGCAATGCATCATCAGTTTTGTGACATGCTATGAAATGAGCCATTTTAGAGAATCTGTCTACAACTACAAAGATCGAATCTTTTGCAGTTCTAGTCCTAGGCAATCCCACAACAAAATCCATAGATATATCATTCCAAGGGTGAGTAGGAATAGGTAAAGGAGTATACAAACCGTGAGGCTGAACCTTAGACTTAGCTTACTTACACACGGTACACCTTTCACAGATTCGTTCAACATCCTTTTTCATGTATGGCCAATGAAAATGATCTTGCATCACCTTAAGTGTCTTGGCAATCCCAAAATGTCCAATTAAACCTCCTTCGTGAGCTTCTCTAACAAATAAATCTCTCATGGAACAGTTAGGCACACACAAACGTTTATCATAGAACAAAAACCCATCATGCCTATAGTAATGACCAGAAGCAAACTTTCACAAGCTTGGTATATTTTTCCAAATTCAGAATCGGTTTCATACAAACCTTTGATTTGATCAAACCCTAGCAATTTAGCTTCAAGAGTAGAGATAAGAGTATACTTTCAGGACAATGCATCGACAACTACATTGTCATTACCTTTTTTGTACTTAATGACGTATGGGAAGGTCTCAATGAACTCTACCCACCTGGCGTGTCGCTTATTGAACTTCTGTTGCCCTTTTAAATGCTTAAGAGACTCGTGATTAGTGTGAATAACAAACTCTTTAGGCCATAGGTAGTGTTGCCATGTTTGCAAAGCTCGGATCAATGCATACATCTCCTTGTCATATGTAGCGTAATTCAGAGTAGCTCCTCCTAGCTTCTCACTGAAATAAGCTATTGGTCTTTTATCCTGCATCAAAACAGCTCCAATTCCAACCCCGGAGGCATCACATTCGATTTCAAAAGTTTTAAGGAGATCTGGTAGAATTAAAACAGGGGCGTTAGTAAGCTTCCCTTTCAAGGCTTGGAAAGCGTCCTCTTGAGTTGTTCCCCATTTAAATCCAACGTCTTTCTTAATAACTTTGGTGAGGGGAGCGGCTATGGTACTGAAATCTTTTACGAAACGCCTATAGAATCCAGCAAGTCCATGAAAGCTTCTTACTTCTCCTATAGTCTTTGGAACTGGCCATTCTCGTATTGCTCTGATCTTTTCTTCATCAACTTTATTTCCATCTGCACTTACAACAAAACCTAGGAACACAAGCTTATCCGAACAAAAAGTGCATTTCTTAAGGCTGTCAAAGAGTTTTTCTTCCCTTAAAACAGTCATAATCAATCGCAAATGCTCAATGTGTTCATCTAAACTCTTGCTGTAAACTAAGATGTTATCAAAATATACTACCACAAAATGACCAATGTATGCTCTAAGAACGTGATTCATCAATCTCATGAAAGTACTAGGTGCGTTTGTTAATCCAAAGGGCATGACTAACCACTCATACAATCCATGCTTAGTTTTAAATGCAGTTTTCCACTCATCACCTTCTTTCATTCTAATTTGATGATATCCACTTTTAAGATCGATTTTAGGGAAAATGTGAGAACCATGCAATTCATCAAGCATATCATCTAGCCTAGGGATAGGGTGGCGATACTTAACCGTAATATTATTGATGGCTCTGCAATCAACGCATATGCGCCAGCTTCCATCTTTCTTAGGCACAAGTAGAACCGGTACAACACAAGGGCTCATACTCTCGTGGATATGACCTTTCTCCATGAGCTCATCAATCTGTTTTTGCAGCTCTGTAGTCTCCACAAGATTGGTTCTATATGCTGGACGGTTAGGAAGTGAAGCTCCTGGCACAAAGTCTATTTGGTGTTCTATCCCACGGACAAGTGGTAAGCCTTTCGGATTGTCTTCAGGGAATACATCTTGATAGTCCTGCAAAAGAGATTTCATCTCACTCGGTAATACCGGTACAATGTTAGGCATACTAGTGAGAGCTCCTTTAAACATAAACAAAAGTAGAGGTTAATTAGAGTATAAGGCTTTCTTAACATCACCAGATTTGGCAAAGAAGTTGGGATGCTTAACGTCCTTCTTCTCCTTGTTTTTGAGTTGAGTCTGATCTTGATATACTTCTAGAGGAGTCATAGGAACCAGAATGATCTTCTTTTCTTTGAATTTAAACGAATAACGATTGGTGAAACCATCATGTATAACTCTGCGATCTGATTGCCACGACCTTCCCAGAAGTATATGACTAGCTTCCATTGCAAAACATCACATAAAAGCTCATCCTCATACTTATCAATAGCTAGTGAAACCAAGACTTGATTCTTAACTCTCATTTCTCCACTGTCATTTAACCATTGAAGACTATAAGGCTTTGGGTGCTTCTCCATTTTTAAACCAAGTTTCCTAACCATGGACTCACTCACTACATTGGTATAGCTTCCTCCATCCACAATAAGGTTACAAACCTTCCCTTGAACGTGACACCTTGTGTGGAACAAGTTTTCCCTCTGTTCTGGCTCATTACCCTTGGTTTGAAGGCTTAACGCTCTTCTGGTTACTAACAGCTCTCCCTTCATTGGATACTCCTCATGTTCCTCTAACGAAGCTGGTGAATCTGGTCTCTCATCCTCTGATTCAAACTCTCCATTATCTAAAAGAACCATGATCCTCCTGTTTAAACACTCATTAGCATAGTGTCCCCTCCCTTGACACTTAAAACACTTCACATCTCGTGATCTGGTTTCGGCTTTGCCTTTGCTGTCATGGCTTGGTGTATATGGTATGACTTCTTCTTTGGAGGTCATAGACGGTTTCGCATCTCTAACAAAACTTGGCTTATCCTCCTTATGATAACTCGGCTTGATAGAATTAGAAGCAGTCCCATAGCTTGTACGCAAAGTGCTCTTCCTTTTAAGTTGTTGCTCAAACAAAATAGCTTTATGCAGGATCTCTTCTAGTTCCACATAGTGCTGAGTCT
Source organism: Arabis hirsuta (assembly GCA_964056655.1). Lineage (NCBI taxonomy): Eukaryota > Viridiplantae > Streptophyta > Magnoliopsida > Brassicales > Brassicaceae > Arabis > Arabis hirsuta. The sequence continues at coordinate 17,194,994 of OZ053304.1, forward strand.
CCAACCGGTCTTGAATATCTCTGTTTAATCCTCCTAGACACATGGTTGCTTCTCTATCCTCGAAGATGTCAGCTCACAACATAAATTTTTCCATTTCTTGGTAATACTCTTCAACTGAACGAGATCCTTGGGTAAGTCTTCTTAACTTCTAATGCAGCTCACGGTGGTAGTGGCTAGGCACAAATCGTTTTCTCATGATAGTCTTCATCTCATTCCAAGTTTCGAAGGGAGACTCCCCATTACGCCTTCTTGAGGTCACAATTTGATCCCACCAACTAAGAACGTAATCAAAGAACTCGGTGGCAGCAACTCTCACTCTATTGATCTCGGTATAGTGCTGGCAGTTAAACACCAACTCAATCTTCTTTTCCCATTCCAAATATGCATCTGGATCGTTCTTCCCATGGAAAGGTGGAATCCAAAGTTTGAGCCCTCCAAAATCATCTCGGGTTTGTTCTCGGTTTCCTCTCACACGTCTAGCTCTCCTAACACTTTCTTGAGATGAACTACTATGTGTTTCGTAGTAATCATCAGCCGCATTATCTCTGGCTTGTTCACGTGTGTTTCGGTTTCCCCTTGGAGATCGCCTATGTTCTTTCCTTGCACGGGTTCGGTTCTGTTCCTGATCATGATGTTGTTGCATCTGTTGGTGAAGTATCTCCATCTTTTGATCCATCATCTAATCCATCTTAGTGGTTAAAGCTTCAATCAAAAGTTTGTTATTGTTGCTGTTGCTGGTTTCTTCTTCAATGCCCACCATTTTTCCTGAAACAAATCAACACCCCAATCACCAGTAACCAGTCCTAGAATTCGATTTATAGATCAGATTGCAACATGAAAATTTCTGGGTTACACAGGTTTTGTGGGTTACACAGGTTACACAGGTTTTGTGGGTTACGCGGGTTACACAGGTTTTGTGGGTTACGCGGGTTACGTGGGTTACGCAGGTTTTGTGGGTTACGCGGGTTACACAGGTTTTGTGGGTTATGCGGGTTACACAGGTTTTGTGGGTTACGGTCCTCGAGAAGTCGAAAAGACACAAACAGTTTCTGGATTATTTGATCAAGTTCTAACACCCTATAATTCGTTTTTAACTTGATCTAGAATAAACAAACGTATGAACATACAAGATCAAGGATTCAAATACTCAACTTTCAAAATGTGCTCTGATACCACTTAATACGAACTCCAAAGATTCAAACACTCTGAAATCTGTTGAGAAGATTGGATAGACTTGCAGCAACTGAACCGAAGCTCTGAAAGCAAGGAATGGATCGATTGGACACACAAAGGTTGCGGATAGCCTCTGATAATCCAGCCACTCTCGTCGTTGGATATTACGCACCAAAGAGAAGAATGGAAAATCTCATGGATATGACACACCAGGAGAATTGATCTAACTTGAAAAGGTTTTTGATTAAAAAGATAGATGAGTTCTCAACAGATATTACAAGGGAAATATAAAAGGAAAAGAGAGCAGATCACGAGACAAGCTCTCGAAAATTGTTTATGAAATTAAAGACATGTTTGAAAACATAAAACTGACTTTTCTTCTTCCCTTGTGGCGTGGCCTTAGTGTTTAAGGGCCTTGTGGCGTGGCCTGGGCTTCTAATTCAACAAATGGGCAATTATGGACTAAAACAATTGCCTCATTAAAAACCTTTTCAAGAAAACCCATTGAGACAAAACTTGACAAGGGAAAAAGAGTACAATTGAATCACTCACCCATTTGTTGAATTCAATTAGCTTGAATCAAAACCAGAGTGATTTGATTAGCTCTTTCTCCAAATTCCTCCAAATGATCTGATTGTTTTTGTATGTTGATAAGCAACCCTCCAACAGCTTGGTTGAACTTCTTGGCACGGGAACGAGTCATAGGTCCTGTTGGTGTAACAAATATCTCCTCGGCTCCAAGCTCCGGTTCTGCTCCTTGTTCAGCTCCAAGCTCTCCTTCTCCTTGCACGCCAAGCTTATCCATAGCTACAAGCTCATCCTCAGCTACTTGCTCATCCATGATCATATCAGTATGTGACCATTTGTACTCTTTTTTCTTTTCCTTGGTTTTATCCCAATGAGTTTTCCAGGAAAGGTTTTAATGAGACAAAGTGGATCACATTGCTACTAAGCCCATCAGAATCAGTTTGATCCATGAAGAGCAAAACGTGTGGAATGAACCTAGACGGTAGTCGAAGGGTCACTTTGACCAAAACGTGTGGAATGAAGAGTTCTTTGACTCCTCTTTATTTTTGGTCCTTACTGCATTTTTCTATGCTTCTTTTTCCCATAAAAACATTTAAATCACGTCTCTTTCATTCCTTTATGTATGCAAACTCAGTTTCAGTTTCAATAATCGATTTTCCTTTGTTTTCTGGGTTAGAATTCTCTTTGTTCTTTGCTAAGAGCATTTCCTGTCACTTGGTGCGTAATATCCAAGTAACATCCTCTTCTTTGCTGTTCTAGTGCGTCATATCTAGAGGCATTGAGGAGTGGGAATATCAGCAGACTTACACATCTGTTTTGCGACCCTTCAATCCATCAAATCACCCTTGTTTGCATCCTGCTTCTTGGTGTGAATCCTATCTTCATAATCCGGTTGAGTGATCCTTAAATCTGGACGTATCAAAGTGGTATTAGAGCCACTCAATCCGGTATCTTCACTTCAAAATCATCTTTTCATCTTTTCACAATTCTTTCTTCTTCTTTCTTACTGGATCTGAGCTGTTCTTTACCCCATAGTGATCGCTTCATTACATAAAAATTCAAAAAAAAAAACCAAAAAAAAAAAACTAGAAGTTTGAATCACGGCTGAAGAGAAATCCATGTGGGTGGTAGAAGAGAAAGCCTGCTGGCCGAAGAGAAAATCGGCCTTGGAACAGTTAAAACGGATCCCTCAAAACCTTTCATCTTCTACATTTTCTTTTTCCCTTGTTACTTGAAAATTCCATTGAGTTTGATTGGGATTTGTCTTTCTTAGAACCTTGGGAAGGAAATCTCTTGGATGACCACAAAAAAACTTTGAGAGAAACACTTGAGTGGGTGAGATTAAACACTTTGACACTGTGAGATCTTTTCTACTAATCCGTTTGTTTAAGTGTTTTCAGGGAAATCATGGAGTCTAGTGATGGTGAAAGACATAGCCCTGGAAATTCAATGGCCGGATTGTCTAAACTCTAGATGAAAGCTTTAAACGACCAAATGACTAATCTCATGAATGCAGGTTTGAACCAGATTCACCAGAGGCTTGATGAGATCCAGGCTAACCAACAAAACCAGCCTAGAGAAGCTCCAAGAAGAAACCGGCCAAGGAGAAATAACCAATTAGATGATGAGATTGATGAAGAGTACCTGTATGAGGATGATAGATCAATCAACAGACCAAGGAGACAAAATCGAGAACGAGGTGATGTTAATCCTTTTGCTGCTAGGAGAAATGAAAGGAACGATGATCTAGGAAATCTTAAGATTAAAATTCCCACTTTTTATGGTAAAAACGACCCAGATGCTTATGGGAAAGAAAAGTGGAGCTTATTTTTGATTGTCAAAAATTTTCAGAGCTTAAGAAAGTAAGGGTTGGCTGCTAATGAATTCTCTGGTTACGCTATTAATTGGTTTGATCAAGTTGTGACTCTTAGGAGGAGATCAGGTGGGAGGCCAATAGCTACTTGGGGTGAGCTCACAACACTGATGAGAAAGAGATTTGTACCGGTCCATTACCACAGAGAGCTTCACCAAAAGCTTAGGCGTTTGCTTCAAGGCACTAAGTCCGTGGAAGACTATTTCCAGGAGATGGAATCTCTCATGATCAAGGCAGATGTTGATGAATCCGTGGAGGCTACAATGGCCCCTTTCTTAGCTGGTCTCAACCGTGACATTCAGGACCGCATGGAGCTCCAGGAATACGAGAGTTTGGAGGAGATGCTACATAAGGCGGCCTTGATTGAGCAGCAGGCCAAGAGGAGGGGATTCTCAAAGTCCACTTTTGGCCCTAAGCCAACCTTTGCTCCAAAACCAAACTACAACGACAAAGGTAATTCTCCAGCTCGGTCAAATACCGTTTTTAAGACTAATGCTCTTGCTCATTTTGACAAAGGAAAGGCAGTGGAGACCAACAACCGAGCTAGAGACATCAGATGTTTTAAGTGTCAAGGACTTGGACACTATGCTAATAAGTGTCCGAATCAAAAGGTGATGATTCTCTTGGACAATGGTGAGGTGGAATCCGAGGAAGAGAAGGAAGAGAAGGAAGATCTCGGTCTTATCTTTGATGAGGAGCAAAGGGAGTTTGATTATCCAGCTCAAGGACAACTTCTAGTCACAAGAAGATCCCTAAGTGTCCAACCAAAGCCAAATGAATGAGAACAAAGGGAGACCTTTTTCACTCTAGATGTTTTGTTAATAATAACGTGTGTTCTCTTATTATTGATGGTGGCAGTTGTGCTAACGTTGCTAGTGACACTCTTGTCAAGAAATTGGGCTTGGAAGTGCGGCCTCATCCTCGTCCTTTTAAGCTGGAGTGGCTTAATGAGTCCAGGGAACAGCATGTAAAGGAGCAAGTCATAGTTTCTATAAAGATTGGGAGATATGAAGATCAGATTCTGTGCAATGTTCTTCGAATGGATGCTAGCCATATTTTGCTTGGCCGGCCATGGCAGTTTGACAAGAGAGCCATTCATGACGGCTACACCAACAGGCATTCTTTTGAGCACCAAGGGAAGAAGATCACTTTGGTGCCGTTGTCTCCATTAGAAGTGCATCAGGACCAGATTCAGCTCAAGAAAAACCGGGAAGCAACAAAAATGCCTGATGAGCCAAAGGTGAACCCCAAGATTTCTAACTTCTTGGTCAAGCAAAGTCAGGTAAGGAAATCATTGTTTTCTCAACAGCCTTTTCATTTGCTTGTTTACAAAGAATCATTAATGGCATCTTCTAACATTGCACCGAAGCTTCCGAGTAGTCTTAAAGATGTCTTGCAGGAATTTTCAGATGTTTTTCCTAAGGAGAATCCAAAGGAATTGCCACCGGTCCGAGGCATAGAACATCAGATCGATTTTATTCCAGGCGCCTGTCTTCCCAACCGGCCAGCTTACAAAACCAATCCGATGGAGACTAAAGAACTTCAGAAGCAGATTGATGAGCTACTTGACAATGGATATATTCAATAAAGCCTTAGTTCGTGTTCCGTGCCAGTACTACTCGTTCCAAAGAAAAATGGGACATGGCGCATGTGTGTGGACTGTCGGGCCATAAACAACATTACAGTAAAATATAGGAATCCCATCCCTAGGCTAGATGACATGTTAGATGATTTGCATGGTTCATATGTTTTCTCTAAAATTGACCTGAAAAGTGGCTATCACCAAATTCGCATGAAAGAAGGTGATGAGTGGAAGACTGCATTCAAAACAAAGCTAGGTTTGTATGAATGGCTTGTTATGCCTTTCGGTTTAACAAATGCACCTAGAACTTTTATGCGTCTCATGAATCATGTGTTAAGGTCTTTCATTGGTAATTTTGTGGTTGTATATTTTGATGACATTTTGATTTACAGCAAATCCCATGAAGAGCATGAACAACATTTGAAATCCGTGTTAGAGGTCCTTAGGAAAGAAAGGTTGTTTGCTAACTTTAAAAAGTGCTCTTTTGGAACGGATCATGTGGTTTTTCTAGGATTTGTTGTAGGTGCAAATAGAGTCTGAGTTGATGAGGATAAGATCAAGGCCATCCGTGATTGGCCTAGCCCTAAGACCATTGGAGAGGTAAGGAGTTTCCACGGCCTTGCCGGATTCTACAGGAGATTTGTGCCAAACTTCAGCACTATAGCAGCTCCTCTCACGGAGGTAATCAAGAAGAGTGTTGGATTTAAATGCGAGCAAGCTCAGGAGGAAGCTTTCCAAACACTTAAAGCTAAGTTGATCCAAGCACCTTTACTTTCTCTTCCTGATTTCTCTAAGACTTTTGAAATTGAATGCGATGTTTCAGGAGTTTGTATTCGTGCTATGTTAATGCAGGAAAAGAAGCCCATTGCCTATTTTAGTGAGAAACTCGGAGGCGCCATGCTCAACTATCCAACGTAGAACATGGTGACAAGAAACTTTATGCCTTGGTGAGAGCTCTCCAAACATGGTAGCATTACTTGTGGCCCAAGGAGTTTGTGATCCATATATATCATCAGTCACTAAAACATCTTAAGGGGCAGAACAAGTTGAACAAGAGGCATGCGCGCTGGGTTGAGTTTATTGAAACTTTCCCCTATGTTATCCGCTACAAACAAGGTAAGGAAAACGTGGTAGCTGATGCTCTATCACGAAGGTATGTGCTTCTCTCTGCTCTTGAAACAAAGTTGCTTGGGTTTGAATTCATTAAAGACTTGTATGAAACTGATGCGAATTTCAAACAGGTGTTTAGTAAGTCTTCTAAGGCTGCTTATGGGAAGTATTACCTTGTTCCTGGGTTTTTGTTCTTTGATAACCGTTTATGTGTTCCCCAATGCTCTTTAAGAGAGTTGTTTCTCAGGGAAGCCCACAGCGGTGGTCTTGTGGGGCATTTCGGTGTTAAGAAGACCCACCAGGTGTTGTATGAACACTTCTTCTGGCCAAGCATGATGAAAGATGTGGACAGGATATGCAGCCGGTGTGTGGTGTGAAAGCAAGCCAAGTCAAAATAGCAACCCCAAGGCTTGTATTCAGCTCTACCTATACCTTCTCATCCGTGGGTAGACATTAGCATGGACTTTGTCTTAGGCTTACCCAAATCTAGAGCTGGTAGGGATTCTATCTTTGTGGTGGTTGAAAGGTTCTCTAAAATGGCCCATTTCATCCCTTGCCATAAAACTGATAATGCTGTGCATGTTGCTGAACTTTTCTTTAGAGAAATTGTTAGGTTGCATGGAATGCCCAGAACCATAGTCTCAGATAGGGATACAAAGTTCCTTAGCTACTTTTGGAAGACTTTGTGGTCTAAGCTAGGAACTAGGCTGTTGTTTTCTACGACTTGTCACCCTCAGATAGACGGCCAAACAGAGGTTGTAAACCGCACATTGTCAGCCTTACTTAGGTCTCTAGTAAAAAAAACCTTAGGACTTGGGAAAAAAACTTGCCACATGTATAATTTGCATATAATCATTCAATGCATTGCGCAACTAAGTTTTCTCCTTTTGAGGTGGTCTATGGTTTCAACCCTATGTCTCCACTTGATCTTCTTCCTTTACCTGTGAGTGAAAGGGTTTGTACAGATGGCGAGAAGAAAGCGGAATCCATTAGGAAGTTGCATGAGAAGGTCCAGAGCAACATTGAGGCTAAGACCAAGATCTATGAAAAGAAGCAAGGTTGTGTTCCATGAGGGAGATCTTGTCTAGGTGCATCTAAGGAAGGAAAGGTTTCCGAACGAAAGGAAGACTAAGCTCATGCCACGCATTGATGGCCCATTCCCAATCATCCGGAAGATCAGTGACAATGCATACCAACTTGATTTGCAAGGTAAGTATAACGTCTCTTCTACTTTTAATGTTTCTGATCTCTCTCCTTTTGTGGCAGATGTTCCAGATTCGTGGACGAATCCTTTTCAAGAGGAGGGGAATGATACACCGCAGGATTCAGACATGGACCAGCATGATGCTTCAGGCAGGGATGGGATGGATCATAGAGTGCAGCTTGAACCAGAGCTTGAAGCCGAGGAGGACTTAGTTGTACCAGTTGGACCTATTACTCGAGCGAGAGCTAAAAGACTCAAGGAGGGGATTGGAGGATTACTTAAACAAATGCTTATTCAACCAGATCACTTGGGCTGGATTGGAGAAGACGTATCTCAAACCATTCTGGTTTTGATACAGGCCCGAGAAGATCACTAAAATAGGTATGTGACCATTTGTACTCTTTTTCTTTTTCCTTGGTTTTATCCCAATGGGTTTTCCAGGAAAGGTTTTAATGAGGCAAAGTGGATCACATTGCTACTAAACCCATCAGAATCAGTTTGATCCATGAAGAGCAAAACGTGTGGAATGAACCTAGACGGTAGTCGAAGGGTCACTTTGACCAAAACGTGTGGAATGAAGAGTTCTTTGACTTTTCTTTATTTTCGGTCCTTACGGCATTTTTCTATGCTTCTTTTTCCCATAAAAACATTTAAATCACTTCTCTTTCATTCCTTTATGTATGCAAACTCAGTTTCAGTTTCAATAATTGATTTTCCTTTGTTTTCTGGGTTAGAATTCTCTTTGTTCTTTGCTAAGAGCATTTCATGTCACTTGGTGCATAATATCCAAGTAACATCCTCTTATTTGATGTTCTAGTGCGTCATATCTAGAGGCATTGAGGAGTGGGAATATCAGCAGACTTGCACATCTGTTGTGCGACCCTTCAATCCATCAATTCACCCTTCTTTGCATCCTTCTTCTTGGTGTGAATCATATCTTCATAATCCGGTTGAGTGATCCTTAAATCTAAGCGTATCAGCTAACAAGGGCGAATTGATGGCTGCAAACAAAGGCACTTATGGGGCAGAAGAAAGAGAGGTGTGGGTCTGTGAGCATTGCAAGAAGAAGGGACATCTCAAGAACAAATGCTGGATACTATACCCTCATCTCAAGCCTAATCGTGGGAGAGACCAAAGGAAACCGAGAGCCAAAGCAGCTACAAGCTCACATGAAGCTGCTGGGTCATCAATTCAGCCAAATGACAGTGAAGGAGCAGCCATGAGAGCTTCAGCTGAGTATGTGAAGAAATCCGACCTTGACATCCTCATCAAAGCCCTTAAAGAATCTGGTAACCCAATACGGGCCTTTAGCCTTAATGCATTGCGTAAATATGACCTAAGTAGTGTTGCTAATCATATTTTAAGTGATAAACCTCTAATCGTTGATTCTGGTGCAAGCCATTATATGATTAGTGACATTAAACCGGCTTTAGGGAATGTAATTATTGCAAATGGTGAAAAGTTTAAGATTGAAGGGATTGGGAACCTTAAGTTGTTTGATAAAGAATCTAAGGCCTTTTATATGCCAGCTTCACGTCGAATCTGTTATCTATTAAGAAAGCAACTTCTGATTTAAATTGTTATGCAATATTCAGTCCTAATGAAGTCTTTTTTCAGGATATTGAATCGAGTAAGCTCTTTGGGCAAGGAACAACTAAGAATGGTCTTTATGTTCTTGAAGACACTAAACCATCATCTTTATCTAATGCTTTTGTGTTTACTTCTGCTCTTGATAATAAAGCATTGTGGCATGCTAGATTAGGCCACCCTTATCATAGAGCTTTAAATTTGATGTTACCAAATGTTAAGTTTGAGAATAATGCTTGTGAAGCGTGTATTTTGGGGAAACATTGCAAAACTGTTTTTCCCAAATCATCTATTATTTATGGAAAATGTTTTGATCTAATTCATTCTGATGTTTGGACTTCTCCCTGCATGTCTAGAGAAAACCATAAGTATTTTGTTACTTTCATTGATGAAAAATCAAAATACACTTGGATAACATTGTTGCCTTCAAAGGATAGAGTCTTAGAGGCGTTTATTAACTTTCAAAACTATTTGACTAACCACTATAATGCTAAGATCAAAGTTTTGAGATCAGATAATGCAGGGGAGTACACTAGTCAAGCATTCAAACAACATTTGTACAAATACGGCATTGTGCATCAAACAAGCTGTCCCTATACTCCTCAGCAAAATGGGGTTGCTGAACGGAAAAACAAGCACCTTATGGAAGTAGCCCGGTCCTTGATATTCCGTATGAACGTACCTAAGAGATTTTGGGGGGGATGCTGTGGTCACGACCTGTTATTTGATTAACAGGCTGCCCACTAAAGTCCTTCAAGATGTCTCTTCATTTGAGGTATTAATTCTGTCCAAACCTTCAATTGATTACCTAAAAGTGTTTGGTTGTGTTTGCATTGTTTTAATACCAGGAGAACAAAGGAACAAACTTGATGAAAAGAGCACAAAAGGCATGTTCATTGGCTACTCTATCAATAAAAAGGGTTATAAGTGCAACATTCCGGAGACAAGAAGAGTTTTGGTTTCCAGAGATGTCAAGTTCATTGAGACAAGGGGGTTTTACGAAGAAAGGAATTGGGAGAACTTGAAGGATTTATCTCACTCAACCTCTGATCGAGCTGCCACTCTTCGAACTCCTGCCCCAACGGCCACTGAAACGGAAGTCCAGAATGACGAAATGGGAGAGGAGAACATGGAAGAAATACACGACATCTCCCCACAGCAACCTGGACTGGATACTCATGCACTACCGCATCCGTGTTAGCCACGACAGCCGTACTCCAGTCCGTGACAGCCGCATTCAAGCCCGCTGCAGCCGCATCCGAATACGAGGCAGCCACATCCTATTCCTAACCGTCATGATCTCTAGCTGCAACCTGTGTCAAAACAACCAGTTGCTCCCCTAATTAGTGAACCAGTCCTCCGCAGAAGCAATAGGATAAGGCAGCCCGCATCAAATTGGATCAACACAAGGGTGTATTATAACAACCAGGCTGTTGCTCATCCAATGCAGGCGGTTTGTTCATTAGCTCATGTTCTGGAGGAGTATCAAGTCTTCATTAGAGTTCTGGACAAAGAAGAGATTCCAAAAACGTATGAGGAGGCAACGGAGCTCAAGGTTTGGCATGATGCAGTTGGTGATGAGAAACAAGCAATGGAAAGAAACCACACTTGGGATGAGGCTAATCTCCCAAGGAAGAAGAAGACAGTGAGTTCCATATGGGTCTTTACTATCAAATATCATAGCGATGGAGAGATAGAAAGGCACAAGGCAAGGCTGGTGGCTAGGGGTTTTACCCAAACGTACGGTGAAGACTATAGAGAGACCTTTGCTCCGGTGGCTAAGCTTCACACCATCAGATTTGTGTTATCCCTTGCTACAAATTTGGAATGGGAGCTATGGCAGATGGATGTGAAGAATGCATTTCTTCAAGGGGAGTTAGAAGAAGAGGTTTACATGACTCCTCCACCAGGCGTGTTTGTTACCCCAGGCAAAGTGCTACAATTGAGAAAAGCAATCTACGGTCTAAAACAATCACCTAGAGCATGGTACCGGAAGTTGAGCATCACTCTCTTAGACCGTGGATTTAGAAGATTAGAGGCTGATCACACCCTCTTCACCCTTCAAAGCCAAACAGGTATTATAGTCATTCTCATATATGTGGATGATATAATCATCTCTGGGAATGATAAGGTTGGTATTCAATACACTAAAGATTACTTAAAATCAGTCTTTTATTTCAAAGACCTTGGGGAACTAAGGTACTTCCTTGGGATTGAAGTGTGTAGATCAAAGGAAGGTCTCTTCTTATCCCAAAGGAAGTACATTCGTGATCTTGTGAATGAAACAGGTTTGATGGATGCAAAACCAGCAAGAACACCATTGGAGGATGCATATAAAGCTAACCAATAGGGGGAGAATGAAGATAACCTCTTTGAGGATGCAAAGCTCTACGGGTGCTTGGTTGGTAAGCTTATATATCTTACAATAACTCGTCCCGACTTGTGTTTTGCTGTGAACCAGGCGAGCCAACATATGCAAGCTCCAAGACAGTCCCATTGGAAGATGGTGAACCGGATTCTAAGATACATCAAGGGAACTTCGGAAACAAGATATCTGGATGGGTTGCAATGGAAGCTCAGAGATAGTGGGTTATTGCGATGCTGATTGGGCTGGTGATAGAGTAGATAGAAGATCCACTACAAGCTATTGGGGGTAACTTAGTTACATGGAAGAGCAAGAAGCAGAAGGTGGTGGCCTGTTCGAGTGCTGAAGCTGAATATAGAGCAAGGAGAAGACTTACAGCTGAACTGATGTGGTTGAAGATGCTCCTCACAGATTTGGGCATAGAAACCTCAAAACCAATCACCATGCACTGTGACAATCAATCCGCAATCCACATTGCGTCAAACCCAGTGTTCCACGAAAGAACAACGCATATAGAGGTGGACTGCCACAAGGTCAGGGAGCAAATGGAGTTAGGAGTAATTCTACCTTGCTATACGAGAAGCTCGGATCAGTTGGCGAATATATTCACCAAGGCAATAAGCTTGAAGACGTGTGAGTTTATATGTGAGAATATGGGTCTCATAAGTCTTACAAGTTGAAAATCCTCTAAGTAAAGAGATCACACTCTTTTTCCCTAAGTGCGGTTTTATCCCATTGGGTTTTCCACACTTACGTTTTTAATGTTGTGAGTTTCTTAGCTTCAAAGCTAAGTCTCAAGCTTCCTTATGACTTAGCTTGAGGGGGAGTGTTAAACCGGATCAATACGGACTGTACCGTACACAAGTACAAGGTACAAACGTACAAGGTACAAGAAGGTAGACAAGTACAAAGGCATAATCTGATCAGATTGTGGTCTAATCCATCCACCAACCTTTGGGAACACAACAAGTGGTCACTACACAACAAACCCTCTTACAAGTGGTCACTACATAGTTGGGACCACACATGGACGGCTGAGATTGCATTAAGCTTGAACAGATATAGCGTATGGAGCATGGACGGCCATGATCATATGACCGTTGTATATAGATAAGTTCTGGTCTGCTTTTACATGTGTATATATATATGAGCAACCTTGTAATGATGTTAATCAATTGATTCAATCAGTTCATAATCTTTCATTCTCTCCATACTCTCTAAATCTCTCTTAATCTACCTTATACATTCCGCATAATTCTTAAACAAAGTAGCTCCTCCAAGCTTCTCCCTAAAGAATGCTATAGGGTTCTTCTCCCGTATAAGCACAACACCTACACCAACACCAGATGCGTCACCTTCTATTTCAAAAGTTTTAGAAAAATCAGGAAGAGAGAACTTGTGAGTTAGTAAGTTTCTCATTTAAAGCTTGGAATGCTTCTTCCTGTGCTTGTTCCTATTAAACCATCAAATACGTTTAGTACGTATCCATAGCCTATCCGTATCTATACAGAAAGGACCGTATCTGTTGGGAGTGTTTGGGACCACTTTGGGACTGTTTGGGACCACCTAGTCACGTCACTATCAGCCCTTAGGACCACTTCTCACTTGTATGTTAACAGAAGTTGAATTGGACGCGTAGGATTAAACCAGCCATATGAACGGCTTAGATCACCTAGCCGTTAGGCTCTAATGACCGTTGGAGGTCTGTTCAAATGTGTATAAATATGTTCTTGTTGTAATGAAATGAACTAAGGAGGATTCCTCACTTCTAAAATCGGTTTCTCTCATTCTCCAATTCTCTCATTCTCTCTTTGATAATATCCGCTTATTCTAATAATTCTAACATGGTATCAGAGCATTAAGCTCCACAACTCTATATTCTTTACACTCTCATTCAAATTCTAGTCCACATACTTGTCCCCTTTCGCTTTTATATTCGATTTCATTCTGATTTCTAAAATTTCATCAAAAACATCTCAAAACCTACATTTTAGCTGCTGGAAATCTCAATCATGGAGAACTCAAGGCCAGTAGCTATTCCAGTTACTCTCAAAGGTATAAACTACCTACTTTGGTCAAGAACGACCCAAGACAGCTTTGTGCAGCCGTGGGCTTTCGAATCACCTCATCAAGAGTGAAGTCCCGAAGGTGACGGTTGAGAAAGAACGCAAGAATGTGGTTCTTGATGGTGACAAAAACCAGTGGTTCCAAGAGGATCAATTGGTGCTCGCCATCATTCAAAACTCACTTGAAGCCTCTCTCCTTGAAGCATACTCCTACTGTGAGACGGCTAAGGAGCTTTGGGACACCCTACAAAAGGTGTTCGGCAACACATCTAACTTGAGCCGTGTCTTCGAGGTCAAGAAAGCCATTTATGAACTCCATCAAGAAGACATGGATTTTACGCAACATTTTGGGAAGTATAGATCGCTTTGGGTTGAACTCGACATGTTACGGCCAAGCTCTATTTATCCAGAGGTGCTACATGAGAGGCGTGAGCAAGATAAGGTCTTTGGCCTACTCATAACCCTCAATCCGAGCTACAATGACCTCATCAAGCATATACTATGCGCAAACAAGCTGCCGAGTCTTGAAGAGGTGTGTGCGCAAATCCAAAAGGAGGAGGGCTCTCTAGGCCTATTCGGTGGAAAGAAAAAACTCATCACGGCAAACAAAGGAGTGTACAAACCCGAAGACCGAAAAGGTTTAGTATGTGACCATTGCAAGAAGAAAGGTCATTCCAAGGACAAATGTTGGATTTTGCATCCACATCTCAAACCAAACAAGTTCAAGGGGCAAAGGGTAAACGTAGCCCATGAACTGATGGAGGAGTCAAGACAAACCGGAACGTCTACAAATGGCAATGGCATTGGAAATGCAGTAGCCGGAGAGTTCGTAAGGAAAGCCAACTTAGACGCTCTCATCAAAGCCATTGGCTCCCTAAAAGAATCTGGTACCAACTTCTATGCTCACAATCCTATAGATTCTATTGTTGTAGACTCGGGTGCATCTCACCACATAATTAGTAATGCGTAGGTACTTAACAACACAGAATCGGCTCTAGGAAATGTGATTATTGCGAATGGTACCAAAATCCCGATTAAAGGTGTTGGAAACCTCAAATTGTTTGACAAAGAATCTAGAGCATTCTACATGCCCACATTTACATCAAACTTGTTATCGGTTAAAAGAGCCACTTCGGACTTGAATTGTCTCGCTATTTTTAGTCCTAACGATGTAAATCTTAAGGATATTGAGACTCATAAGGTGATCGGGAAAGGAGGGGTCAAGGATGATTTATATGTGCTTGAAGACAAGTCATCCATTCCCTCATTATCATGCCCGTTTAGTGTTTCTGATATTAGTAGTGATATTTGGCATGATAGACTAGGACACCCTCACTCGCGTGCATTAAGTTTACTGTTTCCTAGAATTGTTTTTAAAAATGATGAATGTGAAGCTTGCATACTTGGTAAACATTGTAAATTGGTGTTTCCCAAGTCTTCTACGATATATGAAAATTGCTTTGATTTAGTACATTCAAAATACTTATGTATTTTGTCACATTCATTGATGAAAAGTCTAACTATACGTGGGTAACATTATTGCTATCGAAGGATAGAGATCTTGAGGCATTTACTAATTTTCGAACATATGTTACTAACCTTTATCATGCTAAGATTAAAATTTTTTGAAGTGACAATGGTGGTGAATACACGAGCAATGCGTTCACAAAACTCTTAGCAAAACACGAAATCATTCATCAAATAAGTTGGCCATATAAGCCGCAACAAAATGGAGTAGCCGAGAGGAAAAATAGACACTTGATGGAAGTGGCACGATCCATGATGTTTCACAACAATGTCCCGAAGAAATTTTGGAGTGATGCATTGATGTCAGCATGCTATCTCGTTAACCGCATTCCTACAAAGATTCTCAACGACATATCTCCATTCGAGGTATTAAATATAACTCAACCATCTCTTAATCACTTACGTGTATTTGGATGTGTGTGTTTTGTGTTAATACCAGGAGAACAAAGAAATAAGCTTGAAACCAAAAGTGTGAAGGCCATGTTTATCGGGTATTCCTCAACACAAAAGGGATACAAGTGTTATCTTCCGGAAACAAGAAAGGTACTTGTGTCAAAGGATGTGAAGTTTTTGGGGAGTAAGGGGTACTACGAAGAAAGGAATTGGGATAACTTGAGATCTCTCTCTCATACCTCCTCGGACCGCAGCACTACTCTTAGACGCATCTTGGAAGCACTCGGCAACCTGCCTGCCGCACCGACACGGCAGCCTCACCGACGAGGCAGCCTCACCCAATGCGGCAGTCTCACCTTGATGCAGCAGCCTCACATGATGCGGTTAACCCACTTCCTGATGCGGCAGCCTTATGCCCAGGTGCAGCAGCCTGATGCCCAGATGCGACAGCCTCAGCTCCTATGGCAGCCTCTCCGGAGACTTCTCCGGTGGTCACTCCTCTTGATCATGAGGGGGGCAGTGTAATTATTCCTAAAACCGAACAAGCAGGCACACATGTTCAAGAAAAGCAACCACAACCGGGTCAAAGAAGGAGTACACGGCAGTCACAACCACAACCGCAATGCGGTAGCTCACACGGCAAATGTTTCCCGCATCGAATTGGAAGAACACACGACTCTACTGCAAAAGCAATGCGGTAGCTCACCTAATCCAAGCCGTAGCAATCTGGTTCATATTCCCCAAGAGCATGTAGTTTTCATGGGTCAACTCGATCAAGAATATATCCTAGCAAACTATGAGGATGCAAACGAGCACAAAGTGTGGAGAGAAGCCGTAGGTGAAGAATGCAAAGCTATGGAACTAAACAACACTTGGGATGAAGTCGATCTACCTAAAGGGAAGAAAGTAGTGAGTTCAAATGGGTATTCACGATCAAATATCTCAGCAGTGGCGAGATAGAAAGGTACAAGGCGAGACTAGTAGCACGGGGATTCACCCAAACATACGGAGAAGACTACAAGGATACGTTTGCTCCGGTGGCCAAGTTACACACCGTAAGGATCATCCTATCTTTAGCCGCAAACTTAGAGTGGGACCTATGGCAAATGGATGTCAAGAACACTTTCCTTCAAGGAGAACTAGAGGATGAAGTGTACATGACACCTCCACCGGGACTTGAGGACTCAATCGCACCCGGGAAAGTTCTACGACTACGAAAGGCAATCTACGGATTAAAGCAATCACCGAGAGCTTGGTATCACAAATTGAGCATGACATTGCGAGATAGAGGATTCAAGAGGTCGGAATCAGATCATACACTATTCACCTTAAACGGCCAAGAAGGTATCATGGTTATTCTAATCTATGTAGATAATATCATCATCTCCGGGAATGACAAGGTAGGGATCCAAAACACTAAATCATATCTTAAATCCGTATTTGAGATCAAAGACCTTGGTGAACTAAAGTATTTCCTAGGAATCGAAGTGTGTCGCTCTACGGAGGGACTCTTCGTATCACAAAGGAAATACAGCCATGATTTATTGAGTGAAACAGGAAAGTTGGATGTAAAACCAGCCAAAACTCCCTTAGAAGAAGGCTACAAAGTGGAACGAGAGGGGGGAGATAGGAGACTGTCCATTTGATGAAGTCAAACAATACCAAAAGTTGGTAGGTAAACTTATATACCTAACAATTACGAGACCCGACTTGTGTTTTGTAGTAAACCAGGTGAGTCAACACATGCAAGCTCCAAAGGTGTACCATTGGAACATGATAGACTACATCCTAAGGTTTCTCAAGGGAACCCCGAGTCATGGCATATGGATGGGCCGTATTGAGAGCTCGAAAATAGTTGGATATTGCGATGCTCATTGGGCCGGCGATCGAAGGGATAGAAGATCTACTACGGGCTATTGTACATTCATCAAAGGAAATTTAGTCACTTGGAAGACCAAGAAGCAAAAGGTGGTAGCATGTTCGAGTGCCGAGACAGAGTATAGGGCAATGAAGAAGCTCACAAATGAGCTCACTTGGATCAAGGCCATTCTCAAAGACTTGGAAATCAAATCGCAAGATCCAATTACAATGCACTGTGACAACCAAGCCGCCATTCACATTGCTTCTAATTCGGTGTTTCATGAACGCACTAAGCACATTGAGGTGGATTGTCATAAGGTGCGTCAAGCCGTAGAACAAGGGCTGATCTTGCCGTGCTACACAAAGAGCTCCGATCAACTAGTGGACATATACACAAAAGCCACAAGTCTAAAGGTGTGTGAGTTCATACTTTTAGAGCTCGGAATTATAGAGATCAAGTAGCCGTGGAGCTCATACTCTTTTTCCTTCAATGTGGTTTTGTCCCACGTGGTTTTCCACACTAAGGTTTTAATGAGGTGAATTTCACGGTTCCAAGCTTATCTCTATAGTTAAGCTTGAGGGGGAGTATTAAACCATCAAATATGTTTAGTACGTATTTGTAGCGTATCCGTATCTATACGGAATGGACCGTATCTGTTGGGAGTGTTTGGGACCACTTTGGGACTGTTTGGGACCACCTAGTCACGTCATTATCAGCCCTTAGGACCACTTCTCACTTGTATGTTAACAGAAGTTGAATTGGACGCCTAGGATTAAACCAGCCATATGAACGGCTTATATCACCTAGCCGTTAGGCTCTAATGACCGTTGGAGGTCTGTCAAATGTGTATAAATATGTTCTTGTTGTAATGAAATAAACTAAGGAGGATTCCTCACTTCTAAAATTTGTTTCTCTCATTCTCCAATTCTCTCATTCTCTCTTTGATAATCTAACACTTCTAACAGTATCAGCGTGCTATCTGATCAACCGAACCCCAACCAAAGTTCTCAATGATCAGTCTCCATTTGAGGTAATCCATAACACTAAACCAACATTTAATCACTTACGTGTGTTCGGTTGTGTGTGTTTTGTGTTGTTACCAGGTGAACAAAGAAAAAAGCTTGATCCAAAGAGTGTAAAAGGCATGTTTATCGGATACTCACCAAATCAGAAGGGCTACAAATGCTATATACCTGAAACTCGGGGAGTTGTGGTATCTCGGGATGTAAAGTTTGTGGAGGACTAGGGCTTCTATGAAAAGAAGAATTGGGAAGATCTTAAAGACTTAGCAAGCACACCGTCTGACCATGCAATCAATCTGACCGCAAACAACCAATCAACCGATGGAGTCATAACCCCAAATCAAAAAGAGGGCATCCTGGATAATCAAACAGAAAGTAGGAGTGGAATGGAGCATGTTACAATGGAGGATACTGAACCAGTCATGGAACCAAGTGAGGAATCATCCCACTATGATCATGAGGGGGGAAATGAAACAGAAATTGTTCACGATCAAGTGGATAATGACCAAGTGGATGATCAAGCTGAAAGTATGAGTGAGCCACAGCAGCAGCTAAGAAGAAGTACTAATGATCAGCAGCCGCAGCAGCAGCAACTAAGGAGAAGTACTAGGCATAAATCATCTCCTTCAACATGGAAGAACAAACAGGTTTACTACAACTGCAATGCGGTGGCTCACCCGATTCAAGTTGTGTGAAATATAGAAAGATTCTATATTTGTTGTTGTTTGTAGGTTCTCAAAAATGGTGCATTTCATTGTTTGTAATAAGACTAATGATGCATTGCATGTGTCTAACCTGTTTTTTAAAGAGATTGTGCGTTTGCATGGAATGCCTAAGTCTATTGTGTCTGATAGAGATACTAAGTTCCTTAGCTACTTTTGGAAAACTTTGTGGTCTAAGCTAGGAACTAAGCTTCTGTTTTCTACTACTTGTCATCCGCAGACTGATGGTCAGCCCGAATGTTAAACCGGATCAGTAAGGATTTGGTTGGCCTTGTACAACCCGTCGTACGGACAGTACCGTACACAAGTACAATGTACAAGGTGCAAAGTACAAAGTACAAGGTACACAAGTACAAGGTTGTACAATCTGATCAAATGTGGTCCAAACTATCCACCACCCATTGGGACCACATCAAGTGGTCACTACACAACAAATCATCTTACAACACAGTTGGGACCACACATGGACGGCTGAGATCGCATTCAACTTGAACAAATGGAGCGTAGGGGAATAAACGGCCATGATCACATAACCGTTGTACATAGATCAATTCTGGTCATATTTTACATGTATATATATATTTGCATCCTTGTAATGAAGTTAATCAATTGAATCAATCAGTTCATAATCTCTACTTACACACGTAGAGAATAGAGCAGGAGAAAGAGATGCTTGTCAAACCTCCCTGGTTTTGATTCAAGCTATATAGTTCTAACAAATGGTGAACAATTATACTCTTTTTCCCTTGACAAGTTTTGTCCCACTGGGTTTTCTTGTCAAGGTTTTAATGAGGTAGTTGTTCATCTCACTAGCCCCATTTGTTGAACCAAGATCGTCCAGAAGCTTCATTACCATTGGCTGCCTCTTTTATTGTAACCTATGATATTTTTAAGCCTATGTTATGTTTTTATTTATATTTTGGGCCTTAAAAACGTGTAATAGGGTTTCTCATTGAGTTTCCTATTTAAACCCTTGTAAACCTACAGTTTAATCTATCTAGCCTTTTATTCTCAAACTCTTTTCTAAGACTAGATCAAAACATGTAAATCAGAGGAGTTTCATTCCCTTTGTGCGACCTATCGATCCACTGGTGAATCTAAGGAGTTCTGCAGCCTTAGTGTGACCAAATCAATCCATTGTTACTTGAATGCATTCGTTCTATCTCATCACCTAACGATTTCATCTCTGCTAGCTTCTCAAGTGACGATTTTGGAGGAAAGTTCATATTAAGTGGTATCAGAGCCACTTTAGAAGCTAAGTACTCTCAGAGAATGTGTTTTTATGCTTGTTTATCAGTCTGTTTCGTGTGGATCTAAGTGTTCTGCGTTTTCTTTCATTTTGTGTCCTTTGACATTCTAGAACTGCACAAATCTGAATTTTTTTCACCATTTCGTGTTATTTGCATTGTGTTCTTGTTAATTTGAGCTGATCTATGTGTTCTACAACCGATTTGTGTTCGATCTAGTGCTATATGACTTGTACTGATTGCGTTTTCGCACAGACCTTGTTCTACACAATCTGAATTCTGAATTCGTGTTGTTTGTCTCTTTAACTTCTCAAAACTGCACCAATTTGTGTTGTTACTTGTTCTAGAGTAAAATCGTGTTTGCTGTTCTTTTACAGTCTGAAATTTCAATTTTTGCTTGAAGAACTTCTAACTGTGTGTTTTGTTAATTTGTTTCAGGCTCTACGACAAATTCAGAGGAGGAAGAGGAGATTAGTAACGACAGAAACAACAAAATCCTCATTGAAGCTATAACAAACAAAATGCAGAAGATTATGGATGATAGATTTGCTGCTCTTGAGGAAAGGGACAGAACCAGAACTGATACTAGGCCGAATCAAGGACAGAATGACCGGTTACTGATGCTGCATCAGATCAATATTATCAGAGGAGAAGTGACGCATCACGAGGTAGCCAGAGGAGAAACAGGCGTAATAGAACTCAAGATGATCTTCTGAGGGACAATCTCAAGGGTCTTAAGATCAATATCCCTCCATTTCATGGCAAAATCGATCCTGATGCTTACTTAGAATGGGAAAAGAAGATTGAGTTATTCTTCAATGTTCAGCAGTACACGGAGCATAATAGAGTCAAGATCGCTGCAACAGAATTTCATGATTATGCTTTGAGCTGGTGGGATTAGCTAGTCACGACCAGGAGAAGAAATCAAGAGCTACCGGTTAAAACTTGGGCAGAAATGAAAAGTCTGATGAGAAAAAGGTTTGTACCTAGTCATTATCACAGAGAGCTGCATCAGAAGCTGAGAAAACACACTCAAGGATCTCAGACAGTGGAGGAGTATTATCAGGAGATGGAAGTGTTGATGCTGCGAGCTAACATAGCAGAGGATCAAGAAGCTACAATGTCACGGTTTCTAGGGGGATTGAACCAAGAAATTCAAGACAGATTAGAAACTGAACATTACATGGAGCTTGAGGAGATGTTACACAAAGCTATTATGTTTGAACAACAAATTAAAAGAAAAAGAGCTTCACATTCTAGCTATGGTCATAACTCTTCATACACACGGCCAGGTTACTCTAAAGAGGACAGGAACTCTTCTACTAAAGAATTCAAGCCTTTGATGCGACTAAAGCTACTACCTCAGCACCTGCAGACTACAAAGGAAAAGCCAAAGAA
Source organism: Arabis hirsuta (assembly GCA_964056655.1). NCBI lineage: Eukaryota > Viridiplantae > Streptophyta > Magnoliopsida > Brassicales > Brassicaceae > Arabis > Arabis hirsuta. Next base: position 17,216,652 of record OZ053304.1, read on the forward strand.
GGTGTTGTTCGATCTAGAGATGTCAGCTGCTTCAAATGCCATGGAAAAGGGCATTATGCAAATGAGTGTTCTAACAAGCATGTGATGATCCTTTTAGAAAGTGGTGAAGTAGAATCTGCTGACAAGTATCCAGAGGCTTCTAGTGAGGATGAGCAGGAGATCTTACCCATTAAAGGGGACTTATTAGTGGCCAGAAGAACTCTAAGTGTGCAGAACAAGACTCAGGAGCAGGAACAAAGAGAGAATCTGTTTCACACAAGATGTAATGTCCAAGGTAAAGTCTGTAGCTTGATCATCGATGGGGGTAGTTGTACTAATGTGGCTAGTGATATTATGGTCAAGAAACTTGGTTTGCAGAGTACAAAGCATCCAACACCTTATAAGCTTCAGTGGCTTAATGATAGTGGTGAAATGAGTGTCAGCAAGCAGGTTTTGGTTCCTATCTCTATTGGCAAGTATGAGGACGAGATTCTTTGTGATGTTCTTCCTATGGAAACCAGTCACATACTATTAGGACGCCCTTGGCAATCAGACAGAAAAGTTATACATGATGGCTTCTCAAATCGCTATACTTTTAAGTATAAAGCGAAGAAGACTACGAAACTATTTACGAAACTGCCATTAATGAGTTTTCCACCAAAACCGAATAAGTCTTCCACTCACGTGGTGATACAAGACTCGGTGGTGAGACTTGTATGGAGACAGAGATGGCAGATTCACAAGCTGGCGGTCGCTCTCTCTTGTGAAGAAAAATGATCAAAAAAGGGGATCCAACACGATGGCGGTCGCTTCTCTCGTGTGGGATCGATTCAGGCGAAATGTTGGCGGATTGAAGTGCACCACAGAGTAGGGATTAGTCTCTGATACAGCACATGATCTCAGCCTTGGTGAATTACACACACAAGACAAAGAACTGGGTTTCTTTCTTAAGAACACTCAAGAAGAAGAAATTCGGCGTTTTATTGATAATCAAAAGGTGTGGAACTACAATTGCTGCAGGGGGACTTTATAATAGTCCATCAGCTAGCCCTAGGGCCGAAATAACAAAGTAAAACACAACGATAAGCAAGCAAAACACAAAAATAAAGAAACGCAACGTTTTAGGCAATTGATGTGCATAAAACTTTCATGTAGGGTTTATGCAATTAGGTCTTTAAATTTATAACCCTATGGAACTGCAAGTGCACAGTTAAGACAATTGTAGTACTTAGGGGTCGATCCACTGAGGACTAAGTGATGAATGCGCTACAAACCTATATGATTCGGATTAAGCTAAGGAAAAATATTATTTGGTTTTGGGGTTTTATGGAAGCAAATAACAAAGCAATAAAAGTAAAAGGGATAGATATCAATTAAGATTAGAAATCAAACAGTTCATAAAACATATGCAAACACAAGCAATCGATTTAAGGTTTTAATACTAGTTGTTCTAGAACTCATATCACTAAGGTAAGGTCATCCCACTATCGTGAAGTAACTAACCATCTACGTTTTACACCCTAATAGACTCAACTATCGCAGGTTATTACAAGGTGAAAACATGCATTATTGGTCGAGATTGATTGTTCACTAAACTCCTTAACTAACCTTTCGAATTGTTAAGGTTTCTAGCTCATCGAATACTAGGTCTGGAGATATAACAAGCTTTTGGAAAGTATATCAACCTAAGATCAGTCCTTGGGTAGCTAAGCCAATTCACGCTTTGAGTATAAATAAAGATGAAGAATCAATTCTAGCATAAATCCCTAAACGATTAAATGCGTAAAAACATAGAATTAAGAGAATGAATAGAAATCAAATCAAAGCTATAACTCTAACATGTTTTGCAACACGTAGCAGCAAGAGTAAAGCACATAGACAGTATAATTCGTTGATCTATCTAAGCGTAAGGAATTATATCTCATCTCCTTGCAATAGGGCAAAGATCAACCTATCCTTAAAGGCTTCTAGAATCAAATAAACATGAAGAACAAGAGAAAAACGAAATACATTGTTTAGGTACTGATTTAGGCTGTTAAGACCGGCTGCTTGAGTTCCTAGAGAGGCTAAAAGCAAGTATATATAGGGGTTAAGGAGGCTTAAGTCGGTTAGGGCTTCTTCGGGCAATTACGTCTTTTCAGGTAAAAAACTGAGGCAATTTCGGTCAGGATAAGGATCAAGCTTCGTGACCGATATTGGAAGCTTCTAGGGAGCTTTTAGAAGGTCATACAAAGGCTGGATATCGGCCCATGGCCTGGCCCGGTGCTTGGCTCCATTTTGCACTAACTTCACTTCGAAGGCAGTTTGACATGTCCTCAGTGCTTCGGGTGTATCTTCTAAAACACAGCTCCAATTGATAAAAGTCCAACTCCATTGGAAAGCTAACTCAAAGGTATATCTCCACACCAAGTTTCATTAAATTTTCAAATGATTTGAGTCTCCGTTTGTTAGCAAACTTCTGGCATATGCGTTCTGTCCAGTAGGGGAATGTGCATTATCTTCAAGATAAAGTGACTTGGATTGGTTCCTTTGACTTGGATAAGTAGCTGCATCATAGATGATACTACTTTTGCTCCTTTTTACATCATTTTGATGATAAAACCTGTTAAGTCCTTAAAATCTACATATACGAGAAAACTACCTCTTTTGGCTCAAAAGCTTTATTAATATATATAAAAACCATACTAAAATAGATAGAAAAAGTGGTAAAATATAGGGTATATCAACTCTCCCAGACTTACCTTTTGCTTGTCCTCAAGCAAACAATAGTCAAAAATTGAGAAGAGGTTTGAAATTCTGAGGAACTCACATATCCTTTGGATCATTGCATCAAATTCTAAACCTGTAATCCACATTAAACAAGATTAGCTCATAGATGTTGTCATCTTCTTCCATCACGAATTTGCAACATAGCCATACTCTAAATCTTTGTCCCTGCAAAAATCTCAACTTCAAATCAATTGACTCTTTCTACTCTCTTAGATTTAATGAAAACTTGTCATCAAGAATATCATTCAAGGAAGACGGGCTAGGTATTGGGAAAGGCTCATTTTAGTGGTGAGGTTAAAAGTATTTAGGGTTACCATAGACTCCGGGTGCGAGATATTATGCAAAATCGCAAGAGAGAATGGACCTGTTGATGTCCACAATTTCCCAACCACTTCTTCACGTCTTTCTCCCCCAGACTTAGATTTTTCTCCAGGAATCACTTGAAATCTCTTCTACTCATCTCTTCTTTTGTATCATGACATTCTTTGGGTATTCTTTTGCCATAAGACTCTGAGAATTACCGTTTTCCTTTCCCTTAGATTTTATTATTTTTTTATTATTTTTTATTTATTTATTATTTAATTATTTATTATATATATATATATATATATATATATATATATATATATATATTTTCTTTTTCTTTTCCAAAGGGGGAAACGGTATCTTTTGATATAAGTCAAGTATAGGCACCAATTGTTACCATGTTTTACGCATCCAAGGAACGCCAAGCTCTTTGAAATTTGTTCTTTGTACTCCACCATTCTTTACCAAATCGTCGCATCTCTAGTGATTGGAAAATTGCGTCGATCCTTTTCTCTCCGACGTTTTTGCACATATCTGCAAGTATAAAACTGAAAGAGAATGCATGAGGTCTGAAAGAAGGTAAAGGGTTTTTAGGTAGGGTACCAACTAAAGATGAGCTGGCCATTCATGACAACAAAGAGTGGTAAAAGAGGATAAGATGTCATGAATGTGTGATTCGTTTCCTTGATCTAACATCCTTAATAAGAAATAGTCAAAAACCATATTAGTAGTCCAAATAGAGAGTCAAAATCATTTCCATCAAAAGTTGCAAGTAGAAATTTGAATGTGTGACGGGAGCTTCATCATGAGGTTTCTGAATCGATTGTCATGATCAAACCCTGCAACAATGGTTACATAGTCTTCAAAATCAAAACGTCAATCCTAGGAAAGTGTCATAATTCCTATCTTATTATTTTTATGAAAAACTTTTTTTTTTATTTGAAAATAAATTTTGAAAAATCCATTGAAAACATAAAAACCAAACACTAACAAACATGTTAGTAACAACAATCCCCCAGACTTAACTTACACCGTCCCCGCTATAAAATTAAATCAAATTAAGGGAGTAATGATGAAAATTTATTTGACTGAAGAATCAAAAAGATAGAGAATAGAATGATAGTACCGGTGAGCGTAGATAATTCCGGCAAAAATCTTAGGTTGTCGCGATCAATCTTAGATCTTCGTTGTTTTTGAGCATCGGGTATCCCGTATAAATCAAAACCATGCTTTGTATTTCCAATATCTTCTCTTTCTATCACATCTCGTTTGAATGGTGGATAATGCGTAAGACGATTGAATTGTGCGTCCACAATGGAATCACTTGAAAATCCTGTTTAAGAGCAACATATCCTTGCAAAAACACTTGAAATCACTCGTTAAATTCATCCTGGATCTTAGTATTCAATACAATTGTATTGAATTCCAAGTCCAAGGGAAAGAAAAATAGATATTAAACAAAAAGAAATCAAAATAATGAATCCAAATTGTGAAAAACTATCAATCTAGGTGAAATCAATGAATGAATATGTCAAGATGTGAAAATTATATTTAAAACCATTTAAATCTAACCAATTTGTTAATTTTAATGCAAAAAGTCATGAATCAAATAATACTCTTAATAATTAAATTAAGAATAGATAATGTGGAAAAATAATTCATGTTTATGCAAAAATAAATTGGTTCTTATTAATTATGTGTGAAAAATGATGTTAAAATAATTAAAAGAGTGAAAAAGGAAAAATTAACCTCTTTGGACCAAACGGTTAGGTGGTCGGCTCGGTGGTTCGAAACGGTGGTTCGGTGGACCATGGCTCGTGACTCCAGTGGTGTGGTTGTGATGGGGATGCGGTTCGGCCAAAACCGGTCTAGGTGTCGAGTGGCTAGTCGCGGTCAAGGACGGTCGAGTGGTGGCTCGGGTCCAAGGCGGTTCGGCACGAGACGGTGGTCGGATGAACTTGGAGTCGCGGGTCAAGGCATTATCGGTCGTGGTACCTGTCGGGATATCGGTCGGGTCAGTTGACCGATATCGGGACACGTAGTGTTGCGGGATGTGGGTCGCGGGATGTATGCGTCGTGGATCGTGTCGCGAGTTGGTGTCGTGTGTCGCATATCGGTCAGGGTACCGGTCGGTACCGCGGTCCGAAATCGGGACCGAAACTTACCATGGGTCGAGGCAGAAATTGCAGCAGGATTTGCGGTGGGGGTGCGGCAGGATTGCGGTGGGGGTGCCGTGGAACTGCCTCGTGGTAGGATGCGGTGAGATTGCGGCAGGGTCGCGGCATTTGTGCTCTAGTACCGGTCACGATTTCCGACCGGTACACGTGACCGGTATTTGGTCACTCGTACCGCGGGGTGATTGGGACGTGATACCGGTCGCAGTCGTGGATCGGTATTCAGTCCGGTATTGCCTCGGTCGCGGTAAGGTTTTCGTGTCGCGGTCTCTGCGTTTTTTTCGTCGAGCTTTTTCTTCGTCTATACTCATCGGAATTGAGATCCAAAAGATGATACGGACTCTTGAGAACGAGATCTTTCCAATGGTATGTAGATTATTGCCTGGTTCGTGGTGGCTTGAACTGTGAAAAAGCTTGAAGATGCGGCTTCGTAACCTTCCTTGACGGTCTTGTTCAATCGGTCATAACTTACTAACCGTAATAGCAAATCATGTTATGCTTTTTCCTATAGCTTCATAAGACTGTCTCCTTCGTGTATACCAAATTTCAAAAACGTCCGGGTTGATATTGAGCTCCAGTCATTCCATGAACAGAGCAAGTCGTGTTCGATCTCTTTCTTCATCGTTCTTCTCAAAAACACATTTGTTTGTATTTTAAAAACTTTTTGTAAAATCCTGAAAAATTCATAGATAGATAAAATAATGAATAACAATGTTGAAAAAAATAAACTTAAATCCAAAAACTTAGAATGATCAAAGCAATAAAATCAAAAACATAGGTATGGGTTGCCTCCCATAAAGCGCTTGTTTTAATTCGGATAGCTCGACTCCTTGGGTTTTTAGGGTGGTGGAAGGTCTTCTAAAGGCTTGAGGTTGCCTTTAGCATGTAAATGAGATCTCCTTAGGTCGTGTTCTCCATCTTCATCAAATTGGTTGGGCTCATTGATCAACACTTCTCTTTTCTACGAAGGAATGTATACTTCCACCGTTTCTTCGATTTTCGTTAAACAATCATCGAGTTGCTTCACACGGTTGGAGGTACTGATTGCTTCTCCTTTGAGGGCGGTTGTCTTTCCAATAAGATCATTAAAACGTCCAGCCAAAGAGAATTTAACATCCTCAATTGCTTGAGCATGGTGCGCTTGTTCTTTCGTAAGAACAAGTATCGTAGAGAATGCTTCTTGATGAGTAACGTTGGTCTCCTCCAATGCTTTCGTGGCTTTATGGGCTTTGACAGCAGTGATGTTGAGGCAAGTTGTAAGTTCTTCTAAGTTCCCATTAGAGCTTGTGGTCTCCGTTTAGAAATTCTCCCAAAGACTATCAAGGCTACGCTTGAAACCATGAAGTTTTCGTGCATCGTCGTGAAGATCTTGGGAATGTTTCTTTTGTACTTCTTCAAGGAGGGTTAAGCGTGAGGCATTCTCTTGGATTTGAGCAGCAAGGTTGTCAAATCTCTTTTCAAACGTTGAGAGTAAAGTGTCCAACTTATTGTTAATATCACAAAAAATTTGCTTGGCGGCTTCCATCTGGCAATGCAATAAGTCTTTTTCTTCATCTCCCCTAGGGTTTGAGAGGGGGCGGTGGTGGTACTGTGGTGATGGTGGCTGACGAATGTGATGAGGACGAGGACGACTTTCTCCTCCATAAGCTTCCCAAGGACAATACAACATTGGATTGTATCGGTTTTGGTGAGAAAGTGGCGGTTGATGAAATTCATGAGGCATGGGGATGTAATCTCCTTATTCTTCACGAGGGTAAGTGCTCGCCATTCTCTTTGGATTGTGATGCTTCATTGACGAATCTCTGAAACTCACAGAAATTAAAAACCAAAAACAAAAAGGAAAAATTAGAAAAAAAAATCGAACATAAGAAAAAAAAACAAACTTAGACTTAATCTTTATCAAAGATTTGTAGGCAATCAAACAAAAGTCCTTGGCAACGGTGCCAAAAAACTTGATTTGCATAAAACTTTCATGTAGGGTTTATGCAATTAGGTCTTTAAATTTATAACCCTATGGAACTGCAAGTGCACAGTTAAGACAATTGTAGTACTTAGGGGTCGATCCACTGAGGACTAAGTGATGAATGCGCTACAAACCTATATGATTCGGATTAAGCTAAGGAAAAATATTATTTGGTTTTGGGGTTTTATGGAAGCAAATAACAAAGCAATAAAAGTAAAAGGGATAGATATCAATTAAGATTAGAAATCAAACAGTTCATAAAACATATGCAAACACAAGCAATCGATTTAAGGTTTTAATACTAGTTGTTCTAGAACTCATATCACTAAGGTAAGGTCATCCCACTATCGTGAAGTAACTAACCATCTACGTTTTACACCCTAATAGACTCAACTATCGCAGGTTATTACAAGGTGAAAACATGCATTATTGGTCGAGATTGATTGTTCACTAAACTCCTTAACTAACCTTTCGAATTGTTAAGGTTTCTAGCTCATCGAATACTAGGTCCGGAGATATAACAAGCTTTTGGAAAGTATATCAACCTAAGATCAGTCCTTGGGTAGCTAAGCCAATTCACGCTTTGAGTATAAATAAAGATGAAGAATCAATTCTAGCATAAATCCCTAAACGATTAAATGCGTAAAAACATAGAATTAAGAGAATGAATAGAAATCAAATCAAAGCTATAACTCTAACATGTTTTGCAACACGTAGCAGCAAGAGTAAAGCACATAGACAGTATAATTCGTTGATCTATCTAAGCGTAAGGAATTATATCTCATCTCCTTGCAATAGGGCAAAGATCAACCTATCCTTAAAGGCTTCTAGAATCAAATAAACATGAAGAACAAGAGAAAAACGAAATACATTGTTTAGGTATTGATTTAGGCTGTTAAGACCGGCTGCTTGAGTTCCTAGAGAGGCTAAAAGCAAGTATATATAGGGGTTAAGGAGGCTTAAGTCGGTTAGGGCTTCTTCGGGCAATTACGTCTTTTCAGGTCAAAAACTGAGGCAATTTCGGTCAGGATAAGGATCAAGCTTCGTGACCGATATTGGAAGCTTCTAGGGAGCTTTTAGAAGGTCATACAAAGGCTGGATATCGGCCCATGGCCTGGCCCGGTGCTTGGCCCCATTTTGCACTAACTTCACTTCGAAGGCATTTTGACATGTCCTCAGTGTTTCGGGTGTATCTTCTAAAACACAGCTCCAATTGATAAAAGTCCAACTCCATTGGAAAGCTAACTCAAAGGTATATCTCAACACCAAGTTTCATTAAATTTTCAAATGATTTGAGTCTCCGTTTGTTAGCAAACTTCTGGCATATGCGTTATGTCCAATAGGGGAATGTGCATTATCTTCAAGATAAAGTGACTTGGATTGGTTCCTTTGACTTGGATAAGTAGCTGCATCATAGATGATACTCCTTTTGCTCCTTTTTACATCATTTTGATGATAAAACCTGTTAAGTCCTTAAAATCTACATATACGAGAAAACTACCTCTTTTGGCTCAAAAGCTTTATTAATATATATAAAAACCATACTAAAATAGATAGAAAAAGTGGTAAAATATAGGGTATATCAGCAATACATAATTCAAATAAGGAAATGAAATCTGCAGCCTTAATTCCTCTTTATGCAGGATCGTTTTGGTGAAGAACTAGCCGTTGGGAGGCTGTTTGACCCTGCAAAGGTCGAATAAATTGAATAGAACTTACCTGGATATTGTTTGAGACGAACTGGTGCTCCTTGGTCCATTTCATTCTCCACTCGTTTCTCTACTGGTTTCTTGGTGTAAAAGTCTTCTTGGAGTCCATCTTGAGCAGTTTGATCACCCTCTTGAAGTTCTTTCAAGTGTTGGTCTTATTCTGGACTCTCTTGATCAAGGCTCACTTCGTCAAAGGCTTCAGAAAGCTCTTCCTTGGCTATAGGGTCTCCGTTGGGATTATTTGTGTCCTCTAGCGTTAAAGAGTTCACAATGTCTTGTACATCTAAGTTAAACCTCTTCCTAAGCTGCTTGGACTTTGAACGTGTCATGGGACCTTCTCTAACTGCCGGCACCGGGTGTGGTTCATTGATTTGAGTGCTAAGGTCGATGTCTGCATCATTCCCTCCCTCTTCAAAAGGTTTTGGCCTCAAAACGGAATCTCCTGGATCATAAGCAGATAGGTCAGCAACATTAAATGTCTGAGAAATTTTAACCTCCTTTGGCAGCTCTAAACGGTAGGCATTGTCATTGATTTTGGCGAGGATCTTGAATGGACCGTCACCTCGCGGTGATAGCTTATACGCCCTTTGTTCAGGAATCCTTTCTGGCCTCATGTGTAACCAAACCCAATCTCCTGGCTCGAATAGAACTTCCTTTCTGCCGCGATCAGCCTTGCGTTTGTTCTCCTCAGCCTTTTTTCCAATTTCTCTTTCGCTTTGATGTGTAGCTTCTTGATGGCCTCTCCTCGGCTTAAGCCATCTTGATTAAGCTATTCAATCTGAGGCAAAGGTACAAGATCTATAGGAGACAAGGGGTTAATTCCGTAGACTATCTCAAAAGGAGATAGCTTGGTAGCCGAGTCAACAAATCAATTATAAGCAAACTCAATCAAAGGAATGCAATCAAGCCAAGTTTTCATATTTTTCCCAGTGGTGGCTCTAAGTAAAGTCGAGAGAGTGCGGTTTACCACTTCGGTTTGGCCATCTGTTTGAGGATGACATATTGTGGAAAACAGAAGTTTTGTACCTAACTTCCTCCAAATGGTTCTCCAAAAGTGACTTAGAAACTTGGTGTCACGATCAGAGACTATAGTTCTTGGGATTCCATGAAGGCGCACAACTTCCTTGAAGAACAAGTCTGCGGTTTGAGTTGCATCATTGGTCTTGTCACACGGAATGAAGTGAGCCATCTTGGAGAACCGATCCACTACAACAAGGATAGAGTTCTTGTGTCGAATCTTGGGTAATCCTAAGATAAAATCCATAGAAATATCTACCCAAGGGGCGTTAGGAATAGGCAAAGGTAGAAAAAGACCATGAGGATGTAACCTGGATTTGGCTTTGTGGCAAACAATGCAACGGCCACAAAATCTCTCAACGTCTTTCTTGAGGTGAGGCCAAAAGAAGTGCTCCATGATGATGGCCAAGGTCTTATCTGTCTTGAAATGACCCATTAAACCTCCTCCATGTGCCTCACTAAGTATCAAGTCTCTCATGGAACCTTGAGGAATGCACAACCTCTTGTCTTTAAACAGAAACCCATCTTGTAAGTAGAACGCCTTGTAGGCTCCTTGACCGCGTCCTTGGTAGCATTCACTGAATTCTGGATCATCTTTGTAGAGTTCTTTAATGTGTTCAAAACCCATCACCTTAGCCTCCATAGTGGCTATAAGAGTATATCTCCTTGATAAGGCATCAGCAACCACGCTTTCTTTGCCCTTCTTATATGTTATTACGTACGGAAATGTCTCAATAAACTCTAACCATTTGGCGTGCCTCCTCTTCCATGATGTCTGACCCTTGAGATGCTTGAGAGTCTCATGATCAGTGTGAATGATGAATTCCTTGGATAATAAGTAATGTTGCCATGTCTCTAGAGCTCGAACCAAAGCATAAAGTTCCTTGTCGTATGTTGGGTAATTCAGCACAGTTCCACTCAATTTCTCACTAAACAATGCTACGGGTCTCTTCCCCTGATGTAGAACAGCCCCAATCCCCAAATCAGAAGCGTCACATTCCACTTCAAACATGACATCAAAATCGGGTAAGGCCAAGACAGGCGCTTGTGTAAGCTTCTCTTTCAGAGTGTTGAAATATTGTTCTTGAGCTTCTCCCTATGAGAATGGTACATTCTTTTTTATCACAGCAATCATTGGTGTTGCCAACGTGCTGAAATCTTTAACAAATCTCCGGTAGAAGCTAGCTAATCCATGAAAACTTCGAACATGTCCTATTGTTGATGGGGTAGGCCATTCACGGATTGCTCTGATTTTTTCCTCATCTACCTGCAATCCCTGTTTACTTACTACAAAACCTAAGAACACACATTGATCAGTAGAAAATGTGCACTTCTTTAGGTTGGCATAAAGGCCTTCCTTTCGTAGTGTTTTCAGAACTAACTCCAAATGCCTAATATGATCAGAATAACACTTACTGTAAATGAGTATGTCATCAAAGTAGACAACAACAAATTTACCAATAAAGACCTTAGAACCTGGTTCATTAAACGCATGAAGGTGCTGGGTGCATTGGTTAGCCCAAATGGCATCACAAGCCATTCGTAGAGACCTTGCTTGGTCTTGAAGGCTGTTTTCCACTCGTCTCCTTCTCTCATTCTGACATGGTGGTAGCCACTCCTTAAGTCAACTTTTGTGAATATGGTAGCTCCACTTAGCTCATCCAGCATATTGTCTATCCTCGGTATCGGGTGCCGGTACTTGATAGTGATGTTGTTGATGGCTCGGCAGTCCACGCACATCCTCCAGGTGCCATTTTTCTTGGGAACCAATAAGATAGGCACTGCACACGGGCTGAGACTCTCTCTGATGTATCCCTTATCCATTAGATCACGTACTTGTTTCTCTAGCTCTTTAGACTCCTCCGGGTTCATTCTGTAAGCCAGTTTATTAGGTAGAGGTGAGCCTGGCACAAGATCAATTTGGTGCTCTATTCCGCGAATAGGAGGGAGCTCTGGTGGTATCTCCTCGGGAAACACGTCCTTGTATTGGTTTAGAACAGATTGGATCTCCGCGGGAAGCTCCATTTCGCCTAATTCAGAATTTAAACACTCTTTGAAAACCATTAGTAGCACACTGCCTTTGGCACTTATAGTTTTGCATATATTATTAGAATTAATGTAAAGATTAGAATTCCTTACCTCTTCCTCTTTGCTCATGTGTTTTTGTAACTCATTCACTTCTGAAGGGTTAAGAGGGGCAAGGTTATACTTACGGTCCTGATAAGTGAAGGAGTAATGGTTTGTGCGCCCATTGTGATTTGTAGCTTGATCGAACTGCCATGGCCTTCCAAGGAGAAGATGCCTAGCTTTCATTGGTACAACATCACAAATAACTTCATCTTGATACTTTCCCACACTGAATGGAACAGTTACTTGCTCATCAATCCTCAGCTCTGTATCATCATTAAGCCACCTAAGTTTGTATGGCCTCGGATGCTTGGTCTTTTGGAAACCTAATCTGTCCACCATGTACTTGCTAGCAACATTAGTACAAGATCCTCCATCTATAATCAGATTACATACCTTGTTCTTTATTGTGCATCGAGTGTGGAAAATGTTCTCCCTTTGAACTTTCTCCTCGGGGTTGACAAAGACACTTAGCATATGTCGGATCACAAGGAGTTCTCCGGTGTCTGGATACTCTACGTCTTCAGGATCATCTTGCTCTTCCTCTTCAAACTCGTCGTGTGACTCATATCCACCACTTGGAGTGATGATCATGACTCGTTGGTTTGGGCAGCCCCTAGCATAGTGTCCTCGGCCTTGACATTTAAAACAAGTAATGTCACGAGTACGGGATTGACTTTAGTTGGAAAACTTACCTTGTTCTTGTCGTGAGCTAGAGGGTTGTTCACTAGCTTTGCCTTTGAACATAGTTTCAGTCTCATTAGCTTTGCCTTTCTCCATAGCTTTGTTATTACTGGCTTGCCAAGGTTGTTGGTTTCGGTTTCGAGTAGACATAGAGGTCTTCTTCTTGTTTTGTTGTTCCACTTGTACAGTCAAGTGCAGCAACTCATGTAGACCGCTATACCTTGCCCTCTCCACCTTTCAAGCTATGCGATCATGAAGACCATCTACAAAATGAGCCATTAAGGCCTCCTCTGATTCTTCTATCTCCAGCGAGTTCATAAGCTTCTCAAATTCTTCAAAATACTCTTCCACTGTCCGGTTACCTTGTGCAAGCTTTCTGAACCGTTTTTGAAGGTCTCGGTGGTAGTGATCAGGGACATATCTCAACCATAAGAGATATTTCATATCAGATCATGTTTGTATGGGGCCAAAGAGTTGCCTCCTTCTCTCTGCAACAGTTCTGTCCCATGATGAAAGAGGTTTTAACCAGTTTCAAAAGATTATAACCTAGGTTCACTAATCCGATGTAGAATAGTGAGGTTCGGTAAGGGACCAGCAATACGCTCTAATTCTATGGAATACAATCTCAGCTAAGCAATTCAATTTGGGTTTGAATGTCACAAATTAACAAGTAAATAAAACGAAGCAAAAGGTAAAAGCGGTTGTAAACAATAATGGAAAAGCGTTAGGTCAGGGATAATTCTCAGGGATTCGAATATCAGGAACCAAGCAATTATTCAGGTACGCGATTACGACCAAGTCTCGAACTCAACCATAAATATAAGGAGATCCACTTTCGTGGCATCTACAACTTTAACAATCAATCTAACACCCTAACTGTCGTTGAGGTTACAAGGATTATCAAGCATTAAGCGATTAGGGTTGATATGTTCACGAGATGCCCTAACTTCAACTTTCGTTGGCTAAGGATCAAATCGCCCACCTAAGTCAATTCCAGCAATTTACAAACTTTTGATAAGTAAATTCAACCTAAAATCAAAGGCTAGGTGATCAATCTAACCTAGGCAATATGATCGACAATAGGTGGAGACTATTGAATGATTATTAAAAAACCTATTTATGCTTAGCTCATGAATCAAATCCCATCTAAAACCCTTAACTTAACAAGTGGATTACTCGCTCATGATCAAACAAGCAACAGCAGCAAGAGTCATGATAAACTGCATGAAATCGATATATAAAAGAGTAGGGTTTAAGAAAACTTCGATAAGTATTTGAAGACAAATCTCCAAGCTTATAAACTCTCTCAAAACAAGTGTATCTCTCTCTCTCTCTCTCTCTCTCTCTCTCTCTCGTTGTGTTCTCTCTCTGCTGCTGCCCTTCGTGATGTGTGTGGCGTGATTCTCCTCAAAAGATCCAGAGAAAAACATATTTAAAGGCCCACGGCGGCTGGCCCAAAATTAGGGTTGCAAAATTAGGGTTTTGCAAAAGGCCCATTAATGACTCTGCTGGGAGCAGGTGCTCCCTCTTTTGTACTAGGTGCTCCCTTTCTCCAGAATGTTTGAAAAGGGTCCAACTTCATTCCTTTTTAGCCAAATCCGATTGCAAGCTCCAGTCATTGCTTCCAGCCACTTTTGAACCTAGAATGACTCGATAGAGAGTGAAAGACTCGATAAAAGCCTACAAAACAAGGGTTAGAATGCGCCAAAAACGCATTATATCAATTCCCCCAGACTTAGATCTTTGTTTGTCCTCAAACAAATTCAAGACCAAGTGAAGGAGAAAGGTTTGAAAACGCGGAAACTCTTTTATCCTTAGTGAACCGAGTTTAAATCCTTCAATCTGCAGACCACATAATCCAGATTATGAATAACAAAGCATCACCAGAATTCCTCAACACATTTCTCAACCAAGTTCCATTTCCCAAACACAAACTCAACGCATTCAAAGTTGCGGGAGGGTCTCGCTAAAGGCACCATTTAGGGTAGATGACGCTAAAGGGTTTAAGGCCATTTAGAGGTGGAGTTCAAAGTGTTTAAGGGTTACCCGATGTTTCGTAGTGGATGCAGGATATTGCACAAAATTGCAAGAGAGAACGGGTACGTTGATATCCATATTCTCTAAACCACTCTTTCTTCTCCAAAGTCTTGACTCAATCAAACAAACCAAAAGATTCCTAATTCCCTACAAAGTCTTGACTCAATAAAACAAACCAAAAGAAAAACTCAAAACAGGACATAAGAAACATATGAAAAACATCCAAAATAAAAGTAATTAGTAGCAACTCCCCCCAAACTTACTTCACACCGTCTCGGTGTGAAAATAAGAAAAGAGAGAGGATAAAAAGAGGAAAACAAAATAATAATGCATAAAATAAAAAGTGTTCATGGAATACTGAGGAAGGAAAGAGGAGCGATCTCAATCGCTAGTGGTATCATCGGAGTCTTCGCTGGTGATCGGTTTCTTGCGTTTGGAGGAGCGAGTGGACGGTCTAGCAGATGTGGATGGTCGAGAAGCAGGCGGCTGAGCAGGGCCATGGACGGGATGGTCTCGGTGGTGTGAGAGCTACTGCAACCCTTCTGAAGCATGTGGAGAATGCGGCGGAGCAGCCCGTTGTTCTTCTTGGTAGAAGCAACCATCCAACGGCGATATTCGGCATCCTCGGGAGCATTGGAAATGTCATCTAGAGTCAGCTCACTCGCATAGGGCATGCGGTAGTGAGCTCTGGACTGCCAAGTCCTCTGCATAGCGGCTGCCAGCTCCTCCTCCTCATCGTGGCTCAAAGGGGCATCCGGGACTGAAGCGGGGGCAGGAGCAGCTCGAGTGGATGAAGTGCTCCTCCTGGGCTTTGGTGCTCTCTCAGTTAGTGCTCCAGTGGCGGAGCACAAGTACTCCGTTCCCGGTGTGAACCCAACGTTGGCTGCAACGTCCAGGTCTGTCAATGATGGTTGCGGCAATCGGCAGAACCGGGTGGTCTTGTCTCTCGCGGTGAACCTGTAAATGTTAGTGTCGGCCAATATTTCACAAGAAATAAGGTAAGAGTTATCCATAAACTCCGTCGCGGAGTTGCAAGTATAAGATCCGAGGTCAAGTTTGACGTGGAGGAACAACTTGGTCAACAGACTCCCGATCCTCTCGCTGTGTGATGTCGCCTTTCCCTTTGCCACTTTAGTCCTCTTGTCCATAATGCATGAGGCAAAAAGTGCTCCCATGTTGACGCTTTCATCGAACTCGCAGCTCAACCCTGCTTCACCGCTAATGGTGTCTCGCACAACAGTGTAAAGCATGATCAATTCATCGGTTCACACTTTGCTTGTATCATTCCGTGAGAAGAAGATAGTGATGATGGCCTTGACACCGATCCGAAGAGCAGGGTTCCGAATGGTGGATTGGGCCGTGGATCGAGAGAAGTAATCCCCACTTGCGATGAAGTCCCAAAACCTGTGTGCGACCTGGAGGCGTGTGGGGAAGGCCACTTTCTCCTCCGTGGAGTCGAAACCGTAGAGGTCACAGACATCCCTGATAGTCACCTCATATCTTTTTCCTCCAGCAAAGAAAGAGAGAACTCCCTGTGAAGCCCCCGGCTTGCGCGAGTCCGAATAAGTCAGTTTGGGGGATGCCAAACACTGCCTCACCAGGTCGGGGTAGAGATCGTCAGGTTGGGTGATCAGATCAATCAATTGGCAAGCCTCAAGTATGCTGCCCACATCATAGAGCAGCCCTAGATCCTTTAGCGTTTGCCCACACAAGAAGCGAGTCGGCTCAATAGTAATGTCGAGCCAGTTATTGTAGTAGTATGCGTCATTCTGGTCCCATTCTACGTCTGAATCGAGAGGAAGGCTAGAATTGCTCAAATCGAATCGTTGGCTTTCATCACGTGGCCAATGGGTTGTTGCGATTTGGAAGGAGGTGGAGGCTCCTTTTCCCTTGCGTGAGCGTGATAGGTTTACCAACTGACGTTCGCGGTCCTGACATCCTGCAATGACAACCACAAACACGAACCAAATCCAGCATAAATTCATGTCCATATATCCACGCAAACATCGAAACAAAATTCCCCTGTTTTTGCGAAAAAAATAAGACAAAGTTCCTGCCCTTGAATCAGACAATTTCGACCAATCCAAACATGCCCAGGGTAAATAATGAAAGAAATATAACCCCTTTCATATCTGCACTCCTATAGATTTCGAGTTTTCTCCAAAAATTAGGGTTCAAGTTCAACAAAATTTCAAGTCAAAATACACCACTCTACACACGCGAATTCAATCCTAAAGTGAGCATATGGTGTACTTATCAGTCGCAAACCAACGAATCAACAAAATCAGTGAGCGATTTCACCTTTGGTTTTGAAAACGGCGAGCACAAAAATTGGGATTTCGAGTGGTACCTTGATTGTCTTGAAAAACGGTTGATAGATTCGGAATGAGGGTGAAAATTCGAGTGAAATCAACCCAAAAAACACTCAGATCGGTTGAGAATTGAAGAAGTTGAGTTTTGAGCAAAAACCTTGAGAGTTTTAATGGAGAAAACGAAAAGAGGAGGAAGGAGAAGAAGGAGTTATTGGGCGCAAGAAATTAGGGCTTTATGGGGGTCCCATTTAACTGATATTTACTTATTAAAATTGGAAAATAATCCCATATTTCTCGGGCCCATTTTCCTTATTCTCGTGACTTACCTTTTGGTGGGCCTGAATTTAAATGCCAAATTTTACCCTTTGTAGCAGGTGCTCTGTTCTGGGTTTCAAGTCCTCTGTTCTGGGTTTCAGGTCCTCTGTTCTGGGGTTCAGGTGCTCCTTCCGATTTAAACCTTGCAGCAGATCGACTTGCAGGTCGATCCTTAGACCAACCGATGGTTTGTGTGTTGAAATCCTCTCCGGATCATTCGATCGTGATATGGGGATCGATCGATCTGCCTCAGCATTTTAATTTTTTTTTTCAAAGATCAAAAACAAAGTTAGTAGCAAAAGAAATCAAAATTGAAAAAGTTAGAAAACATATCGGTGGGTTGCCTCCCACCAAGCGCTTGGTTAAAGTCGTTAGCTTGACTTGATTAGCCTTTTAGGCTTTGGGCGCATCGCCTAAGGTGATAACTCCACCTTCGGTTGGGTTTGCATCGGCTAGGTACGGTTTGCAGCGCTGTCCATTGACCACAAACTCTTTGCCTTTGGCGTCCAGCAACACCAAAGCTCCATATGATCGAACTTCTTTGACGAGGAAAGGACCGGACCACCTAGATCGCAATTTCCAAGTAAAAAGTTTAAGGCGAGAGTTAAAGAGAAGTACCATGACATTGGGTTGGAAGTTTTGGTTAAGAATTCTTTTGTCGTGGTACATCTTGGTTTGTTCCTTGTACAATTTCGAACTCTCGTAGGCTAGGTGCCTAATCTCCTCTAACTCATTAAGTTGCATGGATCGCCTTTCCAAGGCGGGTTTGATGTCGTAGTTCATTAACTTACCTGCCTATGCCGCCTTATACTCGAGCTCTACCGGAAGGTGGCACGACTTACCATACACCAAATGAAAGGGCGTTGTTCCTAGTGGCGTTTTGTATGCAGTTCGGTAGGCCCAAACTGCGTCGTCCAACTTGGTGGCCCAATCTTTCCTTGTGGTGCCTACGGTCTTTTGCAAAATGTCCTTGATCTGCCGATTACTAACCTCATCTTGGCCACTAGTCTCCGGGTGATATGGCGTTGCAACCTTATGCTTTACGCCGTTCTTTCTCAAAAGGTTCTCAAAAACCCTATTGATGAAATGGGTCCCTTCATCACTAATCACCACCCGCGGAACACCAAAACAGGGAAATATGATTGTCTTAAACATCCGCAAAACCACAGTTGCGTCGTTTGTTGGAGAGGCAATGGCTTCAATCCACTTAGACACATAGTCGACGGCCACTAAAATGTACTTGTTGCCATAGGATGAAGGAAACGGTCCCATAAAGTCAATCCCCCACACATCGAACACTTCAACTTCCAAGATGAAGTGCTGAGGCATCTCATTCCGTCGCGAGATGTTTTCTTGTCTCTGACATTTATCGCATCTTTCAATAAATGCATGTGTATCACAGAACATTGTGGGCCACCAATATCCAGCTTGTAGCACCTTTGATATTGTCTTAAAGGTCGCGAAGTGTCCAGCGTAACTTGAACTGTGGCAGTGAAACAAGATTCCCGGGATTTCCTCTTCAGGAACACATCTCTGGAAAAGACCGTCGGAGCATTGTTTGTAGAGGTATGGTTCATCCCAAAAGTACCTCCTTACGTTGCGCAAGAAGTTCCTCTTCTTGTCTCCCACGAAGTCAGCCAATTCCTGGTCAGCAGCTAGGTAGTTCGCGATCTCACCAAACCACGGAAAAATTGGTGAATTTTCCTTGGAGATAACCGCACAAAATGCCTCTGGAGCAGGTGCTCCCTCGGGTAGGACAGGTGCTCCAAATTGTACTGGGTGCTCTCGTACGCATATTCCAATAGCGTACACTTGTTCATCTGGCAATGCATCATCAAGTGGCACTGTTTCATCAACTTTCATCCTAGACAGGTGGTCAGCAACTCCGTTCTCAGTACCCTTCTTATCAATAATTTGCAAATCAAACTCTTGGAGCAACAAAATCCATCTTAGAAGTCTCGGTTTCGCATCTTTCTTGGTAAGCTAGTATTTCAAAGCTACATGGTCAGTATGAACAATGACCTTCGAACCGACAAGATATGACCTGAATTTCTCAAAGGCGAAGACAACAGCCAAGAGCTCCTTCTCGGTCGTAGCATACTTACATTGGGCCTCATCCAAGGTGCGACTAGCATAATAGATTACGTGAAGCCTTTCATCCTTCCTTTGCCCCAAAACAGCCCCTACGGCGTAGTCACTTGCGTCTGTCATGACCTCAAATGGTAGATCTCAATCCGGTGGTTGAACAATAAGTGCGCTTACCAATGCTCCTTTTATCGTGTGAAACGCCTCAAGGCAAGCCCATCAAACTCAAACTTGGTTTCCTTACACAAAAGTTGGGTTAGTGGTCTAGCTATCTTTGAAAAATCTTTGATGAAACGTCTGTAAAAGCCCGCGTAACTAAGGAAACTCCTTATACCTCGAACTGAATCCGGCGGTTGCAGGCTCATCATCACCTCAACCTTTGCTCGGTCAACCTCAATACCCTTTTCTGAAATTCGATGACCCAACACTATTCCATCCCTAACCATGAAATGGCACTTCTCCCTGTTTAATACAAGATGCTTCTCATCACAGCGTTGTAATACCCTGCATAGATTAGACAGACACACAGAAAAAGAGCTCCCATAGACGGAGAAGTCATCCATGAAAAGTTCCATGATATCTTCAATCAAATCAATAAAGATAGACATCATGCAGCTTTGAAAAGTTGCAGGGGCGTTGCATAGCCGGAATGGCATCCTGCGGTACGCAAAGGTGCCATACGGGCAGGTGAAGGTTGTCTTCTCCTGATCTTCCGGGTGAATGGGAATCTGAAAGAAACCTAAATAACCGTCTAAAAAAGGGTGGTTAGCGAGTCTTTCGAGCATTTGATCAATGAATGGTAAGGGAAAATGATCCTTCCTAGTTGCTGCATTTAACTTTCTTTAATCTATGCACATCCTATGTCCTGTGACAGTCCTAGTAGGTATCAGTTCATTCCTATCATTGGCGATCACAGTGATTCCGCCTTTCTTAGGTACTACGTGTACAGGACTAACCCAGTTACTATCAGATATTGCATAAATAACACCAGCTTCTAAGAGTTTCATAATTTCTTTCTTAACAACATCTTTCAAATTCGGATTCAATCTCCTTTGGTGCTCTACAGAAGTCCTAGATTCATCCTCTAAATGTATCCTATGCATGCATAATTCGGGTGAAATTCCAGGGATGTCATCAAGCGAATACCCTAAAGCTTTCCTATACTTTCTAAGCTCGCATAAAAGTAAGGCGGATTCCACATTATTTAGATCAGCATTTATTATAACAGGATACGTGGAGTTGGGACTGAGAAACGCGTACCTTAGCCAAGCTGGTAAGGTTTTGAGCTCAAGTTTTGGAGCTTTCAGCTCGCTCCAAGGATCATCAGCAAGGTTCCAAAGAGCAGAAGCAGGTGCTCTGTCTTCTCCTTCTATGTCGAGTCTCAAAAAGTCTATTGATTTCTCCATTTGCCCAGAATCCAACATCCTTGCGAACCCAATGGTATCTTCGCTCAAATAACCATGTTCGCTTTCAGCTTTTGTCAATGCAACATCCAAGGGATCATCAGCAAAAATCTCTTCAATCTCTCCCTCTGAGATTTCGAGATTATCCTCAATGGCAAAAGTTTGCCCATCAATGGTCGGTTTCTTCAACATCCGATCCATCTCGAACTCCATAATAGTGTCTCCCAGGTGGAGACCAATCGTTCCGTTCTTTACATCAATGATCGCACCAGCTGTGCGCAAGAAAGGACGTCCCAAAATCAAGGGATCCTTTGGTTCATTGTCCAATTCCAACACCACGAAATCTGCTGGGATGAAAATATTCCCAATCCTGACCTGCAAATCTTCCAAAATTCCTACAGGCAACTTAATAGATCTGTCAGCAAACACTAATGAAATCCGTGTAGGTTTAAATTTTGTGTACCCGAGTTTCCTTGCAACTGAATAGGGCATGAGATTCACGCTGGAACCTAGATCACACAAGGAACAAGCAAATCACACAGGACCAATATCAACAGAAAGCACGAATTTACCTGGGTCCTCTTGCTTTTTAATGGCTTTGTTTTGTAGCACAGCGCTACAATTCTTACTTACAACCATGGAACTCTACTCCGAAGGAATCCGCCCAGTAACCAGGCCCTTGACATACTTTTTCATGGACGGCATCATCTGAATCGCGTATGCCAATGTCAGCTTAACCGTCAAATCCTGTAACATCTCCTTACATTTTGCCTCCTCCAAATCCTTTTGCGAATTCCTTGGAGGTACTGGGTAAGGGATAGGGGGCCTGTAAACACGAGAACGATCCTTATCAATAATCTCATTTGGTCTTAATACCTTAGAAGTTGGCTCAGAGGGTTCTTCGTCTTTTTCTGTTTTTGGGGCAGGTGCTCCCTCTGTTGGTGCAGGTGCTCCTTCTGCCGGAGCAGGTGCTCTTTCTGGGCAGTTTGCAGTTTCTGTTCTTACGACTCCAGGTAAAGTTTTTCCACTCCTCAGCTCTATGGCATTCACAAATTCCCTTCGGTTTGCATCAGTTTTCCCAGGTAATACTCCCTGTGGTCTCTTAATTACTTCTGCCGTCTGAGCAACTTATGTGTCGAGTTTCTTTACGTGGTTACAAACTGCTTCGAGTCGACCATTAAGGTCCAAGTACATATCATCCACCTTTGTGTTGATCTCAGTGGCGAACTTCTGCTGGTTTGTCAATATCTGCTGCACCATACGTTTCAACTCATCCTAAGAACCATTTCCAGATCTTGCAGAAGCCTGAAAATTCAAAAACTGTGGTTTCTGACCTTGAAAAGGGACGAATGTCTTTCCTTGGAAATTTTGGGGGAATGATTTCTGGAAACTCTGATCCTGAGGTTTCGTGGTTTGGGGATTGGTTTGTTGTGGGTACACTTGGTCCTGGGGGTTTTCAACATTCGTGATTCGATAGGAGAAATTCGGATGATTTCTGTAGTTCTGGTTGAACCCTCGGTTTCGAGCAAAACCCTGCCCATTAACATAACTTACCTCTTGCTGATCATTGTCTCCTTCCTCACCCATCTCTTCAGCTAGTTGCTCGCCATTCTCATCAGCAAAATGAACCATCCTTTGGTTCGCCTTAAGCAACAAATTGATCTTGGCCGTAAGGTCATCGATCTTAGCAGAATCCGTTCCATTGGATTTCGTAGTCCGATCATACTCATGGGACTTGTTACTTGAACTTGCAGCCAAGTTCTCAATCAGCTTATACGCTCCCTCTTTGGTTTTGGTCATGAAATCACCATCGCTAGCAGCATTGAGCGCGTTCCTATAATCCCAGTCCACACCATCGTAGAAAATCCCCGGCAGGTTTTCATCAGTGAACCCATGGTGTGGGCACTCTCTCTTGTACTCCTTAAACCTTTCCCAAGCCTCACAGAAGGACTCTCCGGAATGTTGGTGGAAGGAGGATATCTTGTTCCTTAAACTCGCGGTTTTGGATTTTGTGTAGAAATGGTCCAAAACGCAGCTCTCCATTGCGCCCAAGTCGTAATGGATCCAGCAGGTAAAGACTTAAGCCAACGAGAAGCTTTGTCCGCGAGTGAAAACGGAAACAGCTTGCATTTTACGAAATCCGGGTTCATCCCATTAGAGCTTGTCGTGGAGCAAATCTCCTCGAAATTCTCTATATGGCCCATCGGAATTTCAGCAGGCAATCCGTGGAACAAATGCTGCTTAACCAGCGATATCATCTGCGGCTTGATCTCATAGTCATTCCTTTCAACATCGGGAGGAACTATGGCAGCTCGTTTTCGGTAATAGGCATGGGGATTGTCCATATCCCCAATGGTTCGTTGTTGCTTACGCGCACGTTGTTGCTGCAGTTCATGCGCGTGCTGCTGTTGCATTTGAGCCATCTGCTCTTGCAACCTTTGCAACTCAACTGCCATGTCGTTGTCGCCTTGATCGCCCATATCAGCGGGATTAGGCCTTTGTCGTTTGTTTTCTCATTCTAGTCTCGCGAGTTCAGGATTACTCAAAGTGACGAGGGGAGTTTGAAGATTTCTCCTTGTTGTCCTTGAGTTCATGCACCTGAAACACACGTAAAGAAAAACAAAAGAACGAGATTAATGCTTAGGCTAAAATCGTAGTCGAGAAGTAGAGGTATCGAGTTGGTCCCCGTCGCAACGACGCTAATTTGATAAAAGAGGTTTTAACCGGTTTCAAAAGATTAAAACCTAGGTTCACTAATCCGATGTAGAATAGTGAGGTTCGGTAAGGGACCAGCAATACGCTCTAATTCTATGGAATACAATCTCAGCTAAGCGATTCAAGTTGGGTTTGAATGTCACAAATTAACAAGTAAATAAAATGAAGCAAAAGGTAAAAGCGGTTGTAAACAATAATAGAAAAGCGTTAGGTCAGGGATAATTCTCAGGGATTCGAATATCAGGAACCAAGCAATTATTCAGGTACGCGATTACGACCAAGTCTCGAACTCAACCATATATATAAGGAGATCCACTTTCGTGGCATCTACAACTTTAACAATCAATCTAACACCCTAACTGTCGTTGAGGTTACAAGGATTATCAAGCATTAAGCGATTAGGGTTGATATGTTCACGAGATGCCCTAACTTCAACTTTCGTTGGCTAAGGATCAAATCGCCCACCTAAGTCAATTCCAGCAATTTACAAACTTTTGATAAGTAAATTCAACCTAAATCAAAGGCTAGGTGATCAATCTAACCTAGGCAATATGATCGACAATAGGTGGAGACTATCGAATGATTATTTAAAAACCTATTTATGCTTAGCTCATGAATCAAATCCCATCAAAAATCCTTAACCTAACAAGTGGATTACTCGCTCATGATCAAACAAGCAACAGCAGCAAGAGACATGAAAATTTGCATGAAATCGATATATAAAAGAGTAGGTTTTAAGAAAACTTCGATAAGTATTTGAAGACAAATCTCCAAGCTTCAAAACTCTCTCAAAACAAGTGTATATCTCTCTCTCTCTCTCTCTCTCTCTCTCTCGTTGTGTTCTCTCTCTCCTGCTACCCTTCGTGATGTGTGTGGCGTGATTCTCCTCAAAAGATCCAGAGAAAAACATATTTAAAGGCCCACGGCAGCTGGCCCAAAATTAGGGTTGCAAAATTAGGGTTTTGCAAAAGGCCCATTAATGACTCTGCTGGGAGCAGGTGCTCCCTCTTTTGTACTAGGTGCTCCCTTTCTCCAGAATGTTCGAAAAGGGTCCAACTTCATTCCTTTCTAGCCAAATCCGATTGCAAGCTCCAGTCATTGCTTCCAGCCACTTTTGAACCTAGAATGACTCGATAGAGAGTGAAAGACTCGATAAAAGCCTACAAAACAAGGGTTAGAATTCGCCAAAAACGCATTATATCATCCCACTAAGCTAGTGCATTGTCGGTGAGTTGGGCAGAAGCCAAAGCCACTTTCTTGTGCTCTCCATAACCATAATTCAAATTTATACTCCATGCGCCTTTCCCAATCTAGATATACCTCTGGATTCGACTTTCCAGCAAAAGAGGGAGGTGTTAGCTTGATCTCGTGGTTAACCTCTCGCTGCTCACGCTCTTTATGTCGATTCCCTCTTACAGGATCATGTCTCCTCTGGTTTTGGCGTCTCAAGGGATCACGGAGAAGATCTTCTTCTGCATCGGACATGGTGTCATCATCAGAATCCTCTTCGTTTCTTTGGTCGTTGTTCTAAACATTCCTCCTTGCCTGTTGACGTCCTTGCTCATTATTGTGTCCTCTCTGTTGCGGGTGTTCTAGGCGATCAATTCTTCCTCCAAAACCACGCAATTTAGTTTGCATCTCCCTTAGCATTCGTAACAAGACAGCTTGCGCGTCAGTGGTTTTTCCATCGTTATTTGTCTC
The DNA here is from genome assembly GCA_964056655.1 of Arabis hirsuta. Taxonomy (NCBI): domain Eukaryota; kingdom Viridiplantae; phylum Streptophyta; class Magnoliopsida; order Brassicales; family Brassicaceae; genus Arabis; species Arabis hirsuta. Next base: position 17,241,948 of record OZ053304.1, read on the forward strand.
TCCAGCCATGTTGAGTGTTCCTCTTGTCCTTGGAAACTCGACAGAAGAAAAAGAAACAATTGAGTAAAAACACCAAGTGTAATGCAGTTGTGAATCAAACAGCAATCAACAAACTTTTTTTTTCATAGTTTTCTGTTTAATAAGACACAAACAGAAATAAGCAAACAACTTATGCAGCACAAAACGACGCAGAACAGAAGTAATCGAACTAAGCAAACAAAATAACCTTTTTATGGGGTTTTCATTTATAAGAAAACTAAAACAGCAATTGACACAAACTATCAAACAAAAGCAAACAATTTTTATGGTTTTTATCTTAAGAATAAACTGAAACAGCAAGTAAAACACAAAAACTAAAAGATAGAATGATACAACCTGATGTAGGAGCGTTTTAAAGCTCTGATACCAGATGATACAAGACTCGGTGGTGAGACTTGTATGTAGACAGAGATGGCGGATTCACAAGATGGCGGTCGCTTTCTCTTGTGAAGAAAAATGATCGAAAATGGGGATCTAACACGATGGCGGTCGCTTCTCTCGTGTGGCATCGATTCAGGGGAAGTGGTGGGAGATTGAAGTGCACCACAGAGTAGCGATTAGTCTCTGATACAGCACAGGATCTCAACCTTGGTGAATCACACATACAAGACAAAGAACTGGGTTTCTCTCTTAAAAACACTCAAGAAGAAAAAATACGGCGTTTTATTGATAATCAAAAGGTCTGGAACTACAACTGCTGCAGGGGGACTTTATAATAGTCCGTCAGCTAGCCCTAGGGCCGAAATAACAAAGTAAAATGCAACAATAAGCAAGCAAAACGCAAAAATAAAGAAACACAACGTTTTAGGCAATACATAATTCAAATAAGGAAACGAAATATGCAGCCTTAATTCCTCTTTATGCAGGATCGTTTTGGTGAAGAACTAGCCGTTGGGAGGCTGTTTGAACCTGCAAAGATCGAATAAATTGAATAGAACTTACATGGATATTGTTTGAGACGTATTGGTGCTCCTTGGTCCATTTCATTCTCCACTCGTTTCTCTACTGGTTTCTTTGTGCAAAAGTCTTCTTGGAGTCCATCTTGAGCAGTTTGATCACCCTCATGAAGTTCTTTCATGTGTTGGTCTTGTTCTGGACTCTCTTGATCAAGGCTCACTTCGTCAAACGCTTCAGAAAGCTCTTCCTCGGCTATAGGGTCTCCGTTCGGATTATATGTGTCCTCTAGCGTTAAAGAGTTCACAATGTCTTGTACAGCTAAGTTAAACGTCTTCCTAAGCTGCTTGGACATTGAACGTGTCATGGGACCTTCTCTAACTGCCGGCACCGGGTGTGGTTCATTGATTTGAGTGCTAAGGTCGATGTCTGCACCATCTATGGCTTTAACCCTTTGTCTCCATTGGATTTAATTCCTTTACCTTTGAGTGAAAGATCTAGTGTAGATGGACAGAAAAAGGCAGAGATGGTTAAACCGATTCACGAGAAAGCTAGACATAATCTCTATGAGAAGCAGGCTAACAAAGGAAGACGTAAGATGATCTTTGAAGTTGGCGACCAGGTTTGGGTGCATCTAAGAAAGAAACGGTTTCCAGAAGAGAGAAAATCCAAACTGATGCCCAGGATTGATGGTCCATTCATAGTTACAAGAAGAATCAACGACAATGCTATCAAGTGGATCTCCAAGGTAAGTATACTGTGAGTTCTAGTTTTAATGTTTCTGATCTCTCTCCCTTTATTGCAGATGAAACAGATTTGAGGACAAATCCTTTTCAAGAGGGAGGGGATGATATGAGCATGGCCAAAGATAATGAACTAGAACCTGAGCTTGAACCTGAGGATGCTTTAGCTATACCAAGTGGACCAATGACGCGAGCTAGGACCAGGAGGCTCCAGGAGACTATCAATTCTCTACTTAGACACGTAGAGAATAGAGCAGGCCTCCCTGGTTTTGATTTAAGCTATATAGTTCTAACAAAGGGTGAACAATTATACTCTTTATCCCTTGACAAGTTTTGTCCCACTGGGTTTTCTTGTCAAGGTTTTTAATGAGGTAGTTGTTCATCTCACTAACCCCATTTGTTGAACCAAGATCGTCCAGAAGCTTCATTACCATCGGCTGCCTCTTTTATTTTTAAGCCTATGTTATGTTTTTATTTATATTTTGGGCCTTAAAAACGTGTATTAGGGTTTCTCATTGAGTTCCCTATTTAAACCCTTGTAAACCTACAGTTTAATCTATCTAGCCTTTTATTCTCAAACTCTTTTCTAACACTAGATCGAAACAGGTAAATCAGAGGAGTTTCATTCCCTTTGTGCGACCTATTGATCCACTGGTGAATTAAGGAGTTCCGCAGCCTTAGTGTGACCAAATCAATCTATTGTTACTTGAATCCATTCGTTCTACCTCATCACCTAACAATTTCATCTCTGCTAGCTTCTAAAGTGACGATTTTGGAGGAAAGTTCATATTAAAAGGAAGATCTCTTCTTATCTCAAAGGAAATATGCATTAGATATGTTAAACGATGCAGGTGATCTAGACGGAATACCGGTTAAAACCCCGCTTGAAGATGGATACAAGGTGGAACGAGAGGGGGAGCATGATGATCAACCATTTGAAGATGTTACACTCTATAGAAGAATGGTTAGTAAGATGATCTATCTAACCATAACTCGACCCGACTTGTGCTTTTCTGTGAACCAGGTTAGTCAAAAATATTGGAATATTGAAGCAATTGTTGGAATGATGTGTGGCAGAAGCTACTGATGCGGCAGCCACACCCAAATGCTGTAGCTTGCGGCAGAAGCAACCCATATGCGGTTGGCCTGCGGCAGAAGAAACCCAGATGCGGTAGTTGTTATACTGATGTAGTAACAGCTCAAGGTATTGTCATGGACGTGTGGTACGATCTGTACAACCAAGGACGATGAGTACGCTTGGGACCATCATGTACAGCTATCGTTATCACCAAGTGGCCTCCTGTCCTTATCACTCATTTGGGACCACTTGAACCTTGGACCACTTCTAATTCAAATGATCATGCCGTTGGGAGCTCTTGAAGGGCTGAGATTGCATTTCACAATCGGAATGGTCAAGATAACTTGACCGTTGCACTATATGACCATTTGTGGTCTGATGTGTTTGTATATTGATGTGATCCTATATGGCTCACAAACTGATTTGGGAGCAATGGAGGTTAAAGACGTTTCTAAAGCTTTGGAAATACCGAATGGAGCGGTTACAAGGAGCAAAGCACGGGAGTTAGCTAAAGCCATGGAGGTTATGCTTTGGGAAACTCAAGATGGAGAGCAAGGAGCTACATCAAACTACATCAACTTCATCCAAGCATCTGGAAAAGATCAAGGTACTCACTAAGCTAGCTAAGTGGAACCGTTAGTACTCTTTTTCCTATGCTTCGGTTTTTCCCATTGGGTTTTCTCAAGCATAGGTTTTAATGAGGCTAATTGTTTCACTTACCCTATGCTACTTAGTGTGTATTCTCGATCCTTAGAAGACTCTATATCCAATAGAATACTCAAGAAATTCGAAATAAAGAAGGAGCCAAAAATATTAAATTTGAATTCGAATACAAATGCGTGTAATATGTGTTTGGTCAAGTCTTTGCATTTACTTCTTTTTAATTAAGTTTTTATGTTTTTCCTAGGAGTTGGAATGTGTGTATTCCCTCCTCTATAAGACCCATGAAATTGCTTAATAAAATCATCCATGTTTGGTTGTGATAACCTATTTTCGGATCAAAGTGTTTTCTCTACGGTTTGGTGTGAAGCCAACGAACCCTTTTCTTCCTTGGAAGATTCTGACTCTTCTTAGAGTGATTCTACTGAGTAGCAGCCCCTATTCTTCATTCGATCCAGCCATAGATCGTGTGATTCTATCATCTCCATCTTTGTTTCATTCCATCAACCGCAAATCCACTCGTATCGCATCTATCACACCATTTCGCATCATTCATCGTACCATTCCGCAACCTCTGATTTACATCCGTCAAAACCAGTAGCTAAGTCACGCCAAAGCAAGAATCTTGGGTTAGGATCACATCATATATAAATAGGTGAACCATTTGTAAAGCTTAATTAACTTAAATAGAATGAAAGTTCTCTCAATCTCTTTAATCTCTCTCTAAATTCTCTTAATTCCGCTTAATCTCACATGGTATCAGAGCCATTGGCTCAAATCTTGGTCTAATTACTCTAAATCTCTTGTTCTTTCATTCAATTCTTGTTCGAAATCTCAATTCAATCACTTAAATCTCCTGTTCTGCTACTGTTTTAAATCTTTCATTCTCTACACACTCTAATCACGTTCATATACTCTATATCCATTCATTTACTCTCTAATTGTGTCTACAATCCAAGTTACACACTCCCTTGCGTTTATCCACTCTCAGTCCTCTCTATTTCACATTCTGTTCAGTTTTTGAGTAGAAGAACTCATGGAAAACCAAGGAAAAGTTGTTGTCCCTGTTACTCCAAAGAGGGTAAACTATTTGTTATGGTCAAGGACCATAAAAACGGCCTTGTGCAGCCATGGGCTTTGGGGTCATGTCTCAAAAGGAGAACCACCAAATGAAGAGGAATGGTTGAGGTTGAAGACACTCATTGGTTTCAAGAAGACCAAATGGTGTTAGCTATCATCCAAAACTCGCTTGAAGCATCACTTCTTGAAGCTTATTCATATTGCGAAACTGCTAAGGAAAGGAGCTGTGGGAAACACTCCAAAATGTCTTTGGCAATGCATCAAACTTGCTAAGGATATTTGAGGTGAAAAAGACAATTAGTGACCTTTCCCAAGAAGATATGGAGTTCAATGAGCACTTTGGAAAGTATAGGTCCTTATGGGCTGGACTTGAGAAGCTACGGCCAAGCTCAGTGGATCCAAGGGTGTTGAATGAGCGTCGTGAACAAGATAAAGTCTTTGGACTGTTGATGACCCTTAGTCCAATCTATTCGAACCTGATCAAGCACATGCTAGGGGCAGAGAAGCTTCCAACCCTTGATGATGTGTGTTCTCAAGTCCAAAAGGAGCAAGGGTTTCATGGATTGTTTGGCCGAAAAGGGGACCTTGTTATGGCAAATAAAAGCGAGGATCACAAGGTCTGGTTTTGCGAACATTGCAAGAAGAAAGGGCACTTGAAGGAGAAGTGTTGGCTGTTGCATCCACACCTTAAGCCAAACAACAAGTGGAAAGACCCAAGAGGGAATGTGCCAGCTCATGAGGTGAATGGTGATCCGGGAAAGACCGAAACATCCACCAAAGTACTTGAAGGAGAAGTAAGGGCACTGATGACTGCTCAATGTGATCTTGTCTCAAAGACAGACCTCGAGGCCATCATCAAAGCCATTAAGGACTCCGGTAACCCAATTCACTCTTTACATGTTTCCATTCACTCTTTACATGCTTTAAAAGCTTTAAAACCATTGATAGTCGATTTTGGAGCCTCTCATCATATGATTAGTGATTCCAACTTGATAACTGATGTAGAACCGGCCATAGGGAATATTATAATTGCGAATGGTAGTAAAGTTCCAATAGAAGGAGTAGGAAACTTAAGGTTGTTTGATAAGAAGTCTAAAGCCTTTTACATGCTTAGTTTTACCTCTAATCTCTTATCGGTAAAGAAAGCTACTACTAACCTCAATTGCTTAGCCATATTCAGTCCTAATGAAGTATATATTCAGGATATTGAGACAAGTAAAGTAATTGGGAAAGGAAAGACAAAGGATGACTTGTATTTGCTCGAAGATACCAAGTCATGTTCGCTTCATTCTATTTCTGTTTCACCTATATCACATTTAGCTGAGGCAAACAATGCATTATGGCATTCTAGATTAGGACACCCACATTCTCGTGCTTTAAGCTTAATGTTTCCTAATATTTGTTTTCAAAATGAAAATTGTGAAGCATGTATTCTTGGAAAGCATTGTAGAAATGTTTTTCCTAAATCTAGGACTATCTATGAACATTGTTTTGATCTAATTCACTCTGATGTATGGACTGCACCATGTGAATCACGAGAAAATCAAAAGTATTTTGTGACTTTTATTGATGAAAAATCGAAGTACACTTGGGTAACTTTGCTACCATCTAAAGATAGGGTGTTAGAAGCATTTAGAAACTTTGAAAGATATGTGACTAACCTGCCAAGATTAAGATTTTTAGATCACATAATGGAGGAGAATACACAAGCCATGCATTCAAACAACACCTAAACAGCAAAGGCATTTTTCATCAAACGAGCTGTCCCTACACACCACAATAAAATGGAGTGGCGGAGAGGAAAAACAGGCATCTAATGGAGGTTACACGATCTATGATGTTCCATACAAACACTCCAAAGAGGTTTTGGGGAAATGCTTTAGTGGCTGCGTGTTATCTCATCAATAGAACACCCACACGAGTGCTCAATGACGCATCACCATACGAGGTACTCCATAAAACAAAACCATCTTATGAACACTTACGTGTATTTGGATGTGTGTGTTTTGTGTTAATTCCAGGATAGCAAAGGAACAAGCTTGAACCAAAAGTAGGAAAGCACAGTCATTGGTTATTCACCTACTCAAAAGGGGTACAAATGCTATGATCCAGAAACAAGGAAAGTGGTGGTGTCTCGTGATGTGAAATTTGTAGAAGGGAAAGGATTCTATGAGGAGAAGAATTGGGAAACCATTAAGTATCTTCCTCATACCTCCTCAGATCGAGCCACAAATCTAAGACTGATTTTGGAAAGCCTTGGATTGAACCAGAAGCATAAAGAAGGGAACCACGAGTGTACCCATCCTACGGAGGCTGTTAATGGTGAAGATGTCTCGGTTAAAACTGCCATTCCTCTTGATCATGAGGGGGAGAATGAACCAGTGCATAATCATGAGGAATGGGCATTCGGCCATGAGGATCAACAACCAGACCATGAGGAGGTGCACATTGAGGAAATGGAAGTGCAAGAGGCCGATCAACAGTCGATCATTCAGGAAATGCACAGCAATGATGCGAATCAACAGCCGATCGTTGAGGAAATACACAGCAATGATGCGAATCAACAACCAGTGATTGGAAGAAATGACCAGCAAGGAGTAGGATTAAGGAGGAGCACAAGACAAAGGTCATCTCCTTCTACGTGGAAGAACAAGAGGGTCTACTACAATTGCAATGCAGTAGCACACCCAGAATAGATTGTTTGCAACTTGGTTCACATTCCACAAGATCATCTGGTCTTCATGGGTCAATTGGATAAGGATACAATACCAAGAGACTATGAAGAGGCAATACAGCTAAAAGTATGGAGAGATGCTGTTGGGAATGAGATTACAGCTATGGAAGTGAATCACACATGGGATGAACCTGATTTACCACAAGGGAAGAAGGCTGTGAGTTCTATGTGGATATTCACTATCAAATATCAAAGCAATGGGGAGATTGAAAGATACAAAGCAAAGCTGGTTGCTAGAGGGTTCACGCAAACATATGGAGAAGATTACAATGACACGTTTGCTCCGGTTGCAAAGCTACATACAATCAGAGTGGTGCTTTCCATGGCTACCAATTTGGAATGGGATCTTTCGCAAATGGATGTCAAGAATGCATTCCTTCAAGGAGAACTTGAAGATGAAGTGTATATGTGATATGATCATGGATGAGCAAGTAGATGAGAATGAGCTTGTAGCTGTGGATAAGCTTGGCTTGCAAGAAGAAGGAGAGCGTGGAGCTGAACAAGGAGCAGAACCGAAGCTTGAGCCGAGGAGATATTTATCACACCAATAGGACCTATGACTCGTTCCCGTGCCAAGAAGTTCAACAAAGCTGTTGGAGGGTTGTTTATCAACATACAAAAGCAATCAGATCATTTGGAGGAATTTGGAGAAAGAGCTAATCAAATCACTCTGGTTTTGATTCAAGCTAATTGAATTCAATGAATGGGTGAGTGATTCAATTGTATACTTTTTCCCTTGTCAAGTTTTGTCCTAATGGGTTTTCTTGACAAGGTTTTTAATGAGGCAGTTATTTCACTCCATAATTGGCCATTTGTTGAATTAGAAGCCCAAGGCCCTTAAACACTAAAGCCATAGTACAAGGGAGGAAGAAAAGTCAGTTTTATGTTTTCAAACTTGTCTTTAATTTCAGAAACAATATTCGAGAGCTTGTCTCGTGACCTGCTCTCTTTTCCCTTTATATTTCCCTTGTAATCTCTGTTGAGAACTGATCTATCTTTTAATCAAAAAAAACCTTTTCAAGTTAGATCACTTCTCCTGGTGTGTAATATCCAAGAGATTTTCCATTCTTCTCTTTGGTGTGTAATATCCAACGACGAGAGTGGCTGGATTATCAGAGGCTATCTGCAACCTTTGTGTGTCCAATCGATCCATTCCTTGCCTTCAGAGCTTCGGTTCCGTTGCTGCAAGTCTATCCGATCTTATCAACAGATTTCAGAGTGTTCGAATCTTAGGAGATTGTATTAAGTGGTATCAGAGCACATTCTGAAAGTTGAGTATTTGAATCCTTGATCTTATCTGTTCATACATTTGTTTATTCTAGATCAAGTTAAAAACGAATTCTAAGGTGTTAGATCTTGATCAAATCATCCAGAAACTGTTTGTGTCTTTTCGACTTCTCCAAAACCTGTGTAACCCGCGTAACCCACAAAACCTGTGTAACCCGCGTAACCCACAAAACCCGCGTAACCCACAAAACCTGCGTAACCCGCGTAACCCACAAAACCTGTGTAACCCGCGTAACCCACAAAACCTGCGTAACCCACAAAACCTGCGTAACCCACATAACCCCCGTAACCTGTAACCCTCGTTCCCTACCGTTTTAAGATTCGACTCCGCATCTAGAAATTTTTATGTTGCAATCTGATCTATAAATCGAACTCTAGGACTGGTTACTGGTGATACGTTTGTTGATTTGTTTCAGGAAAAATGGTGGGCATCGAAGAAGAAACCAGCAACAGCAACAATAACAAATTTTTGATTGAAGCTTTAACCACTAAGATGGATCAGATGATGGATCAAAAGATGGAGATACTTCGCCAACAGATGCAACAACATCATGATCAGGAACAAAACCGAACCCGTGCAAGGGAAGAGCATAGGCGATCTCCAAGGGAAACCGAAACACACGTGAACAGGCCAGAGATTATGCGGCTGATGATTACTACGAAACACATAGTAGTTCATCTCAGGAAAGTGTTAGGAGAGCCAGACGTGTGAGAGGAAACTGATATGTTCCATATTTTACCTATTTTACTATATATTTTACTATGTTTTCTATGCATTTATTTACGGTTTTATACCTTTAAAGGTAGTTTTTCTCGTATTTGTAGTTTTAGAGTCTTAACAGGGAAATCAAGGGAAAATGAGCAAAAAGAGCCAAAATAGGTGTAAATCAAGTTACAGCAACTTTCATAAGCCAAAGACACCATCAAGAACCAAGAATTCACAAGAATCAACATTCTACCAAATTGGACAGAACGTATACGCCAAAACTTCAGCAGTGAACGGAGGATCAAATCGATTTGGAATTAGATGAAAATTGGTGTGAAAATAGATCTTTGAGTCAGCTTCAGAATGAAGTTTGAATCATCTTAATTGGATCTGTGAACAGGAAGATACACTGAATTTAGTGAAGATACATCAAGCTGCATCAGAAACGAAGAAGGTGCAGAAACGGTCAGAATACCGGGCCACTTCATGGACCGATATTCTGGGCTGATGCCAGCACAAATCAAGGCATTTTGGGCCCAGTACCGGTCGTGATCCATGACCGAAATCTCAACCGACATTGGAGCAGTTTTGAAGTAAAAAGACGGATTCGACCTAAATGAAGCCCTAGAAGACCCTAAGCCTATATATACTTGTTTTTAGCCTTTTGTTAGGTATGCAGCTGAAACAATAGAGTAGTCTATCATACAGTAGCAGCCACCACGATTTCTCTTGGTGTTCTTCTTTAGATTTGGATTCTAGAGCAATCCGGTGGATGAATTCGCTTTGTATCTCGATATAGAGAAGATTCCTCTTACCCTCACTATTTAATTCAAGTTTATTTATCATGAATTCATCACCTATCTCTGGTTTTTCGTGCATCATGTCTGAGTAGTCTTGTTTGTTAGGTTTTAGGTTTTCAATGAGTTTCATAATTCGATAATAGATTGATGATTGTTTAGGGAATACAATAGAGTATTCATCTTTACTTATATTTAATGCATGATTGCTTTACCGCGCATTTAGCGATCTGATCTTAGGTTGATATACTTTCCAAAAGCTTGTTATATTGCCTGAACTAGTATTCGATGAGCCAAAAGCCTTAACAATTCGAAAGGTTAGTTAAGGAGTGCGGTGAACTTTATCAAACTTGAGTTTTACTGCATGTTTTCACCTTGTAATAACCTGCGACAGTTGAGTCTATTAGGGTGTTAAAACGTAGATGGTTAGTTACATCACGATAGTGGGATAACCTTAAATCAGTGCTTTGTGTTCGAGACAATTCATAATTCCTAAATCCCTAAAATCAATCAATCATTATCGTTGCATGATTCTCTGCGAAATACCTAAGTCCTAACGCCTTTCCTTTATTGATTTTCATTACAATTTACATTCGTTGCTTGCTCACTTTATTTTCAATCACAAAAACGACAAAAATATCTTGTTCTAACTTAGTTTTATTCATTACAATTTGAAATGTGGTTAAGAAGTCCTTGTGGATTCGATCCCTTATCTATACTAGCCGTGATTGCTGTGCACTTGTAGGTAGTTAGTTGAGAGGTAAAACTCGACTCGCAATCAATTTTTTGGTGCCGTTGCCGGGGACTTCGAAGAACATCACCTTCAAATTTTTGACTAAAACTCAGTCTAGAACGCTTTAATTTCAGTTTTTCTTTTATTTCAATTTTATTTCTTTCTTTTTCGACTTTGATTTCTCGTTTTTCTTTTATCTTTTCCGTGTGTTTCAGGTGTTTATGCCTAAAACTAGAAACTCTAACGAGAAGAATCTAGTTATACCTGAGCAAGAAATCAATAAGCTTGAACGAGCCCTTAGGAGACAAAAACAACTAAGGATGGCCAATCAAATCAACGAACATGTTATAAATGAGGAAGAACGAGCCCTCACTGCTGCTGCTGCTGCTCTTGAGAGAGTGGACCAACCCGTGGAGCAACCACCTGGTGCCCACCTAAACCCACCTGTTCGTAATGATGCTATCCGTAACCCTCCGGAAAACATTGTTAGGAATCCAGTTGGTGGAAACGATCAACATCTCATTCCACCTGGGAATATGAGAATGCAACAACAATCTCCACATCTTCAACCTCAAGGGAACTTAGATTTCCAACAGCCCTTGTATCCAAGACAGGCGCAAAAAGTCCAACATCAAACTATCGGAGATGTCGATTCCTCCGATGCTTTCTTCTTTGATAGAAATCCCATCCGCCCACCTCTACCTCAAAGGAATGATTTTGAAATCAAACCTCAAATCATTGCATTGGTGAAGCAAAACCAATTCCATGGGCTGTCCACGGAACATCCTCTTGACCACATCGATACTTTCGAAGAAATTTGTAGTACGACTCGTGCTAATGGAGTTCCCGCTGACTATTTTAAGTGCAAGCTCTTCTCGTTTTCTCTAAACGACAAGGCACTTAGATGGATGAAATCTCTACCCCCACGGTCCATCACTACTTGGGACGAATACAAAGGAGCCTTCTTGAACCAACTCTACACCAAGCAGAGATCGAATTCTATAAGGAACAAGATCTCAAGTTTCAAGCAAGGACCAACCGAATCCTTCTTTGAAGCCTTGGAACGTTTCAAGGAGTACACTAGGGAATGCCCTAATCATGGTTTCTCGAAAGGAAACCTATGGAATATCTTCTACAATGGAATCGATTACAAGCACCAAACATCTTTGAATGCTGCGAGTAATGGGAATTTCATGACCAAGCTTGTACCGGAGGCAAAGCTTTTGATTGAGAACCTTGCTGCTAGTGATGCTAATTGTTCTCAAGACTACAATAGGAGCATCAACACCACTAGATCATCAACCGATTCAACTCAAATTGTGGAGCTCAAGAACATGGTTTCACAACTACTTAAAAATCAAAGAGGAGTTCATGCTGTTGAAGATGTTAATGATGCAACTTATGATCCCAATATGGAACGTATTGGAGATGGAATGGAAGAGAATCAAGAGGAAGTAAACTACATAGGAGGAAACTACGGAAATAGAAATTTCAACAACAATTTTCGATCTCACCCAAATCTGTCCTATCGGAGCAACAATGTTGAGAACCCTCAAGATCAATTCTACCCTCGACAAAATGTCAACCAAGGAGGCCAATATCAATCCAAGCAACCATTCTTTTCTAAAGGAATGTATCAAGTGAAACCACCATTCAACCCATCCCAACCAACCGTACCAGTTTCTTTTGATGCTAAACTTGAAGACATGAAGAACCAAATGCTAGAAGCTTTTGGCCAACAAAAAAAGGACGTAGACCAAATGGTGGAAAGAAGATATTCTGAACTTAACACTAGAATCGAGTCTATTGTTACTCATCTTTCTAAGATGGATACACAACTCGTTCAAACTTCGGAAGCTGTTCGAAGACAAGACGAAGAGAAAGCAAAGAAGTTTTGCAATGTTGCCTCTACTAAGGAAGAGAAGGCCGTGGTCACTCCTAAACCACATGAAGAAGAGGTTATCTTGGTTCAAGAACCTAAAGAGGAACGCCTTCCCGGCGCATCTAAGAGAGCTTACAAGAGAAGATTAAAGAGGACACCTTTGGAGAAAGTCAATGATCCGGGGAAGTTTGTTTTTCCATGCTCTATTAATGGAAAGGAGATCCACAATTGCTTGTGTGATACTGGAGCAAACGTCAATGTCATGTCGCTAGCCATGGCAAGGGAACTTGGATTGGCCGATTTCAAACCATCCAAAGTCTACATAGAGTATGCCGATTTGTCATCCTCTACACCGTATGGAATGCTTGAAAACGTCATGGTCAAAGTAGGAGAGGGGATTGTTCCTACTGATTTTCAAGTATTGGAGATGAAAACCAGAAAGTTGAATCCATTAATACTTGGATTACAATTTTTAGCAACCGCCGGAGCCATTGTTGACTTTCCAAACCGAAGAATCTCTTTCGCGAATATCAACAAGAATCTCTTCTATGATGAAGTAGATGCTAAGCGTATACCAAACTCTATTGGAGTTAAGGTTATGAAGCCTAGTATAGACCCCGGCGATGCCAAGAAAGAAGTCAAAGAAGGAGATCCTAAAGCTAAAATGAAGATAGTTGCGAAACTGTCCAAAGAGAACCATAAGGACGTCTATAAAGATGTCAAGACAACTTTGACACCCATGAATGATGCTAAGAATGGGAACAAAGCAAAGGAGAAGTTTATCTTTGAAAACATGGTGATAAAGATCCTCGTCCCAAGAGAAGACGAGATCAATAGGGAAACTATCAAGCTTAAGCTTGAAAACACTTTGAAGCTTTTCCCGGAAGCATTAGTTGTCAAGTATGACAATGAAGATTCACTTGGAGTCATCATAGAGGCCGAAAGATCAAAACTTAGTGAAGCTAAAGGAACCACCATTCTTTTAGCGGATCCACCGGAAGTCTAAAAATCTCCAAAGGAGTCGAGCTAATTGACTTTAAACAAGCGCTTTGTGGGAGGCAACCCACATTTTCATTTTTATTTATGCTTTAAATAGTTTTTAAAAATTTTATTTTTGGTTTTCATAAGTTTATTTTACACTAATCTATTTTATTTTGATTTTTTTTTTCAGAAAAAAAAAAAAAAAAACTTCTTACCGCGACACGATACCGGTCGGAGGTATCGGTCGACGTCCTCGACCGGTATCGCGAAGACTCTTACCGCGACACGAAGACCATGCATCGGTCACGCGTATCGGTCCGGAATCGCGACCGGTATTCGGGTCGGGATGCCCCGATCTTTACCGCGACACTACACCGTACCGCAAGCCATCCCGTCCCACGATCGACGACTCGTCCCGCGCCTATGTGTCCCGATACCGAACACAATACCGGTCGACACACCCGACCAGTATCAAAGCCGTATTGCCGCATCGATCGTCCCGATCCTTCCCGAGTCTTACCGCGACACGAGGTAGCCCTACCGCGACACGAGGTAGATTTACCGCGACCCCTCGACACGATATCGGCCACACATACCGGCCATCTCACCCGACCGATACTCGAGACATTTCACCCCGACCCTACCGTGACATGTTGCCCCGTCCGACGCGCGCGTATCGGTCACGATTTCGGTCGGATCATCCGACCGATACACTACACATACCACGACCCGACCAATTCCTTTACCGCGACACGAGCATCCTCGTCCCGATCCGACACATCCCGTGACTCGACCAAACCTTACCGCGACACGAGGTAAGTACCGGTCACAAGAATTCACAAGACACCATCAAGAACCAAGAATTCACAAGAATAGGTGTAAATCAAGTTACAGCAACTTTCATAAGCCAAAGACACCATCAAGAACCAAGAATTCACAAGAATCAACATTCTACCAAATTGGACAGAACGTATACGCCAAAAGTTCAGCAGTGAACGGAGGATCAAATCGATTTGGAATTGGATAAAACTTGCTGTGAAAATAGATATTTGAGTCAGCTTCACAATGAAGTTTGAATCATCTCAATTGGAGCTGTGAGCAGGAAGATAAAATGAATTTAGTGAAGATACGTCAAGCTGCCTCAGAAACGAAGAAGGTGCAGAAACGGTCAGAATACCGGGCCACTTCATGGACCGATATTCTGGGCTGATGCCAGCACAAATCAAGGCATTTTGGGCCCAGTACCGGTCGTGATCCATGACCGAAATCAAGGCATTTGTTTATTCTAGATCAAGTTAAAAACGAATTCTAAGGTGTTAGATCTTGATCAAATCATCCAGAAACTGTTTGTGTCTTTTCGACTTCTCCAAAACCTGTGTAACCCGCGTAACCCACAAAACCTGTGTAACCCGCGTAACCCACAAAACCCGCGTAACCCACAAAACCTGCGTAACCCGCGTAACCCACAAAACCTGTGTAACCCGCGTAACCCACAAAACCTGCGTAACCCACATAACCCCCGTAACCTGTAACCCTCGTTCCCTACCGTTTTAAGATTCGACTCCGCATCTAGAAATTTTTATGTTGCAATCTGATCTATAAATCGAACTCTAGGACTGGTTACTGGTGATACGTGTGTTGATTTGTTTCAGGAAAAATGGTGGGCATCGAAGAAGAAACCAGCAACAGCAACAATAACAAATTTTTGATTGAAGCTTTAACCACTAAGATGGATCAGATGATGGATCAAAAGATGGAGATACTTCGCCAACAGATGCAACAACATCATGATCAGGAACAAAACCGAACCCGTGCAAGGGAAGAGCATAGGCGATCTCCAAGGGGAAACCGAAACACACGTGAACAGGCCAGAGATTATGCGGCTGATGATTACTACGAAACACATAGTAGTTCATCTCAGGAAAGTGTTAGGAGAGCCAGACGTGTGAGAGGAAACTGATATGTTCCATATTTTACCTATTTTACTATATATTTTACTATGTTTTCTATGCATTTATTTACGGTTTTATACCTTTAAAGGTAGTTTTTCTCGTATTTGTAGTTTTAGAGTCTTAACAGGGAAATCAAGGGAAAATGAGCAAAAAGAGCCAAAATAGGTGTAAATCAAGTTACAGCAACTTTCATAAGCCAAAGACACCATCAAGAACCAAGAATTCACAAGAATCAACATTCTACCAAATTGGACAGAACGTATACGCCAAAACTTCAGCAGTGAACGGAGGATCAAATCGATTTGGAATTGGATGAAAATTGGTGTGAAAATAGATCTTTGAGTCAGCTTCAGAATGAAGTTTGAATCATCTTAATTGGATCTGTGAGCAGGAAGATACACTGAATTTAGTGAAGATACGTCAAGCTGCATCAGAAACGAAGAAGGTGCAGAAACGGTCAGAATACCGGGCCACTTCATGGACCGATATTCTGGGCTGATGCCAGCACAAATCAAGGCATTTTGGGCCCAGTACCGGTCGTGATCCATGACCGAAATCTCAACCGACATTGGAGCAGTTTTGAAGTAAAAAGACGGATTCGACCTAAATGAAGCCCTAGAAGACCCTAAGCCTATATATACTTGTTTTTAGCCTTTTGTTAGGTATGCAGCTGAAACAATAGAGTAGTCTATCATACAGTAGCAGCCACCACGATTTCTCTTGGTGTTCTTCTTTAGATTTGGATTCTAGAGCAATCCGGTGGATGAATTCGCTTTGTATCTCGATATAGAGAAGATTCCTCTTACCCTCACTCTTTAATTCAAGTTTATTTATCATGAATTCATCACCTATCTCTGGTTTTTCGTGCATCATGTCTGAGTAGTCTTGTTTGTTAGGTTTTAGGTTTTCAATGAGTTTCATAATTCGATAATAGATTGATGATTGTTTAGGGAATACAATAGAGTATTCATCTTTACTTATACTTAATGCATGATTGCTTTACCGCGCATTTAGCGATCTGGTCTTAGGTTGATATACTTTCCAAAAGCTTGTTATATTGCCTGAACTAGTATTCGATGAGCCAAAAGCCTTAACAATTCGAAAGGTTAGTTAAGGAGTGCGGTGAACTTTATCAAACTTGAGCTTTACTGCATGTTTTCACCTTGTAATAACCAGCGACAGTTGAGTCTATTAGGGTGTTAAAACGTAGATGGTTAGTTACATCACGATAGTGGGATAACCTTAAATTAATGCTTTGTGTTCTACACAATTCATAATTCCTAAATCCCTAAAATCAATCAATCATTATTGTTGCATGATTCTCTGCAAAATAGCTAAGTCCTAACTCCTATCCTTTATTGATTTTCATTACAATTTACATTCGTTGCTTGCTCACTTTATTTTCAATCACAAAAACGACAAAAATATCTTGTTCTAGCTTAGTTTTATTCATTACAATTTGAAGTGTGGTTAAGAAGTCCTTGTGGATTCGATCCCTTATCTATACTAGCCGTGATTGCTGTGCACTTGCAGGTAGTTAGTTGAGAGGTAAAACTCGACTCGCAATCAGAAACCGAGAACAAACCCGAGATGATTTTGGAGGGCTCAAACTTTGGATTCCACCTTTCCATGGGAAGAACGATCCAGATGCATATTTGGAATGGGAAAAGAAGATTGAGTTGGTGTTTAACTGCCAGCACTATATCGAGATCTATAGAGTGAGAGTTGCTGCCACCGAGTTCTTTGATTACGCTCTTAGTTGGTGGGATTAAATTGTGACTTCAAGAAGGCGTAATGGAGAGTCTCCCGTTGAAACTTGGAATGAGATGAAGACTATCATGAGAAAATGGTTTGTGCCTAGCCACTACCACCGTGAACTGCATCAGAAGCTAAGGAGACTTACCCAAGGATCTCGTTTAGTTGAAGAGTATTACCAAGAGATGGAAAAGTTTATGTTGCGAGCTGACATCTTCGAGGATAGAGAAGCAACCATGTCTAGATTTCTGGGAGGATTAAACAGAGAGATTCAAGACCGGTTGGAGACTCAGCACTATATGGAACTAGAAGAGATGCTACATAAAGCTATTTTGTTTGAGCAACAACTTAAAAAGAAGAGCACTTCGCGTACAAGCTATGGGACTGCTTCTAATTCTATTAAGCCGAGTTATCTTAAGGAGGATAAGCCAAGTTTTGTTAGAGATGCAAAACCGTCTATAACCTCCAAAGAAGAAGTCAAACCGTATACATCAAGCCATGACAGCAAATGCAAAGCCGAATCCAGATCACGAGATGTGAAGTGTTCTAAGTGTCAAGGGAGGAGACACTATGCTAATGAGTGTTCCAACAGGAGGATCATGGTTCTTTTAGACAATAGAGAGTTTGAATCAGAGGATGAGAGACCAGATTCACCAGCTTTGTTAGAGGAACATGAGGAGTATCCAATGAAGGGAGAGCTGTTAGTAACCAGAAGAGCGCTAAGCCTTCAAACCAAGGGTAATGGGCCAGAATAGAGGGAAAACTTGTTCCACACAAGGTGTCACGTTCAGGGGAAGGTTTGTAGCCTTATTGTGGATGGAGGAAGCTGTTCCAATGTAGCGAGTGAGTCCATGGTTAGGAAACTTGGTTTGAAAATGGAGAAGCACCCAAAGCCTTATAGTCTTCAATGGTTAAATAACAGTGGAGAAATGAGAGTTAAGAGTCAAGTCTTGGTTTCACTAGCTATTGGTAAGTATAAGGATGATATTTTATGTGATGTTTTGCCAATGGAAGCTAGTCATATACTTCTGGGAAGGTCGTGGCAATCAGATCGCAGAGTTTTGCATGATGGTTTCACCAATCGTTATTCGTTTGAATTCAAAGAAAAGAAGATCATTCTGGTTCCTATGACTCCTCTAGAAGTATATCAAGATCAGAGTCAACTCAAAAACAAGGAGAAGAAGGACGTTAAGCATCCCAACTTCTTTACCAAATCTGGTGATGTTAAGAAAGCCTTATACTCTAATCAACCTCTACTTTTGTTTATGTTTAAAGGAGCTCTCACCAGTATGCCTAACATTGCACCGGTATTACCGAGTGAGATGAAATCTCTTTTGCAGGACTATCAAGATGTATTCCCAGAAGACAATCCGAAAGGCTTACCACCTGTCCGTGGAAAAGAACACCAAATAGACTTTGTGCCAGGAGCTTCACTTCCTAACCGTCCAGCATATTGAACCAATCATGTGGAGACTAAAGAGCTGCAAAAACAGATTGATGAGCTCATGGAGAAAGGTCATATCCGCGAGAGTATGAGCCCTTGTGCTGTACCAGTTCCACTTATGCCTAAGAAAGATAGAAGCTGGCGCATGTGCGTTGATTGCAGAGCCATCAATAATATCACGGTTAAGTATCGCCACCCTATTCCTAGGCTAGATGATATGCTTGATGAGTTGCATGGTTCTCACATTTTCTCTAAAATCGATCTTAAAAGTGGATATCATCAAATTAGAATAAAAGAAGGTGATGAGTGGAAAACTGCATTTAAAACTAAGCATGGACTGTATGAGTGATTAGTCATGCCCTTTGGATTAACAAACACACCTAGTACTTTCATGAGATTGATGAATCACGTTCGCCGAGCATACATTGGTCATTTTGTGGTAGTATATTTTGATGACATCTTAGTTTACAGCAAGAGTTTAGATAAACACATTGAGCATTTGCGATTGATTATGACTGTTTTAAGGGAAGAAAAACTCTTTGCCAACCTTAAGAAATGCACTTTTTGTTCGGATAACCTTGTGTTCCTAGGTTTTGTTGAGACTGGCCAGTTCCAAAGACTATAGGAGAAGTAAGGAGCTTTCATGGACTTGCTGGATTCTATAGGCGTTTTGTAAAAGATTTTAGTACCATAGCCGCTCCCCTCACCAAAGTTATCAAAAAAGACATTGGATTTAAATGGGGAACAGCTCAAGAGGACGCCTTCCATGCCTGAAAGGGAAGCTTACTAACGCCCCTGTTTTAATTCTACCAGATTTCCTTAAAACTTTTGAAATCGAATGTGATGCCTCCGGGGTTGGACTTGGAGCTGTTTTGATGCAGGATAAAAGACCAATAGCTTATTTCAGTAAGAAACTAGGAGGAGCTACTCTCAATTACCCCACATATGACAAGGAGATGTATGCATTGATCCGAGCTTTGCAAACATGGCAGCACTACCTATGGCCTAAAGAATTTGTTATTCACACTGATCAAGAGTCTCTTAAGCATTTAAAAGGGCAACAAAAGCTCAATAAGCGACACGCTAGGTGGGTAGAGTTCATTGAGACCTTTCCACACGTCATTAAGTACAAAAAAGGTAAGGACAATGTAGTTGCTGATGCATTGTCCCGAAGGTATACTCTTATCTCTACTCTTGAAGCTAAATTGCTAGGGTTTGATCAATGGTTTGTATACTCCTTTACCTATTCCTATTCACCCTTGGAATGATATATCTATGGATTTTGTTGTGGGATTGCCTAGGACTAGAAATGGAAAAGATTTGATCTTTGTGGTTGTAGATAGATTCTCTAAAATGGCTCATTTCATACCATGTCACAAAACTGATGATGCATTGCATATTGCTAATTTGTTTTTCAAAGAGATAGTTCGTTTGCATGGCATGCCAAAGACTATAGTTTCTTATAGAGATGCTAAGTTTCTCAGTCATTTTTGGAGAACTCTTTGGTCTAAGTTAGGAACTAAGCTATTACTTTCTACTACTTGTCATCCCACTACTGATGGGCAAACTGAAGTGGTTAATAGAACCTTGTCTACTCTTCTTCGTGCATTAATCAAAAAGAACTTGAAAACATGGGAAGATTGTTTGCCTCACGTAGAGTTTGCATATAATCATTCAGTGCATTCTGCTTCTAAGTTCTCTCCATTTCAGATTGTTTATGGTTTTAATCCTATATCTCCTTTTGATCTAATCCCTTTGCCTTTAAGTGAAAGAGCTAGCATTGATGGGAAAAAGAAAGCTGACATTGTCCAACAGATCTATGAGCAAGCTAGGAAAAACATAGAAGAGAAAACTAAGCAGTATGTTAAGCACGCAAACAAAGGAAGGCGTAAGATGATATTTGAAGTTGGAGATCAATTATGGGTACATTTGAGGAAAGAATGGTTTCCAGCTGAAAGAAAATCAAAGTTCATGCCCAGAATTGATGGTCCATTCAAAAATCACAAGGAGAATCAACGACAATGCCTATCAACTGGATTTGCAAGGTAAGTACAAAGTAATTTCCAGTTCAATGTTTCTGATTTAGTACCTTTCCTTGCAAAAGAAATAGATTTGAGGTCAAATCCTTTTCAAGAGGAGGGGGATGATATGATCACGGATGAGCAAGTAGCTGAGGATGAGCTTGTAGCTGTGGATAAGTGATATAATGCGTTTTTGGCGCATTCTAACCCTTGTTTTGTAGGCTTTTATCGAGTATTTCACTCTCTATCGAGTCATTACAAAAGTGGCTGGAAGCAATGACTGGAGCTTGCGATCGGATTTGGCTAGAAAGGAATGAAGTTGGACCCTTTTTGAACTTTCTGGAGAAAAGGAGCACCTAGTACAAAAGAGGGAGCACCTGCTCCCAGCAGAGTCATTAATGGGCCTTTTGCAAAACCCTAATTTTACAACCCTAATTTTGGGCCAGCCGCCGTGGGCCTTTAGATATGTTTTTCTCTGGATCTTTTGAGGAGAATCACGCCACACACATCACGAAGGGCAGCAGTAGAGAGATAACACAACGAGAGAGAGAGAGAGATATACACTTGTTTTGAGAGAGTTTGTAAGCTTGGAGATTTGTCTTCAAATACTTATCGAAGTTTTCTTAAACCCTACTCTTTTATATATCGATTTCATGCAGTTTATCATGTCTCTTGCTGCTGTTGCTTGTTTGATCATGAGGGAGTAATCCACTTGTTACGTTAAGGGTTTTCGATGGGATTTGATTCATGAGCTAAGCATAAATAGGTTTTTAAATAATCCTTCGATAGTCTCCACCTATTGTCGATCATATTGCCTAGGTTAGATTGATCACCTAGCCTTTGATTTTAGGTTGAATTTACTTATCAAAAGTTTGTAAATTGCTGGAATTAACTTAGGTGGGCGATTTGATCCTTAGCCAACGAAAGTTGAAGTTAGGGCATCTCGTGAACATATCAACCCTAATCGCTTAATGCTTGATAATCCTTGTAACCTCAACGACAGTTAGGGTGTTAGATTGATTGTTAAAGTTGTAGATGCCACGAAAGTGGATCTCCTTATATTTATGGTTGAGTTCGAGACTTGGTCGTAATCGCTTACCTGAATAATTGCTTGGTTCCTGATATTCGAATCCCTGACAATTATCCCTGACCTAACGCTTTTCCATTATTGTTTACAACCGCTTTTACCTTTTGCTTCGTTTTATTTACTTGTTAATTTGTGACATTCAAACCCAACTTGAATCGCTTAGCTGAGATTGTATTCCATAGAATTAGAGCGTATTGCTGGTCCCTTACCGAACCTCACTATTCTACATCGGATTAGTGACCTTAGGTTTAATCTCATAAACCAGACAAAACCTCTTTCATCAAATTGGCGCCGTTGACGGGGAGCAACTCGATACCTCTACTTCTCGACTACGATTCTCGTTCTTTTGTTTTTCTTTACGTGTGTTTCAGGTGCATGAACTCAAAGACAACATGGAGAAATCTTCAAACTCCCCTCGTCACTTTGAGTAATCCTGAACTCGTGAGACTAGAACGAGAAAACAGACGACAAAGGCCTAATCCCGCTGATATTGGCGACCAAGGCGACAACGACATGGCAGTTGAGTTGCAAAGGTTGCAAGAGCAGATGGCTAAAATGCAACAGCAGCACGCGCGTGAACTGCAGCAACAACGTGCGCGTGAGCAACAACGAACCATAGGGGATATGAATAATCCCCACGCCTATTACCGAAACCGAGTTGCCATAGTTCCTCCCGCTGTTGAAAGGAATGACTATGAGATCAAACCGTAGATGATATCACTGGTTAAGCAGCACTTGTTCCACGGATTGCCTGTTGAAATTCCGATGGACCATATAGAGAATTTTGAGGAGATTTGCTCCACGACAAGCTCTAATGGGATGAACCCGGATTTCGTAAAATGCAAGCTGTTTCCGTTTTCACTCGCGAACAAAGCTTCTCGTTGGCTTAAGTCTTTACCTGCTGAATCCATTACGACTTGGGCGCAATGCAGAGCTGCGTTTTTGGACCATTTCTACACAAAATCCAAAACCGCGAGTTTAAGGAACAAGATATCCTCCTTCCACCAACATTCCGGAGAGTCCTTCTGTGAGGCTTGGGAAAGGTTTAAGGAGTACAAGAGAGAGTGCCCACACCATGGGTTCACTGATGAAAACCTGCTGGGTTCTACGATGGTGTGGACTGGGATTATAGGAACGCGCTCAATGCTGCTAGCGATAGTGATTTCATGACCAAAACCAAAGAGGGAGCGTATAAGTTGATTGAGAACTTGGCTGCAAGTTCAAGTAACAAGTCCCAGGAGTATGACAGGACTACGAAATCCAATGGAACGGATTCTGCTAAGATCGATGACCTTACGGCCAAGATCAATTTGTTGCTTAAGGGGAACCAAAGGATGGTTCATTTTGCTGATGAGAATGGCGAGCAACTAGCTGAAGAGATGGGTGAGGAAGGAGACAATGATCAGCAAGAGGTTAGTTATGTTAATGGGCAGGGTTTTGCGCGAAACCGAGGGTTCAACCAGAACTACAGAAATCATCCGAATTTCTCCTATCGAATCACAAATGTTGAAAACCCCTAGGACCAAGTGTACCCACAACAAACCAATCCCCAGACCATGAAACCTCAGGATCAGAGTTTCCAGAAATCATTCTCCCAAAATTTCCAAGTAAAGACATTCGTCTTTTTTCAAGGTCAGAAACCGCAGTTTTCGAATTTTCAGGCTTCTGCAAGCTCTGGAAATGGTTCTCAGGATGAGTTGAAAGGTATGGTACAACAGATATTGACAAACCAGCAGAAGTTCGCCACTGAGATCAACACAAAGGTGGATGGTATGTACTTGGACCTTAATGGTCGGCTCAAAGCAGTTTGTAACCACGTAAAGAAACTCGACACACAAGTTGCTCAGACGGCAGAAGCAATTAAGAGACCACAGGGAGTATTACCTGGTAAAACTGATGCAAACCCAAGGGAATTTGTGAATGCCATAGAGCTGAGGAGTGGAAGAACTTTACCTGGAGTCATAAGAACAGAAACTGCAAACTGCCCAGAAGGAGCACCTGCTCTGGCAGAAGGAGCACCTGCACCAACAGAGGGAGCACCTGCCCCAGAAACAGAAAAAGACGAAGAACCCGCTGAGCCAACTTCTAAGGTATTAAGACCAAATGAGATTATTAATAAGGTTTGTTCTCGTGTTTACAGGCCCCCTATCCCTTACCCAGTACCTCCAAGGAATTCGCAAAAGGATTTGGAGGAGGCAAAATGTAAGGAGATGTTACAGGATTTGACGGTTAAGCTGACATTGGCATACGCGATTCAAATGATGCCGTCCATGAAAAAGTATGTCAAGGGCCTGGTTACTAGGCGGATTCCTTTGGAGTAGAGTGTCATGGTTGTAAGTAAGAATTGTAGCGCTGTGCTACAAAACAAAGCCATTAAAAAGCAAGAGGACCCAGGTAAATTCGTGCTTTCTGTTGATATTGGTCCTGTGCGATTTGCTTGTTCCTTGTGTGATCTAGGTTCCAGCGTGAATCTCATGCCCTATTCGGTTGCAAGGAAACTCGGGTACACAAAATTTAAACCTACACGGATTTCATTAGTGTTTGCTGACAGATCTATTAAGTTGCCTGTAGGAATTTTGGAAGATTTGCATGTCAGGATTGGGAATATTTTCATCCCAGCAGATTTCGTGGTGTTGGAATTGGACGATGAACCAAAGGATCCCTTGATTTTGGGACGTCCTTTCTTGCGCACAGCTAGTGCGATCATTGATGTAAAGAACGGAACGATTGGTCTCCACCTAGGAGACATTATTATGGAGTTCGAGATGGATCGGATGTTGAAGAAACCGACCATTGATGGGCAAACTTTTGCCATTGAGGATAATCTCGAAATCTCAGAGGGAGGGATTGAAGAGATTCTTGCTGATGATCCCTTGGATGTTGCATTGACAAAAGCTGAAAGCGAACATGGTTATTTGAGCGAAGATACCATTGGGTTCGCAAGGATATTGGATTCTGGGCAGATGGAGAAATCAACAGACTTTTTGAGACTCAACATAGAGGGAGAAGACAGAGCACCTGCTTCTGCTCTTCGGAACCTTGCTGATGATCCTTGGAGCGAGCTGAAAGCTCCTAAACTTGAGCTCAAAACCTTACCAGCTGGGCTAAGGTACGCGTTTCTCGGTCCTAACTCCACGTATCCTGTTATAATAAATGCTGATCTAAATAATGTGGAATCCGCCTTACTTTTATGCGAGCTTAGAAAGTATAGGAAAGCTT
This sequence comes from Arabis hirsuta, assembly GCA_964056655.1. Classification (NCBI taxonomy): domain Eukaryota; kingdom Viridiplantae; phylum Streptophyta; class Magnoliopsida; order Brassicales; family Brassicaceae; genus Arabis; species Arabis hirsuta. The sequence continues at coordinate 17,267,040 of OZ053304.1, forward strand.
TAGGGTATTCGCTTGATGACATCCCTGGAATTTCACCCGAATTATGCATGCATAGGATACATTTAGAGGATGAATCTAGGACTTCTGTAGAGCACCAAAGGAGATTGAATCCGAATTTGAAAGATGTTGTTAAGAAAAAAATTATGAAACTCTTAGAAGCTGGTGTTATTTATGCAATATCTGATAGTAACTGGGTTAGTCCTGTACACGTAGTACCTAAGAAAGGCGGAATCACTGTGATCGCCAATGATAGGAATGAACTAATACCTACCAGGACTGTCACAGGACATAGGATGTGCATAGATTATAGAAAGTTAAATGCAGCAACTAGGAAGGATCATTTTCCCTTACCATTCATTGATCAAATGCTCGAAAGACTCGCTAACCACCCTTACTACTGCTTTTTAGATGGTTATTCAGGTTTCTTTCAGATTCCCATTCACCCGGATGATCAGGAGAAGACAACCTTCACCTGCCCGTATGGCACCTTTGCGTACCGCAGGATGCCATTCGGGCTATGCAACGCCCCTGCAACTTTTCAAAGGTGCATGATGTCTATCTTTACTGATTTGATTGAAGATATCATGGAAGTTTTCATGGATGACTTCTCCGTCTATGAGAGCTCTTTTTCTGTGTGTATGTCTAATCTATGCAGGGTATTACAACGCTGTGAGGAGAAGCATCTTGTATTAAACTGGGAGAAGTGCCATTTCATGGTTAGGGATGGAATAGTGTTGGGTCATCGAATTTCAAAAAAGGGTATTGAGGTTGACCGAGCAAAGGTTGAGGTGATGATGAGCCTGCAACCGCCGGATTCAGTTCAAGGTATAAGGAGTTTCCTTGGTCACACGGGCTTTTACAGACGTTTCATCAAAGATTTTTCAAAGATGCTTACCAAGAAAGATGCGAAACCGAGACTTCTAAGATGGATTTTGTTGCTCCAAGAGTTTGATTTGCAAATTATTGATAAGAAGGGTACTGAGAACGGAGTTGCTGACCACCTGTCTAGGATGAAAGTTGATGAAACAGTGCCACTTGATGATGCATTGCTGGATGAACAAGTGTACGCTATTGGAATCTGCGTACGAGAGCACCCAGTACAATTTGGAGCACCTGTCCTACCCGAGGGAGCACCTGCTCCAGAGGCATTTTGTGCGGCTATCTCCAAGGAAAATTCACCAAATTTTTCGTGGTTTGGTGAGATCGCGAACTACCTAGCTGCTGACCAGGAACCGGCTGACTTCGTGAGAGACAAGAAGAGGAAATTCTTGCGCAACGTAAGGAGGTACTTTTGGGATGAACCATACCTCTACAAACAATGCTCCGACGGTCTTTTCCAGAGATGTGTTCCTGAAGAAGAAATCCCGGGAATCTTGTTTCACTGCCACAGTTCAAGTTACGCTTGACACTTCGCGACCTTTAAGACAGTATCAAAGGTGCTACAAGCTGGATATTGGTGGCCCACAATGTTCCATGATACACATGCGTTTATTGCAAGATGCGATAAATGTCAGAGGCAAGGAAACATCTCGCGGCGGAATGAGATGCCTCAGCACTTCATCTTGGAAGTTGAAGTGTTCGATGTGTGGGGGATTGACTTTATGGGACCGTTTCCTTCATCCTATTGCAACAAGTACATTTTAGTGGTCGTCGACTATGTGTCTATGTGGATTGAGGCCATTGCCTCTCCAACAAACGACGCACCTGTGGTTTTGCGGGTGTTTAAGACAATCATATTTCCCCGTTTTGGTGTTCCGCGGGTGGTGATTAGTGATGGAGGGACCCATTTCATCAATAGGGTTTTTGAGAACCTTTTGAGAAATAATGGCGTAAAGCATAAGGTTGCAACGCCATATCACCCGCAGACTAGTGGCCAAGTTGAGGTTAGTAATCGGCAGATCAAGGACATTTTGCAAAAGACTGTAGGCACCACAAGGAAAGATTGGGCCACCAAGTTGGACGACGCAGTTTGGGCCTACCAAACCGCATACAAAACGCCATTGGGGACAACGCCCTTTCATTTGGTGTATGGTAAGTCGTGCCACCTTCCGGTAGAGCTCGAGTATAAGGCGACATGGGCAGTTAAGTTAATGAACTACGACATCAAACCCGCCTTGGAAAGGCGATCCATGCAACTTAATGAGTTAGAGGAGATTAGGCACCTAGCCTACGAGAGTTCGAAATTTACAAGGAACGAACCAAGATGTACCACGACAAGAGAATTTTTAACCGAAACTTCCAACCCAATGTCATGGTACTTTTCTTTAACTCTTGCCTTAAACTTTTTCCTGGGAAATTGCGATCTAGGTGGTCCGGTCCTTTCCTCGTCAAAGAAGTTCGATCATATGGAGCTCTGGTGTTGCTGGACGCCAAAGGCAAAGAGTTCGTGGTCAATGGACAGCGCTGCAAACCGTACCTAGCCGATGCAAACCCAACCGAAGGTGGAGTTATCACCTTAGGCGACACACCCAAAGCCTAAAAGGATAATCAAGTCAAGCTAACGACTTTAACCAAGCGCTTGGTGGGAGGCAACCCACCGGTATGTTTTCTAACTTTTTCAATTTTGATTTCTTTTGCTACTAACTTTGTTTTCGTTCTTTGAAAAAAAAAATGAAAATGCTGAGGCAGATCGATCGATCCCCATATCACGATCGATCGATCCGGATGAGGATTTCAACACACAAACCATCGGTTGGTCTAAGGATCGACCTGCAAGTCGATCTGCTGCAAGGTTTAAATCGGAGGGAGCACCTGAACCCCAGAACAGAGCACCTGAAACCCAGAACAGAGCACCTGCTACAAAGGGTAAAATTTGACATTTAAATTCAGGCCCGCCAAAAGGTAAGTCACGAGAATAAGGAAAATGGGCCCGAGAAATATGGGATTATTTTCCAATTTTAATAAGGAAATATCAGTTAAATGGGACCCCATAAAGCCCTAATTTCTCGCGCCTAATAACTCCTTCTTCTCCTTCCTCCTCTTTTCGTTTTCTCCATTAAAACTCTCAAGGTTTTTGCTCAAAACTCAACTTCTTCAATTCTCAACCGATCTGAATGATTTTTGGGTTGATTTCACTCGAATTTTCACCCTCATTCCGAATCTATCAACCGTTTTTCAAGACAATCAAGGTACCACTCGAAATCCCAATTTTTGTGCTCGCCGTTTTCAAAACCAAACGTGAAATCGCTCACTGATTTTGTTGATTCGTTGCTTTACGACTGATAAGTACACCATATGCTCACTTTAGGATTGAATTCGCGTGTGTAGAGTGGTGTAGTTTGACTTGAAATTTTGTTGAACTTGAACCCTAATTTTTGGAGAAAACTCGAAATTTATAGGAGTGGAGATATGAAAGGGGTTATATTTCTTTCATTATTTACCCTGGGCATGTTTGGATTGGTCGAAATTGTCTGATTCAAGGGCAGGAACTTTGTCTTATTTTTTTCGCAAAAACATGGGAATTTTGTTTCGATGTTTGCGTGGATATATTGACATGAATTGATGCTGGATTTGGTTCGTGTTTGTGGCTGTCATTGCAGGATGTCAGGACCGCGAACGTCAGTTAGTAACCCATCACGCTCACGCAAGGGAAAAGGAGCCTCCACCTCCTCCCAAATCGCAACAACCCATTGGCCACGTGATGAAGGCCAACGATTCAATTTGAGCAATTCTAGCCTTCCTCTCGATTCAGACGTAGAATGGGACCAGAATGACGCATACTACTACAATAACTGGCTCGACATTACTATTGAGCTGACTCGCTTCTTGTGTGGGCAAACGCTAAAGGATCTAGGGCTGCTCTATGATGTGGGCAGCATACTTGAGGCTTGCCAATTGACAGATCTGATCACCCAACCCGACAATATCTACCCCGACCTGGTGAGGCAGTGTTTGGCATCCGCTAAACTGACTAATTCGGACCCGCGCAGGCCGGTGGCTTCACAGGGAGTTCTCTCTTTCTTTGCCGGAGGAAAGAGATATGAGGTGACTATCAGGGACCTCTGTGCCCTCTACGGTTTTGACTCCACGGAGGAGAAAGTGGCCTTCCCTACACGCCTCCAGGTCGCACACAGGTTTTGGGACTTCATCGCAAGTGGGGATTACTTCTCTCGATCCGCGGCCCAATCCACCATTCGGAACCCTGCTCTTCGGATCGGTGTCAAGGCCATTAGCACTATCTTCTTTTCACGGGATGATGCAAGCAAAGTGCGAACCGATGAATTGATCATGCTTTACACTGTTGTGCGAGACACCATTAGCGGTGAAGCAGGGTTGAGCTGCGAGTTCGATGGAAGCGTCAACATGGGAGCGCTTTTTGCCTCATGCATTGCGGACAAGAGGACTAAAGTGGCAAAGGGAAAGGCGGCATCACACAGCGAGAGGATCGGGAGTCTCTTGACCAGGCTGTTCCTCCACGTCAAACTTGACCTCGGATCTTACACTTGCAACTCCGCGACGGAGTTTATGGATAACTCTTACCTTATTTCTTGTGAAATCTTGGCTGACACTAACATTTACAGGTTCACTGCGAGAGACAAGACCACCCAGTTCTGCCGATTGCCGCAACCATCATTGACAGACCTGGACGTTGCAGCCAACGTTGGGTTCACACCGGGAACGGAGTACTTGTGCTCCGCCACTGGAGCACCAATTGAGAGAGCACCAAAGCCTAGGAGGAGCACTTCATCCACCCGAGCTGCTCCTGCCCCCGCTTCAGTCCTGGATGCCCCTTTAAGCCACGATGAGGAGGAGGAGCTGGCAGCCGCTACGCAAAGGACTCGGTAGTCCAGAGCTCACTACCGCATGCCCTATGCGAGTGAGCTGACTCTAGATGACATTTCCGATGCTCTCTAGGATGCCGAATATTGCCGTTGAATGGTTGCTTCTACCAAGAAGAACAACGGGCTGCTCCGCCGCATTCTCCACATGCTTCAGAAGGGTTGCAGTAGCTCTCATGCCACCGAGACCATCCCGTCCATGGCCCCTGCTCAGCCGCCTGCTTCTCAACCATCCACATCCGCTAGACCGTCTACTCGCTCCTCCAAACGCAAGAAACCGATCACTAGCGAAGACTTCGATGATACCACCAGCGATTGAGATCGCTCCTCTATCCTTCCTCAGTATTCCATGAACACTTTTTATTTTATGCATTATTATTTTCTTTTCTTCTTTTTATCCTCTGTCTTTTCTTATTTTCACACCGAGACGGTGTAAAGTAAGTCTGGGGGGAGTTGCTACTAATCACTTTTATTTTGGATGTTTTTCTTATGTTTCTTATGTCCTGTTTTGAGTCTTTCTTTTGGTTTGTTTTATTGAGTCAAGACTTTGTAGGGAATTAGTACCTTATCTCATGATGATATTTGAACTATTTGTGTTTAACTTTCTATCTAGTGACCATTTCTTCAGAGCATGAGTACAAGGAACAGCTGGAACACTTCGATACACCATCTTCCAGGTTCCATATTGACCAAAATTTTATCTCGCTATTGGCACTAGATTAGGTAAACGAATCATATTCAGGACTCTTTATTCCTTTTATCACTCTTGTTGTTCCTGAATAGCTAGCTCATTTTTAGTTATTACATTCCTTAACCCTAACCTCTTTTCAAGCCTCTTGCATTCTTGTTACTTCATTGTCATATGTGCAGCATATGCGCAAAAGGGCTGGAGAGAATTGGGTCGACATTGCCTTTAAATCACTCTTTCTGAAGAACGAGAGCACTGATTCCCAGAAGGAGCACCTGCTCCTATTTTCAGAAGATGGTCTTACAACGAGGTGGAACAAAAAAATCCACGAAGGAGGGACGATATTGATGAGCTCCACTTGGGTATGTACAACAACTCTGATATTTTCGTGCTTGGGAGACATTCACTTGTAAGAAAAACCCTCTTCATCATCATCTCAAAAAAAAAAAAAAAAAACAGTAAACCGATGATGAAGGGTGGTAAAATTTATAAATTAGAATATGTCTCTCTGCACAGCGAGTGTACCCAAGGTGGACGATGGCAACATGAATTAGTTAGAGAAATTTGGAGAAGAAAGAGTGGTTTAGAGTATATGGATGTCAACGTACCCATTCTCTCTTGCAATTTTGTGCAATATCCTGCATCCACTATGAAACATCGGATAACCCTTAAACACTTTAAACACTTTGAACTCCACCTCTAAATGGCCTTAAACCCTTTAGCGTCGTCTACCCTAAATGGTGCCTTTAGCGAGACCCTCCCGCAACTTTGAATGCGTTGAGTTTGTGTTTGGGAAATGGAACTTGGTTGAGAAATGTGTTGAGGAGTTCTGGTGATGCTTTGTTATTCATAATCTGGATTATGTGGTCTGCAGATTGAAGGATTTAAACTCGGTTCACTGAGGATAAAAGAGTTCCCGCGTTTTCAAACCTTTCTCCTTCACTTGGTCTTGAATTTGTTTGAGGACAAACAAAGATCTAAGTCTGGGGGAATTGATATAATGCGTTTTTGGCGCATTCTAACCCTTGTTTTGTAGGCTTTTATCGAGTCTTTCACTCTCTATCGAGTTATTCTAGGTACAAAAGTTGCTGGAAGCAATGATTGGAGCTTGCAATCGGATTTGGCTAGAAAGGAATGAAGTTGGACCCTTTTTGAACATTCTAGAGAAAGGGAGCACCTAGTACAAAAGAGGGAGCACCTACTCCCAGCAGAGTCATTAATGGGCCTTTTGCAAAACCCTAATTTTGCAACCCTAATTTTGGGCTAGCCGCCGTGGGCCTTTAAATATGTTTTTCTCTGGATCTTTTGAGGAGAATCACGCCACACACACCACGAAGGGCAGCAGCAGAGAGAGAACACAACGAGAGAGAGAGAGAGAGATATACACTTGTTTTGAGAGAGTTTGTAAGCTTGGAGATTTGTCTTCAAATACTTATCGAAGTTTTCTTAAACCCTACTCTTTTATATATCGATTTCATGCAGTTTATCATGTCTCTTGCTGCTGTTGCTTGTTTGATCATGAGCGCGTAATCCACTTGTTAGGTTAAGGGTTTTCGATGGGATTTGATTCATGAGCTAAGCCTAAATAGGTTTTTAAATAATCATTCGATAGTCTCCACCTATTGTCGATCATATTGCCTAGGTTAGATTGATCACCTAGCCTTTTATTTTAGGTTGAATTTACTTATCAAAAGTTTGTAAATTGCTGGAATTGACTTAGGTGGGCGATTTGATCCTTAGCCAACGAAAGTTGAAGTTAGGCCATCTCGTGAACATATCAACCCTAATCGCTTAATACTTGATAATCCTTGTAACCTCAACGACAGTTAGGGTGTTAGATTGATTGTTAAAGTTGTAGATGCCACGAAAGTGGATCTCATTATATTTATGGTTGAGTTCGAGACTTGGTCGTAATCGCGTACCTGAATAATTGCTTGGTTCCTGATATTCGAATCCCTGACAATTATCCCTGACCTAACGCTTTTCCATTATTGTTTACAACCGCTTTTACCTTTTGCTTCGTTTTATTTACTTGTTAATATGTAACATTCAAACCCAACTTGAATCGCTTAGCTGAGATTGTATTCCATAGAATTAGAGCGTATTGCTTGTCCCTTACCGAACCTCACTATTCTAAATCGGATTAGTGAACCTAGGTTTTAATCTTTTGAAACCGGTTAAAACCTCTTTCATCAATAAGCTTGGCGTGCAAGGAGAAGGAGAGCTTGGAGCTGAACAAGGAGCTGAACAAGGAGCTGAACCGGAGCTTGGAGCCGAGGAGATATTTGTCACACCAACAGGACCTATGACTCGTTCCCATGCCAAGAAGTTCAACCAAGCTGTTGGAGGGTTGCTTATCAACATACAAAAGCAATCAGATCATTTGGAGAAATTTGGAGAAAGAGCTAATCAAATCACTCTGGTTTTGATTCAAGCTAATTGAATTCAACGAATGGGTGAGTGATTCAATTGTACTCTTTTTCCCTTTTCAAGTTTTGTCCCAATGAGTTTTCTTGACAAGGTTTTTAATGAGGCAATTGTTTCACTTCATAATTGCCCATTTGTTGAATTAGAAGCCCAAGGCCCTTAAACACTAAGGCCACGCCACAAGGGAAGAAGAAAAGTCAGTTTTATGTTTTCAAACTTGTCTTTAATTTCAGAAACAATTTTCGAGAGCTTGTCTCGTGACCTACTCTCTTTTCCCTTTATATTTCCCTTGTAATCTCTGTTGAGAACTAATCTATCTTTTAATCAAAAAAAACCTTTTCAAGTTAGATCACTTCTCCTGGTGTGTAATATCCAAGAGATTTTCCATTCTTCTCTTTGGTGTGTAATATCCAACGACGAGAGTGGCTGGATTATCAGAGGTTATCCACAACCTTTGTGTGTCCAGTAGATCCATTCCTTGCCTTCAGAGCTTCGGTTCCGTTGCTGCAAGTCTATCCGATATTATCAACAGATTTCAGAGTGTTTAAGTCTTGGGAGATTGTATTAATATGACTCCTCCTCCAGGTCTTAAAGACATAATAGCTCCGGGAAAAGTCATGAGGCTTAGGAAAGCTATTTATGGACTCAAACAATCACCAAGAGCTTGGTACCACAAGCTGAGTGTCACTCTAAGGGATCGCGGCTTCAAAAGAGTAGAATCAGATCATACCCTCTTCACATTACAAAACCGGGAAGGTATTGTGGTCATTCTCATCTATGTTGAAGATATAATCATCACGGGGAATGACAAGGTAGGTGTTAAATCAACTAAGGATTACCTCAAATCTATCTTTGATATAAAAGATCTTGGTGAACTAAAGTATTTCCTTGGGATAGAAGTATGCAGATCAAAGGAAGGTCTCTTCTTTTCTCAAAGGAATTATGCACTAGATATGTTGAAAGATGCAGGTGATCTAGGAGGAAAACCAGTTAAAACCCCGCTTGAAGATGGATACAAGGTGGAATGAGAGGGGGAGCATGATGATCAACCATTTGAAGATGTTACTCTCTATAGAAGAATGGTTGGTAAGATGATCTATCTAACCATAACTCGACCCGACTTGTGCTTTGCTGTGAACCAGGTTAGTCAACACATGAAGGCTCCAATACTACATCATTGGAACATGGTCAGCCGCATATTGAGATACATTCAAAGAACACATGATCAAGGCGTATGGATGGGATCAAAGCACCAAGATCGTAGGCTATTGCGATGCAGATTGGGCAGGGGATATAAGGGATATAAGATCCATTACCGGATATTGTACATTCATTGGAGGTAATCTAGTGACTTGGAAGATAAAGAAGCAGAAGGTGGTACCTTGCTCAAGTGCGGAAGCAGAGTATCGGGCCATGAGGAAGCTCACAGCTGAGCTAATATGGCTCAAGCCACTTCTTAAGGACCTTGGAATTGAAGATCAAGAACCCATCACTATGCATTGTGACAACCAAGCTGCTATACACATTGCATCCAATACGGTTTTCCACGAAAGGACTAAACACATTGAGGTGGATTGCCACAAGGTGAGACAAGCCGTAGAAAATGGAGTAATCTTGCCGTGTTACACTCGAAGCTCAGATCAGTTGGCGGATATTTTCACAAAGGCTGCAAGCCTAAAGGTGTTAGAGTCCATACATCCAAGACTTGGGCTCATGAAGATCCCCTCGTTGTGATCATCATACTCTTTTTCTTTCATTGGGTTTTATTCCATGTGGTTTTCCCAATAAGGTTTTAATGAGGTGGTGATCATGATGCCAATCTAAATATGGTATGTTTAGATTGAGGGGGAGTGTTGGAATATTGAAGCAATTGTTGGAATGATGTGTGGCAGAAGCTACTGATGCGGCACCACACCCAAATGCGGTAGCCTGCGGCAGAAGCAACCCAGATGTAGTAGCCCTGCGGCAGAAGCAACCTAGATGTGGTAGCTGTTATACTGATGCGGTAACAGCTCAAGGTACTGTCCTGGACGTGTGGTACGATCTGTACAGCCAAGGACGATCAGTACGCTTGGGACCATCACGTACAGCTGTCGTTATCACCAAGTGGGTGAGCTGATAAGTCCAAACTCATATCAGCAAGTGGCCTCCTGTCCTTATCACTCATTTGGGACCACTTGAACCTTGGTCCACTTCTAATTTAAATGATCAGACCGTTGGGAGCTCTTGAAGGGCTGAGATTGCATTTCACAATCTGAATGGTCAAGATAACTTGACCGTTGCACTATATGACCATTTGTGGTCTGATGTGTTTGTATATAAATAGGTGAACCATTTGTAAAGCTTAATTAACTTGAATAGAATGAAAGTTCTCTCAATCTCTTTAATCTCTCTCTAAATTCTCTTTATTCCGCTTAATCTCACAAAAACATGAAGGCTCCAACACTACATCATTAGAACATGGTCAGCCGCATCTTGAGATACATCCAAGGAACGCATGATCAAGGCGTATAGATGGGATGCAATCAAAGCACGAAGATCGTAGGCTATTGTGATGCAGATTGGGCAGGTGATAGAAGGTATAGAAGATCCACTACCGGGTATTATACATTCATTGGAGGCAATCTAGTGACTTGGAAAACAAAGAAGCAGAAGGTGGTATCTTGCTCAAGTGCGGAAGCAGAGTATCGAGCCATGAGGAAGCTCACAATCGAGCTAATATGGCTCAAGGCGCTTCTTAAGGACCTTAGAGTTGAAGACCAAGAACCCATCACTCGAAGCCGTAGGTGAGACAAGCCGTAGAAGATGGAGTAATCTTGCCGTGTTACACTCGAAGCTCAGATCAGTTAGCGAACATTTTCACAAAGGCTGCAAGCCTAAAGGTGTTAGAGTCCATAAATCTAAGACTTGGGCTCATGAAGATCCCCTCGTTGTGATCATCATACTCTTTTTCCTTCATTGGGTTTTATCCCATGTGGTTTTCCCAATAAGGTTTTAATGAGGTGGTGGTCATGATGCCAATCTAAACTAGCCATATTTAGATTGAGGGGGAGTGTTGGAATGAAGTGCGGCAGCCACACCCAGATGTGGTAGCTGATGCGGCAAAGTCACCCAGTTGCGGTAATGTACGGATGCGGTACGAACCGTACTTCAGAGGACGTCAAGTACAGCTTGTACCACCAAGTACAGCCGTCCTTATCACTAAATGGGCAGCCTGATCTGCACAAGGAGAGATGAGCAAGTGGCAGCCGTCACTATCAACCCAAATGTCCTTATCTTGCATTTGGGACCACTTGAGCCACTTGCATTCAAACCATCAGACCGTTGGACCCCTTGACCGGCTGTGATCACCCTACTGCTACTGTGCGGCCAAGATTACTTGTCCGTTATAGCCATATGACCGTTAGTGATCTGATCATTTGTATATATATATGACTTCTTTGTAAAGCTTAAACCCAACTTGAATAGAATGAAAGTTCTCTCGATCTCTCAATCGCTCTAATCTCTTCAATTCCGCTTAATCTCACATGATCATCATGCTCCCCCTCTCATTCCACCTAGTATCCATCTTCAAGTGGGGTTTTAACTGGTTTTCCATCTAGATCACCTCAATCTTTCACCATATCTAATGCGTATTTCCTTTGAGATAAGAAGAGACCTTCCTTTGATCTACATACTTCTATCCCAAGGAAATACTTTAGTTCACCAAGATCTTTTATATCAAAGACATATTTTAGATACTCCTTAGTTGATTTAACCCCTACCTTGTCATTCCCCTGATGATTATATCAACAACGTAGATGAGAATGACCACAATACCTTCACGGCTTTGTAAGGTGAAGAGGGTATGATCTGATTCTGATCTTTTGAAGCCACGATCCCTTAGTGTGACACTCAGCTTGTGGTACCAAGCTCTTGGTGATTGTTTCAGTCCATAGATAGCTTTCCTAAGTCTCAAGACTTTTCCCGGAGCTATTATGTCCTTAACACCCGGAGGAGGAGACATATACACCTCATCTTCAAGTTCTCCTTGGTGAAATGCATTCTTGACATCCATTTTCCAAATATCCCATTCTAAATAGGTTGTCATGGAGAACACTACTCTGATTGTATGTAGCTATGCAACCGGATACACTTGAGAAAGGAGAGATTTCCTAAAGAAAGAAAACCTAAACTCATGCTCAGAATACATGGTCCTTTCAAAATCATCAAGAAACTCAACAACAACGCATACCAGCTGGATCTCCAAGGTAAGTATAGTGTGAGTTCAAGCTTTAATGTTACTGATTTAGCTCCTTATTGTGCAGAAGAAACGAATTTGAGGTCAAATCCTTCTCAAATGGGAGAGGATGATGAAATATTGGCAACTAAAAGAACTGATGCAACTAAGGAGATGGAACAGCTTGTACCTGTTAGATTATGCGGAATTATCAAAGAGAGAGTAAGATACTCGGAGAATAAGAGGAACAGATTTTAGAAGTGAGGAATCCTCCTTGAATTCAATTCATTACAATGAGAGCTTATTTATACACGTTGGAACAGATCTCTAACGTTCACAAGAGCCTAACGGCTAGATGATCTAAGCCATTCATACATCAGACTTAATCCTAGGCGTCCATGTGAATTCTGTTCACATACAAGTGGGAAGTGGTCCACACAGATGATAGTGACTTGACCAGGTGGTCCAAAGTGGTCCCAAAACAGCTCCAAGGTATTCCAAGCATATACAATCCGTTTTGTACCTCTACGGATGTCTACGAATACGTATAAATGTATTGTATGGTTTAATACTCCCCCTCAAGCTTAACTTATAGAGATAAGCTTGGAACCATGCAATTCACCTCATTAAAACCTTAGTGGGAAAACCACGTGGGATAAAACCACACTGAAGGAAAAAGAGTATGAACTCCATGGCTACTTGATCTCTATAATCCCAAGCTTTGGAAGTATGAACTCACACACCTTTAGACTGGCGGCTTTTGTAAATATGTCTGCGAGTTGGTCGGAGCTCCTTGTGTAACACGGCAAGATCAGTCCTTGTTCTACAGCTTGACGCACCTTATGGCAGTCCACTTCAATGTGCTTAGTGCGTTCATGAAACACCGAATTAGAAGCAATGTGAAAGGCGGCTTGGTTGTCACAATGCATTGTAATTGGATCTTGTGATTCAATGTCCAAGTCTTTGAGGATATCCTTGATCCAAGTGAGTTCATTTGTGAGCTTCTTCATGGCTCTATATTCTGCCTCGGCACTCAAACATGCTACCACCTTTTGCTTCTTGGTTTTCCAAGTAACTAGATTTCCTCCTATGAATGTACAATAGCCCGTAGTAGATATTCTATCTCTTCGGTCACCGGCCCAATCGGCATCGAATATCCAACTATCTCCGAACTTTCATTACGGCCCATCCATATGCCATGACCCGAGGTTCCTTTGAGATACCTTAGGATGCGATCTATCATGTTCCAATGGTACACTTTTGGAGCTTGCATGTGTTGACTCACTTGGTTTACTGCAAAACACAAGTCGGGTCTAGTAATTATTAGATATATAAGTTTACCTACCAACTTTCAGTATTGCTTAGCATCGTCAAATGAGCAGTCCTCTATTCCCCCCCTCTCATAGTACTTTGTAGCCTTCTTCTAGGGGAGTTTTGGCTGGTTTTGCATCCAACTTCCCTGTTTCACTTAATAAATCATGAATGTATTTCTTTTGTGATACAAAGAGTCCCTCCGTAGAGCGGCACACATTGATTCCTAGGAAATATTTTAGTTCACCGAGATCTTTAATCTCAAATACGGATTTAAGATAAGCTTTAGTGTTTTGGATACCTTCCTTGTCATTCTCGGAGATGATGATATCATCTACATAGATTAGAATGACCACGATACCTTCTTGGCCGTTTGAGGTGAATATCGTATGATCCGATTCCGACCTTTTGAATCCTCTATCTCGCAATGTCATGCTCAATTTGTGATACCAAGCTCTCGGTAATTGCTTTAATCCATAGATTGCCTTCCTTAGTCGTAGAACCTTCCCGGGTGCAATTGAATCCTCAAGTCCCGGTGGAGGAGTCATGTACACTTCATCTTCTAATTCTCCTTGAAGAAACGCGTTCTTGACATCCATTGGCCATAGATCCCACTCCAAGTTTGCAACTAGAGATAAGATGATTCTTATGGTGTGTAGCTTGGCCACCGGAGCAAACGTATCCTTGTATTCTTCTCCATATGTTTGGGTGAATCCCCTCGCTACTAGTCTCGCCTTGTGCCTCTCTATCTCGCCACTACTTAGTTATTTAATCGTGAAAACCCATTTTGAACTCACGGCCTTCTTCCCTTTAGGTAATTCGGCTTCATCCCAAGTGTGGTTTAGTTCCATAGCGTTGCGTTCTTCACCTACGGCTTCTCTCCATACTTTGTGTTCCTTTGCTTCGTCATAGTTTGCCGGAATATACTCTTGATCGAGTTGGCCCATGAAGATCACATGCTCTTGGGGAATATGAACCAGATTGCATACGGCCTGGATCGGGTGAGCTACCGCATTCCTGTTGTAGTAGACTCGTGTATTCTTCCAATTGGATGCGAGAAACTTTTGCCGGGTACTCCTTCGTTGTGGTTGTGGTTGTGACTGCCGCGTATTCCTTCTTTGCGGTCGCGGTTGCTCCTCTTGAACTTCTGTGCCAGATTGTTCGGATTCGAGAAACCCACTGCCCCCCTCATGTTCAAGAGGGGTGACCGCAGACGGAATGGCTCCTAAGGTCGCCGCGTCAGAGTTGGAGGCTGCCGCATCTAGGCATGCGGCTGCCGCATCGGGAGGTGAGGCTGTCGCATCTGTTGAGGCTGCCGCATCTGTTGAGGCTGCCGCATCTGGTGAGGCTACCGCACCTAGGCCTGAGGCTGCCGCACCTGGGCTTGTGGCTGCCGCATCCGGAGTCGCATCCACCGCATCATGTGAGGATGCGGCAGGCAGGTTGCCGAGTGACTCTAATATGCGTCTAAGGGTAGTGTTGCGGTCCGAGGAGGCATGAGAGAGATCCCTCAAGTTATCCCAGTCTCTTTCTTTATAGTACCCCTTTGTCTCCACAAACTTCACATCCCTCGACACAAGGACCTTTCTTGTGTCCGGAAAGTAACACTTGTGTCCTTTTTGTGTTGTGGAGTACCATGTTAGATTATGCGGAATTATCAAAGAGAGAGTAAGATACTCGGAGAATAAGAGGAACAGATTTTAGAAGTGAGGAATCTTCCTTGAATTCAATTCATTACAATGAGAGCTTATTTATACACGTTGGAACAGACCTCCAACGTTCACAAGGGCCTCACGGCTAGATGATCTAATCCATTCATACATCAGACTTAATCCTAGGCGTCCATTTGAATTTTGTTCACATACAAGTGGTCCCAAAACATCTCCAAGGTATTCCAAGCATATACAATCCGTTTTGTATCTCTACGGATGTCTATGGATACGTATAAACGTATTGTATGGTTTAATAGTACCAGAGCTTAAGGAGGATGCATTTGCAATCTCTGATGGGTCTAATATTGAGGAAACAAAGGACGAAGACCTAGATGTGCCACTTGGTCCAATGACTAGGTCCAAACAAGCAAGGTTCCAGCAAGCTCTTCATCAACTCTTACACACTATCCAGGGCAGTCTAGAGTGTGCTTATCCAACCACATTGGTTGTGATTCAAGTCGCCTAGATCATTCATCAAGAGAGGTGTTGTGACTTGCACTCTTTTCCTTGGATTGGTTTTGTCCCATTGGGTTTTCCAATCAAGGTTTTTAATGAGGCTTGGGCACAACACTTATACAACAGCCTCTTGATGAAACTAAGCCCATTTCTATCCTAATCTTCGTCCAGGAAGCAAGAGAGAAACCTGTTTTCATTTAAACTCAGTCTTTGTTCATTTAAGCCTGTTTTAATTGTTTTTGAGTATTTCCAAGAAGTTGTGCATGTACAGCCTTCTTCTCTTTATATTCTGAACGAAAATCTAAATCAAATCATCAAACTCTTTTCTAATCAAAATATTCTCTGAATTTTGTTTGATCCTAGTTTGTTTAGTGTATTTTGGATTTTGATCCGTACAGTACAAGCAACATCTGATAGTCTGAGAAGCAATTCCGCATCTTTTAGAAGTATCAACTCGATCCACTGCTTGTTTTCATCATCACAATCGTTGGAGAGCATTCAGGGACGTGATCTTTGCACCTATGATCACATCAAATCATGTACCGGATCCGTACAGTCCGTACCATTAACCGCCGTTATACTCATGTGATCAATATTTTAGTGTGTTTCATTTAAGTTTGAGTCTTGTGTGTTTCCAATGCAAAGAGGAGCGTGTGTGCTCTCTCGTTCTCTACATATTGAACGTTTTTATGTCCGAATAAACAACCAGCCTTTTATCTAAAACCCTCTCTTTAATCTGTTTGGTTCATCGATTCCTTTGGTGAAGAAAAGCCATCTGAATCCTGGATTCTCTTATAAGTGGAATACTTCTGAGATCCATTCACTCTCAATCAAGTCATCCGCAACTTGGTTCTTTTACCCCTGATTCATCTCTACTTCTATTCGTTTTCATCACCACCAAAACCAGTAACAGTCCTATCACTCATCGATCCATTCTTCAGAGATCTGTTCGTGTGTTTAGCTTCGTTCAGAGGATAAGATCTAAGGGGATTCTGATTGCGAGTCGAGTTTTACCTCTCAACTAACTACCTGCAAGTGCACAGCAATCATGGCTAGTATAGATAAGGGATCGAATCCACAAGGACTTCTTAACCACACTTCAAATTGTAATGAATAAAACTAAGCTAGAACAACATATTTTTGTCGTTTTTGTGATTGAAAATAAAGTGAGCAAGCAACGAATGTAAATTGTAATGAAAATCAATAAAGGAAAGGTGTTAGGACTTAGGTATTTCGCAGAGAATCATGCAACGATAATGATTGATTGATTTTAGGGATTTAGGAATTATGAATTGTCTAGAACACAAAGCACTGATTTAAGGTTATCCCACTATCGTGATGTAACTAACCATCTACGTTTTAACACCCTAATAGACTCCACTGTCGCAGGTTATTACAAGGTGAAAACATGCAGTAAAGCTCAAGTTTGATAAAGTTCACTGCACTCCTTAACTAACCTTTCGAATTGTTAAGGCTTTTGGCTCATCGAATATTAGTTCAGGAAATATAACAAGCTTTTGGAAAGTATATCAACCTAAGATCAGATCGCTAAATGCGTGGTAAAGCAATCATGCATTAAGTATAAGTAAAGATGAAGACTCTATTGTATTCCCTAAACAATCATCAATCTATTATCGAATTATGAAACTCATTGAAAACCTAAAACCTAACAAACAAGACTACTTAGACATGATGCACGAAAAACCAGAGATAGGTGATGAATTCATGATAAATAAACTTGAATTAAAGAGTGAGGGTAAGAGGAATCTTCTCTATATCGAGATACAAAGCGAATTCATCCACCGGATTGCTCTAGAATCCAAATCTAAAGAAGAACACCAAGAGAACTCGTGGTGGCTGCTACTGTATGATAGACTACTCTATTGTTTCGGCTGCATACCTAACAAAAGGCTAAAAACAAGTATATATAGGCTTAGGGTCTTCTAGGGCTTCATTTAGGTCGAATCCGTCTTTTTATGTCAAAACTGCTCCAATGTCGGTTGAGATTTCGGTCATGGATCACGACCGGTACTGGGCCCAAAATACCTTGATTTGTGCTGGCATCAGCCCAGAATATCGGTCCATGAAGTGGCCCGGTATTCTGACCGTTTCTGCACCTTCTTCGTTTCTGAGGCAGCTTGACGTATCTTCACTAAATTCAGTGTATCTTCCTGCTCACAGCTCCAATTGAGATGATTCAAACTTCATTGTGAAGCTGACTCAAAGATATATCTTTACACCAAGTTTCATCCAATTAAAAATCGATTTGATCCTCCGTTCACTGCTGAACGTTTGGCGTATATGTTCTGTCCAATTTGGTAGAATGTTGATTCTTGTGAATTCTTGGTTCTTGATGGTGTCTTTGGCTTATGAAAGTTGCTGTAACTTGATTTACACCTATTTTGGCTCTTTTTGCTCATTTTTCCTTGATTTCCTTGTTAAGACTCTAAAACTACAAATACGAGAAAAACTACCTTTAAAGGTATAGAACCGTAAATAAATGCATAGAAAACATAGTAAAATATATAGTAATATAGGTAAAATATGGGACATATCAGCTCCCCAGACTTAAACCTTGCTTGTCCTCAAGCAAAATTCAAGTATAGAAAAGAGGATTGAAAATAAATTGAACTTAGAAAAACTTTTTGAAAATAACGTTGGTACTAATACCGTATGTGACATGATCGATCCAAGAGTATCTTCATCATACGCCATCCATAACCTTCGCAGCCTACTCCATGTTTTAATTACAATCCTGCAAAAATCTCAACTACACTTCATTTGACTCTCTACATTCATTAAGATATAGGCGAATTTCTCATCAAGGAAATCATTCGGGGTAGACGACGCTAGGATTTGAAAAAGGCTAATATATATGGTGAGGTTAAAAGTGTTTAGGGTTACCATAGACTCCGGGTGCGAGATACTATGCAAAATCGCAAGAGAGAATGGACCTATTGATATCCACAATTTCCCAACCACTTTCTTCGCGTCTTTTTCCCCCAAACTTAGATCTTTCTCCGGGAATCACTTGAAATCTCTTCTACTCGTATCTTCTTTTGTATCATGGCATTCCTTGGGTATTCTTTTGGCCTTGAGACTCTTAGAAACCGTTTTCCTTTCCCTTCTTTTATGTTTTATTATTATTTTTTTTTTTAGAGGGGGAAAACGGTATCTCTTTGATACGAGTCAAGTATAGGCACGAAATATTACCATGTATTAGTCATCCAAGTGAAACGGCCAAGCTTTTTGATAAAATCGTTCTTTGTACTCCACCATTCTTTACCAAATCGTCGCACTTCTAGTAATTGGAAAATTGCGTCGATCCTTTTCTCTCCGACGTTTTTGCACATATCTGCAAGTATGAAACTAAAAAGAGAAGGTATGAGGTCTGAAAAGAGGTAAAGGGTTTTAGGTAGGGTACCAACTAAAAATGAGCTGGCCATTCATGACAACAAAGAGTGGTAAAAGAGGATAAGATGTCATGAATGTGTGATTCGTTTCCCTGATTTAACTCCTTAATGAGAAATAATTAAAAATCAGGTTAGTGGTCGAATAAAATAGAGTCAAAATTGGATTCATCAAAACTTATGCGAGATGAATTATATGGGGCGAGTTCCAGTCATGAAGGTTTCTGAATCGTCTATCCTGGACAAACCCTGTGACAATGGTTATTAGATCATAAAATCTACGCATAAATTTCTGAGAATATCATAGTTTAAAACATAGGTTTTTGACTCAATAAAAGACTCAAAGAAAATCATTAAAATGACTCAAAACATAAGAAACTAGAAAAATGTCATTAGTACGATAAATCCCCCCAGACTTAACTTACACCGTCCCCGGTGTAAATAGTCGCATAAGGGTGAGATGACTCAATAAAATAAAAATGAAAAAAAAGGGTAGATAAAATTCGATACACCTGGCTCAAAAGACGGGTGACATAGATTCTGGTGAATCCGGAACTATCACATGAAAGTGATCTCCATCGGAATCGTAGTTGACGATCTCTGTCTCGTCTGAAGCGGTTGCCTGGACTAAAGAGTGATGTCCGTTCTGGGCAGTGGCGGTCTCATCAAGGGCACGTGTGTTGGGATGACTAGAAACATCATCATCCACATCCTCATCATGCTCAAATGTAGAGACGAGCGAAAGGCTACCAAACTCGTTGTTGCTTGTTGGGGCGCCTAAAGAGATGTGGGATTGATTTCTTGACTGCTTTTACAAGCTTAGAAATCATCTTTCCTTGCCTAGAAACCGTAGCTTCAAGAGCAATTCTCTTCTCCTTTTCTTCCTCAAAGCTAGTGCAAAGCCATGCATCAAAACCGGCTTGTGTAGCGGCTGGAAATTGTTGCTCGTGGGGTGGCGTGTGAGATGTGGAAGGCTGGAAAATACCATCTCCGTGTGGTCCTCTAGACCTCTCCTTTCGTGCCATCCGTGCCTTGGATTGATAGTAGAGCGAAACTCCAACAAGAGGACATCCGAGACAACGATAAAACCATGTGGAACGAGTGGGTTTAAAGTACGTCTTACCCTCACTCAAGGCTGGGATTTCCTTATGTGGTAGTAGAATACACTTGTTCTCCTCTTCATATGGTGGAGTGAAAAGGTACCCAAAGTTTGTAGATTGCTCGTACCATCCACAAAGATAATGCTTCCTTTGAAGGGCATGGAGATCAAGCTTGTTATCAACCATCAAAGGGACTTCTAAGTGAAAATCAACACCACATGCATGGTGTATGGCTGTGATTGTTCCACCAAAATCACTTGATGCTCCCTTTGGTATTTTCTCCTTAACGGCATCATGCTTGATTTGTACCATACGACAAGCTAAAAGTGAAGCGAGGTTCACTCTCTTGGGATTTTCCACAAACGGTGATATTAGCATGTAAAACTCTTCTTGTTTCACCACTCCATACTCATTCCTACTGAAAATGAGTTGAGAAAGTAGATAGTAAACATAACGAATTGCCGGATGCGTAATCTTCGATGCTTTAGAACTTCCGGGTTTCAATCTATCACTTCCAATCTTCGACCATTCATCATAATGAACTTCACTGCCACTGAACTTGATCCTCTCATGACACTCAAATCCCAAAATATCACAAAGTTCTTCTATACTCAAAGTATACGATTTCTCCAAAACCGTAAAAGCGAGAATTCCTTCCTTCGCGGTGGTCGTCTTTGTCTTGGGGTAAGACAATGTGACCGTGGCTAGGAATTCACGTGCAAGCTTCCCATAGGTAGGGTGAGAAATAGTCACAAACCTTGATAAGCCCAATGCTTCAAGATACCATTCAACATCCTTTCGAATACCGAGTAAATCGAGTGTCTCGAAATCAATACCAAGAGTTGGAAGCATAGCAAACTGTTGTAGACCAGCCATGTAGTCCACGTTAGCATTCATTTCGGGTCCAACGTGCTTCATAACAACACTCGGTGCTTGAGTCACAACCATATTGGACTTAGCTCACGATTTCCTCTTCTTTTTCTTAGGGGGCGATACGTGAGGTATTGTTTGTGTAACCTCCACAAACTGCATTGGTACTTGAGTGATTTCATCCTCCTCATCTCTTAGTTGGTAACCAAGTTCTTCTTCATTCTCCACCAAAATATCTTTTCCATTTTTCTTTGATGACTTTTTCGATCTAAGTTTGGAACGTGTAGGACGAGGTACTTGAGCTTTGTGATCTTGGTAGGTCATGAGGTGTTTCTTGGGTTTATGACCTCTCTTAGACTTCCGTGGAACAATTTCATCCTCCATTATAGTTTCTACAAAAGAAAAATCTCGAAAAAGCATTTTAATAAAGCATTACAATTTCTAAAAGAATTACTTCCAAAAAGAAATTGAATTATAATAAAGCATAGCAAGACATTAGAAATATGTAATAATTATAACCAAAGGTAAAATAATTTTTCTATAATTAAATCATAATTTTTCTCTAATTAAATCATAATTTTCGGATTAAATGGTCATGACATGTTAAAAACACCAAAATTTTGCAATTAAGTGTTCAATGTGTCAAAATTCATACCAATCCTATGTATATATGATAAATCCATACTATTAGATGCATTAACTAATCATGAATCACCCAAATTCGTTTTGAATTATAACCTCACAAATCTATATTTGTGAAAAATTAATTAAAGGTGTTTCAAATGTAATTAACCAATCAATAATGTATATATGATGTCTAATCAAGTGTTCCTATATTGATTCTCCAACAACCTAGCCAATTTAAGCTAAAACTATTGAAATTAAAATTTTGCATAAACTTGGAATTAGACAAAATGAGGATTTAGAGAGAAATTACTTTGGGTTTAGTGAAATATGAGATTAGGAATTGAATTCCTAGTGAAAAACTAAACAAATTTTAGTGAATTGAGATAAAACCCCAAAATTGGATTTTTAGGGTTCTTGAGCTCAATAACACATTTGAGAGAGAAAGAGATGAAGTTTTGTTTGCATATGATAAAAAGAAATGTGAAAAACCTTTAAAAATCAGATTTTGTGATGTTTTTGGGTTAAATCCGGTATAAATTGGTTGAGAACCGGTTAAAATCGGTTTAGAAAACTTACCGGGTCGGATGTGGTCAAATATCGGTCGGTTTAACCGACCGAAATCGTGACCGGTACTTATCTCGTGTCGCGGTAAGGTTTGGTCGAGTCGCAGGATGTGTCGGATCGGGACGAGAATGCTCGTGTCGCGGTAAAGGAATTGGTCGGGTCGTGGTATGTGTAGTGTATCGGTCGGATGATCCGACCGAAATCGTGACCGATACGCGCGCGTCGGACGGGGCAACATGTCGGGGTAGGTCGGGGTGAAATGTCTCGAGTATCGGTCGGGTGAGATGACCGGTATGCGTGGCCGATATCGTGTCGAGGGGTCGCGGTAAATCTACCTCGGGAAGGATCGGGACGATCGATGTGGCAATACGGCTTCGATACCGGTCAGGTGTGTCGACCGGTATTGTGTCCGGTATCGGGACACATAGGCGCGGGACGAGTCGTCGATCGTGGGACGGGATGGCTTGCGGTACGGTGTAGTGTCGCGGTAAAGATCAGGGCATCGCGACCCGAATACCGGTCGCGATTCCGGACCGATACGCGTGACCGATGCATGGTCTTCGTGTCGCGGTAAGAGTCTTCGCGATACCGATCGAGGACGTCGACCGATACCTCCGACCGGTATCGTGTCGCGGTAAGAAGTTTTTTTTTTTCTGAAAAAAAAAATCAAAATAAAATAGATTAGTGTAAAATAAACTTATGAAAACCAAAAATAAAAATGTTAAAAACTATTTAAAGCATAAATAAAAATGAAAATGTGGGTTGCCTCCCACAAAGCGCTTGTTTAAAGTCAATTAGCTCGACTCCTTTGGAGATTTTTAGACTTCCGGTGGATCTGCTAAAGGAATGGTGGTTCCTTTAGCTTCACTAAGCTTTGATCTTTCGGCCTCTATGATGACTCCAAGTGAATCTTCATTGTCATACTTGACAACTAATGCTTCCGGGAAAAGCTTCAAAGTGTTTTCAAGCTTAAGCTTGATAGTTTCCCTGTTGATCTCGTCTTCTCTTAGGACGAGGATCTTTATCACCATGTTTTCAAAGATAAACTTCTCCTTTGCTTTGTTCCCATTCTTAGCATCATTCATGGGTGTCAAAGTTGTCTTGACATCTTTATAGACGTCCTTATGGTTCTCTTTGGACAGTTTCGCAACTATCTTCATTTTAGCTTTAGGATCTCCTTCTTTGACTTCTTTCTTTGCATCACCGGGGTCTATACTAGGCTTCATAACCTTAACTCCAATAGAGTTTGGTATACGCTTAGCATCTACTTCATCATAGAAGAGATTCTTGTTGATATTCGCGAAAGAGATTCTTCGGTTTGGAAAGTCAATAATGGCTCCGGCGGTTGCTAAAAATTGTAATCCAAGTATTAATGGATTCAACTTTCCGGTTTTCATCTCCAATACTTGAAAATCAGTAGGAACAATCCCCTCTCCTACTTTGACCATGACGTTTTCAAGCATTCCATATGGTGTAGAGGATGACAAATCGGCATACTCTATGTAGACTTTGGATGGTTTGAAATCGGCCAATCCAAGTTCCCTTCCCATGGCTAGCGACATGACATTGACGTTTGCTCCAGTATCACACAAGCAATTGTGGATCTCCTTTCCATTAATAGAGCATGGAAAAACAAACTTCCCCGGATCATTGACTTTCTCCAAAGGTATCCTCTTTAATCTTCTCTTGTAAGCTCTCTTAGATTCGCCGGGAAGGCGTTCCTCTTTTGGTTCTTGAACCAAGATAACCTCTTCTTCATGTGGTTTAGGAGTGACCACGGCCTTTTCTTCCTTAGTAGAGGCAACATTGCAAAACTTCTTTGCTTTCTCTTCGTCTTGTCTTCGAACAGCTTCCGAAGTTTGAACGAGTTGTGTATCCATCTTAGAAAGATGAGTAACAATAGACTCGATTCTAGTGTTAAGTTCAGAATATCTTCTTTCCACCATTTGGTCTACGTCCTTTTTGTGTTGGCCAAAAGCTTCTAGCATTTGGTTCTTCATGTCTTCAAGTTTAGCATCAAAAGAAACCGGTACGGTTGGTTGGGATGGGTTGAATGGTGGTTTCACTTGATACATTCCTTTAGAAAAGAATGGTTGCTTGGATTGATATTGGCCTCCTTGGTTGACATTTTGTCGAGGGTAGAATTGATCTTGAGGGTTCTCAACATTGTTACTCCGATAGGACAGATTTGGGTGAGATCGAAAATTGTTGTTGAAATTTTGATTTCCGTAGTTTCCTCCTATGTAGTTTACTTCCTCTTGATTCTCTTCCATTCCATCTCCAATATGTTCCATATTGGGATCATAAGTTGCATCATTAACATCTTCAACAGCATGAACTCCTCTTT
The DNA here is from genome assembly GCA_964056655.1 of Arabis hirsuta. Classification (NCBI taxonomy): domain Eukaryota; kingdom Viridiplantae; phylum Streptophyta; class Magnoliopsida; order Brassicales; family Brassicaceae; genus Arabis; species Arabis hirsuta. Next base: position 17,291,549 of record OZ053304.1, read on the forward strand.
GATTTTTAAGTAGTTGTGAAACCATGTTCTTGAGCTCCGCAATTTGAGTTGAATCGGTTGATGATCTAGTGGTGTTGATGCTCCTATTGTAGTCTTGAGAACAATTAGCATCACTAGCAGCAAGGTTCTCAATCAAAAGCTTTGCCTCCGGTACAAGCTTGGTCATGAAATTCCCATTACTCGCAGCATTCAAAGATGTTCGGTGCTTGTAATCGATTCCATTGTAGAAGATATTCCATAGGTTTCCTTTCGAGAAACCATGATTAGGGCAGTCCCTAGTGTACTCCTTGAAACGTTCCAAGGCTTCAAAGAAGGATTCGGTTGGTCCTTGCTTGAAACTTGAGATCTTGTTCCTTATAGAATTCGATCTCTGCTTGGTGTAGAATTGGTTCAAGAAGGCTCCTTTGTATTCGTCCCAAGTAGTGATGGACCGTGGGGGTAGAGATTTCATCCATCTAAGTGCCTTTTCGTTTAGAGAAAACGAGAAGAGCTTGCACTTAAAATAGTCAGCGGGAACTCCATTAGCACGAGTCGTACTACAAATTTCTTCGAAATTATCGATGTGGTCAAGAGGATGTTCCGTGGACAGCCCATGGAATTGGTTTTGCTTCACCAATGCAATGATTTGAGGTTTGATTTCAAAATCATTCCTTTGAGGTAGAGGTGGGTGGATGGGATTTCTATCAAAGAAGAAGCATCGGAGGAATCGACATCTCTGATAGTTTGATGTTGGACTTGTTGCGCCTGTCTTGGATACAAGGGCTGTTGGAAATCTAAGTTCCCTTGAGGTTGAAGATGTGGAGCTTGTTGTTGCATTCTCATATTCCCAGGTGGAATGAGATGTTGATCGTTTCCACCAACTGGATTCCTAACAATGTTTTCCGGAGGGTTACGGATACAATCATTACGAACAGGTGGGTTTAGGTGGGCACCAGGTGGTTGCTCCACGGGTTGGTCCACTCTCTCAAGAGCAGCAGCAGCAGCAGCGAGGGCTCGTTCTTCCTCATTTATGACATGTTCGTCGATTTGATCGGCCATCCTTAGTTGTTTTTGTCTCCTAAGGGCTCGTTCAAGCTTATCGATTTCTTGCTCAGGTATAACTAGATTCTTCTCGTTAGAGTTTCTAGTTCTAGGCATAAACACCTGAAACACACGGAAAAGATAAAAGAAAAATGAGAAATCAAAGTCGAAAAAGAAAGAAATAAAATTGAAATAAAAGAAAAACTGAAATTAAAGCGTTCTAGACTGAGTTTTAGTCAAAATTTTGAAGGTGATGTTCTTCGAAATCCCCGGCAACGGCGCCAAAAACTTGATTGCGAGTCGAGTTTTACCTCTCAACTAACTACCTGCAAGTGCACAGCAATCACGGCTAGTATAGATAAGGGATCGAATCCACAAGGACTTCTTAACCACACTTCAAATTGTAATGAATAAAACTAAGCTAGAACAAGATATTTTTGTCGTTTTTGTGATTGAAAATAAAGTGAGCAAGCAACGAATGTAAATTGTAATGAAAATCAATAAAGGAAAGGCGTTAGGACTTAGGTATTTCCCAGAAAATCATGCAACGATAATGATTGATTGATTTTAGGGATTTAGGAATTATGAATTGTCTAGAACACAAAGCACTGATTTAAGGTTATCCCACTATCGTGATGTAACTAACCATCTACGTTTTAACACCCTAATAGACTCAACTGTCGCAGGTTATTACAAGGTGAAAACATGCAGTAAAGCTCAAGTTTGATAAAGTTCACCGCACTCCTTAACTAACCTTTCGAATTGTTAAGGCTTTTGGCTCATCGAATACTAGTTCAGGAAATATAACAAGCTTTTGGAAAGTATATCAACCTAAGATCAGATCGCTAAATGCGCGGTAAAGCAATCATGCATTAAGTATAAGTAAAGATGAAGACTCTATTGTATTCCCTAAACAATCATCAATCTATTATCGAATTATGAAACTCATTGAAAACCTAAAACCTAACAAACAAGACTACTCAGACATGATGCACGAAAAACCAGAGATAGGTGATGAATTCATGATAAATAAACTTGAATTAAAGAGTGAGGGTAAGAGGAATCTTCTCTATATCAAGATACAAAGCGAATTCATCCACCGGATTGCTCTAGAATCCAAATCTAAAGAAGAACACCAAGAGAACTCGTGGTGGCTGCTACTGTATGATAGACTACTCTATTGTTTCGGCTGCATACCTAACAAAAGGCTAAAAACAAGTATATATAGGCTTAGGGTCTTCTAGGGCTTCATTTAGGTCGAATCCGTCTTTTTACGTCAAAACTGCTCCAATGTCGGTTGAGATTTCGGTCATGGATCACGACCGGTACTGGGCCCAAAATACCTTGATTTGTGCTGGCATCAGCCCAGAATATCGGTCCATGAAGTGGCCCGGTATTCTGACCGTTTCTGCACCTTCTTCGTTTCTGAGGCAGCTTGACGTATCTTCACTAAATTCAGTGTATCTTCCTGCTCACAGCTCCAATTGAGATGATTCAAACTTCATTGTGAATCTGACTCAAAGATATATCTTCACACCAAGTTTCATCCAATTAAAAATCGATTTGATCCTCTGTTCACTGCTGAACTTTTGGCGTATACGTTCTGTCCAATTTGGTAGAATGTTGATTCTTGTGAATTCTTGGTTCTTGATGGTGTCTTTTGCTTATGAAAGTTGCTGTAACTTGATTTACACCTATTTTGGCTCTTTTTGCTCATTTTTCCTTGATTTCCCTGTTAAGACTCTAAAACTACAAATACGAGAAAAACTACTTTTAAAGGTATAGAACCGTAAATAAATGCTTAGAAAACATAATAAAATATATAGTAAAATAGGTAAAATATGGGACATATCAGATTCGTATCACATGGTTTGTTTGGTGGAAAAGGAGACTTTGTGACTACTAACAAGAGTACTTATCAAGGTGGTAAAGGCGAGGAACGTAAGATCTGGTTTTGCGAGCATTGCAAGAAGAAGGGTCATTTGAAAGAGAAGTGCTGGTTGTTGCATCCACATCTTAAGCCAAACAATAAATGGAAGGAGCCAAGAGGCAATGTGGCTGCTCAGGAGGTGAATGGCGATCCGGGAAAGGCTGGGACATCCACCACGGTGCTTGAAGGTGAAATGAAGGCATTGATGACTACTCAACGTGATCTTGTCAAAAAGGCAGACCTTGATGCCATCATCAAAACCATTAAGGACTCCGGTAACCCCATTCACTCATTACATGCTTTAGAACCATTGAAACCTCTTATAGTTGATTTTGGAGCCTCTCATCACATGATTAGTGACTCCAAATTGATAAATGGTGTTGAACCTCCCATAGGGAATGTTATAATTGCAAATGGTAGTAAGGTTCCAATAGAAGGAGTAGGCAATCTTAGGTTATTTGATAAGAAGTTTAAAGCATTTTACATGCCTAGTTTCACTTATAATCTCTTGTCGGTTAAGAAAGCTACTACTGATCTTAACTGCCTTGCTATATTCAGTCCTAATGAAGTGTATTTTCAGGATATTGAGACAATTAAAATTCTTGGAAAAGGAAAGACAAAGGATGATCTTTATTTACTTGAAGACACCAAGCCTTGTTCTTCTCTTTCTGTTTCTCCTATCTCTCATTTAGCTAAGGCAAATAATGCATTGTGGCATGCTAGACTTGGTCATCCGCATTCTCGTGCTTTGAGTTTAATGTTTCCAAGTATTTCGTTTCAAAATGAAAATTGTGAAGCTTGTATTCTTGGGAAACATTGTAGAAGTGTTTTTCCTAAATCTAGTACTCTTTATGAGCATTGTTTTGATTTGATACACTCTGATGTTTGGACTGTTGGAAAGGAAGACACAAGGTTCGGATAGTCAGAATAACAAAGACCGGTTTGCCTTTGGCGCCTAGAAGATTAGTTCAAACCATTCAAATAAATCACATGTGAAGAATAACACATCTGGGACCACTTCTTGACCGTTGAGGACTGGTCGCTATCAAGGACATGGCGACAACATGTCACTATCTCTCTTGAATGGCGTTTAACCTAGTTGCCCATCTCATTCTCTTTGTAGTCTCTATATATATCTTTGTATCCACCATCTAAAGAAATTAAGGCGAACAATTTCTTACTTCCATAACTTCGCAGCCTCAATCTCTCATTCTCTCATTCTCTCAATCACTTTCGCATAAATCTCTTAATCTAACATGGTATCAGAGCGAGTTTAGATCCTCATACTCGTTTCCTAACAACCTCAGTTTGGACTCTTTCAAATCTATTTACTCCTCACGGTTCACTATCAAAATCTCAAGGCTAAGCTATAGAAAACACAAAGCTGTCACTACCAATGATCCTCCAAGGTTCCAACTATCTGACGTGGGATAGAACCACCAAAACCGCCATCTGCAGTCACGGGTTATGGCCTCACTACAAGCAACATCTGATCCCAGTTTGTTTAGTATATTTTGGATTTCGATCCTTACACTACAAGCAACAGCTGATAGTCTGAGAGCCAGTTCCACATCTCTTAGAAGTATCAATTCGATCCATTGCTTGCTTTCATCATCACAATCGTTGGAGAGCATTCACGGACGTGATCTTCGCACCTATGATCACATCACTTGAGAGCCTTGGGGAAAGTCTACACCCACGAGGAATGCTAGTGGGATTGACGAAGTTGCTCTCCTTGAACATGAGGAGGGCAATGAACAAGACCTGCATGTCCAAGAGGAGCATGAGTGGGGAGATCAGGCAGACATAGACGTGGCTACAGCAGATGCAGATGAGGCTGCCGTAGACACAGACGAGGCTGCCGCAGACACAGACACAGCTGCCGCAGGCACGGACGCGGCTGCCGCAGGCACGGACGCGGCTGCCGCAGGCACGGACGCGGCTGCCGCAGGCACGGACGCGGCTGCCGCAGGCACGGACGCGGCTGCCGCAGGCACGGACGCGGCTGCCGCAGGCACGGACGCGGCTGCCGCAGGCACAGACACAGCTGCCATAGGCACGGACGCGGCTGGTCATGAGAATCCAGTCCAGGCACCATCAAATAATCCGGTAGTCCCATTGAGAAGAAGCACACGGGCACCATAAAAAAATTCGGTAGTCCCATTGAGAAGAATCACCCGGACTAGATACCCTTTATCTAATTGGAAAAATGTATACTACAACAGCAATGTCGTGGCTCATCCAATTCAAGCCACTTGTACACTAGCATATTATCCCCAAGAACATCAAGCGTTCATCACACTCCTTGACCAGGATTATGTCCCGATCAGTTATGAGGAAGCTAAGGAACATAAGGTGTGGAGAGATGCGATTGGTGATGAACACAAGGCAATGGATATCAACCACACATGGGACGAATCTGATCTTCCTAAAGGGAAACAGACCGTAAGCTATTAAGCGCAGAAGCAATGGAGAGATAGAAAGATACAAAGCCAGGCTAGTTGCAAGGGGATTCACTCAAACATATGGGGAAGATTATAGAGACACATTTGCACCCGTAGCCAAGCTTCACACAATTAGAGTTGTGCTCTCCATAGCAACCAATTTGGAATGCGATCTATGGCAAATGGATTTCAAGAATGCATTCCTCCAAGGCAAAAACTAGAGGAAGAAGTATACATGACACCACCATCGGGTCTCGAAAACATAGTAGCACCGGGAAAAGTATTGAGATTGAGAAAGGCTATCTACGGATTAAAGCAGTCACCACGAGCTTGGTATCACAATCTAAGTCGAACCCTTAAGGACAAAGGGTTCAAGAGATCAGAAGCGGATCACACACTCTTCACCTTAATAAACCCGAGAGGTATAGTCGTCATCCTCGTGTATGTTGATGATATCATCATCACGGGGAATGACAAGGTAGGAATTCAAGAGGCTAAATCATCTCTTAAATTAGCCTTTGACATCAAAGACCTCGGTGAACTAAAGTACTTCCTTGGAATAGAATTTTGCCGAACAAAAGAAGGGCTCTTTCTATCCCAAAGAAAGTATACCCTTGATTTATTGAAATGTGTAGGGACAATTGAAGGAAGGGTGGTCAAGACTCCCCTAGAAGAGGACTACAAATTAGAGCGAGAGGGGGAGAGTGATGCCGAGCCGTTTCAAGATGTAACCTTGTATCGCAAAATGGTAGGTAAGCTCATCTATCTAACTATCACTAGACTTGATCTCTGCTTTGCGGTGAATCAGGTTAGCCAACATATGCAAACCCCAATGGTGTACCACTGGAAAATGGTGGAGAGGATCCTACGATACCTCAAAGGAACCCATGAACAAGGCATTTGGATGGGATGCAACGAAAGCACGGATATCGTAGGCTATTGTGATGTGGATTGGGCTGGAGATAGGACAGACCAAAGGTCGACCACAGGGTATTGCACATTCATAGGAGCCAATCTAGTCACTTGGAAAAGCAAGAAGCAAAAGGTGGTCTCTTGTTCGAGTATAGAGCCATGAGGAAACTGACCACAGAGTTAACATGGCTCAAAGCACTTCTCTTAGACCTCGGCATTGACCAGCAAGACCAATCACCATGCATTGTGACAATCAAGCAGCAATCCACATTGCCTCAAACTCGGTGTTCCATGAACGCACCAAACAAATAGAGGTGGATTGTCACAAGGTAAGAGAGGCGGTGGAACATGGAGTCATTTTACCATGCTACACACGCAGCCGAGATCAAGATTGATACGCCCAGATTTAAGGATCACTCAACCGGATTATGAAGATAGGATTCACACCAAGAAGCAGGATGCAAACAAGGGTGATTTGATGATTGAAGGGTCGCACAACAGATGTGTAAGTCTGCTGTTATTCCCGCTCCTCAATGCCTCTAGATATGACGCACTAGAACAGCAAAGAAGAGGATGTTACTTGGATATTACGCACCAAGTGACAGGAAATGCTCTTAGCAAAGTACAAAGAGAATTCTAACCCAGAAAAAAAGGAAAATCGATTATTGAAACTGAAACTGAGTTTGCATACATAAAAGAATGAAAGAGACGTGATTTATATGTTTTTATGGGAAAAAGAAACATAGAAAAATGCAGTAAGGACCGAAAATAAAGAGGAGTCAAAGAACTCTTCATTCCACACGTTTTGGTCAAAGTGACCCTTCGACTACCGTCTAGGTTCATTCCACACGTTTTGCTCTTCATGGATCAAACTGATTCTGATGGTCTTAGTAGTAATGTGATTCACTTTGCCTCATTAAAACCTTTCCTGGAAAACCCATTGGGATAAAACCAAGGAAAAGGAAAAAGAGTACAAATGGTCACATACCCATTTTAGTGATCTTCTCGGGCCTGTATCAAAACCAGAATGGTTTGAGATACGTCTTCTCCAATCCAGCCCAAGTGATCTGGTTGAATAAGCATTTTTTTAAGTAATCCTCCAATCCCCTCCTTGAGTCTTTTAGCTCTCGCTCGAGTAATAGGTCCAACTGGTACAACTAAGTCCTCCTTGGCTTCAAGCTCTGGTTCAAGCTGCACTCTATGGTCCATCCCATCCCGGCCTGAAGCATCATGCTGTTCCATGTCTGAGTCCTGCGGCGTATCAATGTTGATGATATAATCATCACAGGGAATGACAAGGTAGGTGTTAAATCCAGTAAAGATTACCTAAAATCTGTCTTTGATATAAAGGATCTTGGTGAACTAAAATATTTCCTTGGGATAGAAGTTTGTAGATCAAAGGAATGTCTCTTCTTATCTCAAAGGAAATATGCACTGGATATGTTGAATGATGCAGGTGATCTAGGAGGAAAACTAGCTAAAACCCCACTTGAAGATAACTACAAAGTAGAACGAGAGGGATGATTGAAGATCAACCGTTTGAAGTTGTTACTTTCTATAGAAAGATGGTTGGTAAGATGATCTATCTAACTATTACCATACCTGATTAGTACTTAGTTGTGAACCAGGTCAGTCAACACATGAAGGCTCCCAAGCTATATCATTGGAACATGGTGAATCGCATTCTAAGGTACATTCAAGGGACGCATGAGCATGGGATTTGGATGGGCTGCAATGGAAGCACGGGCATAGTTGGATATTGTGATGCGGATTGGGCTAGTGATGGAAAGGATAGAAGATCAACTACTGGATATTGCACATTCATTGGAGGCAATTTAGTGACTTGGAAAGGTGGTATTAAAGGTGTCAAACGGGCCATGAACCCGCCGGGCAGGCCCGTCTAGGCCCACCACGGGGCGGGCTTGGACACTATATTTTTTGTCCATAAAGAAGTGGTCTCGCGGATTTACCTGTTGCGGTCTACGGGTTAAACGGGCTAACCCGTTGCAGATTTGCGGGTTTGCGGGTTACCCGCTATTAAACAAACCGTTTAAGAATTTTGATTAAGACATGAAGTTCAAAACCATAAGTTGGTTTAATGTTTGATAAAACAGAGCAAAACAAAAAAGTTGGTTTAATCTTGGTTTGGATGTTGGTTTGTCGAGTTTCCACAATTGGTTTAATAATGATTTTTCATCAAGAGATTTTTTTTGAAAGTTTGAAACCTAACGACAAAAAAGAAAGGAAGTTTGAAACCTTTTGTTCCAACTAAAAGGTTTTATTAGTTACTAAAATTCTTTCAGCATTGGAGCTCGAGTTTTAAACAAGTATAGAAGCGGGCTTCTTCTAAAAAACGTTCAAACACTTATATGCAGTCGTAATTGGTTAAAGGATTTTGAAGCATATGAAAATGGTAAATCTCTAGTTTTTTACATAATTTTTAAAATTATACAATTATTATATTAATTTCGTTAGTTCATTTGATTTATGTAGAAGTGGATGAAGAATTTGATGGTGAATGAAACTCTACCTTCTTTCCAATCAATTGTGGACGGTGAAGATTGATGGAACTTTAGTTTGACTAGTGGTCTAAAACATTTTGAATCTCTTCTTAGTTCCTAGCTTGCTTCTTGAATTTATTGTTATTTTTTATTTTGAAATACTATTGTTTTGTGTTTCACTTAAACACTTTTATTACTTTGTTTTCACTTTCAGTTAAATATTTGGATTATTGTATTTACAATTTCAATTAAACACTTCGATTATTTTAATAGAAATGTATGTGTTCATTTGTATTTTAAAAATAGATTTGATGGCCCGCGGGCCGGCCCGCTAACCCATAGAATATTGCGGGCCGGGCCTGGACGTAGCATTTACGGACTGCGGTTCTAGCGGGCTAACCCGCTGTGGTTTTAAAAACAAAAAGCCCATCGCGGGGCGGGCCAAATGAATGCGGGTCGGCCCGTTTGACCCCTCTAGGTGGTATCTTGTTCGAGTGCGAAAGCTGAATAAAGAGCTATGAAGAAGCTTACAACAGAGCTCATTTGGCTAAAAGCTCTTCTTAAGGACTTTGGTGTGGAGAATCATGAACCGATCACCATACATTGTGATAACCAAGCAGCCATACACATTGCTTCTAACTCTCTGTTCCACGAGAGAACCAAACACATTGAAGTGGACTGCCACAAGGTGAGACAAGCTGTAGAAGATAGGGTAATCCTTCCTTGCTACACAAGAAGCTCTGATCAGTTAGCAGATATCTTCACCAAAGCCGCAAGCTTGAAGGTGTTAGAGTCCATCCATCTGAGACTTGGGCTCATGAAGATCCCCTCATTGTGATCATCATACTCTTTTTCCTTCATTGGATTTTATCTCATGTGGTTTTTCCAATAGGGTTTTAACGAGATGGTGGTCATAATGCCAATCTAAACTCTCCTGGTTTAGATTGAGGGGGAGTATTGGAATATTGAAGTTATGGTTGGAATTGTACGATCGTTTGTACGGACCATACCATAGTACGGACCGTACCATAGTGCGTACCATTGAGAGAAGTACAAACAGACGTAGGACCACACTGGTATAATCACGACAGACGCAGGACCACACTGGTACGCTCAGTACACACGGCTGGTACAAACAGACGCACAGACGCAGGACCACTTTGGATAGACGCGAGACCACTTAGAACAGACGCAGGACCACTTGACCATCCACTTGAATTTGAACTAAGCTGAGCGTTTACCTATGAACGGCCAAGATCATCACTCTTCGTTTGAATGGCCAAGATCACTTGACCGTTAGGGCATAAGACCGTTGGAGGTCTGTTTAGATTGTGTATGTATATATGTCATTCTTGTAAAGCTTGCAACACTGGAGAAATAAAAGATGAAAACTTCAAATCAGTTCTCTCAATCTCTCTAATCTCTCTATAATCTCTCTAAACATTTCCGCATAAATATCATAGAGGGAACATATCGAATGAGTAACTGATTTTATGTATTTGCGAAGTAAATTATGTGTAACACGATGTTATATATATAATGGTCTTGGAAAGAAAGAATCACACTAAATGCTAAGAGACAACTGCTCCGCATGCGAAACTAATGAATTTTATACAAAATCAGTAAAATTATATACGAAAATTGTTTGTTCTTTATTTCACAGAGCATCATTGAAGATTTAGTATAGGAGAAACAATGAATTGATGCTCCCTAGAAGATTGGTTTCAAATTTGATTATTTCTCAAATTGAACCAAACTACACCAAAGTACACACACAGAATTTGATTACTTCTCAAATTTAACCAAACTACACCAAAGTACACACACAGAAAGACGCAATAGATATTAGTCTATTACACATTTGTCCCACTTAAACTATGTGTGCAGACTGCATTTAATGATTTCAAATAATTTTTTTATGCAAAATCGATTCCAAAGAATGATTTTCCTTGTTTTCCTTTCAACCGATTTCTATCATGTCTGCTTTCTGTTTTCAAAAAATATTTTTTTATTTTGTATTGTTAAAACGTTATCTGTATTTCTGGAAATGAAAAATAATAGAAAGCTTACGGAAGCAATTTTCGTTAGTTTTGAAATAGTTCAAAGTTTATATGACATTCAAGAGCGTTACTGTTGCTATTTTGGTGATTCAAGTCGTTATTTAATTATTATTATTATTATTTGCTTGACGACCTTCAAGACCTACAAATAGTTATTATTATTTGCTTGAGATAAATGTTGTTTATTAATAAAAAAAAAATCAGTATTAGAAAAATCTCTTGAAATTAACTTTATCTTAAAAAAAAAGAGTATTTGCACCCAATGACAATACTGTTCGACATAATTAAGAGACTAACAAGAACAGTTTTATTGCTACTAGGAAGAGAATATTTAGCCCTCATTTTTGCCTCTATTACCCTTACGCGCTTGACATGAAACTGCTGTTGTTGCATTAAATTTGCACGAAAATCGAAGCGTATTTGGCGTGTGAATATCTCTTTTGTTTCGAATGGTTTTGTGAAGAAACCCATTCGTCTTCCTTTTATCCCGCCGAACCCAAAAGCCCTAGTTCCATCTCAATGTTTCCTTCGTTTTCTTTTTAATTTTCTTAATCTCCTTATCTCGTTGATTCAAAGTGTTCTAGCCCCATTCTCTACTCCCTCGTTCAAAAGCCCTTGCCCCATTCTCTTCTCACTCGTTCTTCTCACCGTTTTTTTTCAATCCTTTCAGATTTCTTTCATTCTCTCGTAGTTTCAATTTTTATTAACTGAATTTCGTGTTCTCTTCTTCGACACCATCGTCCTTCATTTCCATTGAATTTTTGGTTTTTCGCCCAGATCTACGGATCTCTTTAGTGTGCTAAGCGATTTTTCTTACTAGTATTTGTAGATTTTTTTTGTTTTTTTATTTTGTAGATCCCCAATTTTTACCCCTATATGATTTAATTTGATATACTCTTATTTTTCAGATATAGATTATGGAGAATCCGAACCTTCCACTCCGTTTTTTTGCAGACCGGGAGGAACCTGTTGGTGACCGTATTAATTGCTATTTTAAGTTGAACTTCATTCGGGCTGTTCTCCGTGCTCTTCAACCTGAAGAGCTTGCTGTAATTCGGCCGGCTTTTGGCGGTTTGCTTGACCTTAATTCTCTTCCTACCTTTTCCGGGAACCTCGCTCATTTTTTGCTCTCTAGACAGCTAGTAGTTGGTAAAAACCATGAGATATGGGTTGTTTTTGGTGGTAAACCTATAAAATTTAGCCTTAGGGAGTATGGAATTGTGACTGGTCTTAGGTGTAGTCCCATTCCTCAAATTGATCGGGTTACTCTAACAAGTAAACCTGGAGTGACGCCTTAATGGTTCACGCTCTTTGGTGGTGAAGAGAATATGACAGGGGAAAGGCTTGTTTCTCTGCTTAAGAGGTCCAAGAATCTTTCTTCTGAACTGCGGGTCAAGTATGCGTGTTTGCTTCTTGTTGATGGTCTTCTTTGTCGTCGATCTTTCCACATGAAGATTCCTAAAGAGCATGCTGAGATGATTCGCAACCTTGATTACTTTCTTAACTATCCATGGGGTCGCCACTCATTTGATATGACAATGCAATGTATTAAATCCCGTTCTATCACACAGTTAGCCCAGTCCACTGTTGCTGTCCAAGGTTTTTTGCATGCATTGCAACTTGTAGTGCTGCAAGCTGTCCCTACTGCTTCTCTCGCTGTTGGTGATGGTACTGATTTGGAATCAGGAGATGAAGAAAGTCGTCCCGTTATTGCCTTAAAGCTTGATAAACTATGGGAACTTGATGAGAAAGACACGGTATGATATGTCTCTATATGGTTGATCTTAATTCCAATGCTATTCAGATTCTTAAATATCTACAGATTATTTAAACTTTTATTTATCTCTGAGATGTTTATATTATCATTTAACGGGTTAAGTTTATAGTTAGTGGGTTATACTATAACTTAAATCGTGTCTTTGTTTGCGTCAACCCATGTTGTCCTTTGGTATCTTCAGTTTGTTACTATTTAGGTGTCTCTATTAACGTTTGCAGATCTATTTTTGTTAACTTATACTTGTATTTCATTTTTTGTCCAAATTGTTTTTTGTCCCTTTTGTTGTCTCATTTAGTTATTTTAAGTTTGTATTGATTTTCTTGATCTTATAACATGTTAGGTTGATGTCATTTCCATACTACCAACTCCCGGAGACGAAGTTGGCGACACAGGGCTGATGAAGGTGATGATAGTTCTGTTGCACACATGGAAAAGCTAATTAACGATGGTTTTGTTTTCTGTCGCGACATGTTTGAAGGTGGGAAAATAGGATCTGGAGCCCTTGCGGCTCCAAATGGTAAGAATCCTGGTAAAGGCAAGCGGAAAGGGAAATCTAAATCAAGTTTAGATGAAAGTGAATTGGTTGGATCTTCTAGGAACAAGAAGGCTCGGCTACACCGTGTGCGTCATCGACCTACTTCCTCCGATTCCAATTCTAAGATACTACAGGCTGTATCTTCTCAGATTAAGGTTGCAATGTCTGAGTGTAAAACCATGATTTCCAACAGTGTTCGTTCTGGTTTTCAACATGTTGAGACCCGCCTTCAAAACAAATTGGAGAAGGTTGTCCCTTTGTTGGTCAGGGAATGTTTGAAATCCAACGATTCTGATGAAGTCATTAAGGAGGTATTGAAAAATCTGCGTCCTTCTGATGTTCTTTTTGATGAACCTGGAGAAAATGTTCCTGAAGGTTCAACCGTTGGTGATAAGAAATCTTCGAAGAAACCTATGGAGGTAGATGGTGATATTACTTTGGTAATTCACTTCTCAAATTCTAGTTTATAGTTTTAAATGTGTTATACAATTTGTTTGCTTATATAATTTTATTTTCCAGGATGATGATTTAGGTACTGGTAACCATGCGGGTGAAAATGATTCATTAGGAGAGCCTAATCAATCAGACCCTGTTGTGTCTATGACAGCTCCGGTTTAGAATGTATATCATCTTTTTCATCATGATCTTTGTTTCTTTTTATTTGATTACATTTTCACTCACTTTTCCTTTGATATTTTATTTTCAATAGTCTACTGGTGATGCTGATGTGAACGTTGTTGATGTGCTTCTATCATCTGCAACTAACCCCAAATTCATTGCTATCTGCCAGAAAACTGAACCAACAAGGTGATCAATTAAGTATTTTAGACGTATATTATATTCGTTAACCTGTTATTTTTTATTATATCTATCTATGTACAAGAATACATCGGTATTTTATTCAGTTTCGCTGTAAAGATTTGTCGTTATATATTAGACCTCTATCTTATTTGTTAACATGTTATTTTTTATTATATCTATCCATCAACATATTTGGATGGATATTTTATTTACTGAATGCAGTACAAACAGTGATGTGTATCTATTCCTAAATTAGGGAACTTGACTTTGGTGGTGGTCGTTTTTTAAAGGATGTTGACCTCATCACCATTCCGATATCTATTGATCCATGCCGTCCTGATGTAAGATGTTATGTTGGTCAAATAGTGATGTTTGTTTTGATGTAAGATTAAAAATTATATTCTTATGCTTTCTACCATATTGTAGGTGATGGACTCATGCGTGATGGTTATGAGGGATATAATTCTGAGTGGTCCAAATTTTGCTTCAAATGTTATAGCAGACATCTTACCATGTTCCTTTGTTGTGTCTCTTGCGAAGCAGTTTTCTAAATTCAAGAAGATTTCTCGTAAAGATTCTTTTGAGTTTGATCCGGATTTTGTTGGTGTTCTACGCATAAGGATGAAGGAGACTGGAAAGCAATGGGTTAAGGACATTGACTCAATCTATTTTCCATTTAACATTGATCGCACCCGCTGGATTGGTGTTTGCATTGATTTTTCCTCTCAGCGCATGATTGTTTTTGATCCATCTGTTTCTGAGATGCGTAGCTCCAGGTTGAAACTAGAGCTTGACTTTATTTGCGAGATGTTTCCGTTTCTTGTACGCAAGAGTGCTGTTAATAATGGCATGAAGAACTTCTCTTCTAAAGTGATTTCGTTCAAAAGGGATACGTCTGTTGTGCAAGCGTCTGCTCGGGCCTATACTGGTATATTGTCACTTTTATTTATTGAGGCTCATGTTTTAGGTGGAATTGACAAGGTATACGACGTCAAAAACGTGATCCTCCGGGAGCGGGCGGAGCAACTTGTTGTTGACATGTATGAGCATTGCTGTGGTGATATTGATCTCAGCGACAGTTAGTAGTTTTTGTTGTTCCTTCTCGTACTGTTTTCGTTTCTATTTCAGTCTGTACTACTTCTATATTTTACTTTGACTTTCGACTCTTTATGTTTCTCAAAGACTAATTATGATTTGTTTTTGTTTTGCCCACGGTTGCTACGAATGATTCAGTTATGAGTGGTTGATTTTGTTGTGTTAATTTTGCTAGTTAAAGTAGTTTCCATTGTTGATTCTGTCATTGTATCATCTAAGTGAATCAAAGCTTCTTCTATAGGATTTATATATAAATTGCAGGTAACGTTGTTTGATAGCAGTCTATTTATTTGTATTACCGGGTATTTATGTATAATGCACCCTTGACTTCCGTATTTTTTGATAAAAAACTAATTAATTACAGGCTAATTTTCTATGCTCACGTTTCAAATTCTAGCTAGTAACTGAAATATTTTACATTAATAAAAAGATTTCGCCCTAAGGCATATTACACATCTCCCGCATTAGGGACTTTGCTACAAAGTTTATAAACTTAAAAGCGATTGGGCACAACGTATTTTACAACGGAACTTGTGGTACTGTTTGGTGCCTTAGGCCACACACCAAACAAAAACTTGCCACTTCTTTAAGCTCTTAACACGCTGGAGAGCTTCATCTTTTACTTGTACTTAATACCCGATAGCTGCTTTACACACTCAAAATATGCAGCTACTACCTGTTTCAACGTAGTAGTATTTTAGTCATTTTTCAATTCCAACCCATACGTAATTAATTTAAATTTTATATATTGGACTTACCGAATGCCCTTTTGGTTGATTTAGATGGACATTTTACAGGAGGCCCTGTTATGCCCTGCTCCACGGCAACGTGTACACGTCCGCTTCTTCACTTTCTCCGGCCTCTGTATATTAAAAAAATAAGTTATCTATTTTTTTCCTTTACTGCTATTTATTGATATAACTAACTATTTCGGAATTCGTATTTTCTTTTCGTTTTCCCATTTTCATTAGTTATATTATACCTTAAACTCCCCAGTTGAAAGGTATCTAGAACGCTTTGGCCTACCTGGTGGCCTCCTTGTCATTGGTGGCATATGCACATTGAAGCAATTGCATCCGGTATTGGGTACACCGTGTTCCAATCTGGTATGGGGTTTATGCTCTCAAGGTAGGCTAGTTTCCAGAAGAAAGTACCATATTCATTAGCGACAAGCCTCTCCACCTTCATGTCAGCCTTCACGCATGCTCCCACCGCATGCGAGCAAGGTATTTTGAGGAGTGTCAACTCTTCGCATGTGCATGTCTTGTCGCTCAAATTAACATGGAAAGATGTGCTTTCTTGGGTCTTCACTTCGTAATGTTCGTTATTAATCTTACGCACTTCGAATCCGGACGATCGTTCGAAGTTAGTGTGAATAAGCTCCAACATCTTGGGGGTGAGTGTTGATTCGTGATTTGCAGCCTTATCACGTCGTTTAGTGAACCATGCCATTATTGTCCCCCTAATGTATTCGAGGATTGAAACGATTGGCAGTTCACGCGCTTCCTTTAACACCACGTTGAATGATTCCGCAACATTGCTTGTCATAATATTGTATCGATCGCCGTAGCAGTGGGATCTTGTCCAGTGGTGAAATCCAATGGTTCTTAGATATTTAGCACATTGCGGGGAGAGTTTCTCAATTTTGTTAAAGCATTCATTGAAAGTTGATTTTTGGTAAGCCCTCGATGCTTTTGAGATCAAAGGCACTAGCAGTTTGTTCTTAAACTTCGTGGCTACGTTCCTTTGGAGATGAACAATGCATGCTGCGTGGTTTGCCTTGGGATACACCTGCATATTTTTATAGGTTTTGTTAATGTGTAATTTTGACTCAGAAGCCCTCTTATTATCTCACATCGACCCATAATAGAACGCTATTTAATTATATATCAGTCTATGGAATTTATTCTATATCTATTTTTTCACTTAACCTGTAAAAGTCAATTTAGATGTCTATTATTCAAGATAGATGTCCATAAGAAAATATAGACCGCATTTTAAAAAAGTTAGCTATGAAGTCAAAGAAATACCTTGCTAAATCCGGAGTATATGGTGGCATGTCTGTCTGAGACAAAAGTTAGCCTTTCCGTATCAGGCACAATCTGTTTCAAATTGTCAAAGAACCACTCCCATGCCTTGTCATTCTCACTGTCTACAATAGCGTAGGCTAATGGGAAGATTTGAAAGTTGCCATCTTGTGCACAGGCTGTGAGTAGGCATCCACCGTATCTCCCACGTAGATGAGTCCCATCTATAACCAACACCTTTCGCATGAACCGTAATCCTTTAATGCAACCTCCGATTGAAATAAAACAGTATTTGAACCATGAATTCCCAGCTGCGTCAACCTCTGTTTTAAGTTCCGTTATTGTTCCAGCGTTTGCTTCCTTAAACATATGCAAGTATATTGGCAATAATGTGAAGCTTCCGGCAGCAGAACCTTTTGCATTGTCCATTGCTAATTCTCTAGCCCTCCATGCCTTCCAGTAACTTACACTGACACTATGTTCTGCCAACATCGACCGCATAACTTCCATTGGCCGGGGTCCTAAGCCAATTCCTGCATACCTACTATGCAGCATGTCCGCTATAACCGACGTTGTTGCCTGACGGTGAAACTGAGCTCGGATCTCCACCGGACATGTGTGATATAGCGTCGCTGTCCTGACCTGAAAGTACTCTGTCTCATCCAAACGTGATACGTACACCCTCCATGGGCAAGAGTCGGAGAGGCAACTAACAATGACATAATCATTGTTTGACCGCTCCTTTTTGAAACTAAACATGCGGTTAATTGCGTGTACTGCAATTTTCACTTTGCAATCATGCTTGTTCTTAAACACCCGACCTACATACAATTCATCGCCTTCGTAAGCAATATCAAGCACCATATTCATTGTCCTACTTAATCCTACAGAAAATACAGATTCAAAGGCTTTTTAGATATCTATTTTCTTTTGTAGAGGTCTAAATTGTTGAATGTATAACCATGAGATTATTTACACATCCATCATTGCCTACCTTCTGGTTCGAGGTCATCTACCACTGGGGCTGCATCCCGCCCAAATACGAAGGGTGGTAGATCCGTTATTGACAGGTCAACTGTTGTTATATTGTCACTTGTCTGGCACAATAGAGTCGGGAAGTCTTTTTTTCTCGGATCTGTATACACGTGAATGATGAAATTTGGTTAATTCAAATTCTAAAATATACATCTCAACAATGTTAATATTTAAACATTTATCAACTCAATACTAAGGTTTTAGATATCCATATGATTGGTTAGTTGTCCATATTAAATGTTAGACTGGTATTGTTTACGCATAACGCTCTAAGTGTGAACATAGATCCGCAAGATATTGCTTAGTGCGTAACTAGCATTTAAACAATGTGAAATTTTGTTTATCCTTTACCTGCTCTTCCAATGCTTAACACTAGGTTCCTAGTCAGCTCTCTACTGCTGCCACCAGTGTCTGACTCGTCTTGTGAATCGACCAGAATGTCTAAAGATCTACTTTCACTCGTATCACCGCATAGGGATTTGTACCGCTTCAAACTAAAAGATAGAGCTCCACTATCTCCGCCATGGTGAGCGTCCCCTAGGCAAGCAATGGACTTCCCTTTTCTTATATCTCCTTTTTCTGTCTGCGGCTGTGTGAGGACGATGTTGTCGGCCGGTGACTGAACCCTCTCAACACTTCCACTACTTTCCTTACCATCACCTTTAACCAACTCTGCATATGCAAACCCATGGTTCACCGGGATGATGCTGAAGTCTTCGATCTGGAGAGTCATGTGCTTTGGAAGTGGAACTACATACAACTTCAGCTCGTGCAAATCTACACGCATTGCCAGAAACATATCCATTTCCCCATCATTGCGGATATGAATCGGGACTGGTTTGACCTTTCCGTCGTTGTCCATCCACGGCACTCATAGGTAAGCTCGATGTTTTCTTCTTTATCATTGATTTGCAGTCCCTTCATCACCTTTGAGCGAACTGCCTCTACTCCTTCCCCTTCACGGATTTTTATGCCCTTGCTCAATCTTTCTTCAAAGCGTACAAACTTCCACACCCCATCTATATTTTTTCTCCACCATCCTTGTTCCACCCGAACGAGATCACTGAGTATATCGCTAAGAGTAACCATGAAGTTTCACCTGCAATAATCCGGTTTTGAAAAGTGTTAGTGCACTATATTTTTAAATCACAGATTAAATTTTAACGTATATCTACATATTATCTTCACCTGTTTACAGAATTTGATGAACACGCACAATTGTTTGTATCACCAAGTCTTTTTATTTTCTTTCTACTCTTCCTTTTACCGGTCTACAAATCTTGCGGAACTTCCATGATATTTATTGGGTCCTTAAACTCAGGGCATCGCCCAAAACACATATCTCCCGCCTTCTTTCGTATTTAATTCGTTTTCCTCTCCCTTCATTAATCACAACCACCCACTTGCATCAGATGCTTGCGTCACGCCGTCACTTCTCACGGCGCAACTTCATTCACTTCTCACTTGTTTCCCCACACGCAGGTGGGAATAAACCGCTTGTGATATTTAATGCCCAATGATTTTTTCGGTACCCTTTTGCTAGTTCCCTAATTCCCAATCTCTGTTTGCTATTTTCTTAATAAACTTATCTCATCTTGTCATTTACCAAATTCACTCTAAAAAAAAAACTAAATATGTGTACCATACTGGAAGTCATATAGTCCAATGGTTTAACCAAGGATTGATTAATGTTTCTACATCCGAAGGTCTTGGATTCGAATCCAAGATTATGTGATTTATTAATAGATATACAGATTAATGTAAGTTGAGATCTCCAACGTTGTGCAATTAGAGTCGTTCGTCGTAATTCCATGCATGGAACATAAAATGTCGTATGTCATGGATCTTAATAGAATCCAAATGAATTGTTCATGGTAAAATCATCTTTCTAATAATTCTCATAATGTATAATAAATTCATTTATATAAGAAAATATTCACCATTTTGTTAAAAAGAAGTCAAATGAACTTGCAATGAAACCTAGTTTTTTTACTTTCAAACCAATCTTTCAGTTTGACCAATGAATTTAACAGAACTTCCAGTATCCTAACAAAAAAAAATGGGTTGGTCAGTGGATCATTGGTTCAATTAAACATAAAGATACATAATATTGTATAGCATCAGAATCTTAGATAATTAGATATTGTTTATAAATAAAATGTAAAGTTAACCCATTCCGACATTTCAATCTATAAGAAAACCAAAGCCACGATATACAATAAAGAGAACGTCAGAAATGCTTTCCAACTGAGCACACAGAAAGATTTGATTATCCAAAATCAGGTATATCTATATATGGGTCAACACTCGTGTATCTAGATTCTCATGCGAAAGACAAGAGAACGGATCACCACAACTCATAGGATAATGCTTTTGCAGAAATGTATATAGAAAAGCCAATGAGCCTCTCCTACAAAACTGATTCAACACAGAGATGCGGAACATATTTTTCCTCTACCCATTTCCATTATCATCTTCACTGTCGTCGCTGTTATCGCTGCAAAGGCCACAAAATGTACTTGAGTGAGTCCAAGGAACTTATACCCATAAAAAGAAAGGTTTGTTCACCATAAATAGAACGTTTACAGATTTCATCATTCTAAAGTATATCCGTAGAAGGATGAAAAGATGCTATATCTTGAATTGTTTTATGGGCAGAATACAGATGCAGTATACAAAGCCGGTTGACTTTCGCATATTCTACCACAGTTATTTTTCTCCAAGCTGGATGCATAAGATTGAATGATAGAGCAAGTACATGATTTTTGTATGTACAGAAGTTACAAACCTTTGTTCCGGTAGCTTGGATAACCGTCGGGCATCCAATCCCGTGATATATTTTTGAGCTGCTTGAACATTTTCTGCACCTGGAGAGAGACGATCAAAGAAAATCAGTAAAATATGTCACTGTTGCTACAGTTCAGAGAGACAGCTAGAAACATAAAAGTGCAGATGCACCATTTGTGGGCATAAATAGCTGAAAAGTTTCAACTGAGATGAGTTTCAAGAGAAGTTCTGCAGTTTCAATATACCATTTGTTAACTGGAACACGTGCAAAGCACACCTCTCTGCAGCAAGTCTCACTGGTGTGCTCCCATCCTTCAAACATTCAGCAAGAGGAGGCCCAATAACACTTACATTTGCCATGGCTGCTGTCGGGTTATCCTGTAAGAGAACGTCTTACATTACTATTGCACGTACACTAATGAACAAATACACTTGAAACAATTATTCAAATCTTACACATACTTTTGCAAAAGCTTTAAGTGACGAGAGTGATCTTCTTCGGACCTCACTTGAATCATCATGCAAAGCAGAGACTATCGAAGAAAGGATATCGATAATCACTCCTGTGTTGGAAGGATCCATTGCAAGTTGATGCAACAAAAGCCTTCCTAAGGCCTTTGTCGAGCTTTCACGTAATGGAAACTATTCAAAAGAAGATGTCAGGAAAAGGTTATACAAAAAACAGAGGGAAACCTTATTTCTCACGAACGGGGTTACCTTCTCATCCTTCAAAGAGATCTTAAGAGAACTTAACATAGAGGAAAAGAGTGAAGATGTCATAATGGTTGAAGGGTTGTGCTTCAGCAAGGATGAAATACAGAGAACTGAGCCATGCCTAGCACCCCACTTTTGTGAAGCAGATAAATATCCAACTTCCTGAAGTAGAACACCGAGTTGTGCAGCTTCCAAGTACTGCAAATGTAGGAGAGTAAGAAGCTTAGGCTTCATCACAGCATAAAAGTCATCAATAGTTAAACATACCCTAATTATACTTCAAACGAAGATACATCAAAAATAAGATCAAGAGCTGCAAGTTTGCAGCATATTAACATCATCCCCTGTGAATTGTCTTAAATAGGACTAAGTCTATGGGGTTAACCATAGAACTAAGAAGAAAAAGTTCCCCATGCATGTAAGAAGCCCTACCTGTGATAAAACACCAAGCATGCTTGTGGCAGAAATTTGAACTTGGTCATCATCATGGTGCATTAGATCCTTTAGGAGACCAAAAACGCGTATTCTCATGGCAGGCCCAATGCTTTTCCCAGCATGCTTTATGACACCTCCCATGGCAGATAGGATGGCCTCGCGTACCCCAGAATCTGCAGCCTGATACATATAACAAATTTCATACAAAGATAAGAACTAGATAGACAGATAATATGCATTTGCTGTGCTAAGAAAGACAAAAGTATGATGCAACAGGTACCTGGAAACTTGTCATCAAGTCACCAACTAATGGGTCAATCCTTGTGCTTAATGCACTAAGCTTTCCCAGGGCCCGTGCAGCACTAGAACGGATGGTCCTGCAGTTTTAAAGGTGTTAGGTAGAAGAATTAAACAAGAACAAGATAATGACAAATGGAGCATAACTATTAGACATGCTTACGAACTCCATTTTCTACGAAACATTTTCCACTCGCATATTTCTAGTGTCATGTAAACTCAACAGAACATTACTTAGAAAATAAAATAAAAATGAAGGAGAGCTGACTAAAAACTTTTTAGATGAAGAGCTGCGCACCAATCTACTCGAGGCAGACGTAGAATTTTAAATATAAAACTCACCAGAAAAATATCAGATCAAGCTTAGAGCAACACATGCTAAGATTTTGTGAATTTAGTCATGTATCTAATTAATTTTAATATTTGCTCTTCCATTATACACAACTGTTGTAGAGGTAGTCCTAGCCTTTCACTAGACATTTATAAACTCCAATTGCACTCAAGTTGAGATATCAGGGACTAACCTTGTAGAGTCTTGCAGACACTTTACAAATGTTGTTTGAAGTTGAGGGAGGAATGGCTTAAGCGCCATCCCACCCCTTTGTATTAAGATGATTAATGTAGCCAAGATAGCGCTTTTGACCTGCCATGGAAATCGATCTCCTATAATTCGAATAAGTGGCCTGAAATAACACGAAAAGGCATCTCAGCTCAACAGACAATAATACCTAATAAAGTTTGATGGTATTTGTCAATTAAAGATCTTCTAACATCAAGTGCAATCACCCGTAAGCCTGACAAATTAGAGCTAGTTCTGGACTCGCATTTAAACATCAATTTATCCAGATAAACTATAATACCCAAGCAAAGTAAGAAATTACTACAAATGGATTTGTAGCAGAAGAAGTATTGACACAAATGAAGATTCACACACTGCATACCCTGTTATAGGTATGACGAACTCCTTTAATGCTTGCTCACTAGTCACTTCGATAAGCTCACCAAGACCAAGTGCAGCTTGCTCTCTTAATTCAGCTGATCCACTAATCAGACCCTGGAAATCATAGCAACAAAACAAGACAGGGTAGATCTAAGAAGTAAGAACAAAGTACAAAATTGCTAGATTGCTCGTACGTACAAAACAAAGGGGAACAAGTTTTGGCTTTTTAACTGAATTTCATCTTGAATTTGGAAAGAATATGCAAAATGTGAAATAAGCTCAAGCCACCCATTAACCAGTTCCTGCACTATTTGATTTTATTAAAGTGGCTTCAAGTGCTAGAAAAGCAAGTTCGAAATAATACCTGTAGAAATACTGGAAGCAATGGCTTCAGGGATTTAGGGAGGCATAAACCAGGAATAACAACATATCCTCCCTGCAATTCAAGTAACACAGTAGACCCTACAGACATTAGTCCACAGAAAAAACCGCTTCATCCGTAACACAGTAGACTCATTGATCACTTATATAGTGAGATTCTTTGAAACATAGCACAAAGTTCACCTTCCGCTTCCTGCGCTCTTTGTCCCTAGCTGTGGATACAGCATCACGTACAAGTTTTATATATGAAGGAAGTACTTCCTTTGGAACTGAACCAATAACCCTAGACAAGGCTTCCCAGGAAACCTGTTTAAAAGCAAATAAGTTAGACAAGACATGCCCACTTTAACTCTTCTCGTTCGGGTCAAATAGCCTACCGCAACAGTTGTTGAATCAGAATCACTGAGCGTAACAATCAATGTAGATATCATGTTTGGAGCTTCATCAATCAAGTAAAGCTTGCTACTCTTGAAGAAGTAACCAATCAGATAGGAAGAACTTCTTCTTACTGAAGCCTGAAACAATTTAGAAACGTAAATTACTTATAAAAAATACTTCAATTAAAAAAGTTGCAAACAAACCTGACTATCAGACACTCCTTTGAGAAGTTCTGATAATAGAGTCTCAACTCCTTCTTCATCAATGACGAGCACCACCCTCTCTGCTGCCTCTCGTGCCAATTCTTGAACTTCCTGCAACACGAAAGAAAATCTTAATCTCCGATAACAATAGCTTTCATACAAATTGAAGGGTGAAGACAATCTCAGTTTTTAACCTTGTCTTCATCTCCCATTGCAGAGAGCAAAGCAGGAAGTATAGTCCCAAGATGAGTGTTAAAACCAGCACCAGCAACTTCAGCTAAGGCTCCCAAAGCATGTGCATTTAAGGCCCTAGACAAAGTATTTAAAAACGTTGGACTCAAACAAAAAGTAACAAACAAAAAGTAACTCATCATATGCATGATGATACATATTTACAGAACTGAGACAAAAGGAACACATACGAGAGAGGAAGATGGACAAGCTTGGGCAAGATATGTGGAAGAACAGCTGCTGTCCGAACACTGAAACTCCAAAAGTAAATTAGGCAAACCAGAAACTTTGAATCTGGAAGGAGAACAAAGAGCCCGAGGAAACAGTAGAAGAAGAAAACCTTATAATTTGTTTAAGCCCATCCAGGGCAGTGGTAGACATTTCAGCATCCTCTAATGCTTCCAGAAGAGTTGGGATAATCTCATCCATGGCTTGCAATCCAGCACTCTAAATTACAAAAGTAAACAAACGATATATATAGACTGAACTAGAACAATCTGGGAACCAACACAAGTCAGAAGAGGTACCTTGTACAGAGTGCTGAATGCTAACCCAGCAGATTCACGAACCTCAAGGGCACTGTAGACAAAAGTTGTAGAGATTAGAATGTTAATTTTTGCAATAGCTGAATCAGAAGCTGATGCATGGAGGAACAAACAAACCTATCACAAAGTGCCATCCGAATGGTGGGAATGAGCTGATCCATGAAACTCAGTAACTGACTTCTACCAGCACTTCCCATCACCTCATTCAGACCAATGCATACACCCTGTCAGTCATGTATCAGAATATCAAGCCAGTGTGTTAGGAGACGAGTAACAGCGTGTTAGGAGTCTGCACATCAATTTGAGCAAACAATGCTGTTGGTCGACATGGAAACATTTAAGCATCACATATGGACATATAACCCATGCAGTAGGTCTCAAATTCATTGAGCATTAATCATGCAGTGACCCCTATAGCCCATTTAATAGACATCAAATAAATAAATGTCAGTACTTTTAGAACACTAAAACAGTCGAAAGCTAACTCTGACAAATTCACTTTGTGGTTAGCAAAGGTCGCAACAATGACTTCTACCAAAAATATCTGGTGATAAAAATAAAATTATCATCCTCAACAGTAACATGTTTCTAGAAAAAAGAGATTAAATTATTGCTTCAACATGAATCTTACTTGTCTTTTGTCAACATCTGGATCTTTCAGTCCTTGAGATAAAATTGGAATGATAAGAGGAAGCACCCTTTCACCAAGCTTCCTGACCAGCTCTCCAAGTGATCTTCCTGCTACCTACACAGTGCAATACACTTATACAACTGCAAATTAAAAATATTTAAAAAAAAAAAAAGGTTGGATCAAAACCTGCCGCCTCTCAGAGGATGGTGATGCCAAAGAAGAAATTAGGGTACTCATCAAAATTGGCATTATTTCCTTCAGCGTTTTTGGTGTATTTGCTACAATTGTTTTCCAAACATGTAGTGCCGCCTGGAAAGAGCAGATATTTTTATTGTCATCTCAAAATTGTACACTCAAACGAAACAGGTAGATAAAGCACTAACTAGTTTACCTGACGAACAGACAAGCTGACATCAGTCCGGACCATATATAACGCGGCAAGAACTTCATTGCGCTTGTCCATTCCTAAAATATCGATAATTGCACGACCCTGGGCTTCAGTACTTGCACCTTCATCATCACTTCCACCTTCAAGCAGAGCTTTACCTGATGTACCAGCAACCTAGTACAAAAGCTCCAAATATTAAATATTAAGGCAAACTTGGCCTATTTAAATATTACGGCAAGATTTTTTTGGAGATAGCTTCATTTTTCAGTACTGTTGAAAATAATAGTAAATTATTTCAATTACTTAGAACCTATACATTTATGAATATACACTAAAAACCAAACATTGCAAGATCTATATAACAGGCTAGGAGGATGACAACAATGATTACCAAGTAAATACTGGGCTACAGGTTTTGAGAGATAGGGTAAAAGAACAAAAAACCACAACACAAAAAAAAATGCTTTTAACCTTGAACAATAGATCACCAAGCAGTTCAACAGAACTTTGACGGATTCGCCAATTGTCATTGAAGATACCATCCTCCACAGCTGGAAGAAGAAGAGGCAGAGACCTGAAAAACAAATGATGATACTATTAACTACACGATCCTGATACAAGACCTGAGATCCTATCTATTAACAATCAATACAAATAAAAACTTTTGGTTTAATCTATCACAGGCTACTCCAATTTATAAACTACAACTGCCTCAAGAAGTCTAATAGTGGTACCTAGTAACATTATTAAAGAAACTAATCAAATGGGTTGCAAATCTAAGTAATCTACGTATCATAGGAAACCAACAGTAAAAAATATAGTAAACCATGCAAAACAAAAGATCAAAGAAAAAACAGGAGTAGCGTAAATTCGCACGTTGTTGCATGGTGCTCCACCAGTACATGGCCAGCACCCAGGGCTGCATCGCGAACAGATTCATTCTCATCGGCAAGACCTAAACCATTATGGCAACATCAATTTAGTCAACAAGTCAAAAGGTACTTTAGAAGTTAAAAGTCTGCCAAAAAAAGTGATAGGTCCACCATCCAGAATGGCCGGTAACACAAGCTGCAAGTAGTTCTGGAATTGAGCACCCAAGGATCTTGGTAAGAACTGCAATTAAAACCAAAAGCTTTTAGCAAAATCTTACAAAAGTGAAGTTCGAGTGACATCTGAAAAAGCGTCTGAGTTCACCTTGAAAAGTGTAAGGTATCCATCGCGGACCGATGCTTTTTGATGAGAACACTGACGAATGAGATCAGGAAGTACATCCTCAAAGTATTCTGTCCCAAGAGCTGCTAAAACCTGAAGAGAAACATAAGGAGAAAGAATGCTAAAAGATGCAGCTACAAATGGTTGGAAACAAGTTGTTAAGCAGAAGCTCCGATTAATGATTTTTCCAAATATGTCATACACCATATCAGTTTCAAATGAACTTGATCAAAACATTACAAAATGGTAAATCAAAGACAAAAGCATATACACATAGATGTATCATTTAGTTAATGTAGACTAAGAGAATATGAGAGAGTCCAAGAGAATCTATAGACTTAAAATTGAATAATAAAAAATTAATTATCCTAAAACGACATACTGGAAAAGGTAAAGATAGCAAGATTAAGCCTATAATCTTTTAGCTAACAGGCACTTTAGTGAATATCCGAGACATTCAATCAACGTGTTTTGACTAAAAGAAACAAAGCCACACAAAACACATCTAATTCTACATACCTCACTCAATCCCTGCGCAGCTCCAGACCTTTCAACGTTGCTTGTATCAGATTTTAGAGTTTCAAATAGCCATGGAACAAGATCTGGGAAATTCTCCTCTCCCATTCCCCTGATAAGTGACCCAACAGCCCTTGCTGCCACAGAACGTACCTCGGGAATTGGATCCACAAGAACCTGACAACTCCAGTGTTCAATTGAATAAAAATCTTATGCAAGAGAAAACTCACTGATTTGGTAGGGATGGCAAATTACCTTTTTAATCTCAGGAAGCAGCAATCCTATGTAAGGAATCATATCCTTTGGTTCTGTCACCAAAGAACACATATTACCAACAATTTGAGAAGCTTTCTTTTTAGTTTCAGCACTCCTTTCTCTCAATCCTCTATGCACTATAGGTACCAATAGAGCAAGCGAAGGGGCATCAACAGAATTAACGAATGTTGTCTATAATAAGAGAAGCAAGAGTTAGAACAACAACGAAAAAGAAGGGAAGTATAATAAGAAGGACAATAAATATGGAATTCTTACTTGAAGAAGGATGTCAAGAGAATGTCGTGTGTAATCATTGGGATCTGTCAAGGCCAACAGAAGAGTAGGAACAAGAGAGGATATCTCTGGGTTCTTTATGACACTTCCAACCTAATTAATGGTTGAAGGAAACTCTAGTCAGTAAAATCCAGGAATTATGGGATTTTTTCTGCTAATATCAGTCAAACCTGCTGAAGTGCCAACTGGCCAGCTGACTGAACTTTTGGATGTGTATCTGTCAAAACCTGTATAGTTTAAGTCATGGAATCAGATAATATCAAACAATCACTCCAAGGATTACGGTTACAAAGTGACTGAATTAGACACCTCTGTAAGTTTTGGCACAACCCTAGGAAGGCATTGAGACAGTTGCTGAGGAGCACAAAATGCCATAGCACCGAGAAGCTGTACACTGCTTTGCTTTGTTCTCCATGCTTTATCTTCAAGACCCTATAAGAAAGAACAAAATAAACAGAAAAGTACCCATCATGTAAGACTAGAGAATAAATGCAATCAGGAATACCTATATGGTACAGCAATATCACATTGTTAACCCAATTAAAAACATGATCATGAGCTCACATGGCAATGCACAAAACCAAAGTTATGGAACACTAAACTTGAAAATATTCAGAATAATATAAACTATCACCTTGAGTAAAGAAGGAAGGACGAGTTTCACACCATATGCAGATAGATGAGACATCATCGCTCGAGCAGCACATTCTGCTGCTTCACGAACTGCTCCTACTTGATCAGAGAATGACACCAGAAGTAAGGGTAACATCTTGATCACATACCTAAACCAAAAGAATGTAATAAGAAACTATCAGCAAGTTGCAACATTAGTTTCCGGCATATTGATCGTTGAAAATTTCACATACGGTTCAAATAATTTTCCAAGCTTCTCGCATAGGCATTCAAATGCTAGTAGTGCTCCTTCACGCCGTTTTGCAGAATTTCTGCAGCCAAAACACAAACAACTTAGCGGAAGTATAGACAGGTTTACATATTATCACTACATGAGCTAAAAACATATATGCCCAATGACAAAAGAAAACAACCATCAGTTAATTAGTCACTACAATGGACAATTGACATACAAGGCAGCCTTTTCATGCGAATATAAATTGACTGTGTCTACAATGTATTACTAAAGACAACAACCAGTGGAGCTGATCCATCAAACTGGACTATTTGACTCGATCAAAAATATGTTTGGTGCCCTAGTACAACAGCGAACATGTACATGACCTCAGCAAAATAGACTGCAGAACAAACTTCTCATATCCAACCACATACGTTAACAGCATCACAGCCAACATGAACTCCAAAAGCTACATATACCGTAAAATTCAACTATCATACAAATATGAAATTAAAAAAGACACTGAAGAGAAACCTGTCAATAAGAGCTTCTTGCAAAGTGACTACAAGACCATATTTCTTCAAGCTAGAGATTCCAAAGCCCATAACTACTCCCGCAAGACCAAAAGCTGCTCCTCTCCGCTCACCATATTTATCACTCTTCATTAACTTATCCAAGAGCCTCGAAAAAAGGGTAGGGGCATCCTCCTTTAAAAAAAAAGAGAGATAAACGATGAAAGAACTTACTACTTCATCAACCAACTAATATACTGCCTAGGCCAAAGCCAGTACGAACCAAAGTAATAGCAAAAGTGTTTCAGTAAGATCAAAATTTGTAGAAAACATACATGCTTTGAAAACACAAGTGGAGAAAGGCATGTTGAGACTGCACGTTGAACAGATTCTGACGGTGTATTCAGCACCTCCAATAGCTTTTCCACAACAGTATGGACTTTAGGATCATCCTGTCATCATTAGTGAAAATATAAGATAAAGAAGAAAAACATATGCATTGTGACAAAATTTCAATTAATAGTAGAGTATCACTTTTGCCAAGTGTTTTGCTAATGCTCCAGTGAATATAACAACACCCTCACGAACTAGGTCATATTCTTCTTCATCTGATGCCTACATGATAAGAGAAAAGATGAAGCTCAGAAGCAATTCGTAATAATCATGAAACAAATTATGTATCCAGCAGGTTTCAGTTGCTTGTAAAACAAACCTCTTTATTTAGATAATTCTCAAAGATAGGGAACAACAATGAAACGTTCTCTTTGCCATGTTTATCAATAATCATGATACCAGCATTGATCATCCTTCCACGAACATCTGTGTTGGGATCAGCCTGCACATGGAAAAAACACTCAGCTCATAAATTATTTGATTGGTAGTCGAAACCTTCAAACTATAGTTTCCGAAAACAACATGGAAGGTTTTTACTTCCTAGGTGATACACTGCAAACCCCAATTCCTTTGCAACATGGCTTAGAGTGGGAGAGTTATTTTATTTAAGAAGCATTCATGAGACAGGGTGAGAAGAAATACCAGAGCCCGGGATATCAAAAAGGTCATGACAGCAGGGAGGTCCTTTGTTGTCAACACATCGGCAGCAGATTGCAGTGCCAAGGCAATTCCTTGCCTGCCTATCCAACCAGCATCAAAGACATCCTCACCAAACGTAACATCACGGATGTATAGAGAAAATAGAGTTGAAAGAGATCGCTGCAAAACTAATTTATATTTAAAAACCATACTTATTATTACAAGATGTAATTATTCAAGAAATGCATTGACCTGGATTGATGTCGGACTTTCATGCAACGCAGCAGCCAACGCTTCTGCGGCAGCTAGACGAACATTAATATTCATATGGGAAAGTGCTTTAAATATTCCTGAATAATCGGTTCCCAAATCATAACCATAACGGGCCCAAATATCATCTGCTGCTTCAGCCACTGACTGGAAGCATTAAGATAACAGAGCATCAGATGGTGCGAAAACGAAAACAGTAAGAGCACAAGAAATGCTAGCTCCGGCCAAGTACATCAATTTAATAGATAAGACACAGCAAGCATTTATAAACCCAGCATTTATGTAGAATACAAAAAGACCCTACTTACTACCAACATGAAACAAAACTAGCTATTACATCAACTTATGAAGGTTAACCTTTTCAGGATCATGAAGAGCTATCCAAATGTTTGTTGCTGTATCAACATTCTGAGGAAGGGAGCATTTGGACACAGCTGGAATACACTTTACTGCATTTAAGCAGGCCATTCTGACATGAACATCTTTTGAATATACTCCATAGAGCGCCTGTAAAGAAAAAATGAAATATAACTCTCTAAAACCAGAAATTTGCATGTGATGCATAGGAAAAAGAAATACATTTGCGACATCATCTGCTTGCAATCCAAGACACAACTCATTCAGTGCAGGTCCAATAGATGATTGATATGCAGGAACAACACCAAGCACATGATAAAGAACCTGAAAATATATAGTTCAGATGTTACATTCAAAACATCATTTGTCAAAAAGAAAAAAAAAAGGGAAAGAAATTAACACTATTAAATATACACCAAAATTCAACAAACGATATAAGTGTGAAAACAGTCAGAGTTCAAGTCACCAAACTGATATCATCCTGAGTCTTGGAAGTGGCAGCATCGGATCTAGATGCATGTACAGAATACGAAGCACAGCATCATGAAATTTTGTCCTCTTTGATGACAGTAAAATTCGCTCCAGTATCTGGCAAGACATAATCACAACTCATTCAGTGAGAGGTAATAGAAGTTTTAATAAAGTAACAAAAATGGCAAGAAACACACCGGGAAAATGAACGTGAAGGTATCTACAGGAAGTGGTCCTGATTTACAAGATACAGATAACCCGTGTACAATCCTCTCAAAAAGACCCTCATATGTTTTCTCAGCCTTGTCAACTGATGGATGAAGATCAGATGAAGCATCAACTTCATCAATCGCGATCAAACGCAGAGCAGTTGCAATTTCTAAAGCCCAATTACACAGTGGCTGAACTGTACACCGTGCAAGCTTCACCAAGTTCTCAAAGGCTGCAGCGCTTACAATAGGTGATCGCAGCAATGGATCTAAAAAACTAGCCTGGTAAAGAGAAATGGTAAGTGTAAGAGCTTAATCTTAGACTTATAGGAGCCTAACATGCCAAAAAGAGTAGCATTGATAGACATAAACAAAAGGAGAGGCAGTGGCAGAGGAATGAGAAATCATTGTTTCTGAAATCTATTCCTTCACTCAGTAGCATTAGATAAGTACAACTCTAACGGAACTAAGCACCAAAGCTTTTACATACCAAAGAAGGTAACTGACTGTGGCAAAACACAGGATTAGCAAGACCCATCTCCCCAAGAGCATGAAGCACCAGGGAAAGATTTTTTTGTATCCTGTGAACCTTTTCCCGTGTTGAGGCCTCCTCTTTGAGCATCAGTTCCCGTGCCTCTTCCTTTGGTGTTTTTCCTTTTTCTGCAATTTTTAACTGTCTTAAGAATTGCTAGGGGCATCATACTAAAACAAAAAAGTGCTTTGATAGATGTGTACCAGCTTTCTTCATCGACTTTGTAGTGTCCCTTCTGCCTGAGTTTGCAGCTTCTCTACTAGCCAATCCTTTCTTTAGAGAATGATTAGAACTCTACAACAAGCAGCAGGAAGGAGATGTTACTAGATTCAATATGCTAAAAATGGAATCAAGTATTAAGTGTAGAACAGAAAACATAGAATAAACCGATGCAAGTACCAGGTCCTGCTTTGTGTGCTTCGCACCAATCGTCTCAGCAACATAAATACCTTGTTCACTTAAAAGCATCCCCTCAGGGGTATGGAAGATCTGAATAATAACATAAAAGACAAAAGTAAGAACTACTCAAAACTTGAACCTGACACGTAAACAATACCCATTGCACTCTGTATGAAATGTTACAGTTGGATGTTAGAGCTCAGCAAGTGCTACTGAGAGAGAAAGGAATTGCTAACTCCATAATCTACTATAGAATGACATGCAGCAAAAGTGAGGAGATTTACCTTAATATCAGTCGCTGAAAGCATGTCATGAGAGAGTCGATCTGGAATTTCTTGCAGATGCTAGAATTACAAAAAATCAGACATCAGCAAATAAATCAAACAGTACAACCTCGTTGATTAAAAAACAAATTTCCTTTAAATGCAATACCATCTTAAACACTGTAAATGTATCCTCTGGTGCCAGAGACATCAATGTGGACAAGGAATATACTGCCGCTTGCTGCTCAGCAGTTTTTGGGCTCATTAAACCCATTGGTCCAAGCAGATTCTGCAATATTCATTCAAATCAAAAGTTGATTAATGCCAAGAAACAATCAACACCACAAGTTTTGGTGACATAGAAGTCACTGACAGTAATGAGGTTACCTTGCAAACACTTTCTCCATTGGTAGACAAAAAGGAAGCAACATCAAAACCACAAGTTTTGAGACACTTTTGCAATCTCTGTGCATATCAAAACGTGAATTCACTATTAAATGAAATATGAGTAAGTAGCATCAACCATGCAGATTGACTAATGTCAAGATTACCTTCCACACAGCATCTCTTTTTCCAGTTCCAACTATGCTTGGATGATGCGAACAAAATATGGCATGAACAATCCATGAGCTTGGAGGTCCAGCAACTGCTGCTGATGAAATGACAATCAAAGCCTTCACTAACACCTCTACAGAAGGGACGAAAGGTGCTTGATGATCCACGGAATTATCTGTGTCACTACAGAGGTGTCAAGTTAGTTTCTAGAACTAATAAGTCACTATTGGCATTTTAGTCCAAACATTTCAAAATGTCAAATGAATCGAACTGTTATCATATTGAAAAAGCCAAGATCAAAGAGATAATAGAAGCTAACTAAACAAAGAACCAAGAGCACCTGCATATAAGAATTTAAAAAGAATTAAAGAGCTTATCATTAGTACCTGGTTCTATAAGAAACGACTTTGTCTCCAGTTACTGAAAGCAAATCCGAGAGTTCCTCTAAAAGGTTAGTGGCAAGCTGTGAAGTTGTGAGAAAGATCTTCGTAATAGAACTGTAAGCTGTTTTACGAACATTCCAGCTTGGATGGCAAAGTAGATAGAGAAGCAACTGCAAATAAAAAATTTGAAACATCAAGTCCAGAACAGGTCAGCAAACGTGAACTCGCATCGGTACCTGTGATAGTGAGTTCATTGAAAATGCATCCAAAACCCTGAAATCAGACAAGAGAGATAATTAAGACTTCTACAACCAGTCAAACAACAAATCTCAAGCATTAGTCAGGAGGTTTACCTGGAGGTGTGTTCCACGAGGAGCACCTCAAGAAGATCGACACATACTACACAATCAACACTTGATAGTTTTGAGGCCTTTCAGTAGCGAAATGCAGAGATAAGAAAGAAAAAGAAAAAAATTCAGTAAAGCAAAAACTAAGTACCCCCTGCCATGGCAAGAGCAGATCGCAGATCACAGAATAAGTTCCAAAAGAAATCTATAGAAAATATTACCAAAGAAATTTGCACAAGTGAAGGCTCATTTTGAGATATCAAAGTCCATAATTTCTCCTTCACCATAGTATCCTCTGGAATTCACAAAGAAGATTAACATGATTAAGGAGAAAGCAATGCAGGACCTTCAGATTATACTGAAAAAGAGGAATGTGACTCGTAAGCTGCTCATTTGAACCTGCTTTAATGTCACAGGCAGCAATCTTGGAAACGATCAGCAGAGCATATATCCCATCCAGACGCTGTACAGCCTTTGTGAATCCCGTCTTCACAAGTTGAATTAAAGGGGATAGCAAGTCTGATATCTGTAGAACATATTCAGTAGGTACTTAGTTAAGTAGAGAGGGTTCTGATTATAGAAGCCAGAAAAGATGCTTGCAAGGAGACCTGTAATATGGTATCAGGATTTCTGCATATGATCCGTACACAGCGGAGATGGCCCCTCCTTAGAGCCTCTTTCTCCTTAAGACCAGCAGCAATGAAAGAAACTAAGTTTGGTTGGATAGCATCAGAAGATCGTGACGCCCAGGAAGCTATGGCAGACAAAATTGAAAGTTTTGCGTCTTCATTTCCTATAACATAAAAGAGTATTCAGTTAGCAGACAACAATAAGGTAAAGAGTTGAAAGATAAATGCCAAGGATGCTGATAGAAACAGGTATGATTATAACCAAATGTGGAAAAATATGGAAATGAACACAATGACAAGGACATCTTCAAACTGTATTGTTAACTAAAGTTAACACAGCAGAATATGAACAACAGTTAATATTTTACCTTCATCCTTGTAGCAGGTTATGAGAAAGCTGCATACTGTCCTCGACAAACAACCAATATACTTTCCTTCAGGAGCACTTGCCAGTTCTTGCACCGCATTCAGCATTCCAATTCTTTGATGTGGAGACTGAAGCCTACCTTCAGAACCTGGACAATAGCCAACAATTCTTCATGTACATTAGTTTGGATAATAACCCAACAACCACCCTGCCTACTTGCTGACTATAAATAGAGACCTAACCAGACTCGCAGATTGATTTTGGAATTTTCAAATAACCTGTAAGGCTGATGTTTATAAAATATGATCAATAAAGTATAGAGACCAACCTCCAATTACAGCTTTAACTGATGCAAACATTGCTTCTATGGTATCAGGATTACTTGATTTTTCACTTAAGCACCTAACTATTGACAAAGCTCCAGTGCGCCTGTCTTCATCCATATGCCGAGCTTGTGGTAATAGTACTGGTAGCAGTTCCAGGGCATACTTACTTAAATCAATGTTTACATTTGCTAATAGAAATCCAACTGATTCCAAGACAATTTCTGGATTCCGTTTCAACATTTTAATTGCTGCTGGAAGGATGACAGTTTGGAATTCTTCATGTGACAAGAGCAGCAGAAGAGGTTGAAAACATTTACTAAAATTTTGTTTCTGCTTTTCTCTGGAATTCAGGACATCTTTAACATAGATATCAACATATATAGCCTGCGAAAAATAAACAAACCGATTGATGATTAAAATTAAATTAGAATTGAGAAGAAAAAAAACATTTGCAACTCCAATTTTGTTTAAGAAGCCAAGCAAAATGAAAAAAATGAATTTCAATTATCTTACCCTTGACTGTTCAAATAGAGCAGGAGACGAACAAGAGAACTCAAGCAGTAGTCCTAATAACTCAGGGGTATCCTTATATGGAATCCGGGAATCTTTAACTTCATCCATATATGAATTGTAGATAGCTTGTGACTACAAAACAACAACAGAAATTTCTTAATAGATACAGTTCATATAATTGATTATTTCCTTGAATCTGGCAAAATTTGCAAACCTGAGAGAACAAATGGAACATAAATCTTTTACATGCCCTCTGCATGCGGAAAGAGCTCTCCATAATGATATGAAGTAATGAAGCCTGTGTTGATGCTACTCTAACAAATGCATTCTTTGAAACTGTAGCAAAATGACTTTTTCCAAGAAGAAGACATGACCAAGTTAGTAGTCTGTAACAGACAGTATCAAAACAAAATTTCGACTGCTTTTCCATAACTTGTACAAGTATGGCAGCAAAAGATTTCATAAAGGTAACATTTTCCAAGCCCTTTACAATCAAATCATCCACAGCTTTCCGTGAGCCGCGGTCATCATATATTGCCAATGTTTGGAATATTATGTCAACTAGAACAGACACAACATCAGACGTCATATCTGCAAATTTATAATCCAGATCACCTGAAATTAGAACGCTGTACAGGGTAAAAGTCCCCAAGAAAAGGAAAATCGGAGGAAAATGCACTAAGTGTAGACCAAGTTCAAATAAATAGTATCCAAATAATCAGCTAAAATCTAAATGGAAAAGGGCGCCAGCAGGGGAAACCTAAGTAGATTAGACACAGGATCCAAATCTTTGCTGAACTTAAGAAAATCCTCCTCTCATAGCATGTTACTCCTCTCATACCATATGATATGTACACTCTCACGAAATGGTTTATCTGACAATTACTTCAAATAACTACGATTTATTACTTTCAGCAACAAGTTTCTATGGCCCAATTAAATTCGGAATCAACTTCACAATAAGAAAAAATATAGCCTTAGGTTGTTGAACAAAGAGAAACAGTCCAACTTCAATGCCATGATACCATATCAAATGATACAAGCAAGTCTGACCACAGCAAAGAGAAAAAATTGTAATTTTACAGGTAAAGAAGACTTTTCAGGCCGAGTTTTAGTCCTAGGGTATATTAACAACAATCGGATTTTAAACAAGATCCAAATTGATATGCAATCATCAAAAGACGAAACCAATGTTGTCTCCTCGGAATGATAAGAGCTAAACACAGAAAATACTCACCGGAACTCTGGAGAATCTCCGGGATTTCATGGCGGAAGATCCGGACCCTGACTAAAGTGGAGCTTGTAGAGACTGAGCCAGCAATGGAGAGAAGAGACTCCAGCGGAGAAGCCATTTCTTTCCACGGAAACGAGCGCAGAGATTAACTGGAGCCAGGTTGGTAAGTCAGACAATCGGGAGGCAAAACGGTAAACAAAGGTAAGGCTTCTCGTCTCTATGGCTACACTAGGGTTTAGGTAGCTGCCGCTGGATTTGCAGAAGATGAGGAGTGAATGAAACTGAACCTGAAAGTTCGTTTTTGGGCTTCGATTTACGTTTGATAACTCAATGGGGCTTTTAAGTCCATCGATTGACTTACTCATGCTTATCTCGCTAGGTCTTATATCCGCATTTGAACCCAAAAGTATCATTTTTTAATTTTTTTACTTTTATTACTTAAATTTGGTGATATATACTTTAATTTAGTTAAAATTCTATTATGTCTTTGATCATAACTATTATATTTAATCATATTTTAGGGAGTAATTAACAATAATTTTTATTGGTTGAGTTGGTTGATGAGTTGTAAATTTTTAATTGAGGTCTCAAATTCAAACCTTCTTTTTCTCTTTTGTTTTAATACTTTTTATTTAATCAATAATAATATTCTTTTAATACAAAAATAACCAAACAATAAATTTATAAATAATGAAATCTTGTTTGTTACTGAATCGTTAAGAAACCAACACAAATTGTTTTTCAATTTGGATTTATTCCTGAATCGTCAAAAACCAATACAAATTGGTGTTCTGATTGTTTAACATGTTTTTGTTAATGAATTACAGAATTTGAATGCAATTACTTATGCTTTTAATTCGAAACTGTGATAACAATCTTAATAATCTAGTCATATTTTTGAAATTTCGCGAATAATTTTTCTTAAAACATTTTATAATTATTTATGAAGGCCTTTGAACCATTAAATCCTTTTAAGAAATAGCTAATTGCATTTACTCTACGTTTATTTACAAGTTTGCTTTTATACTGCAAATCTTCAATCACTTATACTTGGTATATATACATTATGCATTAGTTACATACATCTGATCATGTTCAAGTTCTAAACACATGAAAATAAAGAAAATTCATCAAAAAAACGTTAGGTTATATAAAAGGAAAATGGACTATTTACTGAATTCTGGAAAAAAACAGAATATGTATTCAAAATTCTTCAGAATGTAATCTTACAATATATTTGATTTATTAAACTGTTAGATTCATTTAAAGATTTGGAATATTTAGTTTCCTTAATTTTCGGGATTCTACGTATAGAAGAATATGTATTCTAAATTTTGAAGACCATAGAGCAAATAGAAGAATACGTATTCTAAATTATGAAGAACATAGAGCAAAGTCCAGTTGACGTATTCTGAAATGGGCTTCCAAAGTTTGTAGAACGTTAGTGTACTCTAAACTTTCTAAAACATGTACAATGTTCATATTACGTAATCTGCGGGTTTTAGAACATGTACAAATTTCAGAAAATGTCTTCTACATAATCTAGAACAATTTATAAGTCTAAAATTTAACCTCTTAGTTATCAAACAACAATTGCTCATTTGATGAAAATGTCTTATTCAATTGTTTCTCACATATTTAACAAAAAAAATTTGGGAAAAATTAATTATTTATACGAAAAGGATAATTTAGGCATAAATGAGATATTTCAAATAAAGGTATATTGTATTTGAAGATATTTCAAATGGACAAAATCTATTGAAGATGTCCTTTATTTTCAATTTTCCTTTTTTTTAATCTCCTCCCTACATTGTATTTATTGAAAAGTATTATCACTTTCACAAATATTCTTGTATAGTCAAATCAATACTAAAACCATAACACTTGGTTGGAAACCAAAAAAAAAATTTGAAATTTTTTTATGGAGTTATTAACTACAATTTTGGAAAAATGATATAGAAAATCTCCAAAATACCGACCACTAACACTTTAAACCTATAAATTTTATCATCCACACAATACACCTTTAAAATAACACTTTTA
Organism: Arabis hirsuta; assembly: GCA_964056655.1. Taxonomy (NCBI): domain Eukaryota; kingdom Viridiplantae; phylum Streptophyta; class Magnoliopsida; order Brassicales; family Brassicaceae; genus Arabis; species Arabis hirsuta. The sequence continues at coordinate 17,331,185 of OZ053304.1, forward strand.
ACCGATGTTCAAAATATCGTTAGCCATTAGTCGAGCACTCCAGTTGGGCTTATCGTCTAGCGTAAAAATCAGAGATTAATCAAGAATTAATTGGAGACTAGTTTTAGAAATCTTTTATTTGCTAATATATTTATACAACATTTATGCGTTATTTGCCAATAGATTTTCGTGGTCCAGTGGTTATAAGAGTGTTGTAGTCTTACACATTACGTGTTCAAGATCCAATATACAATCTGTTTAGTTTGACCCATAAAATATTAAGGGAGAATGATTGACTAGAGATAGAGGGCGGAGCTCCGGTGATTCAGACCTTAAGATTCAGCACTGGAGAAAACAAATCTACCTCTGCAGTTTTCGAAACTTCTCTTCCGTTAGTTCGCTTGTTGAAGATGAAGAATCAAAAGCGAATGAAGAAAACTAAAAAGGACGACGAAGAGTAATTTTTCTGTTAAGCGTGAACAAAAAAGTTACTTTGAAAGTTTATTTAGCTAAAAATGTCAGCTTGAAAGTTTATTGTGTGAGTGGTACATTTAGAGGTTTAAAATGTTAGTTATTAGTACTTTAGAGGATTTTTTATGCTATTTTCTCCAACAATTTTATATGTGTATTGAATTTATATACTAAACAAAAAAGAGAAATATTTTGGATAATTTTCAAATAAATTTTAATATTGATGTTTTTATATTAATTAAGATTTAATTTGAGATTTTTAGGATTTTTGAGATTGTAATGTTTTTAGGATCCTTTTTTTTTTAATTAAGTTTATCAAACAAAAAAACATGTTCTAAACACGTTTGCATACCAATTACTTGTGTTTACATATCCATGTAGATTTGATCATCTTATTATATAAAAGAGGATGCACACGATGAAAATGCGACACATAAGCAAAATTCTAATTCACAAGATCGTGACATATGTCCAATCTTATCAGATGATGACATGTGTTAAAAATTAAAAATTAATTAAGAAAAAATAAAACAAAAAATGGAAACGAACAAAATAATTGTCAAACAACTAACCAAATAGAAGAAAAAAAAATTTTAATAATCCCAAATAGCTAGGAGAAACAATAAAATTAAAATTAGAAAATAAAATAAAAAAACGATAAACATTAAATTAACAAAAAAATAGAGAGAAAATAGAATTTTTAATTAAAAAAAATTGTTTTTCTTTGTCACGAACACACTTCACTCAATGTGAAAAAAGAATTAGAAAGAATATACAAATCTCAATGTTAAAGTATATATGCACCAAAAAAAAACTATAAACATATTTATTTTGTAAAAATAGTTAGAGAATATTACACAGAAAATAGAAATCTTCTACCTATACTTTTGAATATTAGAAAAGGAAATTATATAAAATAAAAATTTATACATGTTATAAAATAATAATAATATATTTACTGTTAAAATCCTAAAGTGTAAGATTAGGCGAGTATAGATCTGTATGAAAATAAACCGATGACACAATAACATTTATCAATCATAGATTTATATAATGCTTGATAAAACTATTTATGAAATATTTTATAGGTTTTTATGAGATTAATCACATAAATTTATTGTTTTATTATTTAACTCTATAATATTTTGATTGTTATAATATTTTATCTTAGAGTAAATATAAATTCATAATGTGTAAGAACTTTTTTTTTTGTTATAAGAATATGATTTGAATTCTATTTATGTATATATATTTTTGGGTTTGCATAATATGAATTATGATATGAAAATTAAAATATAAATTAAACTTTAATGGTTTAAGACCCATGTTTAAATATTTCAAAATATTTTTGTAATTTAACGGGTTACTAACTAAAACTTAAATTTTGATATTAATAGTTTTTAATGTGTTTATCCGCGTATCAACGCAGGTCATAATCTAGTTTAAAATAATACTAAACACTATAAATTGATTTTACTTGAATTTTAATGATTAAAAAAATTAACTAATTATTTTAACATATACAAATTTTATATATTTAAATAAAAATTTAACTTTTAATATCTATAAACGTACAATATTGATATATATTGTGCATAATTTAACTAGGGACAATTGCAAAAATACCATTTTTAGTGTATCCTTTTTCAAAAATGTCACTATTGGTTGTCCATTTTCAAAATGCCTCTAATTATGGATTTTTAAACTCTACATCTTAAAATTTTAAACTCTAAAAAATATTTGGACCTCTAACAAACCCTAAACCCTCAAAACTAAACCCTAATACAACATAGTTAACCCAAACATAAATGATTTTGATAAATGATTTTGAAAAAGTGGGGGTTTTGTAAAGTTTTTGAAAAAATGGCATTTCAAAATTGACATTTCTCATTTAACAAATGTGAATATGTTTTGATCAAACATATGTTAATGTCATTAGTTGTAATATTTTTATGTGTAAAATGGACCAAACACATATACAAGTGTTCTCTATTTCAATATCTTTTAAATGTTAAATTGATATTTTTTATTAGTATAAATTACAGAGCATAAGATAAATCAGATGAATTTTAGAATTTTATAATTCTTCAAAAATTATAGAATTCTATAATTCTATTATAAATTTCAAAAACCAAAAATTATATAATTGAGTTTAAGACAATGGTTATTAAACTTCATTTGATTCAAAATAAGTCTACCAACAATTATATAATTTTGATGAGTTCGAAATTAGTCTACCAACAATTATATATATTTTTTGTTTTGAAATTTATAATTTAATTTAATTTTATCTTAAACTTTAATTTTTTTGAGAAATTTTTAGAAATGCCACTTTTGAAGTGTCACTTTTCAGAAATGCTACATTTTTAAAATCTTTGCAAATATACCATTTTCAAAATTATTTATTCGTTATATCATTTATGTTTGGGTTAACAATGTTGTATTAGGGTTTAGTTTTGAGGGTTTAGGGGTTTTAGGGGTCATAACATTTTTTAGGTTTTAGAATTTTTAGATTTAGGCTTTAAAAATCCATAATTAGTGATATTTTTGCAAATAGAAAACCCGTAGTTGTATTTTTACAAATAGACAACCCAAAAGTGGCATTTTTGCAATTGTCCCAATTGTTTTTTTAAATTTAAGAACTTTTTGGATTTTTTTAATTTTGAAAGATTTTTTTCATATTTTTTTTTAAAATTAAAACTTTTAGTTTTATATCATTTTTTAGAATTGTTTGGGATTCTTTTGGAATTTTTAGAAAAAATTCAAGGATTTTTTCGTTGTTTATTATTATGTTCGATTAAAATATTAATATTATATTAATAAAAAAATAATAGATAACGGACGTTATCTTTCCATTAAGTCCGTGAAGTTAAATGGGTATAAATTGAAAGTTGAGGTATTAAAACGATCAAACTAATTAGTTGGGATATTAAACTGGGTAGCAAAAAAATTTGGGTATTAAAAAAGTATATTGGAATTTAGTTGGGGTATTTTTATAAATCTTTTTCTAAATTAAATGATGTATTTTTTAAAAGACTATTTGAACGACAAATATAATTTTTGTCTTTATTGTATCTTCAATTAATATCTACAGATATAATTGGATTACGTTTGTTATGCACTAGAAGTTTTATTTTAAAATAAAACATGATACATATTACTCACCGCAACGCACTTTCCAATTAGCCACATCTCTTTCCAGTCCAACAATTTCTTACAATAATATAGGTAATCCACAATTTGTTTCCCTAAAAAAATCTAATTTTGTTACAACCACTTGTCTCAGTTCATGAATTGTCTTGCTACAAAAAAAAAAACAATTTGTAGTCCCGGGCCTTGTGGTTGAGTAAGCTTGTGGCGCCAACACGCTTCAAGTTCGATTCACCTACTGTGCGAAACTAAAACACATTGCTTTCAACACCACACGGATATGGGTCCTTGCTTTCGGCTCATTTGTATACCTGGAAAGAAGGTCAATCTCTGTACCGCCCCCAAAGATTAGTATGGATCCCTCCATAGGTTTAAGATTTACCCTGAATTATCAAAAAGAAAAATATATTGTAAGCTGCACAATCTTTTTTCCATTACTCGGCAGACTAGATATTTGATTCAGATAATTTTTTCTCCCCTTATACTTGTAAAGAGAGTACATGCCTTCTGGGTTGCGTATTGAACATGAGACAAATGATTTTCTCTATAAATGCATGTCATATATATCGACAATCACCTTATATTATGGTTCTCCAAAAAACAAAGAGGGGGCTTTATATAAAGCCTAAAACTCACGTTTAATAAACCATATTTACGTTGGTTCGGTACAGTCAAAAATATTTTGTGGCTAATGAAAATCATTTGATGATAAGTCTATTTCCAAAATTTAGTGAAATAACAAGAAAAAAAAAGGAAGGAACGATACACACAAACAAATGAAGAAGAAGGGGAATCACGTCGATCTTATGATATGTATGTAATCATTTGTTGTCTCTTTTCCTCGATTTTCAATAGTCCGGTTCATGTTGACCTTCTACTCTGAATCTTTGATGCACTTCAATGTCTGAATTTGAGAATAGAATAATCGGATAAGTGTGCATATGCTCCCGACTACCATGTGTCTTTTTGTTAAAGAATCCAATAAAAGATGAATACTCTTACCATTTTCAATTTCTATAGCTCGCATCTAATTATTTTTCTTTGTCAATATCGATTATAATCATAAGTTCTTATGAAGAATTATATGGCGTGCACGTTCAATATGATGCTTACACATATATAAGACAAGGTTCATAATTTCAAGATGATGACAAATTACCCAGTTCCTCTGTATATGTGAAATGATGTAAAAGTTGTTGAAATTCATAGCAATTTATAACTATTTATAAATTATCAATAATAATTTAATTTACCAGGATTCGTGCAAATATTAAATTAGATCTAAACTATAGAGTTTGAATATACCTGAATATTATGCAGTGGAAAGATGAACCAAAACGATTCGAGGTTGTTTAGCACTCCAAGTGTTGTGCCTCTACCGGTATCCACACGCACACAAACTGGATCGAGACGGGATGCTAGTACCATAGAGATCTAATCTCAAAAATAACTTGAAGAACTTTTCTTCTCTGGTAAGGTTTTAGGTATCTCGTCGTGAGTAATTAGAGAACTTGTTTCTCCTGATTTTATAATCTCACGGCTGGGTGATTGGTTGGACTGTAACTGTAGAATAATTGCTGTAGAATTTAGGCTGTAGACGTTTTTGCTGTAGCTATAGACTTTTAGCTGTAACTATTTTTAAATTAAAGTGCGATTGGTAAAGTATAATTTTGTTGTAGAATTTGGGCATATAGATGTTTTTGCTATAGCTGTAAAATTTTGGCTATAATTATTTTTAACTAAAGTGCGATTTGTAAAGTATAATTATACTGGCAAAAATTATTTATCATATATATTTTTCAAAACAAAATTAATGATATTTATTAATATAATATATATGAAATTTTTTAAGAATAAAAAGTAAATATGGAATATTTTTTTATACGAATAGTAGTACGCATATATAGATAATAAAATTATGCTCTGACCAAAAAAAATAATAATAAAATTATGCAATATGCATATACATCTATAGAACATCATTATGTATACATGAAAAAAGTATATAGATGTAATATAAGTGAGTTAGCGGAAGCAGATTCTACTAGGCATTATATAATACAACTATGATCGTATTAATATATATATATATATATATGTATTATATAAAATTTTAACAAAAATAAATGTGTACGTATAAGAAAAGGAAACAAAAGAAAAAATAGAAACAAAAAAAATCGTACAGCCTTCTTTTTTTATAAAGCTTCAAATGTAGAGATGTAGAAAATATGGGTTCTACATCCAAATTTTTTTTTTTTTGCTGTAATTTTAAAAAATAATTTAAAACATGATTGGTAGTATTTAGAACTGTAAAAAAAATTAAAGCTGTAAGTGGGTTTTACAGCCCAACCAATTACCGCCTATGTTGTTATTAACCTTCACGTATGTATGTATGTCCTTTTATAAGGTATTACATTAAACCTAATTCAATTAAGAAGATTCATGGGCTTAACCCATTACGTGATGCCCATGAAATAATGAACAATTATTTATTCCAAATCCAATTTAGAATACTCACACACATATATACATATCCATATATGTATATCTATCATTATTTTTATTTATCATATAAATAAAACTCTCCAAAAACCTAAATATATTTTGATCCAATTTGCTCAGATGTGTGATCTTATAGGATCGCATAATATTAGTAATGGATTCCCAAATCTATAGATTATAAGCGGTCTCTAGCAAAACATTATAACCACCTGATATTATACGATTGTCAAACCTCGACATTACAACTTTAACTAGAGTAAAGTACAAATGATTTCAGGACATTCCCAACAATCTCCCACTTGTACTGGAATCATCTATTCCGGTAATCCCTTTGTCTCTATATCTTAGCATAAGGCAAGAACCTTTCATCCTTATCAAGCTAAATCACGTTTATCGAACTCTGATTTATATTGATCAAACAAACGACTGACATTCACCTCGTTTGAGCGCGGCCACGCATTTTTCAGTATCAAATCTTCGATAGGCCCAGAGATATCTATCTCCCGTTATATAGGAGGGACAAATCCCATCTTGTTCCATCCCAGTTCCTTACACAATTCATAACCCACCCAATCAATGTCTTTATAATCACCTATTACACCTGACGTTTGACAAAGTCAAAATGAACCAATCCATGTGTAAGAAATCATGATGAACTCAGGTCAAAGGACTATACTCTGTAGTTGTTATGAGAAACTCTTATGACATTCATATAACAATCTTGTAGAATTTTCATAGCGGGTCAGTCCGATACTGTGTTCTCCAACACATATCAATGTGATTGACTTTAATACCACATATTAATGACTTCACGAAACTTAGTCATCAGTCACATCACATGCTAGCCATTTATGGTTATTAATGTCTCATTTTAATAATCTTGACTAGGGACCTCAATAACTTATGTCATTTTTTTTACTCATAGGGTTTCATGATCAAGTCACGTACTTGATGACCTATAAAAATGATATAAATTACTTTGGGACTATTATTTAATTATCTAATAATAAAATAATACTGAAACAAATTTCATTAATTTGAAAATAAAATCAAATGTATGTTTACATGAACATCATATTATAAAAAAAACCTCCCACTAGAATTAAGATCACATCTTAATAAATCTAATGCCAATTGCAGCAGTCTGACTCTCATGCTTAGGATGCGAAAGAGGTTTAGTAAAAAGATCAGCAACATTTGCATCTGTAGGAACTCTGCTAATCTTCACATCTCCTCTCTCAATAATCTCTCGAATGAGGTGATATCGCCTTTGTATGTGTTTGGATTTCTGGTGAGCTCTAGGTTCCTTTGCCTGTGCGATGGCACCATTGTTATCACAATAAAGATCCAGAGGGCCAGAAATACTAGGAATCACACCAAGTTTGGTAATGAACTTCCTGATCCAAACAACTTCCTTAGTTGCTTCAGAAGCAGCTATATACTCAGCCTCTGTTGTTGAGTCTGCCACAGTGCTCTGCTTGGAGCTCTTCCAGCTGATTGCTCCTCCATTAAGGCAAAAGACAAATCCAGACTGTGGTCGAAAATCATCTTTGTCTGTCTGAAAGCTGGCATATGTGTAACCGCTCACAACAAGTTCCTCAATTCCTCCACAAACCAAGAATTTATCCTTTGTTCTTCTCAAGTACTTAAGGATATTTTTTACTACCATCCAGTGACTTTCACCTGGATCAGACGGGTATCTGCTCGTCATGCTTAAAGCACACGCAACATCTGGACGAGTGCACAACATAGCATACATGATAGATCCTATAGCAGAAGCATATGGAATCTTACTTATGCGCTCCCGCTCATCAGGTGTCGAAGGACACTGAGTCTTGCTAAGAGTTATGCCATGAGACATTGGTAAAAAGCCTTTCTTAGAATCATGCATATTGAACCTATGCAAAACCTTATCTATATAAGTGTCTTGACATAGTCCAATAAGCTTATTTAATCTATCCCTATATATTCTTATTCCAAGAATATAAGCGGCTTCTCCCATGTCTTTCATTGAAAAACAGCTACTTAGCCAAGTCTTAATAGACTGAAGCAAAGGAATGTCATTTCCAATGAGCAGTATGTCATCTACATACAATACCATAAATGCAACCGCGCTCTCACTACTCTTCTTGTAAACGCATGGTTCTTCTTCGTTTCTAACAAAATCAAACTATTTGATTGCTTCATTAAAATAAAGATTCCAACTCCGAGATGCTTGCTTCAAGCCATAAATGGAACGATGAAGCTTGCATACTTTCCCAACATTTTTAGGATCTGTGAAACCCTCAGGTTGTCATGTACACATCCTTTTCGAGATTTCCATTAAGGAAAGCTGTTTTCACATCCATCTTCCATATCTCATAATCATAATAAGCACCAGTTGCTAGGAGAATCTGAATGGACTTAAGCATTGCGACTGGAGAATAGATTTCATCATAGTCTATACCATGAATTTGCTTGTAACCTTTAGCCACCAATCTAGCTTTGTATATCTGAATATTACCATCCATGTCAATTTTTTTCTTGAAAACCCATTTACACTCAATGGCTTTAACACCATCAGGTAAATCTACCAAAGTCCATACTTGGTTTTCTGACATGGATTCCATTTCGGATTCTTCGACCTTTAACCATTTATCGGAGTCAGGGCCCATCATTGCTTTTTCATGAGACGTAGGTTCATCGTTCTCTATAATCAATATATCATGATGATCTGTCACCCAAACCCCATATCTATCAGGTTCGTGACGAGTCCTTTCGGACCTACGTATCTCAGGTTCCACAGGTGTAGATTCTACGACTCTTTGTAAATCTAGCTGATGCTCTTCTTGAGAAGTTGGAACAATCTCATATGTCTCTCGAATTTCTTTGAGTTGTACTTTACTCCCACTAGTACCTTTTGAAAGAAATTCTCTTTCTAGAAAGGCACTATTTCGAGCAACAAACACTTTGTTTTCGGTGGGGTAGTAAAAGTAGTAATCTTTGGTTTCTTTAGGATAACCTACGAAGTAGCATTTATCAGATTTGGGTCCAAACTTATCTGTAAAAATACGTTAACATAAGCATCACATCCCCAAATTTTTAGAAAAGACAAATTCGGAACTTTTCCTGTCCATATCTCATATGGTGTCTTCTATACTGACTTTGATGGGATTTGGTTGAGCGTAAACACAGCAGGTTCTAGAGCATATCCCCAAAAGGATAATGGAAGATCTGTGTGACTCATCATTGATCGAACCATATCTAATAAAGTTTGATTTCTCCTTTTGGACACACCATTCCATTGTGGTGTTCCTGGAGGAGTGAGTTGTGAAACAATTCCACACTCTCTGAGATGATCACAAAAAAACTTGGCTCAAATATTCTCCTCCACAATCTGATCGCAGAGCTTTAATTGTTTTGCCAAGTTGATTCTCTACTTCATTCTGGAACTCTTTGAACTTTTCAAAGGATTCAGACTTATGTTTTATCAGGTAAACATAACCATATCTACTTAAGTCATCAGTAAATGTAATGAAGTACTGGTAGTTTCCTCTGGCACTTAAGCTCATTGGCCCACATACATCTGTATGTATAATGCCCAACAAGTCGCTAGCCCTTTCACTGTGTCCAGTAAATGGAGCTTTAGTCATTTTTCCCAACAAATAAGATTCACATGTCTCATATGATTCAAAATCAAAAGAGCTCAAAAGTTCATCTTTATGAAGCTTTTGAATGCGTTTCTCGTTTATATGGCCCAAACGACAATGCCAGAGAAAAGTTTGATTTGAGTTATTAGACTTAAATCTCTTGGTACGAATGTCATAGACGGGCACGCCTTGGTCTAGAACATAAAGTTCATTTTCTAATGGAGCGCTACCATAAAACATATCATCACAATCAAACGAACAACACTTGTTCTTGATCGAAAATTGAAACCTTTCAATGTCCAAACACGAAATAGAGATGATATTCTTGTTTATAGCAGGGATATAGTAGCAATTCTTTAGTTCTAAAACCATGCCTGAAGGTAAAGACAATGGATATGTTCCCACAGCTAATGCAGCAACTTTTGCTCTATTAGCCACGCGTAGGTCCATTTGTCCTTCCTCCAACATTCTACTGTTTTTCAGACCGTGCACATTAACACAAATGTGAGCTCCACAGCCGGTATCCAATACCCAAGGAGTAGAACCAGAAGTAGTAACATTTACTTCTATAACATAAATACCCCTAGAAGAAACCTCAAATGTTTTCTTCTCTTCTAGATCTTCCAAGTGATTAAGAAGGTTTGATTTGTCCTTTTCAAGAACAAATCGTGATGAATAGGAACTTTGAGGGTTTGACATAACTGTCAGGAAAGAAAAACAGAAGTTAATATGATGTTCATGAATTTCGAGTATCCTCAACAATTAAGAAAACTCACACTATACTCAAAACAAAATATCCTCAATATGAATATAGTGTCCAAGATCCATATTTCACAAGAATTCAAGTGAGCTTTGGCTCAACCCCTGAATATCCAGCTATTTAGGTAAGCAACACCCTTGCTAATTATATCCAATATAATTCTTGGTCGTGGATGACATCTTATGTCTTATCCAACCCTATATCTCTAAGCCCAGAACCGTTTTGATTGCTTAGTCAAGTAAACCATTCTCAAATCATATGGTAACCGTTACCATCTATCGCAATCTCAAATAATTGTGGACCGTTGCTTTGGCAGATCCGCCACACAATCATTCAAGTTTTAACAGTTGATGAAATTGGAAAGACATAAAAAATACTTGATATTATTTGAGGAATTATTTAATTTATGTTTTAATAAAATCTTATATCCAATATAAAATAATAAAACATTAACATATCAACTACATGTTTTAATTAAATAACGATTTATTTAAGAAATTAAATTATTCTTAATCAAATTGAGATGATTAACGATAAATAACTAATTTGGAAAATATTACTAAATAATTGAATTTATCTTAATTGAACCCATCCTAATCAAATTAGGATCAAACCAATTCTAATTATCAAATTTCAACAATTGAAATATCCTAATCATATTAGGTTTCTGCTAATACTGATTATCACAAGAGAAGTATGCACAATTTAATCATATCAAAATACAAACATGGCGTTTGAGTTTTTCCTTCTCTGGAAAAATAAATCACAAGCCAATATACATATTCAATTTATTAACATATGCATGCACATACATCGATATCATGTATATCGAATGCGTGAACATATTATATTAACAAGTAATAAACATAAACAGAGGCAAAAGAAATATACTTTATATCTCTAAAGAACATGCAAACCTATATATTCTAACATGCCATGAAACAATTTCACGTAGACATATTAACAGAGCATCATTAACATCTATAATCCGATTACAGTTCTACATGCTTTATGGCTTATGCCCAAATTTAATTAACATGCTCTAACGATTATCATCCGTATCAACAAATCATGTAAATACGTAAACATGCTAAAAATTAAATTAAATTTAATCAAAATTATCATGTATAATTCTAGTAGACAAATTCAATATTAGACACGTAGTCTCTGATACCACTGTTGGAATTCATAGCAATTTATAAATTATCAATAAAAATTCAATTCACTAGGATTCGTGCAAATATTAAATTAGATCTAAACTATAGAGTTTGAATATACCTGGATATTATGCAGCGGAAAGATGAACCAAAACGATTCGAGGTTGTTTAGCACTCTACCAGTATCCACACGCACACAAACTGGATCGAGACGGGATGCTAGTACCGTAGAGATCTAATCTCAAAAATAACTTGAAGAACTTTTCTTCTCTGGTAAGGTTTTAGGTTTCTCGTCGTGAGAAATTCTCTCATTTTATAATCTCACGGCTAGAGATTATGTTGTTATTAACCTTCACGTATGTATGTCCTTTTATTACATTAAACCTAATTCAATTAAGAAGATTCATGGGCTTAACCCATTACGTGATGCCCATGAAATAATGAACAATTATTTATTCCAAATCCAATTTAGAATACTCACACACATATATACATATCCATATATGTATATCTATCATTATTTTTATTTATCATATAAATAAAATTCTCCAAAAACCTAAATATATTTTGATCCAATTTGTTTAGGTGTGTCACCCTATAGGATCGCATAATATTAGTAATGGATTCCCAAATCCATAGATTATAAGCGGTCTCTAGTAAACATTATAACCACCTGATATTATACGATTGTCAAACCTCAACATTACAACTTTAACTAGAGTAAAGTACAAATGATTTCAGGACATTCCCAACAAAAATTTCTCATAATTTAAGTACTGAATGATACTTAAGGAACACGGGAAGAAATTCAACAATCTAGAAGTATTTCCAACATGTGCGAAGAAATTAACTTAATTAGCATTTGAGTTGTGGCATGTCCATGCAAATAGTATTTTTTTGTCACAAGATACCATGTTTGCAGGATAAAAATTTGTATGAAACAATCATTTCAATTCAAGCATAACATGTATCCTGCACTTTTAAGAAAATAATAAAATAAACTTTCGTATCAAAGAAAAACCTAACGAAACAATTCATAACTTATATTTTCAAAAAAAAAGAGAAGCAATTCATAAGTCATAACTTACAAATTTTATGTATCTCACAACTCATAGTCATGCTAGATTACAATAATATATAAGCAAGTGTGTTACGAATTACGATATTCCGCGTAGAACAGGATAATTTTTGAGGTCCTATACAAAAACTAACATTTTTTTTGGTGAAACAAAAACTAACATTTTAATCCTTATAAATTTTACCTAAAAAATTTAAAATTTTTTGTGAATAAAATCAATTTTTTTGGAAATTTTTTTGAAAAAAAAGAAGTCAAAAACAAAATTTTTTATCATATAATTATATAAAATATTCTACACATAATGATTTGAAAAACACACAATTATTTTTTGGTTAAAATTTATTTTTTTCTAATTTTATTCTTTTTTATATAAATATATATATGCACATTTTTTTTAAAGTGGGACCTTCATAGATTGGAAAGGCCATTCAAATGTTTAAAAGTCAATCCTCTCAGATCCGGCTTTGATTCCGCGGTTAAGGCGGATTTTGACCTAGTTAACTTATAAAAAATATCGAAGTATATTTTCGAGATAAAATTTATTTTAAAAAAAAAATCTAAATATTTGCCACAAAAAGCTCGTTAGGAAATTAGATAAGTAAAAAATTTGATTTTTGCGAATGAAATGCTTTAATTTGTACGAATGAAAAGTACCCGCAAAGCTTCTCTCTCTCCCCTTGCCAGATCACTCTCTCAGCTTTAGAATTTCTTAAATCGGAGGTTTCAATTTTCCGTTTCTAGATTAGGGTTTCGATCTCCGTTCCCGCGAATTGGCTTTACTGGAGCTGTAGTTGTACAGTTTCCGTGGTAGTTAGATCCGGTTTCGCGAGTTGGATCTGCCTCTGTGAGGCGGCGGACGACGGTGGATCTGAGGAATCGGTTCCACCATGACCGGAATGAGAGATCTCTCCGTAATTGTCAGAACAAGGAAGATGAGCGACTCCGAGTTGAGAAGGAGCTCGGAAACGTCCGTACATGCTTCAAGAATGCCAAGGTTAGGGGCTTCTCTCTCTCTCTGTGGACATGACATTTTCTACATGTTTTCATCTATAATTATTCTCATTTTGAGTGGTAATTCAGTGTCCAAGTATCCGGTGAGGTTCTGTATTGATTAGAGATACTGGACTTTACAATCCATTGCTAGAGCTATTAGTTAGAGTAGAATGTAGTTCAAACAGTGATGGGATAATCTGTTACCGGAGACTTGTACAAATAATCATACCAATCGTTTGTAGAGAAAACATTTTTGTCAATGTGTTATCGCCTCTCTCTTCTTACACATGGAAATTTGGTTCCAGTTAGCCAGCTACCTAATTTGGACGGGTTTGCGAGTCATATAGTTTCAGTCTTTCGGTTCCAGACTCCATCGTGTTGGTGAGAAAGTAAATGCTTCTTAGTTCTGATTTTAATGCGTCTTTGTAGTTGCCGATTGGGTAAGACTCGAATAATTAAAACCTTAATCATCTCGTTTCTTCTGGTTCATGGAACAATTCTCTGTACCTTTAGCCTTCCTTTGTTGGATCACCATCGCCCTTTCTTTACTTACCATACTTTGGTTTCTGCTTCTGGTTTCTCTCTATCATAATCAAATGACCTCACTTGTGTTAAATACTTAAATTATCGTTTTTTTTTAATGCACTTATGCATGATAGTGTATATACCGCATCTGGATATTTGTTACTAGTGCATCTTGATGGGATGTGTTCATTTTGATTATGAAAGCATCATGGTGTTTCTCCAACTAAATTTTCCATTTTTGCAGATTTTATGCTACCTTTTCTTGGAAACAATGCTCTTCAGAAATCGAAACTCTTTTCATCTTGGTGGAAGATTCTTTTTCATAACTTAAAGAGGACATATATATAGACTCTGAAGAAACAAAAAAATTCAGGATAGTATTGCTTTTGGCTGGACCTTTTCTCTTCTTATTATGGAAATGTTAGTCAATGTTTGTCTAAGGCTTCGAATGGTGACAGCGTTTTGGGCGATGCGGGACAAGCGGTTTAAGAGGTGCGGTGTTGTTCAAATGCGGTGCGGGAAAAAACGGTTTAAGAGGTGTGGTGCGGGATAATGTTTAAATGGTAAAAAAAAACAACATGCGGTACAAAAGTAAAGTTTTGAATGGTGAAAAGTGTAAACAGCGGTGCGGAATACATATATGATATATTACTATATTATAGTTTGATATTTATCTATGAAAAATGATTTTTTTTAATTTAATAACTATACACACAAATTTTATTTAAATGTAAAATTTTGTACTTTAAAATTTTTAAAAACTATTTTTGTTAGAAAAATAAAGTAAATTGTTTAATTTCAAAAATTTAAGTACAATACAATGTAGAAAAATAAAATTATTGAAAACTATTGATTTTGCTAATATATATTTACGATATTCTCTCTTATTTGCGTCATATATTCTCTATCTACTATTTTTTATGCTTTCATATTAGCTGAAACAGGTTTTCCATCTGTGCTATTTTTTCCCGTCTCTGCCATTACTTCTGCAAAATCTGCATCTGAGAAATTTGAAATTTTGATAAAATTGTGTAATCCCATTGTTTCCATTACCATTTTCTTTTGTACATTATCGTTGTATCTTATCGTTGTATCTTGAAAAATCAGATAGAATCTGCACTTGCTGTTGTTTTTATTGTCTTTTTGCAATAAATGCAAATTTTATTATGAACATAATTTTATTTGAATGAGTGATAAAATTGGGACCGCATGTTCAAGGCCTAAAAAATTAAAAAAATACTAAGAACGCACCTAAACACCCAGTTTTTGGTGTAATGGCGTTCCAACAAATTTTCCATGTCAAATGAACAAACTGCGTTCCATTATAATTTTTTATTATTTAATTATCAAACTAAATTTATCAAAAACATTAGCTTGAATGGTAACATTGCGGTTCGACTGTCCCGCACGTGAACCGTGCTTCACATTCGGCTTCGAATGGTGACAGCGTATTGGACGGTGCGGGACAAACGGTTTAAGAGGTGCGGTACGGTTCAAGTGCGGTGCGGGTAGAAGCAGTTTAAGAGATGCGGTATGGTTCAAGTGCGGTGCAGGATAATGTTTGAATGGTTAAAAACATATAGTGCGGGATAAAATAATTATTCAAACTACCATAACTAGTTTTTTTAATATTTTAAAATGGCAAAAATAATTTTTGTTATTTTAAAACTATATTAATTCATGAAATAATTATGCACAATTTAAACAAAAAAATTGAATTAAGAAATAATAAAAAGAATAAAACATCAACTACACTATGTCACAACACTAAAAATTAATATTATTTAATTATTTGATTGTAAGTGCGTTCTAAATATTGTGTTTTGGAAATCATCATGAATGAGAGCATTTTATGAAAATGTTTTGTCCCGCACATGGAACGCGTTGCACATTCCCTGCCTAAAGCTACTTAATTTGCGTCATTCGTGGTTAAGAAACTTTTGTTTCTTTCTTTATCTGCTCGGACATTACTTTCTCTGCCAAGCGTGATTAGCTATGGAATCTTTGACTGGATTTTTTTTTATTGTGCTTTAAAGAAAGCTTCTCAACTACTACAAACATGTTTGACTATCAAGAAATTCACAAACAAAGGTATGTGGTGCTCATCTAAGCTGCGTGGGACATGTACTAGAAAAAATTATTGTGGTAACTACCATGGTATCAAACTCTCTTTATTCTCATATGCAACTTATACTGCACTGATAGTATAGAGTCTAGGCAGAGGTTGTCCACAATCGGTTTTCCCACGGACGGATGTAATATGGCATAGTCTGCTCTCAAGAACCTTAGTCTCCATGTTGCTCCCTTGTCCAAATAAACTTTGTATCAAAAGCTTACGATGACTAATTCCATGATTCTCATGCCACAAGGCCATTCAAAATACTTGTCGACTGAAACACATTTTAATGTTTTTTTTTTTTTGAAAACGAAACACATTTTAATGTTGATCAATGATTGGTATTTATTCAACGAGACGAGATGGTATGTAGTTTTTTTTTTCTTAATACGGAATTGTTGAAATGAAATTTTATACTAAATAAAATAGTTAAGAAGAAATATTTGTAATTCGTTGAGGTGGATATGACGCGTGAACTCCCTCAAAAATTCAATTTTTCAATTCACAAAGGAAAGGTAGAGGAGGTTCAATACTCTTACCCATGGCTTCCTCCTCTTTGCTCGAGATGTGGAAGATGGGGTCATGTTGTAGAGGGCTGTCAGGTGGTCTCAAAAATACAAATTCTTCAGCGTGGTGAGTCTGTTTCTTCGGCAAATACAGAGCAAAAAAATTCATTGGAACCACAAGCTCCTTCTACGACTTCCCCTCATGTTGCGGTTGTGCAATCACACCCATCGTCAAAGACATGGGTTATTAAGGAAAAAACAAGTGAGGTAGTGGAAGTACTTCAATCAATTGCCATGAAGGAAAGTGAAAATACCGTTGGTCCTCTGTTCCCGAAACAGAACATGTTGTGCTCTGTTCTGTCTGAACAGGGGTCGGTCTCGACTGGAAGACAGAGTGAAAACACCGTTGAAGAGACAAGATGGACAGTAATCTCGCCAAGCAAGGCAAGGCGACAAAAAGAATTAGTAGCCGAAACACATAATTGTGCATCGCCATCAAGATATTCGATTCTTGAAATGGAGGACCCTCACGAAGAACCATCAGATATTGTGGGAAAAATTGCGGAGGAGGTTCCACCGGCGGAAATTATCTTACTCGAGGAAGGGGAATTACGTGAGGATGAGGTAGGGATGGAGTCAAAACATGCACTAGAAGAGGAGAAAGCTGTAGGTGTCAACGTTATGAAACAAAGTTTGGTTGTACTGGGAACACAACCATCGGATTCTGAAACAAGTGATAACCCACTCCTTGCGACTCTGGTTAAAGATTCAAAGTCCCCACACAAGTTGACAGGAGAATCAAGACGTAGGAAGAAGAATCAAACCAAACCTCAAATCTTACGGTCTTCACGAAAGAAACAATAATGTCCGGTTTTTTCTGGAATATACGAGGCTTCAATAAAAATCGGAAACAATCTATTATGCGACAATGGGTCTTGAAGAACAACTTTCAATTTGGAGGTCTAATTGAAACGAGAGTAAAAGAAGGAAAGGCACAAAGAATTGTCAACTCGGTTTTCCAAAGTTGGTCGTTTCTATCTAATTACGAGCACCATCGTTTGGGTCGTATATGGCTAGTGTGGAGTGATAACGTGAGAATCACACCAATATACAAAACCTCTCAATTGATTACGGTCGCGGTTTTGGTGAAGGGACAAGCTGATGAGTTTCTTTGCACTTTTGTTTACGCCTCAAACTTCATGGTGGAGCGAAAGGAGCTTTGGGAGGATTTAAAAATGCATTATGACTCTCCAATGTTCAAAACTCGCCCATGGATGATATGTGGGGATTTCAATGAAATATTACAAGGTGATGAGCAATCCAACTACGCAGCATCCTCTCCCTCTTCGGGTATGCTTGATTTTAGGGAAATGGTGCTACAATGTGCTATGACGGATTTGGGATATCAAGGACCAAAGCTTACGTGGTGTAATAAGCAGAAGGAGGGTCTAATATGCAAGAAGCTGGATCGCTTATTGGTAAATAAGAATTGGTTGGATAACTACTCGGATTCTTATTGCATATTTGAAGCCGGAGGATGCTCCGACCACACACGAGCCAGGTTTGCCCTTGGTACACAACAAAGAGGGAAAAGGAAACCTTTTAAATTTGTAAATGTCCTCACCTCAATTCCGCAATTTGAAGACACAGTCCGTGAGTTTTGGCATGACAGTGATCCCCTCTTCGTCTCTACATCAGCGATATTCCGTCTGTCAAAGAAACTAAAAGCAATGAAACCGGTCCTTCGTGAGTTAAGTAAAGACAAGTTGGGTGATCTTTCAAAGCGAACAAAGGATGCATATGAGGAGATGTGCTACCGACAGTCTGAAACGTTACGAGCCCCTACAGCTCGCAATGTGGAGGCGGAGTCACTTGCTTACGAGAAGTGGCAACACCTATCTACCTTGGAGGAAGGTTATCTAAAGCAGAAGTCGAAACTTCACTGGCTTGCGGTTGGAGATAAGAACAATGCATACTTCCACAACTCGGTTAAGCTAAGACGGATGAGAAACACAATCCGTGAGCTTGTAACGCAAAATGGGGACATAATAACCAACGATGAGGATCTCAAAAAAGAAGCATCGGATTATTTTGAGACATTCATGAACCATACACCACCGGATTACAAGGGAATGAACGTACGAGATATACAAAATTTGATCGAATTCCGTTGCTCGACTGCTGATCAAGATTCCCTTTTACGTGAGGTAACCGATGAGGAAATCAGAAATGTGTTATTCTCTATGCCTAACGATAAATCTCCAGGTCCGGACGGGTTTACAAGTGAGTTCTTCAAGGCTACATGGTCCATCACGGGTAATGACTTCTTGGTTGCCATTAAGTCCTTCTTCATTAAGGGATTTCTTCCAAAAGGAGTAAATTCAACTATCTTGGCATTGATTCCGAAACGAGATGAGGTGAAACAAATTAAAGACTTTCGACCTATATCATGTTGCAATGTTCTTTATAAGGTGATCTCAAAGATTATTGCTAATCGTCTCAAGAATTTGCTAACAAAGTTTATCAGTGGAAACCAATCAGCATTTGTACAGAATCGCCTCCTAATGGAGAATGTCTTACTAGCAACAGAGTTGGTTAAAGACTACCACAAGGATTCTATCTCATCACGATGTGCTATGCAAATCGATATCTCAAAAGCCTTTGACTCTATACAATGGGATTTCATCTTGAACACTTTAAAGGCTTTAAACTTTCCAGAGAATTTCATTCAATGGATTCGTCTTTGTATCACCTCGCCTTCATTCTCGGTTCAAGTTAACGGGGAACTTGCTGGATATTTTGGAAGTTCAAGGGGGTTAAGGCAAGGATGTTCTCTTTCGCCTTATCTTTTTGTCATAGGCATGGAAGTCTTATCAAAGCTAATAGACAAGGCCGCTGTAGAGAGGAGAATTGGGTATCATCCTAAATGTAAGAACATCAAAATTACCCATTTATGCTTTGCGGATGATCTAATGGTGTTTGTTGACGGAACGAAGCGTTCGATTGAGGAAACTATAAGGATTTTTGATGAGTATGCGGTATACTCTGGTCTTCAAATCAGTGCACAAAAATCAACAATATACCTTGCAGGTGTCGCTCGGGTTAACCAAGAAGACATCGCATCTCATTTGCCATTCAATATGGGAGCACTTCCGGTGCGATATCTTGGACTACCACTAAAATCAAAGAGGCTGAATGGCACGGACTATGCACCTCTGATTGATAGGATAAGAACGCGTATGACCTCTTGGACTACACGACACTTATCTTACGCGGGGAGACTTCTTCTACTACAGTCAGTTATCCAAGGTATTGTAAACTTTTGGATACAAGCTTTCAGACTTCCGACCCGCTGTATTGAGCAGATTGAGTCGCTTTGCGCTGCCTTTTTATGGTCCGGACCAACTTTGAACCCGAATAAAGCAAAGGTGGCTTGGAAGGATATATGCAAACCGAAACCAGAGGGGGGTTTGGGTCTCAAATCATTGAAAGAGGCGAATTTGGTAAGCTCATTGAAACTAATATGGAGGATTGTTGGAACTAATGAATCTCTTTGGGCTAAGTGGGTTAAACAGGTTCTTCTTCGTAACGAGTCAATCTGGTCGATCGAGAAACCAACAAATACGGGCTCTTGGATTTGGCGAAAGTTATTGAAATGTCGAGATATGGCGGCAAATTTTCTGAAATTTCAGGTTGGAAATGGCAAAGCAATTTTCTTTTGGTATGATTGTTGGTCATCTATAGGTCCTCTCCGTAGAATGGTTGGACAACGAGGCCAAATCGAATTGGGAATTGCAAAAAATGCTCATTTGGAGGAGGTCATGAGATCGCACAACAGGAAACGACACCGGATCGAGAGCTACAACACAATTGAGGACGTCATAGCCAATGCTATTACCAAACGAACAAAGGCGGAGGATATAGTCTTATGGAGATGGCAGGAAAATAAATTCAAAAGCAGTTTCAACTCGAAAGCAACATGGGATCAGATTCGCACAAGAAGTCCCACAATAAATTGGTACAACGGTGTGTGGTTTACCCACGCAACACCAAAGTACTCATTTATTGTGTGGCTCGCTGTTTTGAATAGACTGCCAACGGGAGACAAAACGAGGCGGTGGGGAGGGAATGTTGAATGCACTCTTTGTACCAATGCAGTGGAGTCTCGAGACCATTTATTTTTTCAATGCAGATACTCATCGACGGTGTGGAGAACACTTATCGCCCAGCTACTAGCAAACCATTACTCGACTAATTGGTCAGCTATCATTGAGTTAATCAAAGGAAAGGACTACAATCGTCTAGACACATTCATCATCCGCTATACATTTCAAACGACATTATACTACTTGTGGCGCGAGAGAAACACAAGAAGACATGGGGAGGACCCGATATCAGCTACAAGATTGGGGAAACTATTGGAAAAAATAATCCGCAATCGGCTAACCTCACTACGACGAACAGGAGACAAGCGCTACGAGGACGCTCTTATTCGATGGTTCGAAACAAGGGAATAAATTAAAAAACAAGAAGCATCTCGAAATAATTTTCAGAAAAATATAAACTATTGTCAAAACTTGTAGTTTTCATTGTAAAAACGAGGTTTTTTGAATAAATTTAACATTAATTCAAAAAAAAAATATTTGTAATTCGTAAAAAAGCTGCCCGATACTTGGCTAATTTGTAATTTACAATAAAAAAATTGCTTGGAAATGATCGTGAGAGAAAGAGGAAAGCCAGTATATCTCACGCCAAGTCGACCATCTCTATCTTCTTGATTTGAGTACTTAAGTTATAGGCTCGAAGTTCAAAGTTTCAAACCTTCAAATCTACACAAAGGACGAAATTGTTTAAGTACTCTACGTTGACTAGTTAATTAGTTGTTGCCTTTTTTAATTTGAAAATGAATATCCAGTTTCGTTTTTACTTGAAATGAAGAAAAGCAAAGTTGATAGTCCATTACATTTAAAGCTTCTGAAATTATATATATTCAAAGACGCAGACAAGTACGAATAGATATTATTTTAGTGAGGGAAAAGACGAATTTCAAACTTCAAAGCTTTCAGTGATAAAAAAACTAATCATAGCTTGACCATTTCCTTTAAATATTGTTTTCCTGAGAAGAAAAAGGGTCTGCACCTCTTCTTTTTTCCCTTGAAGAAACCAGTTTCAAAGATTGCTTTATTGGCCTAGAATCTTCAGAGGTATGTGTCTTGGATTCAGCAGATCCATGGTTGGCTCTGTGTTCTTCTTTCAAGTAGGCTAGTTATGCCAGATGAATTGATTTTTTTGGATGGTCTTATGGTATTTGATCTTTAAGAGAGTATATTACAGACATGATAACATCTTGTTTGATGTCTTGTAAGGAAGATTTAGGGGGATTCTGTGTATGAATGAATGGTAAAAGGAGCTGATGAAGCTTACTGTTTTTGCCATCTTTCTTCTTCTTCTTACCCTTTTGATCTCTGAGACAAGAGGGTTGAATTTAGAAGGTCAATATCTTCTCGACATCAAGAGCAAGCTTGTGGATGGCCTGCAGAATTTGAAAAACTGGAATTCAAATGATTCTGTACCTTGTGGATGGACCGGCGTGAGGTGCAGCAATTATTCTATTGATCCAGGGGTTTTGTCACTGAGTCTATCCTCGATGGCTCTCTCAGGTAATCTATCACCAAGCATAGGTGGATTGGTACATCTGAAGCTTCTGGATCTGTCATATAATGGGTTGTCAGGGAATATTCCTAAAGAGATTGGAAATTGTTCAAGCTTGGAGATTCTTATATTAAACAATAACCAGCTTGAAGGTGAGCTACCTGTGGAATTAGGAAAGCTTGCGTCTTTGGAGAAGCTGATCATATACAACAACAGAATTACAGGGTCTCTTCCTATGGAGATTGGGAACCTCTTGTCTCTCTCTCAACTTTTGACTTACAGCAACAACATCAGTGGACCATTGCCACGTTCCATTGGCAACCTCAAGAGACTGATAAGCTTTCGAGCTGGTCAGAATATGATTTCTGGAAGTTTGCCGTCTGAGATTGGTGAATGTGAGAGTTTGGTAATGCTTGGTCTTGCTCAAAACCAGTTGAGTGGTGAATTACCAAAAGAGATTGGAATACTCAAGAAACTTTCACAAGTGATTCTTTGGGAAAATCACTTGTCAGGGTTTATCCCCATGGAGATTAGCAACTGCACAAGTTTACAAACTCTTGCTCTCTACAAGAACCAGCTTGTTGGGCCGATTCCGAAAGAGCTCGGGAACCTTGTGTCTCTGGAGTATCTATACCTTTACAGAAACCTGTTAAATGGAACAATCCCAATAGAGATTGGGAATCTCTCAAGTGCGATTGAGATTGACTTCTCAGAGAATGCTTTGACTGGTGAGATACCATTGGAGTTTGGGAACATACAAGGGCTTGAGCTTCTTTATCTTTTTGAGAACCAACTCACAGGTACCATCCCTGTGGAGCTTACTACTTTGAAGAATCTAACAAAGCTTGATCTCTCCATCAATGCTTTAACGGGTCCTATTCCTCTGGGATTTCAGTATCTAAAAGGACTCTTCATGCTGCAGCTTTTTCAGAATTCCCTTAGTGGGTTCATACCTCCAAAACTTGGCCTGTATAGCAATCTCTGGGTGCTGGATCTGTCAGATAACTATCTCAGAGGAAGAATTCCAAGCTACCTCTGCCTTCATTCCAATATGATCATCTTGAACTTGGGTGCAAACAACCTCTCTGGCAACATTCCTACTGGCATCACCACTTGCAAAACTCTTGTTCAACTTCGTCTAGCCAGAAACAACCTTGTGGGTCAATTCCCCTCCAACTTGTGTAAACTGGTTAATCTCACAGCCATTGACTTGGGACAAAACAGATTCCGTGGTTCTATACATAGGGAAGTCGGGAACTGCAGCGTCCTGCAAAGGCTCCAGCTAGCAGACAATGGCTTCACGGGCGAGCTTCCTAGAGAGATTGGTACTCTTTCACAGCTTGGAACCTTGAATGTCTCTTCGAATAAGCTTACTGGAGAGGTCCCTTCTGAAATCTTCAACTGCAAGATGCTTCAGCGACTAGACTTGTGCTGCAACAATTTCTCTGGTGCTTTACCAAGTGAGGTAGGTTCCCTTTACCAGCTTGAGCTTCTGAAGCTGTCAAACAATAAACTTTCAGGTAAAATACCTTTGGCTATGGGGAATTTATCTCGTTTAACAGAGCTACAAATGGGCGGAAACTTGTTCTACGGTAGCATTCCAGGGGAGCTGGGAAGTCTGATCGGTTTGCAGATAGCATTGAACCTTAGTTACAACAAGCTTACCGGAGAAATACCAGGTGAGCTTAGTAATCTTGAAATGCTTGAGTTCCTCCTCCTCAACAACAACAATTTGTCAGGAGAAATACCAAGTTCTTTTGCTAACCTCTCAAGCTTGCTTGGTTACAATTTCTCATTCAACAACTTGACTGGTCGTATTCCACCTCTCCGTAACATGTCCCTCTCTAGCTTTATTGGTAATGAAGGGCTTTGCGGCCCACCGCTCAACCAGTGTATGGAAACACAGCCTTCCTCGCCTTCCCAGTCAATGGGGAAGCCCAGAGGAATGCGTTCCAGTAAAATCATAGCCATCACTGCTGCTGCAATTGGCGGGGTCTCTCTGATGCTCATTGTTCTCATTGTTTACCTTATGAGACGCCAGGTGAGGACAGCCGCTTCTTCTACTCAAGATTGCAAACCGTCAGAAACGTCTCTGGACATTTACTTCCCTCCAAAGGAAGGATTCACTTTCCAAGATTTAGTTGCAGCCACTGATAATTTCGATGAGAGATTCGTAGTTGGAAGAGGAGCTTGTGGAACCGTCTACAAGGCGGTTTTGCCCGCCGGGTACACTCTAGCCGTCAAGAAGCTGGCATCAAACCACGAAGGTGGTAATAACAACAATGTGGATAATAGCTTTAGAGCAGAGATTCTAACTCTCGGGAATATCAGGCACCGTAACATCATTAAGCTACACGGGTTCTGCAATCACCAAGGGTCAAATCTGCTTCTGTATGAGTACATGCCCATGGGGAGCCTTGGAGAAATACTCCATGGTCCTTCCAGCAACTTGGATTGGTCTAAGAGATTCATAATCGCTCTTGGTGCAGCTCAGGGTCTCGCCTATTTGCACCATGATTGCAAGCCTAGAATCTTTCACCGCGACATTAAATCAAACAATATCCTGCTCGACGACAAGTTTGAAGCTCATGTTGGTGATTTCGGACTAGCAAAAGTGATTGATATGCCACATTCTAAATCCATGTCCGCCATTGCAGGCTCCTATGGCTACATTGCCCCTGGTAAAGTTTCTTTTTTGCCTTTTTCCAAAATTCATAAAACCTGAATAACTTTGAGACGGACTGAACTGAAAGTGTTTGAATAAATTTGCAGAATATGCATACACCATGAAGGTGACAGAGAAGTCTGACATCTATAGCTACGGGGTGGTTCTGTTGGAGCTACTAACCGGAAAAGCGCCGGTTCAGCCGATAGATGAAGGTGGGGATGTGGTGAGTTGGGTGAGGAGTTACATAAGAAGAGATGCATTGTCCTCCGGAGTTCTTGATGCTCGGTTAAACCTTGAAGACCAAAGAATCGTCTCTCATATGCTCACTGTCTTGAAGATTGCACTGCTCTGCACGAGTGTGTCTCCGATCGTGAGGCCATCGATGCGACAAGTTGTTCTCATGCTTATTGAGTCCGATAGACAGACTGGAGAAGAAGACTTGGGTACAGAATCGGCACAGGCTTCTACTATCTCATGACTCAATACATTGTTACTGTATCTTCTCCTTACCCAAAATCATTTTCCTATGTAATCATTTCGGTTAAATATTGTAAATTTTATACCATCAAAAAGATGATGAGTTTACTAGAATGACCTTAATAAATGAGTTTTTGACAATTTTAGTCCTAAATTTTCATAATTATTTAAACGACCTTGAAAAAAATTTTAAACCTGTTTTGCCCTTTTCTCCTTTGATAACAAAAAACGTATTTACGAAACTGCCATTAATGAGTTTCCCGCCAAAAGCGAATAAGTCTACCGCTCACGTGGTGATACAAGACTCGGTGGTGAGACTTGTATGGAGACAGAGATGGCGGATTCAGAAGCTAGCTGTCGCTCTCTCTTGTGAAGAAAAATGATCGAAAATGGGGATCTAACACGATGGCGGTCGCTTCTCTCGTGTGGGATCGATTCAGGGGAAGTGTTGGTGGATTGAAGTGCACCACAAAGTAGGGATTAGTCTCTGATAAAGCACATGATCTCAGCCTTGGTGAATCACACACACAAGACAAAGAACTGGGTTTCTCTCTTAAGAACACTCAAAGAGAAGAAATACGGCGTTTTATTGATAATCAAAAGGTGTGGAACTACAACTGCTGCAGGGGGACTTTATAATAGTCCGTCAGCTAGCCCTAGGGCCGAAATAACAAAGTAAAACGCAACAATAAGCAAGCAAAACGCAAAAATAAAGAAACACAACGTTTTAGGCAATACATAATTCAAATAAGGAAACGAAATCTGCAGCCTTAATTCCTCTTTATGCAGGATCGTTTTGGTGAAGAACTAGCCGTTGGGAGGCTGTTTGAACTTGCAAAGATCGAATAAATTGAATAGAACTTACCTGGATATTGTTTGAGACGTATTGGTGCTCCTTGGTCCATTTCATTCTCCACTCGTTTCTCTACTGGTTTCTTGGTGTAAAACTCTTCTTGGAGTCCATCTTGAGCAGTTTGATCACCCTCTTGAAGTTCTTTCATGTGTTGGTCTTGTTCTGGACTCTCTTGATCAAGGCTCACTTCGTCAAAGGCTTCAGAAAGCTCTTCCTTGGCTATAGGGTCTCCGTTGGGATTATTTGTGTCCTCTAGCTTTAAAGAGTTCACAATGTCTTGTACAACTAAGTTAAACCTTTTCCTACGCTGCTTGGACTTTGAACGTGTCATGGGACCTTCTCTAACTGCCGGCACCGGGTGTGGTTCATTGATTTGAGTACTAAGGTCGATGTCTGCATCACGTGGTAGACTTAATTTACTGTTGTGGTAGACTTAATTATCTGTTGTGGTAGACTTATTAATTTGCGGTGGTAGAGTTAATTATCTGTTGTGGTAGACTTAATTATCTGTTGTGGTGGTAGACTTAATAATCTGTAGTGGTAGACTTAATAATCCGTAATGGTAGACTTATTGATCTACTGTGGTAGACTAATCTTGTAGTAGTGGTAGACTTAATTATCTGTTGTGGTAAACTTATTAATCTGAGGTGGTAGACTTAATTATCTGTGGTGGTAGACTTATTAATCTGTGGTGGTAGACTTAATAATCTGTAGTCGTGGTAGACTTAATTATATGTTGTGGTATACTTAATTTACTGTTGTGGTAGACTTACTTATCTGTGGTAGTAGACTTATTTATCTGTTGTGGTAGACTTATTAATCTGTAGTGGTAGACTTATAATCTGTAGTGGTGGTAGACTTATTGTTCTGCTGTGGTAGACTTATTGATCTGCTGTGGTAAACTTAATAATCTGTAGTGGTGGTAGACTTACTAATCTGTAGTAGTGGTAGACTTTAGTAATCCGTCGTGGTAGACTTATTGATCTGCCATGGTAGACTTATTAATCTGTAGTGGTGGTAGACTTAATTATCTGTTGTAGTGGTGGTAGACTTATTGATCTGCTGTGGTAGACTTAATGATCTACTGTGGTAGACTTATTGATCTGCTGTGGTAGACTTAATAATCTATAGTGGTAGACTTATTAATCAGTAGTGGTGGTAGACTTAATTATTTGTTGTGGTGGTAGACTTATAATCTGTAGTGGTGGTAGACTTGTTTGTGGTAAGTGTAGACTTGTTGCGAAATCACGGTTTTGCCCTCAGACTGACCTTGAACGGTGAAGAACTAAGGTAGCCGCCATAGCTTGTTTTCTTCATTTTAACGAACCTCTGCTCTTGAATATCAAATTCTTACCTCAATCTTTACTTCTTAAACTCGATATTTGGTTGATTTGCAATGGAACAAATAATTTTGGTATGTGGCACTTGGAGTTTTCCAAAAAATCGATGGATCTTCTTTGTTGATAAGTCAAAAGGGATTAGAGTTATAGGGGCAGATCATGCAACCTCGTATGACGAATTCCTTGCTATGGTGTACGAAGATTTCGGCCTCGATCAACGGTTTGTTGAGGTAAAATTGAGTTACATGTGGGCAAAGAAGTATTTGGCAAAATTACCTCCAGATACACCACCAGTGTTTGTTAGGAATTCAAGACAATTCAGTGGGTTTTTGCAATAATTAAAGATAGACCCAATTCGACTGTGCGTGGAGATTGAAGAAAGAAATCCAAACAAAGGTGATGGAATCGGCGCAGATGAGAAAAACGCAACAAAAGCATGTGATGAATATGTTGAAGAGGATGACGAAGATGATTGTAGATTTGACTACTGCGAAGATCCGGACGGTGCAAGTTCGGAGGATGATGAATACGGTAGGTGTGATAGATTTACAGATGACGAGGAAGAGAGGGAAAATGTGGAAATTCTTCCACATAAGAAAAGGGGTTTATCGATTCCTGAATTTGTGAAGTTGGAAATGCGGTCAGTAGACCTAGCTGCCGCGCAACGTTATGATACGAAAGAGGACTTGGAGATGAGATTGCAGATCTTTTCGGTTGCACATCAGTTTGATTATAACGTCCGCAAGTCAACACCAACATTATTGGCGGTTACGTGTTGGGTTGAAGGATGTACCTGGAGGCTTCGTGCCTCAACTGTCGGAGAGAGCCCCAATTTCCATGTGAAGACTTATGTTGGAAAGCACTCGTGTTCTATTACAGAACGGTCAACCCGTGCTCGTAATGCAACGTTTCAGGTTTTAGGGCGTCTCTACATCGATTTCATTGGTGGTGTTGGGCTATCAGTGTTGCCAATACATCTAGCCGATGCTATAAGAAAACGATTCAGAATTAAGGTATTTTGTAATCATGGTAGATTTATTTTATACAGATGGTAGATTTATTGTGGTAATGATGGTAGATTTATTTTGGTAATGATGGTAGATTTAATTTGGTAATGATGGTAGATTTATTTTATATTGATGGTAGATTTATTGTGGTAATGATGGTAGATTTATTTTGGTTATGTTGGTAGATTTATTATGGTCATGTGGGTAGATTTATTAAGGTAATGATGGTAGATTTATTTTGGTAATGATGGTAGATTTATTTTATTCTGATGGTAGATTTGTTTTATAATGATGGTAGATTTATTTTGATAGTGATGGTAGAATTATTTTGATAATGATGGTAGATTTATTTTGATAATGATGGAAGATTTATTTTATTATGATGGTAGATTTGTTTTATACTGATGGTAGACTTATTTTGATAGTGATGGTAGATTTATTTTGGTTCAGGTGGAGTACTGGAAAGCCCATCGGGCATTAAAGTATGCACGAGAATTAGTTGGGGGAAGCTCAGAGAACGGGTATGAAGAACTTCCAACCTACTTATACATGATTAGGCGAGCTAATCCAGGGACACTTATAAAGCTTGATGTCGACGAAGAAGATAGGTTCAAGTTTCTTTTCATTGCTTTTGGCGCAAGCATACATGGTTTCCAGTACATGAGGAAAGTAATTGTCGTGGATGAGACATATTTGAAAGGAAAATATAAAGGTACATTGCTAATTGCCACAACACAAGATGGAAATTTTAACATATTTCCAATTGCTTTCGGTATAGTTGATACGAAGAATGATGAATCCTGGGAATGGTTCTTTAGACAACTAAACCGAGTTATCCCAGACGATGAAAGACTTGTGATTATCTCGGATAGGCATCGATCAATTGCAAATGCGATTGCGAGGGTATACCCGCTTGCTTCTCGTGGTATTTGCACATATCATTTGCATAAGAACATTTTGTTTAAATTCAAAGGACGAGAATCATTTGGACTAGTGAAGAAGGCAGGAACCGCATATAGGCTTCTCGAGTTTAATGAGTTCATTGGACAGATAGAGGCTTTGTATCCTGCTCTTCATAGCTATTTAGAAAAAGCTGACATTTGTTTGTGGACACGTGTTCATTTTCCAGGCCTTAGATACAACTTCTTGACGAACAACATAGCGGAGTCGATAAATCAGGTTCTCTCTCCTGCTCGAGGATATCCAATAGTGCAATTTTTGGATACAATCAGGTCAATGTTAACTAGGTGGTTCGCAACAAAAAAAAAAAACGCAAGTCTAATGACTACAACCCTTACCAGTGGGGTGGAGAAGCTTCTGGTGGTATATACTATTATAGTAGATTTATTTTTCAACACCTGGTAGATTTATTTCTCTATGGTAGATTTATGTCTTCCTATGGTGGATTTATTTAACTCTATGTGGTAGATTTATGTTTTCCTATATGGTAGATTTATCCAATGGTTTTATCTTATTTTATAAGCAGACTAGGGTCAAAGATGCTAAACTATGGACTTCCCAAGAAATAAATGAAAATCAGATACAAGTAACATACGGGTCATCATTGCATGTTGTCAATTTGACATATAAAAAGTGTACTTGCAAAAAGTTTGACTTGGATAAAATACCTTGCGTCCATGCTATTGCAGCAGCCGAAAATGCAAAGGAGTCACGGATCTCCCTTGCCCATTCATACTATTCGCAGAGCTACTTGTACAACGGTTACTCCCAAAGTGTAATGCCAAGAGATGTTGCGTTGCCCGTGCTGAAAGTTATGGCCTCAAAAGTTTGTAAACCGCCTATGGTTCGTGAACCACCAGGTAGACCAAAACTGTCACGGATAAAAGGTGCATTGGAGCGGAAGAGGCCTAGAAATGAAAGCCTTTGTGGTCATTGTCACAAACACGGCCATAATCGGAGGACTTGCAAAGCTTAAATGTGTTTGTGTAGTACAATGTCTATCTTTTCATAATGACTTACTTTTTTGTTTAATGTAATAACACATCGATCATGTTTAGACTACAAAAAATGAGGTTGTATAAGTCTACCATACTTT
The DNA here is from genome assembly GCA_964056655.1 of Arabis hirsuta. Classification (NCBI taxonomy): domain Eukaryota; kingdom Viridiplantae; phylum Streptophyta; class Magnoliopsida; order Brassicales; family Brassicaceae; genus Arabis; species Arabis hirsuta. The sequence goes on from OZ053304.1 coordinate 17,362,104, forward strand.
CGAAGGACCACCAAGTATACTATGGTCATACATACATAGTCCTTTGAAAGTATAGACCTAGTTACACCTAATTGTCGCGCACTTAGTTAATATGTCTGCGACAACAAAATATACAAGTCTACCGTCAAGAGTTAAATAAGTCTACGGTCACACAAGGACTTGTCAAAATAAGTCTACCTTGACCTCCTAAATAAGTCTACCATCACCTCCCATTTCACTGTAGAGAATCCGTCTGCAAAGGACCTTATCATCTGATTGAGCACGAGGGTTTGGATCAGATAACTGAACAACCTCATCTTCTGGTAACTCGTCCATAATCTCAGCTGCAAGTTTGAGACGAATAGCAGCCACATTGGAATCACACAAGCCATCGTAACTAAGGCCAAAAGCTAAACACTCGATATATTTCAGCGTATACACACCACAATCACCCGATTGGTGATTATGTAGTATAGTTTTGATCCTGTATACATTCCAAGCCTGCTCACTCATTCTCTTCCTTTCAGCAGCGGGTGCAGCCTGCTTCAGCAACAGCGTAATCATCTTTGCGTATGGCTTGCACGTTTCCTTGATGTAGCTGTCGCTGTACAGAGTGATTATGCTATCGTAGACTTTCACCTTTTTTTGAACCAAGTCTACCACAACAGCCACCCAGTGGTCGTCCCCGATATTATGAGGAATGTACAACATATCGACATCCTTAACCCATTTTTTGTTCATCGGAGCAAAATCTGGAAGTGTACCATTGATGAAGTTGAAATATCCTGACGGAAACACCAAGTCTTTTCGTTCCTGAGGAAGTCTCTTTTGTATTCTCGACACCAAAGTGCCGCAAACAACGGATCCACAAATTCAATCCTTTCACTTTTGAAAGGAGTTGGATTTTGCAAAGACCTCTGTCGGAGTAAATTCATGCCAGCAACCATGTGCTGCAAAATAAGATAGAAACATACTCTATTAGTCTAGCACAAAATATATTAAGTCTACCAGTACAGATTATTAAATCTACCATAACAGGTCAATAAATCTACCACCAGTACAGATCATTAAGTCTACCATCACTTCAGATTATTAAGTCTACCACTACTACATATATTTAAGTCTACCATCACATATTAATAAGTCTACCACTAAAGATAACTAAGTCTACCACCACAACTGATTATTAAGTCTACCACAACAGATTATTAAATGTACTCTTACTTACCATCATTTTCAGCCACCCGTACTGGTTCATTGGCCATAATTCTTTAGGTGTCATCAATACCAAGTAGAATTCTACTCCTGCTAAGGTAGTGTTGAAAGGGGTTTCCTTATAAAATGGAAAGGGTAAAACACTGACAAGGATGAAAAGAGGTTGTACATTCTACAAGAGTTAATAATAAGTAGGACAAGTGACTTACAAATCAGTTTTCACGTACTCAACGAACCGATCCAGCTTACGCTTTTCCACCTTTGCAAAAAGATCGTAGATCGCAAGAGAAGGAGTTTGACCATACATGATCCGTATAGTTCCAGAGCCTCCTATGAATGGGTCCACTTGGGTTTTTGCAAGAGTTAGTTTGCGACGTTTGAGGACACCGAACAAGAAGCTTTTCTAATGCACCTCCCAATGCTTTGTGAACCTTCTCTTCCTGTAGGTCTGAATAAGATGGCACCAAAGAGGGACAGTTACCTTTCTTTCTTGAATGTGTCACATCTCTACATTGATCAACAACATCAACAATGGCCTTCTTCTCCTTCTTTCTTGAAGGTGTCACATCTCTAGTGATATTAACAACGTCAACAGTGGTCTTCTTCTCCTTCTTCTCTTGAACATCTTTAGTCATATCAATAAAATAACTATACATGTCATTCTTCTTCTCTTTCGGAGCAAGTGGTTCAGTTTCCACAATTGTCAACACATTTGTCTCAACTTTCTTGTTTCTAACAACACGGTTAATGGGGAACTCAGCCTTGGATGTTGCCTGCTCCTCTACCATCCATGACTGTAACATATTTAAATACATAAACCAATGTAAAGATTGACCAAAATGCTTGTAACAAAATCTAATGAAATTTAATAAATAAGTCTACTACAATTACCAACATAAGTCTACTACAACTTCCTAACATCAAGGAACTTTCTAACATCAAGAAACTTCATAACATCAAGGTTAAGTAAGTCTCACTTGCATTAAAAGAGAGACTTACGTACCGGATCTTCGTTCTTAGAAGCATTTCCTTCATCGCACACCTTCGATTGTGCATCTACCACAATTGGCTCTTTTGCCTTGCCTTTTTGGTTCTCAAGCGATGTCCTCCAAGTGTTGATGCCTTCATACTTCTGGTCCAATAGATCCACTTTATCGACCAATGACTTAAAGAGCGAAAGCACTTCACTACTCTCTTTCCTTTTCTTCTTCGAGACGCTTCTTTCAAGACTAGGACTCTCTTCATGCCGCCTTCTCTTTTCCTTCACAATATCTATTAATGGAATACTCATGTCAACATCGTCAACGTCCTCGCTTTGTTTATCACTATTTCCATGAGTTTCCTTATTTTTCTTCTTCTCCTTCTTGTCCTTCTTGTCCTCCTTCTCCTTCTTGTCCTTCTTCTTCGAACTCCTTTGCTTAGAACTTACCTCAACAACCTTCTTGACTATCCTTTTCCTCTTACCAACATCCCAAAAATACTCATCCAAGCATCCACCAAGAATATCTCGTATCATGTTATCAAGCTTCTTATCTTCTTTGTCTCCTTCCCATGGAGGATATATCTCCTCCAAAGGCTTCACCACCAACTACCTAACACGAACCTACAAAAAACGCAACACTGTTATCAAACAAGTCTAGCATGGGAGAATTCTACAGTAATCAAATAAGTCTACCACAGTAGATCAATAAGTCTACCACCACTACATATTATTAAGTCTACCACAGCAGATCAATAAGTCTACCACAACAGATAAATAAGTCTACCACCACTACAGATTATTAAGTCTACCATAGCAGATCCATAAGTCTACCATCACTACAGATTATTAAGTCTACCACAGCAGATCAATAAGTCTACCACAGCAGATCAATAAGTCTACCACCACTACATATTATTAAGTCTACCACAGCAGAACAATAAGTCTACCACTGCAGATAATTAAGTCTACCACAGTAGATCAATAAGTCTACCGCAGCAGATCAATAAGTCTACCACCACTACAGATTATAAGTCTACCACAGCAGATCAATAAGTCTACCACCACTACAAATTATTAAGTCTACCACAACAGATCAATAAGTCTACCACAACAGATCAATAAGTCTACCACCACTACAGATTATTAAGTCTACCACCACATATTAATAAGTCTACCACCACCGATTAATAAGTCTACCACCACAGATTAATAAGTCGAACAAGCCTACCATAAACTAGTAATTATCATGTTAAATTTAGAGGTTGTAAAATGTGTACCTTCCATTAGTTTCCTTATCCTCCTCCAAAACTCTCTCCAAGTTGTATCTAGCGCGGCTTGAACCCCAACGTAGGAGAGGAATTGACTCTTCTTTTTTATTCCCAAATTTCTCTCCTAGCATAGGAACCGACTCATATACCCAGACAAGCAATACATGCACACACCCATGAATTGTCAACTTTCCACTCCCCAAGGATGCAACATTGATGGAATGCACTAGCTCCCTAAAGCACACACGGCCCCATGGATACCTCTCAAACGCCTATAGATCCAACACTCTTTTCGCAGCCATGAGAGGGATTCTACTACTACGAGTAAACCCATATATTCTAACGTGCAAGACAAATAGCAATGCTACCATTTTTCTCTTCTCATAACTCCATGTCCTGCAAATGTCAAAAACAGCAATCAACTCGTCCCAAGTAGGTGCATCTCTTACGTCAACCTTCATATCCTTCCACAAATCAGTGTGGTCAACATCCAATATATCTTGATCATCAAATGGGTCAAACTTCATCGTAGTGATCTCCGCAAACTCATGTAGAGAAAACCTCATCGGACAACGACCACCCAAAACCCAAATCTCATTCATCGTGTCAATGGCCAATTGATTTCCAAGGATATGTTGGATAGGCTTCGCAGCCCATATCATCTTCGTTAAAGCAAGCTTTAGAATCACTCCAACACCATGATTATTAATGATGTCATTGTAAACCTCTTCACCAATAGCTTCAAGCATCTTATCAAAGTCACCCAACTTGCAATTGTGATACAAGGTTCTTTCCACCGATGGTGATTTTCGAATCAATCTCTCCGGATACTCAAGTGGCAAAATAGAAGACGACATTTCTGTACAATAAGATAAATCATGTCAGCATTCAAATTTCTACCATGAAGAGCAATAAATCATGTCTGAAATAAATCTACCATCAATAGAAATAAATCTACCATGAAGAGAATTAAATCTACCATCAAGAGATATAACTCTATCATCAATCATTTCAATTTTAAAATTAAATCTACCACCAAAACAAACAATGAAACTTCAGTTTAAAACCCATTCTTAGCTCATCAAATATGTAATTATAGTTTAACAAATCTACCATCAAATTCGATTACAAATCTACCACCAATTACAATGTCCAAAGATACAATCAAAACAAACAAGGGCTAACAAACAATGAAACTTATAACCCAATCTTAACTTATCAAGTCTACCATCAAATTCGATGTAACGCCTGTGAACCAAAAAGTGGATTTGGTGGTGTGTCGATCGACACGAGTGGTGTGTGTCGATCGACATGAGTTGAAATCAGACCGACAGGTTTGGTTTTTGATCGCACGGTTTGGCGATCGGTTTAGGGAACCCTAGGGTTCGTTATAAAAGGGGAACAGACGCGTTGACCGCGTTTTTTTCAGTGGAAATCAGAGGGTTTGAGAGAGAAATCAGAAATCAAAGGTTTTTGGGTGATTTTTGGGAGATTTCTTGAGAAGGATTGCTCTTGAGGTTGTTAGAACGAGAAGGGGATTGTTGCTGGGTGGATTTCGGGTCTAGGAGGACAAAATCAGTGGCTGTTCGGCGTGTTCTTCGTCGTTCTTCCTCTTTCAATCCAAAATAAAGGTGAGTGCGTGACAGTAAGTTTATCTGGGTAAAAGATTGGATATATTACGTTTGTTTGTGCTTGTTGGATTGGTTTCTGTGTGTTTGGTGCTTGGATTCATGCAGGGAATCGATAAATCGCAATGGGATTCGAGCCACGAGAGGATATGCTCGTTTCCTGGGTTCTGCGATGTCGTGTCGATCGACACCATGGTGGTGTTTTGATCGACACGGGGGCATGTCGATCGACACCATGGTGGTGTGTCAATCGACATGAGGGCTGTGTATCGATCGACACCTAGTGGTTTTGTCGATCGACACAGTGCTTCTGCACGGGTTTGTGTTGATTGTTTCGTGTATGCTTGTTGTATGCTCACCCTGGTATTGTATCTCTTGTTTATGCCTGTGTGTATAATCTGTAGACGGGATGACCGCGTCGCTGAGTATTTGTGATAATACTCACGCTTCTCTTTTTGCCATGTGTTGCAGGTAAGGAAAAAATGTGATCGTGGAATCATGGCCGGGAAGAGGAGATAATCTAGTGTCTCGGATGATAGTGTATTGTTGTTAGAGTTTCTAGGTTGCTAGTGAATTCTGGAATTGATATTGGTTATTGTTGGTTATTTGGTATTGGAATTGAATTGTTATTGAATTGAACGGTTTAAGGGATTAATAAAGTATGAGATTTATTGATTGGTTTGTTATTGTTTATTTTAACTGTTTCCGCATTACTTGTGTTTGGCCCATTGAGGATTATTATCTGTGATGATAGTAATCTGAAGAGAAAATTTTTAAATTTTTGGGTCGGGTCGTTTCATTTTGGTATTAGAGCCCATATGGTTCTAGGGCGGGTGAAATTAATTGATTATGTGAGTTAATCGATTGATTGTTGTGTGGGTATGGAGTCCTAGATCATCTCTTCCGAGCCTTCAATGAGATTCCACGGTATGGTGAGTGCAGAGTGATGGCTAGAGTGGCTAGAGGCAGAGGTCGTGGGGGCCATGGAGGCCGTGGTGGTCGTGGTGGGCGCGGGAGAGGACTGCAGAGTGAGTCCGATGCCGAGAGTGTGGCCCAGGAGACCACGCAAGAGCAGGTGGCGCACTCGCAGGCGTTTCAGGAGGGGTTTGTGGGTGTGACTGCTACGAGTGCCAGCGTAAGGGCTGGTGGGGCTAGTGTGGGTCCCGAGGTAGCTGGCGGTGCGGTGGGCCCAGGTGGGGGTGCTGCCGCAGGTGGGGGTGCTGCCGCAGGTGTGGTCCAAGATCGAGATGATCGTTTAGCGAGTTTGCTGTAGATGATTCGGGAGCGGTTACTAGGTGGGGTGCCGGCTTCGGGTCAGGCTCCGGGAGTTCAGACAGGAGTGGCTGGTGTGCAGCCAGTAGTGGCTGGTGGTCAGCCGGGAGTGGCTGGGGTTCAGCCGGGAGTGGCTGGTGTGCAGCCGGGTGTGGCGGTTGCAGAAAAGCTTCCATCCTACCTGAGGATGATGGAGCAGATGCAGAGGATTGACACCGGGATTTTATCAGGTGGTGCCAAGCCTGAGGAGACCGAAGAGTGGCGGCGAGGTTGGAGCGGAACTTTCACTCTATCAGGTGTCCAGAGGAATACAAGGTTGATCTGGCGGTTCACTATCTGGATGGTGACGCGCATCTCTGGTGGAGAGGTGTTGAGGCCAGGAGGGTACATGCCGAGATGGTCTGGGAAGATTTCTTGGCTGAGTTCAATGCCAAGTATTTTCCGCAGGAGGCGGTGGACCCGATGGAGTCGAGGTTTCTGAACCTGGCTCAGGGAGATCAGACTGTCAGGGAGTTCGATTTGGAGTTCAGTCGACTCCTGGTACATGCTGGTAGGGGCATGGAGGGCGAGCAGGCCCAGGTGAGGAGGTTCCTTGGGGGACTTCGAGCTGATTTGAGGACTCGCTGCAGGGCGAGTAAGTTCGCCACGAGGGCGGAGTAAGTGGAGACGGCTGCTGCGATTGAGGAGGACCTCAGGGAGCAGGCCGTGGCGGTTAGTCCACCGGTGCAGCAGCAGAGGAGGTCACATCAGTAGACGGGTTAGAGCAGGGTCGGCAAGCCTGCTCAGGGTCAGAAGAGGAAGTGGGACAGCACTTCAGGGGCCGAGTTGGAGAGGGCAGAGTGGTCCAGGTTCCTTCGGGAGCGGAAGCATTGATGACAAGGTGGCCAGTTGTCCGAAGAGGAGTGATACTTGGGGTGCTCAGGTGTGCTACCACTGCAAAGAGCCGGGGCATATTAAGCCCAAGTGTCCAAAGCTGCAGCAGATGGCGGTGGCGATAGTGCAACCGTTGGCGGTGCAACCTTTGGCTCAGATTGCAGCGGTGCCACGGGTTTTTACTTCTGCGGAGGCGGGCGGATCTAGTGCCAGACCGATCACAGGTAAATTTCAGACTTGTTCTTTTTATTCTTGTGGTGACTGAATTTAGTCTGTTTGAAATTGTGAGTCTGCGTTAGAGTGTCGGGTCTTAAAGCACATGGGATTTGTGCAGGGACTTAGTTGTGGGCGGGTGTGAGGCCCACGTGTTGTTTGATTCGGGAGTTACGAATAGTTTCATTACTCCGGAGTGTGCGAAGGGCAGTGGGATCCGAAGCGATTCCAATGAGCAGCCGGGAGTAGTTAAGGTTGCTGGTGGCAGGACGTTAGCTACTTTCGGGCGGGCTCGTGGTGTGGATATTCTGGTGGCGGGAGAGTTGATGCCAGCTGACCTGGTTATTAATCCGGAGGAGCTGTACGATGTCATCGTGGGTATGGATTGGTTGGATCGGTACAGGGTCCATCTGGATTGTCATCAAGGACAGGTTGTGTTTGAACGGGAGTCGGGAAGGTTGGTGTATCAGGTTGTGAGACCGACTTCTAGGAGTCTCATGATATTAGCGATACATACCGAGCAGTTGATTGATAAGGGCTGTGAGGCGTATCTGGCGATGATAGTGATGCCATAGACTGTTGGAGAGGTTGCAATTGGGGATATTCGGGTTGTTCAGGATTTCCAAGACGTGTTCCAGTCGTTGTTGAGATTGCCACCGTCGCAGTCGGATCCATTTACGATTGAGTTGGAACCCGGGACGACTTCTATATCTAAGACGCCTTACCGTGTGGCTCCAGCAGAGATGGCAGAGCTCAAGAAGCAGCTGGATGATCTATTGGGGAAGGGATTCATCCGGCCTAGCGTTTCACCGTGGGGAGCGCCAGTGTTGTTCGTGAAGAAGAAGAATGGGAGTTTCCGGTTGTGCATCGATGACCTGGGACTTAACCGAGTCACTGTGAAGAACATGTATCCTCTGCTGCGCATTGATGAGTTGATGGATCAGTTGCGAGGGGCTACCTGGTTCTCCAAGATCAATTTGGCTTCAGGATACCATCAGATTCTGATTGATGAGGCGGACGTTAGGAAGACGGCTTTTCGGACAAGGTACGGGCATTATGAGTTTGTGGTGTTGCAGTTCGGGTTGACAAATACGCCAGCAGCGTTCATGAGGTTGATGAACGGGTGTTCTAGGAGTATGTGGATGTGTTCATGATTATCTTCATAGATGATATCCTGGTGTATTCGAGGAGTCCGGAGGAGCCCGAGGTGCATTTGAGATTGGTTCTGGAGAAGCTGCGGGAGCAGAAGCTGTACGCGAAGTTAAGTAAGTGCAGTTTCTAGCAGCGAGAGATGAGTTTTCTTGGTCATGTGGTGTCTGGAGAGGGAGTTTCTGTAGATCCGGCTAAGATTGAGGCTATCAGAGGTTGGCCTAGACCGAGGAGTGCCACTCAGATCATGAGTTTTCTTGGGTTGGAGGGTTATTATCGGAGGTTCGTCAAGGGGTTTGCGAGTATGGCGCAGTCGATGACGAAGTTGACAGGGAAGGATGTTCCCTTTGTGTGGTCTTCAGCTTACAAGGAGAGTTTCGGGAAGCTGAAGGAGATGTTGACGAGTACACCTGTGTTGGCGTGACCCAAGTCGGGTGAGCATTATGTGGTGTATACAGACGCTTTGGGAGTTGGTCTGGGATGTGTACTGATGCAGCAGGGAAAGGTTATTACGTATGCTTCAAGGCAGTTAAGGAAGCATGAGTGCAGCTACCCTATCCACGATTTAGAGTTGGCTGTAGTGATATTTGCCCTTAAGATCTGGAGGTCTTATCTGTATGGCAGGAAGGTGCAGGTATTCACAGACCACAAGAGTCTGAAGTATTTTTTCACTCAGCCAAAGCTGAACCAGAGACAGAGGCGCTGGATGGAGTTAGTGGCGGATTACGATCTGGAGATTGGGTACCATCCGGGTAAGGCTAATCTGGTTGCAGATGCGTTGAGTCAGAAGAGGGTTGCTTCAGATCAGGAGCGGGATATGGAGGCTTTGGTGAGCGAGATCAGTACATTGAGATTGTGTGTTATATCACAGGAGCCGTTGGGGTTAAAGGCAGCTAACCAGGCAGATTTATTGAGCAGGATTCGAGTTGCTCACGAGAAGGATCAGGGATTGATTGATGCTTCTAAGGTGGCCGGTTCAGAGTATGTGGTCTGAGCGAGTGGGATGATACTGGTGAACGGGCGGGTTTGTGTACCCAAGGAAGAGGATCTGAGGCAGGAGATCCTGAGAGAGGCTCATTCGAGCATGTTATCGATTCTTCCGAGAGCGACCAAGATGTATCGTGACCTGAAGCGATATTATCACTGGGTCGGGATGAAGAGTGATGTAGCTAACTGGGTTGCAGCGTGCAACGTGTGTTAGTTGGTGAAGGCTGAGCATCAGGTTTCGAGTGGTATGTTATAGAGTTTGCCTATTCTGGAGTGGAAGTGGGATATGATTACCATGGATTTCATGACGGGGTTGCCAGTGTCACAGACACGTGATGCGATTTGGGTTATCGTGGATCATCTGACGAAGTCAGCACATTTTCTGGCCATCAAGAAGTCTGACGGAGCGGCGGTGTTGGCTAGGAAGTATATGTGGGAGATAGTGAGGCTACACGGGGTGCCAGCGAGTATTGTGTCAGACAGGGATCCGAGGTTTACTTCAGAGTTCTGGAGAGCATTTCAGGCTGAGATGGGCACTAAGGTACATATGAGCACAGCGTATCATCCTTAGACGGATGGGCAGTCTGAGAGGACGATTCAGACATTAGAGGACCTGTTGAAGATGTGTGTGCTCGATTATGGTGGTCATTAGGCGGATCATCTGAACCTGGTTGAGTTTGTGTACAACAACAATTACCAGGCGAGTATTGGGATGGCTCCATATGAGGCTCTGTATGGGAGGCCGTGTAGGACACCATTATGCTGGACTCAAGTGGGGGAGAGGAGCATGTTTGGTGCAGACTTCTTTCAAGAGACGACGGAGAAGATCCGTGTCTTGAGACTGAACATGAGAGAGGCTCAGGATCGGTAGAAGAGTTATGCTGATAGGAGAGGGAAGGAGCTGGAGTTTGAGCTGGGAGATCCATTTCGGAGAATAAGCTAAGTCCAAGGATTATGGATCCGTTCAAGGTTGTGGAGCGTGTCGGACCGGTAGCTTATCGTTTGGAGTTACCTCAGAGTATGAAGGCTTTTCACAAAGTCTTCTATGTTTTGATGCTGCGGAAGTGTCTTCATGAGTCTGAGAAGATGTTGGCTAGGATTCTGGAGGATCTTTAGCCCAACATGACGTTGGCGGCGAGACCTGTGAGGATTCTCGAAAGGAGAGTCAAGGTGTTGCGTCGGAAGAGTATACCGTTGGTGAGAGTCGTGTGGGACTGTGACGGTATTGAGGAGGAGATTTGGGAACCAGAAGCGTTGATGAGGACGAAGTTCTCGAAGTGGTTCGAGAAATAAGCAGTGGCTTGAGTGTCTTTTCTGGTTTTCAGAGTTGTTTTAACTTGTGGTTATGACATGTATGTATTTTCGTTTGATGTTGTTGTAACGATTACACATTTTGAGATTTAATAAGATGAGTTGTTCCTTATTAAATGTGTTATAAGACGGGTGTTCTTATGGTGTTGACTGGTGGAGTCATGTGTTGTGTTGACTAGTAGGTCATTTGGAGGCTAGCGATAAAGTTCTATGTGAGTTAGAGCTTGTCTATCGGCTAGGGAGGCTAGAAATGGAGGTTCTATGTGTGTTAGGGTTATCCATGTTCAAGGAGGATTATCTGGGGATGAGGCTCTATGTGAGTTAGGACTTGTGATTCCCTGAATGGCGCTGGGAAATAGGGGTTTTATGTGAGTTAGAGCCTTCCTATTTTCTAGGGGGAGTCTGGAATAGAAGTCTTATGTGAGTTAGGACTGTCTTTTCCAGGGACTCTGGGGAACACCCAGGAGATTTGGGTTATTCCGGATGGCCTAGTGATTGGCCATGGCGCTGGGGAATAGAAGTTTTATGTAAGTTAGGACCAGTCTATTTCCTAGAGGGAGTCTGGAGCAGAAGTTTTATGTAGGACTGTCTTTTCCAAGGACTCTGTGGGAACATCCTTGTGATTGGGTTATTCCGGATGACCACGAGAGGTGATTTTGGTCGACAGGTGCTTATGATGCACGTTACAGCGTGATTGCCCAGGGGATAGTGGTTCTCCTGGATGTACTTGAGGGGACAGTGAGGTTCTTTCCGGGGGAAAGTGGTTCCCTTGCATATACTTTGAGGGGCCGAAGCCTCTTCAGAGGTTGTGTGATTCCTCTGCAGCCATATCTCGACGGACTGTGTGTCCCGAGAGTGGGGAGGGCTGGAGCATACCTGGAGCTGGATGGACTGTAGTCCTGAAGGCAGAGGGGGTATGATATACATCGAGAGCTCAAAGGGTGATGATCCTGAGAGTGGGGTGGTGTATATAGATATGGGTATGAGCAATAGAGTCTGTAGTGTGATTATAAGTATGAGACTGGATGAACTTCGGGGATCAGGAGTGGATCTTAGGTGGTGCTGACCGGGTTGGGGTCAGGATTACAGCCGTGGTGAGACGGTGCAATGTGGCTAGTATGAGACTAGTGGAGCTCAGGAATCAAGTGTGATCTCGAGTGGTGCTGGCCAAGGGTCAGGAGAGTGGATGTGGACGTCTAGTCTAGGGTTTCTACTTACGTTTAGAACTTCGTTCGGACGACCCTGGTAGCATATATAACGCCGTTGGTCGTACATGTTCTTGTTTGATTATCGTGCGATCATTTGGTCCAATGCGGTGTCAACGGTTGGTCGTGCATGTTCTTGTTTGATTGTTAGATGATCAACCGGGCAGCCCTAATCTGGACCAGGGGCGTTGCATCTTTGGTGTTTCTGGGAGAATATGGTCGGTTTTTAGACGGGAGTGTTAACCTTAGTGAGACGGAGTCGCGTGATTCGAGGTCAAATCCGTGTTAGTGGGGGAGAATTTTGGTGGTGTGTCGATCGACACAAGTGGTATGTGTCGATCGACACAAGTGGTGTGTGTCGATCGACACGAGTTGAAATCAGACCGAGAGGTTTGGTTTTTGATCGCGTGATTTGGCGATCGGTTTATAGAACCCTAGGGTTCATTATAAAAGAGGAACAGTCGCGTTGACCGCATTTTTTCAGAGGAAATCAGAGGGTTTGAGAGAGAAATCAGAATTCAAAGGTTTTTGGGTGATTTTTGGGAGATTTCTTGAGAAGGATTGCTCTTGAGGTTGTTAGAACGAGAAGGGGATTGTTGCTGGGTTGATTTTGGGTCTGGGAGGCCGAAATCAGTGGTTGTTCGTCGTGTTCTTTGTCGTTCTTCCTCTTTCAATCCGAAATCGAGGTGAGTGCGTGACCGTAGGTTTATCTGGGTAAAGGATTGGATAGATTACGTTTGTTTGTGCTTGTTGGATTGGTTTCTGTGTGTTTGGTGCTTGGATTCATGCAGGGAATCGACAAATCGCGATGGGATTCGAGCCATGAGAGGATATGCTCGTTTCCTGGGTTCTGCGATGTCGTGTCGATCGACACCATGGTGGTGTGTCGATCGACACGGGGGCTGTGTATCGATCGACACCTAGTGGTTGTGTCGATCGACACAGTGCTTCTGCATGGGTTCGTGTTGATTGTTTCGTGTATGCTTATTGTATGCTCATCCTGGTATTGTATCTCTTGCTTATGCCTGTGTGTATAACCTGTAGATGGGATGACTGCGTCGCTGAGTATTTGTGATAATACTCCCGCAACTATTTTTGCCATGTGTTGGAGGTAAAGAGAAAATGTGATCGTGGAATCATGGCCGGAAAGAGGAGATGATCTAGTGTCTCGGATGATTGTGTATTGTTGTTAGAGTTTCTAGGTTGCTAGTGAATTCTGGAATTGATATTGGTTATTGTTGGTTACTTGGTATTGGAATTGAATTGTTATTGAATTGAACGGTTTAGGGGATTAATAAAGTATGAGATTTATTGATTGGTTTGTTATTGTTTATTTTAACTGTTTCCACATTGCTTGTGTTTGGCCCATTGAGGATTATTATCTGTGATGATAGTAATCTGAAGGGAAAAATTTTAAATTTTTGGGTCGGGTCGTTTCATTCGATAACAAATCTACCATCAATTACAATCTCCAAAGATACAATCAAAACAAACAAGGTCCAACCAGCAATGAAACTTATAACCCAATCTTAACTCATCAAGTCTGTCATTATACTTTAACAAATCTACCACAACTTTGATAACAAATCTACCATAAAATTTCAATCTCTAAACATCCTATCAAGTTCCCTCACCAGAACCGTCGATTTCGCCGTCCCAAATTTGAAGGAAACACGATTTCGAATACAAATCTGCAAAATATATTGAAGATTTAAGGGTTTCAACATTTTTAGAACAATGCAACAACCCAAATGAAAACGAAAATCCATTTACCTGTTCTGCGAACCACCGAAAACCCTAAACTCGCCGGAAGTTTCCGTCGACGACTCGCCGAAACCCTAAATTCGCCGAAGAAAATCAATGTCATAGTTGTTCGAAGTCGGAAAATGAAAAAAAAAACCGCCAGAACTTATTGATGGCGTTCGCCGGAAACTTACCGTTAAACCGCCGAATTCGCCGGTTTCGCCAATAATCGCATGTCGCGAGGAGCCGAAGAAGAAGAAGAAGAAGAGTTCTGGGGAAAAAAATGTCGCGGTTATGTTTTATGTTTTTGCGGTTTTAATTTTTTTTTTTTCAAATCATAATGGCATTTTTGTAATAACAAAATATAACTCTGGTTTTTATGTCTTATAAACCTTTTTTACAACTTTGAGATTTTGTAAAAGTCATTCTAATAATTAAACCATTTATCAAAGTGTTCGAGTAATTATCTATCAAAAGATATATCTCTTACATGGATTCAAGGAAGATCCAGATTCTACGGATAGACATGGATCGAATGAAAAAGTAAATCAGGGCCAACCTTTCTATAATAGTCTTATCAATAAGAAAGTGTATTCAAATAGAGTAACTAGAATAATTGAATAGTGTATATTATTGATAATATTGCAAGTTTTTGACTAAAAAATATTTTATTTATACCATTATGTTTTCCTTCAACGTTATATTACCAATATCAGTGGTTAGTGTCAATTTCCAAAAGACTGTTCTTTGTGGTTTTATACAATCATATACAAATTTCTAAACATTTATTATAATAAAAAGTGTTTATAAACGCTTATAAGCCAAAGAAAAAGTTTATAAGTTGGAATTTTTTTTATGGTTTTTCCCTTTTGAAAACTAACATCACAAAACACAGTATTTTTAGAAATATCTCAATATTTAGTCACATTTCATGATTTGTTTTAGATGATATTACAATTCTAAGACCAAAGTGCAAAATAGTTATCATTTATTCATAAAGTCATGATTTAATTAGTTCATGTATTTTGCAGGTTTTCTACTAGATTATATAATGTTATTCTCATCAAACAAATTAGAGTAATTGCATTTTATTTAAAAAAAAAAAAGATTTAAGTGCAGCAGTGGATATGTTTCTAAAATTAACCTAAAAGTTAAGGAATAACAACTGTTTTTTTTAATCGTTAAAATTTATTATTATTCTATTATAAATCATGAAAACTGTTACATCGACGATTCTATAACGGATAAGTTTTCCGCCTTGATCTACGCCAAACGATTCTATCTTTCCCTACGCTGAAGATCTCCTGAAAACTTGTCTCCATTAATCAACATCAATATTAAAAAAATCGCATCTTCTAGGGTTCGAACTCAAGATATTCTGGTGTAGAAGCATTAATGAATCTTTAACCAAACCACGGAGCCAAAAGGCTTCCACTAGTTAAATGTGTCAATGATGCAAAACAATAAATTATAATGGTTAATACATTATTTATTGGGGAAATTTCCAAAATAGCATTTTTGGTGTGTCAATTTTCAAAAATTGCAATTTCTGGTGTGTCAGTTTTTAAAAATACCACCATGAATTATCCATTTTGAAAAATGTCACTTATTAAGAATTTTTAAACCATGTACTCTAGAATCGTAAACTTAAAAAAAAGGGTTTGATCCCTACAAAACCATATACCCTAAAAATTAATGGTGTTGGGAGCTATTTTATTCTTTACCTTCCTCTCATCCTCTGATAAAGATATTGTTACATGTTAGCGAGGAAAATGTTTATGTATTTGAGTATGTCGCTAGATTTTACGAAAGTATTACTTAAAAGATAAGTACTTGGAATATCTTTTCTGTTTCTATTTCTATTTCTTCAAATCCGTAGTAAATGGAGCAAACATATATTGCTATAAAAACTTCAGTTTGATGTTAACAAAGAATAAGCTGTGTTGTATAATCATTTTAGTTAGATCTACAAAAGTGACGATGAGTACAACCATTTGAATGATGAGTAGTGAGTGAAATAAAAAAGAAAATACTAAAAATAGCCGTTTGTTTCTTAATGTCCACCTCGTGCTCGGAGTCTGAAAACGTTTTTTAATTGCTTGTGTGGTTGGGAGAGAGAGAAAGGAGAACGTAAAAGAAGGAGAGCACGAAAACAACACAAAAGGATTTGGTTGGTTTGCTTTTAAAATGCCAAATGACAGATGCATACGGGTAAGAAGGCGTGACTCCCTCTCCTCCCCTCCCCCTTTTTGAGCTCTATATTTAATAATATCACTTCACTCCAAATCTCATCGATCGTCTCAAATTTTGATCGATGGAGGGATCATCGTCTAAAAGCCATAAACGCAAGAACAAGGACGAGCAGATCAAGAAGAACAAAAAGAGAAATGTGATCAACGTGAATCCTGAGGATAACAAGATGGACGAGAAGATATCAAACGGAAGTGATGAGAACTGTGGGCGTGAGAGTTTTGGAGTGTTTGAGTTCCCTTGGATGGAGGAAAGCATGATCTCAACCTCTCTTGATTGGAGTTTACCGGGATCTCTTTTTCCCCTCGTCGATGATGGCAATCAGATATTTGAAGATAATAGTGAAGTGAGATGGCCAGTGAAAAGGGTTTGTAATGATAGGTTGGAGTTTGAGGCATTTGAATGCATTTGGACTTCTATTTCGGATTAGAATATTGAAAAGTTTGTTAGCATTCTACTTACAATTGCATTGAGACTGATTCTTGGGACCAAGCTTTTTTTTATTTTTATTTTTATACCTTTTCTGTTCGTGGAGATACAAAAGAGAGTACAAGAGAAGGAATAGGATAACTGAATAAGTAACAAGATTATATGGTAGTGGATACATGCATTTATTTAAGCAAAAACAATAAAACAGCATTTCTTACAATACTTGTTGGGTTTAAACATTTTTGTTGCGATTAGTCGTTTAACTTCATCAATTTCAGAGCTATCTTTCCATGGCTAACCTCGAGCATAGCAGAGGACCCTAAAAGTTTTTAAAGCTTTTATGTAACATACATTACATATATAGGAGAAGAAGAAGAAAATACATATATATGTATAGCTAATCAAATGTTATACAGGAATTGAATCACATCCCTTATAACTCTGCATTAGCTTTCCCCCTCCCCTCTCAAGTAACCATGCATGTTTTGAATAACCAATTTGAATAGAAATGTCTCGAAGTCTTGACTACCCACCGCTTTGGTGTATTTGCCAACGAGTTGTGCATGAGAAGCATCATGAGAGACGTATATAGTATGGTTAACAATTTATTGGTGTTCAGTCTTTGTTGATCTGTATGCATGGTTTGAAGATGGTCACAAAGAACCACATCAAAGAAGGCTGCATGGTTAAGGCGGCCGGTGAGTGGCTCGGTAGATGTGTTCTTCTTCTTCTCTCCCTAGGTGGTCGGCTCCTGCTTGGCTCGTTGGATGAGCCACAGACCAGTGATTTACTCGACTGATGGTGTCTCGTCTGTTCTTTCCTTATATCATTCTCCTTTGTTGCTTTCTTGTTTTTTTTCGGTATCCTTTGTACAAAACATGTTCCAAATACCTAGATGAAGACTCAAATAGAACAAAATGATACATGCATACTCTAAGACTCTAAAATACAAAAACTAGCCAAAATTCAAAGAATATATGCATAATGTAAGGTGAAGCCATAAATAAATAATTGAAACGGAGGGTTAAAATCATGTAAATATGGACATACAGGGTTTAAGTGCAGATAATCTTGAGGTGTTCAATCCCGTTAGGACCATTCCTCCTGGTGACGCCACCGTCGTGTGTGTTTGCCCCACTTGTAGCATTCGCCTTAGCCATTATGATCACATGGTTTAAAGCATTTTGTCCTTGTTCTCGCCTTACAAACAAACGTATCTTTGTCATAGTATGAGCTAAAATGGTTAATTCGACGTCATGGCATCGCTTCTAAAGCTAAAATCGGAATTTTATGTGGCATAAATGTTAGATACTAAATTATGTTTTACCTATTGTTAGATAATGAATTATGTGTATCAAAACTTATATAAGGCCTAATTTCCCTTTGATTAATAGAAGAATTTAAAAATCAATTTATCCTATTATAAATAAAATTATAAATCTAAAAAATTATAATAATAGAGTTAACTAAAATAATCAAAAGCTATTAATATATATAAATAAATTATAAATCTAAACAATTATAATAATATAGTTAATAGCTTTGATTATTATAAATCTAAACAATTATAATAAAAGCTATAGTATACATAAATATCATTTAAGAAAATAACAAAAACATAAAATTAAATAATTCAATTTACATCCATTTGAAAATATAATATATTTCAAATAAAATATTAATATAAATAGAATATAAAAGAGTTAATTATTTAATGATAAAAAATAGTAATTTAAAATTTATAACTTTCTAAAAATACGCACATAAAAAAATAAGGAGGAATTTTTAAATGCCACTTTCAATGTGTCAATTTTTAAATTGTCCATATTTAAAAATCCACTAATTAAGAAAAACTTAAAGGAAAATTAGGCTATATATTACGTAATGGACATCTAATTCATTTTCTAATATACAATAAATCAAAATGTAGTGATTAACAATATCATGTTTGATTTTCCATTGTTCCATTAATGAAAACAATTAAAAGAAAAACATTAATTCATTGTCTCTTCTTTTTCTTCCATAGACTTTTTTTTCCCTTTAATAGCCTCTTCTTTTTTTTCTTCTTCAATAGTTTCTTCTTCTTCTTTTCATCTAACACAAACACCATAATAATCGATCTCGTCTTTCTCTGGTGATCCACAAAATCAACTCTCAATCACTTTGTTTTATTTCGTTGTCATGGATCAAAAATTTCCAATCGTGGATTAAGATGGTGTTTTTCTCCTCTGTTAAACTTTCTATTGTTGTCTCCTCTCCGGGTCAAACTGAGCCGCCGTTGAAGATCAATAGTTAACTATGTTCGAAAATCAATATAATATGTAACTATGTTTCTGATAATAGTTAACTATGTATGTTAATCTTTATCATTATCCAAACAATAATAGGTAAATATGTTTATGATAATAGTTAACTATGTATTTTATTGTTTTTCGTTATGCAAACTCTAATAGATAACTACACTTTGAACATTGTTAACTATGTTTGTTTAAATAAGTAACTAACTATTACAACAACATTCTTTAAAAAACAACTATTACAACAACATTCTTATGTAGTCAACTATATTATGAAATTGGTAGAGTAGACAACTATGCTATGAAAATAGTTAACTATGCTTATAAATTGGTAATTATTTTCTGAAAATAGTTAACTATGTTTTAGATAGTTACATAACAATGTGAGGTAGCTAACTATCTTCTGAGATCAATCTAATAGGTAATTTTGAAAATAGTCAACTACTAATAGCTAACTATCTTCTACATCAATATAATATGTAGTTTTGAAAATAGTCAACTATGTTATTAATCATTAATTGTTACAACATATTTGTTTTTTGTTTGTTTGCAGAGACAGAGACGATCTAATTTTTATAGAGATAAATACACAGTTGTAAAGATAACTTCTTAAAGATGAGAGGAATATAAAATTTTTATCGATTTTTTTTTTCATACTAACCTTAGTTACATCTATAGGCCTCTATAATAGGAGTAATCCGTCATATATTTGATTTTCTCTACTACTTACCTAATTTTATTTTTTAATAAGTTACTTACCTAATTTTCTCTCCCAAATGTGATATTCTAATAATTAACCATTTTTAAACCTGAAATCCATAAATCATAAACCTTAAAAATATATGATCCCTAACAAACCGTAAACCCTGACATAAAATAGTTAATCCGAACATAAATGATAGCTTGAGTAAATTATATAATTTTAGTGGCATTTTTGAAAAAAAAATTATAATGGTGACATTTTTGAAAAATGTCATTTCAAAAGTTGCATTTTCCAAAATATCTAAAAAAATGTAAATATATTAATTTTTTTAAACAAATATACTATAATTTATCAATGAAGAGCTAATTTTATAAAATATCAATATACTTATATAGATACGCAGGTAATTTCATGAGAATTAAGAAAATATAACTTTATATTTTATACTTTTTTGTTTAAATTATTATTTTTTAGTCTAAATATATTGTTTAAATCTAATTAAATAATAAATTAACTAGACTTAAAAATTAGTTAAAGAAGAAGACATAATAAATAAATTATTTGTGTATAGATGAAAAAATATAAACACATAAGAAGAAGAAAAAATGATAAAGGAGCAAACTATTGAAAGAGAGTGAAAACCAATTGATCGTTTTATTTCTCAAAAAGTTAATCAGTTATTTAGATAACATGATTTGTTCAATACAAAATATATTTAGATAACAAGGTTGAAAACAAACATATTTATGTTCAAATAATAACCATCAAAACGAGAGTGGTTGAGAATCATTTCATATTCATGCAATACAGGTAATACAAAGAATTAATTTCATTTCAAATCATATATTATTATGTTTTTATAAATAATTAGTTGTTTTGTCACCTACAAATATTAAACTCTTAGATAAATCAAAAAAATTTCGCACTATATTTAAAAAAATTGTAGAACAAAAACTTGCGTATCACGCGAGTTATATTCTAGTAGATAACATATTACTTAACTACCCAAATTTTGTTATCCATTTTCACTTATCAAAATACTAATACGCGGAAATTTTTAGCGTTTATAGCTGGAATATTTTTTTCCAATGATTTTGGCATAAAAACTTTTGTTCTGTTTTTTTTTTGGGAATCCACATTTTTCGTGTTAAAATTGAATTCTGCATTTTGGATTATTTTTCGCGTTTTTGATAGAAAAATTCTTTTTTCTATGTTTTACGTTATTTTCGGAAAGTTAGAAAACGGAAACATATAAAAAATCAATTTTGATTATATGGCGAGAATATGAGAATTATTTTGTTACAAAATAACATAGATCATAAAATAATAATTAACACTTTCTTGTTATAGAATGGCATCTAATTTATAAACTAAATTAAAAAACGAACAACATCTAGATGCAACGTTTAAATATTGCGTTTGGATGAAATATCGGAATATGCATGTTTACGAGAAATGAAGAAAGCCTAGATCTTGTATGGTCATTGGGCTACTTGCGAGAAAAACTAAATTCCTTATTCAGAGCATTAAGTGTGGTTTCAAATTAAGGCTTAAATCTGGAGGAGGACTGATCCTCTGTTTCGCTCCTTTGCATCTACTTAAAAAACATTTTTGTCCCATTAGTTTTGTTAGTATGGTTATAACCTACCCGAAGTATGGGATAATGTGTAGAAAACTACCCGAAGTATAAAAACGTGCTTTAAACTACACCAAGTTACATGCGAAACGTACTGACATATACGAAGTATGAAAGATCATGTTGCGAACTACATTCTGGGTTTTTAAAGCTCAAATGTGATTTTAGGGTCAAATTGTAATTAAATTTTCTTAAACCCGATTTAATCAAATATCCGATCCGATCAATCACTTTTAAACGCAATGACTTGTGGGCAATCCCCGCTACCGCTTTTGAGTTGGTTGTATTATTCCCCGTGAGATAATTTATTACCAAATAAAGAAAAAAATGAATTATGTTCAGGATCGGCTTCGGTTTAATTTATTGACGTGGTTACAAAAAATGACCCTAAAATTGATTTAAAATACAAATGTAACCCATATATCCTATGTTTGAGAAAAATAACCCAAAGGGGTAGTGAAATTACAACTACGTCCTTTATGACCAAACAATAAAATGGAGGCATAATGACTGTTTTAACCTAGGGAAGTCTACTAGTAGACTTCTGTTACGAAATCAACTCGTAGACTCCATGAGAAGTCTACTGGAGGGGGTTTAGTAGACTTCTCATGGAGTCTACTATATAATTATATATTAAAATTAAATTTATAAATTAACAAAAAATATTTTGATAAAAAATTTTGATTGATGACCTTACTATAAATAATTGTGAAGTATGAAAAATAAAATTTCACAAAATTAAACATATTTAAACCTACTTAGACAAATTAGGTTATGAAGACTACTTTTGTGGTTTAGTAGACTACTAATTATATTTTAAATTTAAATTTATAAATTAACAAAAAATATTTTGATAAAAAATTTTGATTGATGACCCGACTATAAACAATTGTGATGTGTGAAAAATAAAATTTCACAAAATTAAACATGAAAAATAAAATTTCACAAAATTAAACATACTTAGACAAATTATGTTATGAATGAAATGCATACTATACTAAACAAAGGGTTACCAAATAAGGTACATCATAGGTTGCAAACATGTTTTTACACTTAGGGTTAAAGTTAGGGTTTATCATTTTTATATTTAAAATGTCAAATTTGCATAAAAGTGTTAACTTTTGAGTGAATATATTATACGTTTTGAAAGTTTTGGTATAGGGTTTCGAATAATCATTGAAAATAATCGATTTATGTGAAGTAGACTTAATTTAGAGGATGTGTATTTGTTTGCATCATCGAAGCCCAGTAGGTTTGTGAGAGGATGTGTTTTTGTTTGCATATCTCAGTATGTTTAGTAATCAAAGGTTTCCAAATCGAAGGTCTTCACTATGTTTCTGTGCTTTTATTTTCTTATACGATGTTTGATTTTGGATACAGTAGACTTCTCTAGTAGACTTCTCTAGTAGACTTCTGCAGTAGACTCTCCAGTAGACTTCTTCAGTAGACTTTCCCGTAGAGTTCTCCAGTAGACTTCTCCAGTAGATTTAAATCGCATTTAGAAGTCTACTAAACATGAGGAGGCAAATTTGAATTTTTTTAAAAACATTTTAAAAATTTGAATTTCTTAAACATTCATCAAATCGTGTAGTTAAGCTGAACCAAATTGAACCAATTTTTTTACCCATCCAAATTAACCGAACTTAACCAATGTATTTACCCTACCTATAAAACCACAAAAATGCGGTTAATTTACAACCTAAATTTACAACCTAAAGTTACAACCTTTCGTCTCCAAACAAGAGATCTACCACCTTCCGTCTCCATCATCACCGTCGGACACTTCATGCCTTCTTTTCATTCTCTCAACTCTTTTTGATTTTACTATCTCTTACTCGCTATTTCTCTATCTGATTCGAGCTTTGACTTTCTTTTTTCAGTCTTCTTTCCCGATCTGCCGCCGCCGGAAAGTACGAATTCGGTTTAACTTCATCGAAATACAGTGGATATGGATGCGATGATGGATATAGATGCAAGAAGTTTTCCGTCAAGGCTTTATTCCAAAGGAGATGAGCCTGAAGCGGGTAAAAGCATACACTACTATGCTGGAAATACAAAATTGTTTGAATCTCTAAGCAATGTCTTAAGGAAAGATGAGTGGGAAGAGCTTTTATTCTCTCCATTAGGTGTGGTGCTACGGTTCCATGCTCTCGAGTTTGGCTGGGCATCGAGGATGGTTCATTATATACTAACTGCTCAGCTAGAGTGCAAGAAACCCTATGAGATATGGAGTTTAATTGGTAACAAGCCGTTGAGGTTTTCATTGCTTGAGTTTGAGGAGATTACCGGTCTGAATTGCCGCGACGTTCCGAACTTGGATAACCCAGATGTAGAGGTCACTGAAGAAACGCGGCAATTTTGGACCCTTATGGGAGTTGATCTGGACAGGGGTCCAATTGTGAACGAGTTAATAGAAGCTTGTGGTTTATGTGCAGAGTGGACACGGTTGGACCGCATCAGGTTGGGATATCTATGCATATACGCCGGTTACATTGAAGCTAAAAAGGAGACAACACCCATCAATGTTAACCTTGCTAGGCTTGTGATGGATATCACTGCCTTCCAGAACTACCCATGGGGTAGGGTTGCATGGAAGTTACTCATCAAGTCAGTGAAGGAGAAAGATTTGGCAAAGTTATCGTATACACTGGAAGGCTTCATACATGTTCTCCAAATATGGGTGTACTATTCTCTATCGGATTATGCAGCCCAATATGGTGGTCCCTTTCTGATATGCTCAAATTTGCCCTGAGCTACTCTCTCAAATTAAGAGATCGATGTAGTACTTAGGGATCGAATCCACAGGGAATCGAATAACACAATCAATTCGTGAATTCAAATTATGCTAAGTAAAAGTGTATGAATGAAGTAGAAAACAAAAAGTAAACAAATGAGAGATGATAAAGTTTCAAGTAATCAATTGGACAAGGAGTTAGGCAATGGGTTGTTCGCAGGAATGAATCAAAATTGATCGTGTCGATCGACACAGATGTCTGTGTCGATCGACACAGAGATAAAAACGTTAGGATTTGTTAAGTGCAGTTCTAGAACATAAACACGAATGTAAAATCAATCAACTCTCGTTGCAGAGACTATCTATGATTAGATTCCTAAATCCTAAATTTCTTTGCGAACCTAGAGAATTAATCAAGCTTTATAGTTCAAGTTTAATTGCTCACAAAATTCCTAAACCAAATTTCTTTGCGAATAAGTAATTTTGCTCATCTAAGATTATTTCAGGTTATCAATAATACTTTCGCATCTATTAAACAACCTATGATATCTAATTTTAGTTGATCAATCCTAAAATCAGAGTTATACCAATCTAGATGAAGAACATAAAGATAAATCCTAACAGGGTTTCAATCCTATCAATTTCTCATCAAACCCTAGAACTTCCCAAAACCTAACAAGCAAACTACTCAGACATAAATGATGAAATCATAATGAATGAAATAAAAATTGCATTAAAGATAGAGTTAGAGATACAAAAGGGTTTTGAAATCTCTGAAAGTCTGAAGTCTCCCCAAATCTCTCCTCCTCCAAGTCTCAATAGAAAACAAGATGATGCACATAAAATCCTAAATAAAAACTATATATAAGGTTTAAAATTCGGACTGGGCTTTTCAGGAAACTTCTGGGCTTTGTGGGCCGAAAAGGAAACTCATCAATCTTCACGTCAGACGAGCTTGTGTCGATCGACACACAGGACCGTGTCGATCGACACAGACTCGAAAACTCGATTCCAACTTGATCACTTCAGCTCGTATTCCCTCGATGCTCCAAAATGCTCCAAAAGTTTCCATAAAGCTCCAATCGTCCTTTAACCTGCAAAGACTCTAAAAGACTCGAAAAATACCAAAAAAACTCTATAAAAAGGACTTATATCATGGTTGAAAACGGGTAAAAACCATGATATATCACTTTCCACATAAACCTACTCCACCTATACTGGCTTTCAAGGGATCCAGAGGCAAGAGATACATGAAAGAGAACAAGTACAAACAGGTCTTTGTAGACTTCTCATTCTCTTCGTAGACTTCTCCTTCTCCAGTAGACTTCTCTACTATACTTCTCTTCTCCAGTAGACTTCTATTGTAGACTTCTACTGGAGAAGTCTCCAGTAGACTTCTATTGTAGACTTCTCCAGTAGACTTCTCTTCTCCAGTAGACTACTATTGTAGACTTCTACTGGAGAAGTCTCCAGTAGACTTCTCTTATCCAGTAGACTTCTTTGGTTAATCGGTCTACGTCTTATATGTCTATTTTGTAGGTGAATGTCCTAAGCTGTGTGATGAAGGATGAGTACGAAGATATGTTCCCAAGGTGGGATGATGATGTTTACGACCAGAAGATAGTTAACATAATCTCAGCTATTTCTGAACCAGGCTGGAGATGGACCCATGATCACTGGCAAGTGACGGGTGTGATTGATTCCGCTAATGATACAAGAAAGCAGGGTGTGAAGTCAAGGGTGAAGCCTGGTGTGAAAAATGAAAGCAGCATGAGCCTTAGCCTTGTTAGCTTACCGGAGAAGAGGAGTCGAGAAGAATTTGAGTCTGGATACACGGCGGAACTACCTTCATTGGTACAGAGCATACAAGCACACTTTGACATGCATTTTAAGGACTTGTCAGAGAAGGTTGATGCTGGTTTTAAACGTTGTGAAAACAATATCAAACTCCTTGGTGATAAGGTCAACAATATTGAGGAACGCTTGGAACGCATTGAGGCTGTGAAAGAGGGAAAAGAAGAGGCTGTGAAGACTGGAAAGGAAGAGCAAACCAAATCCAACCAAATTGCCCCAGCTCTTCATGTGGGGGTCTCCAATGAACCGGCTGCTGATGAGAACAAGACTGTTCCTGATATTGGGGTCAGTGCGTAATCTTGTTTAGATTCTGTAATCTCTTTTGACATTTTAACATTTCTTCCCTTTCTTGTTTGGATGATATATTCTATTTGGTATATGATTCGACTTTGATCCTCTACTTGCAGAGTAAAATGTTTAACAAGGAAATCCTTCAAGATGGCCAGAGTGCGAGTGTCACTGGTGCGGATCCGAGAGTTATGATACCACCTCCTCAAAAACCACAACCGAATTTACCGCTTCAGAAAGCTAAACAAGAGGAGAAGAAGGCAGCCAAGGAAACACTTAAGGATGATGGTCAGAGTGCGAGTGTCACTTGTGCGGATAAGAGCCTTATCATTCTGTCTCCTCAGAATCTACCTGCGAATTATGCTGAGATTACGAAATCTAAACAAGAGGAGAAAAAGCAGGCGGTTTTGAGACGAGCAAGGAGTGATAGGCTGAAGAAGCCGGCCATGGCAAATAAGTCACCTTACGAAAACAAACTTGTTAATTCAAAGGTAGGAAAAGGATATGATCCTTTTGCTACCATTGATGAACAAATGACGAGGAGACTTGATGTGTGGCTGAAGCAACAGCCGTAAGTATAAAAAAGACCTTAACTCATTGTTTAAGTTTATCAATTGCTGAAATTTCCTTGCTAAACAGGGATTATGGCGAAGAGATCATTCCGTTCACTAATGTAGAGTGGTTTTAGACTCTTCGAACGCCGCAACAATGGCTAAGAGACACGGTAAGCCTTCTCTTCTCTCCTCTCCAGTAGACTTCTCTTGTAGACAGACTTCTCCAGTAGACTTCTCCAGTTGACTTCTCTAGGAAGTCTTCTTCAGAGACTTCTCTAGTAGACTTCTCTAGTAGACTTCTCTAGTATCTCCAGTAGACTTCTCTTGTAGACTTCTCCATGAAGTTTTTGATGTTTAACCTTGATTCTTTTGGTTGTTTTGTCGCAGCACCTGGATGCTGCGTTGAATATGCTGAGGAAACGGTACAAGGAACATCCAGAGTGGTTTAGGAGTGACAAAATTTGCATCCTCGACTCTACTCTAGGCAACATATGGCCTACTCGGTACAATGACATTAAAAACTCAGAACCTAATCCTGACGGGAGTGGAAAAACGCTACCAGGTGGGGCGTGGGATTACTATGCAGGTCAACTCCCCCAGTATGCAAAAGTACAGAAGACGTGGGGGACTGAAGTGGAGAACATTTATTTACCTTTAAATGTCAAAGAAGACCATTGGGTGGCTTTGTGGATATCACTCCCACAGAGACACATTGTGGTGTGGGACTCTATAGTAACCCATACAACGCTCGCGCAACTCAAAGACTTGGTCGAGCCCATTGCCGTTATGGTACCTTATCTAATGCATACATCATGTTTAGTAGAAGATATACCCAAGTGGCCAATAACCAAATTCACGCATGAAAGGTGACCAGCATCCAAAGTACCACAAAACAAGAAAGTTGGGGATTGTGGAGTGTATTGTCTGAAGTACATTGAATGCCATGCTCTCGGCATTCCATTTAGTTCGACTGTATTGTCTGATGCGAAGATAAAGCGTATTAGGGAGAAGCTTGCGGCTGAGATATTCGCCGAGACTGAATTTCGTGCGTCAGACAAAAATACATATACTGGATTGGATGTTTATGACTAATATAGGACCTCACAATTTCAATATTGTAGATATCTTGCCTATATATTGTAGTTGTGAGAAAAACTCATCCTTATTTTTTGGCTACTATGGCGGGATGTGATATGTACAAACTAATGTACATTAACGTAATTTGATATGTTATTAACTTCTCTCTAACAACTTCTCTTGTATACATAAATAGTAGACATTTATTTCTGTACATGAATCTTCTCTCGTAGACTTCTCCGGTAGACTTCTCTTGTAGACAGACTTCTCTAGTAGACTTCTCTTGTAGACTTCTCTCGTAGACTTCTCCGGTAGACTTCTCTTGTAGACATCTCTCGTAGACTTCTCTTGTAGACAGACTTCTCTCGTAGACTTCTCTTGTAGACTTCTCTCGTAGACTTCTCTCATAGACTTCTCTCGTAGACTTCTCCGGTAGACTTCTCTTGTAGACAGACTTCTCTCGTAGACTTCTCTTGTAGACTTCTCTTGTAGACTTCTCTCGTAGACTTCTCTCGTAGACTTCTCCGGTAGACTTCTCTTGTAGACAGACTTCTCTACTAGACTTCTCTTGTAGACATCTGCTTCTCTAAACATTAATGTTCTCCAGTAGACTTCTCTTGCAGACAGACTTCTCCGGTAGACTTCTCCAGTAGACTTCTCTTGTAGACATCTGCTTCTGTACATAAATCTTCTCGTGTACGCTTCTCTTGTAGACTTCTCTCGTAGACTTCTCTTGTAGACAGACTTCTCTCGTAGATTTCTCCGGTAGACTTCTCTTGTAGACATCTGCTTCTCTAAACATTAATGTTCTCTTGTAGACTTCTCTTGTAGACAGACTTCTCCGGTAGACTTCTATAGTAGATAAAACCAAATATCACGGTTCCTCTCTCCTTTATCTGAACCAAAAAAACCGTCTACAATTCTTTTATCTGAAAACTCTAGGTTCCTCACTTTCTCCTCTTTTGCGAAACAAAAACTTAAAATCTCAATCAATCACCTATCATGGCCTCTCCGTATCGATCCCCAAATCTGCAACCGGATTCTTCCTCTGCTACCTCTGTAACGCGGTTCCCTAGACGCGAGAGGGTTGGATATACCATTAACTATGAGGTAGATCCATGTAAGTTTCTTCGACTTCCCATGTTCAAGATCTTCATGGTTCTGACTTACTTCTCAGTGTCTGACCCCTTTTCTCTTTCCCTTTCTGTACGAACCAACAACAACCACTAAAGCCCCTCAGGAGATCGTTGACTACACGATAATGGGAGGAAATATCATGTAAGTTCCATGAACCAACACTGTTTCTCGCCATTAAAAACCTACATACTTCTATCTGCGTACATGTCGATTCAAACACAAATCTCGACAGGGACATCGACAACTATGCCCGAAAGATGACAGTAAACGGATCTCGCTTTGTGATGTATGAGGCAATTCTCGAAAGAGTTTTCAGGTAAACTCTTAGTCAGCATGTGTATTGTATTGAATGTCGAATTTTGTCATTATGTGTATCTAGCATCTATGAAATGTCGAATTCTTTACAAGTCAAATTTTCGTTGTTTTCAACCTGGTGAAATTAATACTGTGAGTGACATTTTCCTTGTATTTTGAACATTTCTCGTTGTGCAGGTACTACCAGAACTTTCTCGCTCAAAGGAAAAGAGCTCGGTTCGAAGAGGAGACGCCGAAAACTGGAGATGAAGGCGAATCATCTCGCCAGAGTCTAAGTCAACCACCAAATCCGAAGAAACACAGAGCCGATACCTCGCCGTAGCAAACTAATGTACATTAACGTAATTTGATATGTTATTAACTTCTCTCTAAAAACTTCTCTTGTAGACTTAAATAGTAGACATTTGTTTCTGTATTGATCAGAATCTTGTAGACTTCTCTTGTAGACTTCACCGGTAGACATCTGCTTCTGTACATTAATGTTCTCGTGTACGCTTCTCAAGTAGACTTCTCTAGTAGACTTCTCCGGTAGACTTCTCTAGTAGACATCTGCTGATGTACGCTTCCCTTGTAGACTTCTCTTGTAGACTTCTCTGGTAGACTTCTCTACTAGATTTAATCAAATATCACGGTTTCTCTATTTACATTTATCTAAACAAAAAAGAACCGTCAACAATTCCTTTATCTGAAAACCCTAGGTTCCGAACCAACGAAGCTCTTCACTTTCTCCTCTTTTGCGAAATAAAAACTTAAAATCTCAATCAATCACCTATCATGGCCTCTCCGTATCGATATCCAAATCTGCAACCGGATTCTTCCTCTGCTACATCTGAAATTCGGTTCCCTCGCGAGAGGGTTGGATATAGCATTGGCTTCTCCTCAGATCCATGTAAGTATCTTCGACTTCCTCTGTCCAAGATGTTCCCTTTCTAACTTCTAACTCACTGTCTGACTTCTTTTCTCTTTCCCTTTATGTATGAACCAACTACAACCACTGAAGCCCCTCAGGAGATCGCTGACTACACGATAATGGGAGGAAATCTCTTGTAAGTTCCATGAACCAACCCTGTTTCTCTTGAGGAGCGTATAGATCATTGTTACAAACCCACATACTTCTAACTGCATACATGTCGATTCAAACACCAGTCTAAAATTGTGCAGCACTAATCTGAAATCTGTTTCTCTGTTGCGAGATGACCAATCGACAGAGCTATCGACAACTATGCCCGAGAAAATTCACAAAACGGAGAGAACTTTTTGTTGTATGAGGCAGTTGTCGAGAGAATTTTCAGGTAAACTCTTAGTCAATATCTCTGCTGTATTGTCGTAACAGGTAAACTCTTAGTAACTCTTAGTCAACATGTTTGTTTCTCGTTGTGCAGGTACTACCAGAACTTTCTCACTCAAAGGAACATAGTTCGGTTCGAAGAGGAGACGCCGAAAACTGGAGATGAAGACCACGAAAACAGGAGATGAAGACGAATCATCTCGCCGGAGTCCAAATCAACCACCAAATCCGAGAATACCCAGAGCCGATGCCTCGCCGTAGCAAACAGGAACACCAATTCGACTTCTTACTCAAGCTTTCTCTCTCTACTTTTTTCCCCTCTCTGTAAAAGATTGAAGTTTTTAAGTTTTGTATGAGAAGTCTGATACAATATCTCCTGTTTGAAGATTGAAGTTTTTATTTCCCACAGAAGTCTGCTAGTATATTTGACAGAGACGTCTCCTGTATTACCTAGTAGACTTCTCTTGTAACAAACTTATTTGACAGAGAAGTCTGCTAGAATAAACAGGAGAAGTCTACTACAGAGAAGTCTACTAGCGGACTTCTCTGTAGTAGACTTCTCCTGTATTTCCTAGTAGACTTCTCTTGTAACAAACTTATTTCATTGGCTAATTAATGAAGGTGAGGATCACCTAATTCTTTACATAGGCCGTTGATTAGAAACAATCTAACGGTCATAAACAATATACGGATAAAATCTTCCTTTTTTACCTCTTCGTATCCCTCCGCGTCTGCTGTATATATCTCTTTCGTCTCCTCGTTATCTCTCTCGTGTCTCTAAAAACCTCTTACTCTTTAGTCTGCTAGAATAAACAGGTTTGAAACTTAATTTGTAGATTTGTTATTTGTTGTTTCTTATTTGTTATTTGACTTGCACTTTATCAATGGCAGCAAGGCAATGGCAGCAAGGAAAATCGTACTCGCCCTCCCCGCATTGAGAGCCAACCCAACAGTCCGACAGCCGCCACAACAGCCACAACAACCATTTGGGAGACAAGAACAAGCAAATGACAATCAAGGAAGTGCTACAGATGTTGATGTGGAGGAGATCACTGAACTAGAGTACAGACGATCTCTCGCTCACCTTGGCTACTTAATACGCATCGAGGAAGACGAAGAAGACATTGATCCAGTGATCAGGAATGCTATTCGTCTCATGCAAAACAATTCACGCAACTCCACACCAAAGTCTACTAAATAGGATTTCATTGTATTTATCTGTTAAAAAATATCATTATAGAGTTTGTTTTCACTTGTATTGACGTTATTTGGTACTTCTCATAATGGAATATTTTTATAAATAAGTTTGAAATGCTACCATAAGAAAATTAAATCAGTAGACTTCTCTATGAAGTCTACTGGTAGACTTGTTTAGAGATGTCTACCAGTCGACTTCATGGGGAAGTCTACTAACAACATGTAAGTACTACTAAAAACAGAAAATTTGATTTATACAATAAATATTGAACCTAAATATGTCAAAATCATTCAGGAGGCAAACAATTATATAACACACATTTGGGAGAAAGGAAATCTAAAAAATTCATTATAAATAAGTTTGAAATGCTACCATAAGAAAATTAAATCAGTAGACTTTTCTATGAAGTCTACTGGTAGACTTGTTTAGAGAAGTCTACTAGTCGACTTCATGGAGAAGTCTACTAACAACATGTAAGTACTACTGAAAACAGAAAATTTGATTTATACAATAAATATTGAACCTAAATATGTCAAAATCATACAGGAGGCAAACAATTATATAACACACATTTAGGAGAAAGGAAAACTAAGAAATTCATTATAAATAAGTTTAAAATGCTACCATAAGAAAATTACATCAGTAGACTTCTCTATGAAGTCTACTGGTAGACTTGTTAGAGAAGTCTACCAGTCGACTTCATGGAGAAGTCTACTAACAACATGTAAGTACTACTGAAAACAGCTAAGTACCACAATTCGGCTTCGTATGCCCCGGTTGGTTGCACTTTGAACAATTGTATTGAGCATGAATCTTCCGTTGTTTAGTACCTTTCATCCTTGCGATTTCTAACCAAGTTTGCCACCTTGATTTCTTCTTCCGACCCGGACGCGTCTTCACGTCAAGAGGCAGACATGGGGTTGATGCTATACATTCACCGACTGGGTTTTTCGGGGAAATGCTTTCCGCATAGGCCCAGTACAAAGAATCCTTTCCATAAGTCGGGCAAACACCGGTACCGACATCTTGTTTACTCTGTACCAAAGCGGCAATAGCATGCGAGCAAGGTATCTTTTCGATGTTGAAGACACCACATGTACATTTGTTTTGGCCCAAATCAACAATACAGTCACGTGCTCCTCCCTTCACATGAAACTGAAGATTATTAATGCATCCCACTTTCATCCGAGACGCGTAATCATCACGAACCGCCAACAAGTATTCAACTGCCCGAGTATGGCGTGTTGTTAGACGTAGAGCATCTTCTCACCTTATACGAAACCACCTTCCTAGCTTCTCACGGATAAATTCCAAAAGAAATGTTATGGGAAATCCTCGTTAGACGTAGAGCATCTTCTCACCTTAAGTGCGGCATTGATAGATTCAGCAATGTTGCTTGTCTTTATGTTATATCTATCTCCCTCGAAGTGAACTCGTGACCATAGCTTTGGATCCGCTTCCTCCAAGTATGTTACAATTTCTGGCTTCACACTTCGTATCAAATCCATGTATCGGTCATACTCATCAAGTGTATACGCATACGCAGCGCCTTTGACCAAGTACATGAGCTGTTTTCCCCTAAATTTTGTGACAATGTTACACTGAAGATGGTAGTAACATATACCTCGGGTTGCCCAAGGGAAAACCGTCTCGTATGCTTTCTTAATGGATGCGTGCCTGTCTGAAACTATGCTCAACGAGTATTGATATAAAATACAACCTCTCAATTTGGTAAAAAACCATTGCCATGAAGCATCATTCTCAGCATCTACAATTCCAAACTCCAAAGGGAAAATCTGAAAATTACTATCTTGGGCGGCCGCCACTAGCAAAACACCTTCATACTTTCCACTTAAATGAGTCCCATCGACCACGATTACTCGTCTAAGATACTGAAAACCAGCTATGGAGGCTCCGAACGATATAAATAGATATTTAAATCTATTGTGAGCATCAACCTCAAGAGCGGTCAATGTTCCCGAATTTGCTTTCTTGATCATATGTAAATAAAATGGGAGATTTTCATATCCATGTTCAGCAGTTCCCCTCACCATTTCTTGGGCGTATAACAATGATCTGTATGAAGTGGAATAATCCAGATTCATACCAAACATCACCTTCATTGAATCTTGTATATGCTTTGGCGTAACTCCATCAATTATTCCGACGCGCTCGATAAATAACCTACCAATATACTTTGGAGTAGAGCGTTTCCTGTGAGCGACTCTGTCCGATAGTGAACATGTATGCTTTTTAATATACTTTGTCACCCAAAAATGGTTTGGTTCATTCGTCACGGCAGCTCTGACTTTCCACTTGCATCCTTTAACACGACACATAGCGACTAACAGAGTCTTAGTAGACTTGTATGTTTTGAATGCAAATCTTGACATCACGGCCGTCAATCGCAACTCTCTAAGCAGCTCATCCTTGCTACCAAAACTCTTTCCGACAAGTATACCATCAAACCATGTCGTTTTTGATACTAATCCTTTGCCAAAACAATGCTCACTCCCACCAACACCATCAAATGAGATATCATCTTCATCCTCATCTTTGACTTTCCTGTATGCACTGTAATCTTCATTGATACCAACACCATCAATTTTTATATCCTCGTCTTGCCCATCACCATCTTCAACGTCTTGCCCATCACCATATTCACTACCATGATCTTCTTCATTGACATCATTTCCCGTATCATCCCCATAGTGGTCACCATCTCCTTCCTCGCATTCCTCAGCATCTACGTCTGTATATTCTTCACCACCACTGGCCAAAATTCCATCACAATCATTGTTGACATCATCATCCTTCTCCAACCGACTCGAGACACAAAGACGTATAACATGCGTTTTACTTAGCTCAATCAAATTCTTAACTTGTCTATCATTTGTGACATGCATTGG
Source organism: Arabis hirsuta (assembly GCA_964056655.1). Classification (NCBI taxonomy): domain Eukaryota; kingdom Viridiplantae; phylum Streptophyta; class Magnoliopsida; order Brassicales; family Brassicaceae; genus Arabis; species Arabis hirsuta. Next base: position 17,396,598 of record OZ053304.1, read on the forward strand.
AGGAGTATCCGGTGCCATATGTTGTAACATTGATTCCGGTAGTGAATAAGTGATCTCCATCAAGTTTGATTTCAGCTTATATTTATCTTAGGCCATCTCAAGAAGATCACAATGGGTGCAATCATCACTAAAAAAGAACAGTCTTCCTCCTTTTGGATTATCAACCACAAATTGCCACACCTTATCTTGAATAGCCCATTCTCCATAGACAACAACTAAATGAACCATTCTCTGTAAAAAAAAGAACAATAGAAAACACATTAGGTCTCGAACATCTGCTGTAGACTTCGTACTGAAGTCTACTAAGTGACTACTAGTAGACTTCACAGAGAAGTCTACAAACAACATGTAGGTACTACTCAAACAAGAAATTTGATTTATACAATAAATATTGAACCTAAATATGTCAAATTAACACACAAGGAAACACATTATCTAACACACATGTGGGAGAAAGAAAATCTAAAAAATTCATTATAAAAAAGTTTTAAATGCAATTATAAGAAAATTAAATCAGTAGACTTCTCTCTGAAGTCTACTAGTAGACTTCTCTATGAAGTTAGAGAAGTCTACCAGTAGACTTCATCGAGAAGTCTACGTAATGGGTTATTTTTGCAATTACGACAAACGCTAGTAGACTTCAGCAACAGTCTATTAGGTTACTTTTGCATTTGACCAGAATTTGACTAGAATTTGACTTTTTCAAATAGACTTCTTAGAGAAGTCTACTGAATAAAAAGGTTATTTCTGCAATTGACTAAAGTTTGACTTTATTTAGTAGACTTCTATTGCAGTCTACTGGTAAACTTCTCTTAGGAAGTCTACTAGTAGACTGCAATAGAACTCTGCTGAAATGTGTAGACTTCATTCTGAAGTCTACTCAAAAGGCCGGGTTACATTTGCAGTTGACCATATTGTTGACTTCTTGAGTAGACTTCTCCAGAGGTCTACTCTAAAAAAGGTTAGTTTTGTGTTTGACCAAACATGTATCGGCAGACTTCTCATGCAGTCTACTACTAATTTAAGAAGTCTACTGATTTATTTAATAAGTAGTAGACTGCATAAGAAGTCTACTGATAAATGTTTTTCTTGGTCAATGTCTGAGATTTTGGTCAAACGCAAAACTAACCCGTCCGTACATAACAGACTTCTGATGCAGTCTACACAAAAAGTCAACAATGTGGTCAATGCCAGAAATAACTTTGCAGTAGACTCTATTTGCAGTCTACTGGAGAAGTCTACGGAGAAGTCTACTCTTTAAAGCCAAAGTTTTCGTCAAATACAGAACTAACTCATTTTCAAGTAGACTGCTCGTGAAGTCTACGAGTGTTTTTTTTTATCAAGGAAAACAGGTAGACTTCACGAGCAGTCTACTTTGAATATTTTTAAAAAATGTCAATTGCAAATCTAACCTTTCGTTGACTAGTAGACTTTTGGTGCAGTCTACAAAATCGAAAAACACGGTTTTTTGTTCTTTTTCACACGTAGACCTCGGTTTTCAGCTCTTTCAAGCACCTGAAACTTCTAATATGACCGTTAACAAAAAAGCCCAGCCGTCATTTATGAAAGAACCATTAAAAATCGATAGATTATGAGAGAAAGAATTTTGAAAACCAAATTTAGTTAGTTTTTTAGATGAAATTGGAGAGAAAATGGGTAAGGAAGAAGTTATGAGCTCACAAATGAAGCTGTTATCCTTTCCTAATTAGTTGGGGAAGCATTTAGAGCTTCATTTTGGTTGTTCATGGTGGTTGGAAATATTGATGATAATGGCATTTTCGTAAATAAATTAATATATCTGGTTGTTTATTTTATAGTTTAGAATGTCTGATTTTAAAAAAAAAAATTAATTCAAATATAATGGCATTTCCGTGAATAAGTTGAATTTTATGGTTGGTTATTTCAAATTTTGAAGAAAGAGAAAAAAGAGTTTACATTTGCAATTGACATCAAAATTGAGGTTATTTCAACAACAATCTCTAATTTATTTGTGTCTAAAATGGGTGAAGAGTAAAATCACAAAGCTATATATGAAATAAAAAAAAAACTTATATATATATATATATTTCAACCAATCATTGCGTTGTTTGAGTACTCTCTCTTGCTAAAAGAAGTTGTTTTAGTAGTAGTAGTAGACATAACAAACACACTTAGTAGTAGTAGTTTGGTGGCAATCTGAGAAACCTTAACTTGTAGTATCAGAATTCGCCCACACAACTGCAAGAGTGACCAGAGAAGCGTAGACTGAAGTAGGCAGCTTCTGCACCATTTTCCCAACTCCTGGGACACCTTCCGTGGCCTTTTTGGTCGCAATAGCCACAGTCGGAGCCACGACCAAAGCTATGATCAAACCCTGACTCACCACCGCGAATGTGTCCGCCGAAAGCTGCTCAATAAACTTGACAAACTCCTCTCTATCAATTTCTCCATCCAGGTTGATGTCGCAGTCCTATTCTCAAATTTACCCACAAAATCTCTCAGTTAATAATACCAAACGCAAACCACAGAAAAGTTAGTGAGGAGAAAGTACCGACCGTCATAATGCTTTTGACTAGATCCTTAGAAGGCGGATCGAAATGGGGACCAGGCAATCGTTTGTTTATGTCACTGCAAATCAAAAAACAAAAAAATCAAATTGAATTTTCCGTATCTGTAAACTAGTCCTAGAGCCGAACATTTTCTTACTTATAGACGAGAAGCACTGCGATGTATAGCTCTTCAAACGTAAGATTGGCTCTTCCGGTTTCAAGCTTGAACCGATCGAAAACACGATCGCATATCGCCTGTACCTGCTTCTGCCTCCACTGCTTACCTGTTATTACCATTGCGATTCCATCATTTTATTTATATGCCCAACACATAAACCAATCATCGAGATTATTATTGATACAGGAAAGGGAGATAGATAGTTAACCTCGGAGCTTATCAAAGACTTGTCCCATGGCAATGATTTTTTCCTTTCCTTGAGGAGGAACCTTTTTGTTTTATTTTAAAATAAAATATGCAAATCTGACCGGAGGAGGAGGACTGATCCTTTGTTTCGCTCCTTTGCATCCACTTGAACAACATTTTTATCCCATTAGTTTAGTTAGTAATTTGGGTTGTAACCTACCCGAAGTATGGAGTAATGTGTAGAAAACTACCCGAAGTATAAAAATGTGCTTTAAATTACACCAACTTATATGCGAAACGTACTGACATACACGAAGTATAAAAGATCATGTTGCGAACTACATACTGAGTTTTTAAAACACAAAACGTAATTTTGGGGTCAAATTGTAATTAAATTTTCTTAAACCCACTTTAATCAAATATCCGGTTCAGTTTTTAATCTAATTTGGGGCCAAAATTCTTTTTAAATCTAATTTGGGCCCAAAATTCTCTACAACACAAAATGATAAAACATAAGGAAGTGTCATTCTCTCGTTATCTCACTTTGCTCTTGTCATTTAGGGTTTGGGGATTTTTGATTGTGGGAGTTTGAGGTCACGATTGAGAGGAATTTACAGGTATTCTTCTTCTTCTTCTTCTTCTCAATTCCTTGTCTTTTTCTCTGGGTTTTGACTTTGATTACATGTATTTTGTTGATTGGTTGAATTGAGATTCTTAGATTTTTATAAGACTTGTTTCTTAGAACATGGGATTTGCAGGATTATCGTTTGCTAACTATTCCTTTTTCTTCTCATTACAATCAAGTGTGAAGCTTTTTCTGGAATATAGTAGATTCGGTCATCAAGACGAGGAATGAGGTATGGAGTCTCATTTTTCCATTTTTTCTGTTGTATATAGATTCTAAATAAGTTATGGTTGCATTTTGGTTAATTAGTTGTTGTTGTGGTTCTGTTATTGACTATCTTTTGACTCATTGGCAGTGGCTATATAAATGTGAAGGTGAAGTGTCATCATTCCGGACATTTCAAAACTGAGGGAGGTAAGCTAAATTATGTAAATGGGAAGGTTGATAGTTTCACAGTTCCGTCACTCACCATCTTTGAAGACGTCGTCTTGAAGATGGTTGGTAATATCAGTATGAATCGTATGGGAAATATGTGGTACATTCTTCCATTTGAAGACTTTAAAGATAGGAAGCCTTTGTGGAAAGATGTCGATGAGAATTAGAGAAAAATGAGTCTAGCAGGGCGTTGGGGTGGAGAGATCGTCATTATCATAGAAAATCCAGAATCGGATGAGGTAAACAATATTGTTGCTGATGGAGAAGACGGTCTTGGTGGTTATAGTGATGATGATGACAACGAAGATGCCAGTGATGATGATGAGATTGCTCAAGAGAACATGGTGGTGTTTAGTAATGTTAATTATGATGATGAGATCCTGGATGAAGAAGAAACATATCCTGATACAGAATCTGATGATGAAGAAGAACAGGCTCGGAAGATGGTTAGGGATGGTTTGGTAGATGGTATTTTTAGCTTGTGTCAGATATTCTCCACTGGGCATGAATTCCAGCAGAACGTCATAAAGTACATTCTGAAAGAAAGGCGTAATGTACTCCATGATCGTTGGGATAAGAAAATCAAACTTGGGGCTATATGTAAGGGAAAGGGATGTAAAGTGCGTGTCTACTGTTCAATAGAGAAACCGATTCAGAAGTGGATGGTAAAAACGTATGTTAATAAGCATACTTGTCATCCAACTGGAAAGTGCAGGATGATTAGGAGTCCAATCACTGCTGATCTCATTTTAGAAGACATAAGGAGGAAGCCTGAAATGAGTGGACCAGACATCATGTATGAAATGCAAAGAAGGTACAACATCATTGTTTCTAAGGACCAGGCTCGTACTGCAAGAAGATTAGCATTCAATTAGCTACAAGCTGAGTGCAGTGTGCAATTTGCTAGGTTGAGAGACTATGAGATGGAACTCCTCAAGTAAGTAGATGATTCTTTTTTTTTCTTTCAAATTTTATGTTTCTTTGTCACTGTCTCTCTATAAATTGTCTTTGCATTATCTGTTCTATTTTTGATGTTGCTGCTTCTTATGTGTTTCAGATCAAACCCTGGCACAGTGGTAGAGATCAAGACCACGACTAAAGTTGATGGATCTGAGCAGTTTAGGAGTTTCTATGTCTGCTACGAGGCACTTAAGGTTGCATGGAAGCAGAACTGTAGGCCTATAACTTTTCTGAAGAATTCCGTTCAAGGGATATTGTTGACTGCTGTTGGGAGAGACCCGAACAATCAGATTTACCCTATAGCATGGGGCGTGGTTTCAGTAGAGAATAATGACAACTGGCAATGGTTTATTCAGAATATAAAAGTCGACTTGCAGTTAGGCAGTGGTGAAGATGTTACAATCATCTCAGATATGCATAAAGGTCTGATAAATGGTGTTGCAGCTGAGTTACCAATGGCAGAACATCGGGCTTGCTCAAGACACATTTATTCCAACTTGAAGAAGACTCACAACTCACAAATCTGATAAGTTGAAACCAATGTTCTGGCGTATAGCAAGCAGCTACAATGAGGCAAGGATCAAAGGTGTCCATGAATCTCCAACTAAGGGTAAGACAAAGGTAAGTCGCAAAGGACGAGTACCTCAATGTGGACTAAGTGGGCACGAAGGACACAACATAAGAAATTGTCCCTGTGAGGTAACTTTCTTGCTTTCTTTCGATATTTTGAGTCTTGTTTTCTTTGTGCCTTGTTTTCTATGTTTTTAATGGTGCCTTGATTTAATTTTTTGTTGGTTGAAGATGTGCAAGCTGTGTGACTTTAGCTAGTTATTTTTGTAGTCTCAAGAAGATAAGGCAAAGAGAAAGCGGCTTAACGAGGAGGCTCGAGTTCAACGTCAAGTGCAAGCTCACATGGAAGCTCAAGTGGGAGACGTTTCATCAACTGCACCTACTACAAGCCAACTTGAGTACGATGCTTAGCATCATTGTATTTTGCTAAAATTACTTGGCTAAGTTGTTTGTTTTTGGTTTGAAAACTGTTAAAAGCTGATCGGCTAAATTGTTATGTTTCTTATTCAAACTAACAATATTTTGATATTTTAATTAACTAGAAGTTATATTGTTTGCTTTGTTTCCACATAATTCACGTCATTTGTATATATGTCTTCGTTTTTGTGTTCTAGAAAAATGTTGGGTCAAATTAATATGGCCCAGTTAAAATGATAAACTGAACGGGGTTGGCTTAAAAGTGATTGATCGGATCGGATATTAGATTCTTATAAAAAAAATCTAAGAACCTCAATTCAACCAATCAACAAAATATATGTAATCAAAGTCAAAACCCAGAGAAAAGAGACAATGAATTGAGAAGAAGAAGAAGAATACCTGTAAATTCCTCTCAATCGTGACCTCAAACTCCCACAATCAAAAATCCCCAAACCCTAAATGACAAGAGCAAAGTGAGATAACGAGAGAATGACACTTCCTTATGTTTTATCATTTTGTGTTGTAGAGAATTTTGGGCCCAAATTAGATTTAAAAAGAATTTTGGCCCAGTTAAAATTAAAAACTGAACCGGATATTTGATTAAAGTGGGTTTAAGAAAATTTAATTACAATTTGACTTCAAAATCACGTTTTGAGCTTTAAAAACCCAGTATGTAGTTCGCAACATTATCTTTCATACTTCGTGTATGTCAGTACGTTTCGTATATAAGTTGGTGTAGTTTAAAACACATTTTTATATTTCGGGTAGTTTTTTACATATTACCCCATACTTTGGGTAGGTTACATCCCAAATTACTAACTAAACTAATGGGACAAAAATACTGTTCAAGTGGATGCAAAGGAGCGAAACAAAGGATCAGTCCTCCTCCTCCGGTCAGATTTGCATATTTTATTTTAAAATAAAACAAAAAGGTTCCTCCTCAAGGAAAGGAAAAAATCATTGCCATGGGACAAGTCTTTGATAAGCTCCGAGGTTAACTATCTATCTCCCTTTCCTGTATCAATAATAATCTCGATGATTGGTTTATGTGTTGGGCATATAAATAAAATGATGGAATCGCAATGGTAATAACAGGTAAGCAGTGGAGGCAGAAGCAGGTACAGGCGATATGCGATCGTGTTTTCGATCGGTTCAAGCTTGAAACCGGAAGAGCCAATCTTACGTTTGAAGAGCTATACATCGCAGTGCTTCTCGTCTATAAGTAAGAAAATGTTCGGCTCTAGGACTAGTTTACAGATACGGAAAATTCAATTTGATTTTTTTGTTTTTTGATTTGCAGTGACATAAACAAACGATTGCCTGGTCCCCATTTCGATCCGCCTTCTAAGGATCTAGTCAAAAGCATTATGACGGTCGGTACTTTCTCCTCACTAACTTTTCTGTGGTTTGCGTTTGGTATTATTAACTGAGAGATTTTGTGGGTAAATTTGAGAATAGGACTGCGACATCAACCTGGATGGAGAAATTGATAGAGAGGAGTTTGTCAAGTTTATTGAGCAGCTTTCGGCGGACACATTCGCGGTGGTGAGTCAGGGTTTGATCATAGCTTTGGTCGTGGCTCCGACTGTGGCTATTGCGACCAAAAAGGCCACGGAAGGTGTCCCAGGAGTTGGGAAAATGGTGCAGAAGCTGCCTACTTCAGTCTACGCTTCTCTGGTCACTCTTGCAGTTGTGTGGGCGAATTCTGATACTACAAGTTAAGGTTTCTCAGATTGCCACCAAACTACTACTACTAAGTGTGTTTGTTATGTCTACTACTACTACTAAAACAACTTCTTTTAGCAAGAGAGAGTACTCAAACAACGCAATGATTGGTTGAAATATATATATATATATATATATATATATAAGTTTTTTTTTTATTTCATATATAGCTTTGTGATTTTACTCTTCACCCATTTTAGACACAAATAAATCAAACCGAAGCCGATTGTGAACATAATTCATTTTTTTCTTTATTTGGTAATAAATTATCTCGCGGGGAATAACACAAGCAACTCAAAAGCGGTAGCCGGGATTGCCCACAAGTCGCTCGACATAATTCCCCACTGAAACAAAATAGATCTTTTTCCAACAATCTGGGGGGGTTGCAGAAGGAGGAAGCTTGCTCGACACGTGGATCTCAGCTTCAACATCTTTATGTTATTTCTATCCGAAGCAAAAGAAAACTTTGTATCTCAGGCAAACCCAAGAAAGCGCAAAGAAGCTTGAGAATCGTTACTCGCCAACATGGAGTTTCCTCTCTTTGGCGATGGTGAAGAAGACGAACAACTCCACAAACTTGCCCAAGGTTACTTCACTCAAGGAGATCACGTCAAGGCTTTAGAGGTAATCGAAGATTCGATTTTGACTCGTGGGAAACAAAATCTTGCACATTTCCTACAAGGTTCCATCTTCTTTAAGCTAGCGAACAGTGTTGAGAGGTAAACTTGATTTTGGATCAAGTTTAAATATTGGGCTAACAATTCAATAATCTTATGTTAGGCCAAACCCAATACTTATCCATGTTCTAGAAATTTGTCTAGAAAATATCTAAATCACCACCTCCTTAAAATGTTCTAGAAAATAGTAGAAAATAAAAATCTAGATATTTCTATGAAATTATCTAGATTTTTGTAATAAAATAATGATAGAATTCTCTAGATTTAGAACTAAAATATTCTAGATATTTTGTACTTTGGAGGCTATAAATACCTCCTTCCCCTTTCATTTGTAATCAAGTTGTTCTAAGTTGTTCCAAGAAAAGCTCTAAGTAATAAAAACTTCTACTTCTTAAAATTTCTATTCTCTCCCAAAATTTCTCAAACACTTTCTCCACCACCTTAAAGTTTTTATTTCCAACAAAGTGGTATCAGAGCTTCAAGATCCTAGAGATGGCAAGTAACGGCATTCCGTTCCAAGTCCCGATGCTCACAAAGAGCAACTACGACAATTGGAGTCTAAGGATGACGGCGATTCTAGGAGCACATGACGTGTGGGAGATAGTTGTGAAAGGCTACGTCGAACCGGAGAATGAAGGTAGTGTATCTCAAACTCAAAAGGATAGTTTGAGAGACTCAAGGAAGAGAGACAAGAAAGCTCTTTGTCTAATCTATCAAGGATTAGATGAAGACACGTTTGAGAAGGTCGCGGGAGCAAAGTCGGCCAAAGAAGCGTGGGAGAAGCTTCAAACCTCTTACAAGGGAGTGGAGCAAGTTAAGAAGGTACGTCTTCAAACTCTAAGAGGAGAATTTGAAGCGTTGCAAATGAAGGAAGGTGAACTCGTGTCCGATTACTTCTCAAGAGTCTTAATGGTTACTAATAACCTTAAGAGAAATGGAGAGAAGTTAGATGAAGTAAGAATCATGGAGAAAGTTCTTAGATCGTTGGATCCAAAATTTGAGCATATTGTCACCGTTATAGAGGAGACAAAAGATTTAGAGGATATGACAATGGAGCAACTTCTTGGATCCCTACAAGCATATGAAGAAAAGAAGAAGAAAAAGGAAGATATCGCCGAACAAGTGCTCAAGATGCGGATTGATCAAACTAAAGAAGAAACCGGTCAAAGTTATCAAAGGCGTGGTGGTGGTCAAATCAGAGGACGTGGTCGTGGATACGGAAATGGAAGAGGTTGGAGGCCATATGAAGACAAAACCAACCAAAGAGGAGAAAACTCATCAAGAGGTCGCGGGAGAGGAAGCTTAAAATCAAGCTACGATAAGTCAAGCATTAAATGCTACAATTGTGGAAAGTATGGTCATTATGCTTTCGAATGTAAAGCTTCTAACAACAAAAGAGTCGAGGAGAAGGCAAACTATGTTGAAGAAATAAATCAAGAAGGAGATATGTTGTTGATGGCTTACAAGAATGATGAACGAGAAGAAAATCACAAGTGGTACCTTGATAGCGGTGCAAGCAATCACATGTGCGGCCGAAGAAGCATGTTCGTGGAGCTTGATGAATCGGTGAAAGGAAATGTGGCTTTAGGAGATGAATCGAAGATGGAGGTGAAAGGTAAAGGAAATATTCTCATCCGATTGAAGAATGGAGATCACCAATTTATATCAAACGTTTATTATATCCCAAGCATGAAGACCAACATCTTGAGCCTTGGACAACTCTTAGAGAAAGGTTATGATATTCGACTAAAAGATAATCATCTTTCTATAAGAGACCAAGGAAGCAATCTCATTACCAAAGTGCCGATGTCAAAAAACCGAATGTTTGTCCTTAACATTCAAAGTGACATCGCGCAATGTCTCAAGATGTGCTACAAAGAGGAGTCATGGCTTTGGCATCTTCGATTCGGGCATCTCAACTTTGGAGGATTGGAGCTACTTTCGAAGAAACAAATGGTGAGAGGTTTGCCTTGCATCAAACATCCAAATCAAGTGTGTGAAGGATGTTTACTTGGAAAACAATTCAAAATGGGTTTTCCAAAGGAGTCAAGCACAAGAGCTCGGAAGCCGCTGGAACTCATACACACAGATGTGTGTGGTCCGATCAAACCAAGATCACTCGGTAAAAGTAACTACTTCCTTCTCTTCATTGATGACTTTTCAAGAAAAACATGGGTCTATTTTTTAAAGGAAAAATCAGAAGTGTTTGAAAATTTTAAAAAGTTTAAAGCCCATATCGAGAAGGAAAGTGGCCTTGTGATCAAAGCCATGAGATCTGACCGTGGAGGAGAGTTCATATCCAAAGAATTTCAAAAGTATTGTGAAGATAATGGCATTCGAAGACAATTGACGGTGCAAAGATCCCCTCAACAAAATGGAGTAGCGGAAAGGAAGAATAGGACAATTCTTGAAATGGCGAGAAGCATGCTCAAAAGTAAGAAACTACCAAAGGAGTTTTGGGCAGAAGCAGTTGCATGCGCGGTTTATATTTCAAATCGTTCTCCAACAAGAAGTGTTTGGGGGAAAACACCACAAGAAGCTTGGAGTGGAAGGAAGCCCGGTGTCTCTCATCTAAGAGTCTTTGGAAGTATTGCTCATGTTCATGTGCCGGACGAGAAGATGAGCAAACTAGATGACAAAAGCGAGAAGTATATCTTCATTGGATATGATGCTAACTCCAAAGGCTACAAGCTCTACAATCCTTATACAAAGAAGAAAATCACCAGTCGAAATGTGATCTTTGATGAAGAAAGAGATTGAGATTGGAGATCAAATGATGAAGAGTATAATTTCTTTCCATGTGTTGAAGAAGATGAAGTGGAGCAACCAAGAGAGGAGCCCGTAACACCACCAACTTCACCTACACCAAATTCTCAAGGAGATGAAAGTTCGAGTGAAAAGACTCCACGTTTTAGAAGTCTTGAAGAGATCTATGAGGTAACTGAAAATCAAGACAATCTTACCTTGTTCTGTCTATTTGCGGATTGTGAGCCCATGAACTTCCAAGAAGCTATGGAAGAGAAGACATGGAGAAATGCAATGGATGAAGAGATCAAGGCAATACAAAAGAATGATACTTGGGAATTAACATCACTTCCAAATGGGCACAAGGCGATTGGTGTGAAATGGGTGTATAAAGCAAAGAAGAACCCTAAAGGAGAAGTTGAAAGGTACAAGGCAAGATTGGTGGCAAAGGGCTATAGTCAAAGAGCCGGAATCGACTATGATGAGGTATTCGCTCCTGTTGCTCGTTTAGAAACTGTTCGACTAATCATTTCATTGGCGGCTCAAAACAATTGGAAAATACATCAAATGGATGTCAAATCAGCCTTCTTAAATGGAGATCTTGAAGAAGAAGTTTACATTGAACAACCTCAAGGCTATATAGTCAAGGGAAAAGAAGACAAAGTCTTGAGATTGAAAAAGGCGCTTTATGGCTTGAAACAAGCCCCAAGAGCTTGGAATACTCGAATTGATAAGTATTTCAAGGAGAAATGCTTCATCAAGTGTCCATATGAGCATGCACTCTATATCAAAATTCAAAATGGAGATATATTGATTGCATGCTTATATGTAGATGACTTGATATTCACCGGTAGCAATCCAAGCATGTTCGAGGAGTTCAAGATGGAGATGACAAAGGAGTTCGAGATGACGGACATTGGATTAATGTCTTATTACCTTGGGATTGAAGTTAAACAAGAAGACAATGGAATCTTCATTACTCAAGAAGGCTATGCTAAAGAGGTACTAAAGAAGTTCAAGATGGATGATTCAAACCCAGTTAGCACACCAATGGAATGTGGAGCCAAGTTGTCTAAGCACGAAGAAGGAGAAAGTGTGGATCCAACACTCTTTAAGAGTTTAGTTGGAAGTTTACGCTACTTGACATGCACAAGACCTGACATCTTATATGCGGTTGGAGTTGTTAGTCGTTACATGGAGCAACCAACAACAACTCATTTCAAGGCAGCTAAGAGGATTCTTCGCTATATCAAAGGTACCATAAACTTTGGCTTATATTACTCTGTTTCTAACGATTACAAGCTTGTTGGATATAGCGATAGCGACTGGGGTGGCGATGTAGATGATCGAAAAAGCACAAGTGGTTTTGTGTTCTATATTGGAGATACGGCTTTCACATGGATGTCGAAGAAGCAGCCGATTGTAACTCTTTCTACATGCGAAGCGGAGTACGTAGCAGCCACTTCTTGTGTTGGTCATGCTATTTGGTTACGGAACCTATTAAAGGAACTGAGTTTGACACAAGAGGAGCCAACAAAGATCTTTGTGGACAACAAGTCAGCTATTGCTTTGGCAAAGAACCCAGTCTTCCATGATCGAAGTAAGCACATTGACACACGCTATCATTACATCAGAGAGTGTATTATCAAGAAGGAAGTGCAGTTGGAGTATGTGAAGACGAATGATCAAGTAGCTGATATTTTCACTAAAGCACTTAAGCGCGAAGACTTTATCAAGATGAGGAGTTTGCTTGGAGTAGCAAAATCAAGTTTAAGAGGGGGTGTTGAGAGGTAAACTTGATTTTGGATCAAGTTTAAATATTGGGCTAACAATTCAATAATCTTATGTTAGGCCAAACCCAATACTTATCCATGTTCTAGAAATTTGTCTAGAAAATATCTAAATCACCACCTCCTTAAAATGTTCTAGAAAATAGTAGAAAATAAAAATCTAGATATTTCTATGAAATTATCTAGATTTTTGTAATAAAATAATGATAGAATTCTCTAGATTTAGAACTAAAATATTCTAGATATTTTGTACTTTGGAGGCTATAAATACCTCCTTCCCCTTTCATTTGTAATCAAGTTGTTCTAAGTTGTTACAAGAAAAGCTCTAAGTAATAAAAACTTCTACTTCTTAAAATTTCTATTCTCTCCCAAAATTTCTCAAACACTTTCTCCACCACCTTAAAGTTTTTATTTCCAACAAACAGAACAGAGAACAGTGACATCAAGTTCGCCTTCTTGTTGGGTTCTGTAGAATGCTTTACGCAACATTATGGAGTACACGAGTTCTCTGCAAGACTTGGCCCAACAGCTTGGCTCAGCAGTCTATTACAGGAAAGCCATCAACTATGCCAAAGAGAGTTTATCTTTTTTGGCTACGTATGACCGATTGTCCTTGCTCGAGCAAAATACTAAAACTACACTCGAGAACGTACTCCAAGTGGCAGAGTCAAAGATCCTCGTAGGTCTTACTGGGAAAAACTCTGACCCAAATCTTAGGGAGTCAAAGGGAGTTAGAGATACCATAAGGAGTGACTCGCAGAACGTTGCAGGTAAAAGATTGAGGTCGTACCGAGCGGGTATGAATGTTGAGAGTAAAAGGAACTTTATGAAAGTATGCACTGTGGAGCTTAGAGGTTATGTCGACAGATTATATGGTAGAGAGAAGCAAGAAGCTTTGGAGCAAGTTCTCACTTGTGCAAAGACCAACAGAAAATGGAAATTCTGGATGTGTCGAACTTGTTCACACAAGTTCTTTAATCCTAAAAAGTTTAAGTCTCATCTTGAACAAGAACATGCCGCAAAATTTAAACCTTCTACGACAAAGCATATGCCCCAGAGGGTAAATGAAGCGTGGGCTAGTATGATATCAGTTGCAGGTTGGGAACCAGTGGATGCAGTAGCTGCCGCTGAAATGATCAAGACTCGGCTCGAATTTGTGAAAGAGTTTATCTATGAGAATGGATGGTGCAAAGACTGGCCTTTAGCTGCGGATGAAGAGCGCAGTAAGTTACTCAAGGAAATCCAGTTGCTCCTTGTGTCGTTTTGGGACCGTAAGACTCTCTCTTGCTGTAGCATTCGAGACTGGATGATGCATTTTCCAGTTAAGCATCTTGCAAAATTTGAAGTTTCCGAGCATACTCTTACTACCGAGTGTCACCTATTGGAAACACCTCAGAGTATCTGCTTCTTGGAATGCCATGAACTCAATCAAATTCTAGACCTTCTCAAACAGATCAGGTGCGAAAGGGATGATGGTACAGATCTGATTTGCAGAGCAGTGGACAGTTTATGGGGTCTTACTCGGGTTAAAGAAAAGATCGAATTAGACCATCAGTTTACATTTATGCTTCTGGATAAAAGACTGATGAAAGGCAAGATTGCGTCATTCGATGATGAAGGGACAATAGATTTTTGTGATCATAATGTATACTACGCTAAGACACATCCTCAGGGCGACGATCTCATAACCTGATTACTTGACTACCCTTTGATAGATGAGAGCTTTGAATTTCCCAGATCTATCAGGGCACACAATCTTGATATATGGGTGGCTATTCTGAGATCCATTCACTTCACGTGTAGGACTTTGGGAATCAAATATTCAAAGAAGTTGCAAATCCTATGTTATAATGCAGGTCTTCTTGAGGCTAAGAATATATGTATATGCGAAGATGAAAGGAGAAGGAGTATTCTGGAACATCAATGGAACAAATATGCAGCTCTCCTTGGCGATAGATGTGAAGAGCACTTAAAAACAGATGCCGGAGACTCTCTCAATACAAAACTATTCTTGTGTGCAGTAAGAGATGTTCTCAAAGGAGCATCGCATCCGACATTTGATTACCCTGATCTAGATGTTTGCCTGAATTTTATACATGAAAAAAAGACCTCAGTGATGATATAGTATTGAAGTCCATAGACGTTCTGAGATCAGTGGTCATCGACAAGGTGCCATTCCTGATATGAGTTTCAATTAACAAGAGAATAACAGACGTAAATTGTTATTATAAAGTATCTTTTGACTTGCAGGTTCCGGTAGTCGATTCAAAGATTTTGCTGGTTGAAAATTCAAGGATTAATTTGCTAAACGACCTCGCCGGGCTTTCTGCTTTTGATTACCGCTCTTATATCCTGCACTTGCTGAAACGTTTCTTGCGGGTTGGTTTGAAACATTGGTTTTATACAGAAAGCTTTCATCTTCCCTCATATTTTCTCTTGGATAGTTCCTTACCTAATTTTTTTCTTTTCTTCTAGGAGAAGTTAGATGGACTTGTAGATATGGATGCCAAAGCCAAAGTAGCTGCTGCAGAAGCAGATCTTTTACCTGAGGAGGGGAAGATATCGCTGTTAAAGAAGAAGAAAAATAAATGCAACAAGGTCTCATACAAATAGCTTTCATCTTCTCTTTGACATGTAACTTATGTTATAATTTACTTCTTTTCTTCTAGGGAGGATTAGATGGACTTCAAGAGTTAGCTAGGGTAACTGCTGCAGAAGCAGATCTTCTATCTGAGAAAAAACAACAGAAGGAAAAGACGGCAAGGTTGAAGAAGAATAAACATGGAAACATCAAGGTTGTTGAAGATCTACATTTTCTATTTGCTTCTCTGACATTTCAGTTACTTGGTTGTAAGAATGAATGGTCTTCATGGCGTAACAGAAAACTTCAACGAGCATGTCTAGTCATCCTGATCAGAATGTTGAACAGTAAGTACCTCTTCTCTAAATGAGAAATTTGGTTTATCAAGAGTCTTTTTGCAAGTTAATATATTGTTTCCTCTAAGAAAAACGTGTTCTGACATATGTCTAGTGAATCTTCTGTCAACCTTGAACCGGGAGTTACTTCTCCATCACTAAAAACGGTGGAAGAAGATTCTAAAGAACCAGAAGATACTCTTTCGAGTGAAAGGAGTCGATTGGAAATTTCATCCAGCACTGACAACCAAGAGGAAGAAGATCCTAAAGGTGACCCTAGTTGTAATATAGTTTCTCAGATGACAAACTATACTGTTTTGAGATGTATAGTTCTTATTTCTATAACTTGCTATCTTCAAGATGTGCAAAACATGCCTGGAGAAAATTCACTGTCGAAACATTTGGGGGAAGCACATGTAGTAGCCGCAACCAGATGCAATTCAGTTCTTGAAATGATGCTGAAGGTAAAGCAGGCAATTACAAAAAAAAAAAGATTTAAAACCAAATCTCTCTTCTATTGATTCACCTCATTCTTTATTTTCATGTGTTATCTATTAACTTCCTTGTTTTCTTTGACAAATTGTGCTACTGCAGGCCCTTTGTAACATTAAGGTTCTTAAAGAGTATTTGGTGCACAACCAGCATCAATTTCCTGACAACCTTGAAGAACAAGTTCCTTGTGCATTACAAAATTTCTTCACTGCTTTCGTCTCGAAGCAGATAAAAGATGAGGGACTCTACTGTGACCTCCTGAACAAATTACTTGCTTCCGTAGAAGAAGTTCATTCAATGGTTCGTGTGGAAGATAAATTTCTAACCATGACATACTATATTTTCAAAAAAGCTTGGTTGTTGTCTTTATTGTCATTTTGGCTTTTTACTTTTTTCAGTCAAGTGATGTTGCTGAGCTATTCGTAGCCATCCTCGAGTTTTGGCCTTGCTGGAAAAGTCCACATATAGAAAGCATTGTAACTCGTCTTTTTACACTGGACGAATATGAAAGAATGAGTTGTAGCGAATGCAGAAAGAAACCAAATTATTCAGAGCAAAGTTCTTATGGCGTTGTTGTGGCTGCAGATTCAATCAGAGACCTGAAGATATGTTTCATCTATTTCTCTCTTTCTCTTTCTTGCAGAAACTGGTACTACCCCTTAAGAAGGTGGTTTGTGTTTATATATATGCAGTGTTCTTTTGGGAATATAAAGTTTGAGGATGTCCTTAAGGAGATCCGCATTGAAGATAAAATGTTATGTGACTTTAAAACAGGAGGCTGTGGAAAGGCAAACTTTGTTTATAAGTACATGCCCGCCTATCTTCACAATCAGTAAGTTTTGACCATGACTGTGATCTTATCTACTCGTATCATTAATTATGCGCTATGATAAGACAATGTTGGTGTTTTGCGGGTTTGCAACATTAGTGTTGCAATGGGAGAAGGATGAAACTGAAAAAGAAATATCTGAAACAACAAAGGCTTTGGAGTGGGAGATAGATATCAGCAGGTTGTACGAAGGCGTAGAACTAAACACAAAGCACCGGCTTGTGTCAATGGTAAAATCTGAAACAGTAACACAAAATGTTTGTCCTACTGTTCCTCTGTATTTCTATGTTACAGTTTCAGAATATGGAATGCAGGTTGGTTGTGGTGAAGCCGAAGAATACATTTGCCTATCTTACAAAAAGACCCAATGGTTCATTTTCAGACATGAAGCTTTAGCGAAAGAGGTAAGACGAAAGCTTTTGTCTTTCTTGAGTTGAGTTGTTAACTTTGACATGATCGATATGTGTGGTGATGCAATAGGTTGTTGGTAATTGGAAGAGTGTGGTTAAATTATGTGGAGAAAGGAAGGTTCGGCCAAGGATTCTGTTTTATGAAGTTGTTCAATGGCCTCACAAGTAACAAAGTTATCACTATAGAAACATGTATAAACATTAAACAGTGACATATTCCAGTTCAAAAGCAACTTATATTCTTTTGAGATTACAAACCAGCCAAGTTAAATATAACTGATTGTGATTATCATTTCAAACTTGAAGATCCCTAGTTTCTTCAACTCCAACAGCTGCAGACAAATCCCGAACTGAACATGAGAAGCTATGAAGATTCATAAGATATGGATCGTTAAATTCTTCTGAAAATAGTTAGATGAAATAACAAAAATGCAAAAGAATAAACTAATTTTTCATTTGGAATAAAAAAAACACAATCTTTGAAAATAACCATATTGAAAGGAAGCAAGTATAAAATAAATATATCGAAAAGACGCAACCTTCGGAAATAACCTTAAAACGGTTATTGAATTCGCAATTCTTGACGAAATGGTTATATCGAAAAGATGCAACTCTTGAAAATAACTACTAAATGGTTTTTTTTTACAAAAAATCACAACCCTCATAATAACCATAAAACAATTATCGGAACTCATAACTTTTGAAAAAACGGTTATATCAAAAATACACAATTTTTGAAAATAACTACTAAATGTTTTTTTTACGAAAAATTATAATCCTAATATATTTATTCTTTTAAGATTGTTATTATCTATAGATAAATTTGAGATGCTCAAATTGAAGCATTGTAGAACATTTTTAGAGGACCGCATGTAGATATTTGGTCTTAAAACCGGCTTTTGATTTATAACTATTTCATACACGTCATCGAAAGTTTATATATTCCACATCTTTAACAGTTGTGGCGCTAGTTGTCAGTTGGACTTTTTGTTGGTAGAGAGTGTAATCTTAGACACGTCAAAATGTGCTGGTTGATATAAAACTATCGTAATAATAATAATTACAGTATGTACAAAATATAATGGAATAAATTAGGGAAGGACAAAGTGGAGAATAGATAATTTTGATTTCAATTGTATTAGTCTGATTTACAAACGAACGAAAGGTTCGTACGGATTAAAATATTGACAAGTTTTATTATCATGGTATGAGTCCTTTTGGTAACATAAGGTAGTATAGATTTTTGGATGGTACAAAATAGCGCGTCACAAAATAATAATAAAGTTGAAAACAACACATATAATGATAAAAGATAACGCTGCAATAAAAAATAGTAATATTATGTGTTATGATAAAAAATAGTTTCAGTTTGTACCACGATCTGCTAATTTTGTAGCAGACAAGTTAGCCAAGGATGCACTTTTGGCTCTTGAGCAAGTCGTAGGTGACGTTTAAATGCAATGAATTACTTTTGTGACAAAAAAAAAATTATGTGTTATGATAATACTTAACTGTTAGCATTTAGAGTCGTCATCTTCTTCTTTTTTTTTTTGCTAAAACTCGTTATTACGTTTTCATGGGTTATTTTGATTGCTTATCATGGGGTTTATTAAGAAAAATTAACTTATTTTGTGGCTGAAAGCAAAATATAAAAAGTGGTCTATAAAAATTCTCCTCCAATAGTTAGGATAAAATTTATAGGTTTTGTTGATGAAACATTCTAATGTTATGGAAAATGTTTTCGAGACAAGATCTGCAATATTGTTTAGATGATCATACATATTTCACTTTAATATCTTTATTATTTGTCAAGTATGAAATTTTCTTTTTTTGATAGCCTATGTGTGGATCATACTAGTATTTTTTTTCTTACTGACGTATGCATCGTTATCGCCCAATAATCTAGTTACACTACAAAAAAAAAATCATTCCAAAAAGCAAAATCTGTTAGAAATGATCAAATGATCAAAAATCAATGGATAAGTAGAACTATCGATGAATTTATGATCGAAAACAATTTTTTGACATCAAACGAAATACAACCGAATTTTTTCGAAGATCTGACGACAACTCCAACAAAATAATATTGTTACTACAATATGTCAAAATTATAATTACTATGAATTTCTGACAAAACAAATATTTGCCGATAGACATTGGTAAAAAAAAAAATTGGAAAAAAATCTGATAGAAAATATATTCGAATAAATGTCAAAATTCTGACAAGAAGCAATCTCTTTGATATATTATATGTCGGAAAGGTTTCTATCGTTGGCGTCATAGGTATCATGTTTGTTTCTTTCCAATGGCTCCCTTTTGGCAAAAATATCCATCCTCAAAGCTGGCGTGATGCCTCGTAAAGGATTGGTGAAAGTCATGGTGTTGGTGGTGCTTTTTGCGTAGTGGTGGCATAAAGATAGGAGACGGATTTCAATAGGACTGATGATGACCATCAAGTTCTCTTGTCGTGAGATAAGGTTGGTGGTGTCTTTGGTAATCCACAAGTGCTCGTAGTTGACTACCATTGCAAGATTCCTATGGGATGTGAGCTTGATGGTAGAATAAGTTGTTATAACCTCTCATCAGAGTTGTACAGATAACACAAAACAAAAAAGAAGAAAAACAAAATTAAAAAGCATTAAAAAGTCTTACACTAGATTCTAGTTTTAGATTTCTAGGCAATCCCATGCAACGTCTCTAAAAATTTGATGTTGGTTGAAAATTATTAATAATTGGCTCAAAACATCGTATGGACCAAAGTTTACTTCACTAGTACACCTTTTCTTCCTCTTCTGGTAGGTATTAACAACACGATAAGCCTCCAACATTTTCTTATTCTAATCCAACATTTTTTTGTCATACGTTCGAGTGCTTCTAATCATTTATTTAGAATTAGAAATAGCATAACTTGACTTGTATGTATGTTGATTACCATAACCATATTTTTTGTTGATCCATGATAGTCCATGTTGGGGTCATATTCCACCTTTTTCAGATTAACAAGAAACTAGCGAATTATAAAAATGGGCCTGAAAACCTGATCCACGACAACATCAGTTTGGCTTCGGAATTTTTGCCCACAAAGACATCGGTTCGGTTTTTTTGTTATGTAACAACATTAGCTTGGGTTAGGGTCCTTGACTTGTGAAGATTGGCTCGGGTTTGGGTAACCCGACCCAAAATGGGAGTTAAGCCAAACCAAACCAAAGCATGAACCAGCCAAAACCAAGCAACCGAATTGAACCGGTGAAAACCAAGCCAAAACTGAGCACCCGAGCCAAATTGTAGAAACCAAGCACTCGAGAAAAACTAGCAAAACCAAACCAAATTGTTGAAACCAAGCTAAACCATAGAGCTCGGTTCAACAATACATCGATCTAAAAGGGCTCGGTTCGACGAAACCCCGAGCCTTAGAGCTCGGCTCGGTAACACACAAAGTAAACAGTGGCTTGGTTCGGAGGAATCACGAGTTGTTGAACTTGGTTTGTAACTAACATGAACCATGGGTTTTGATACATCTAGGCAACGATCCGCATCCTTTGATGGGCTGAATCAACAAGTCACATGGACCAAGACGACGAGCCAAAGTAAGAAGCCCATGATAATGCAAACTGAAAACGGACCATTAACAAGCCCAAACGTCTAGGCTTGAGCAGAAAAGATCCATGACGTTTGACTACCGACTTAGAAGATTTTGAAGAAGAAGGAAATACGCGAAGAGTTAAGAAAGTCTCCTAACCGTTTTAAGAATATGTCTAGCCGACTTAAATTTTTTTAAATACTTATGTACATCTCAGAAAAAAAGATCCACAATTTTATAGGGAGAAAAAAAACACATGTTACTTTGCTAACTTTACGAAAGGGCAATAATATTGAATTAAAGACATAGAACTGAAGAATCAGAAGCTCAAAGGAACAAAAGAGCCGTTGGAACTCAAAGAAAGGAGAGCCACATATTTAAATAACAATATGACCGTTATGTTCTGTCACCAGCCTCATTTGGTATTGTGATTTCGTCCTTTATCACTGTTTTTCCTATATATAGAATGTAATAGAATAGAAATCAGATAAGAAGAAAGTTTCTCTCTTCCTAAACTCTTTTTTCTCCATTTTGCACATTCAAACTCTTATTCTTCATTTTGTTTATCTTCAATCTGAATCCCTACAATCTCTCTCTTAATTCCGCACATTCTTATACCGCACATTCTTACATGGTATCAGAGCATTAAGCTCCAAATCTTCTTATTCTCAGTTCGTGTTCAATCTCTTTCCACTTTTATTTCGTTTTTCACCCATTCTTCATACTGGTTCTTCAAACTTTTCTGGAAAAGTCTCTTTATCCAGTGGTCAGTAGTGCTATCCAGTGGTCAATAAGGTTCTGCCCATGGAAAATTCAAGACCAATTGTTGTACCTGTTACTCTTAAGGGAGTAAACTATTTGCTGTGGTCTAGAACGATCAAAACAGTTCTGCGTAGCCGTGGGCTTTGGAATCATGTCGTGAAGAGCGAAGCATCAAAGGTGACGGTTGAAAAAGATGGTAAGAAGACAGTGGTTGCTGGTGACAGTGACAAGTGGTTCCAAGAGGACCAAATGGTGCTATCTATCATCCAAAACTCTCTTGAAGCATCTCTCCTTGAAACATACTTGATATACCCTATATTTTACCACTTTTACTATATATTTTACTATGGTTTTTATATATATTAATAAAGCTTTTGAACCAAAAAAGATAGTTTTCTCGTATATGTAGATTTTAAGGTCTTAACAGGTTTTATCATCAAAGGATGTAAAATGGAGCAAAATGAGTGTCATCTATAATGCAGCTACTCATCCAAGTCAAAGGAACCAAGCCAAGTCATTTTATCTTGAAGATAAAACACATTCTCATACTGGACAGAACATATATGCCAGAAGTTCGCTGATAAACGGAAGATCAAATCAATTGGGAATTTAATGAAACTTGGCATGGAGATATCCATTTGAGTTAGCTTTCCAATGGAGTTAGAATTTTATAAATTTGGAGCTGTACTTTGGAAGATACACCCGAAACACTAAGGACATGTCAATCTGCCTTCGAAATGAAGTGAGTGCAGAATGAAGCCAAGCACCGGGCCGCCCATGGGCCGATGATCCAGACTTTTTCCGACCTTCTAGAAGCACCTTAGAAGCTTCCAATACCGGTCACTAAGCCCAACCGACATTGTGTCCGATATTGCCTCCTGTTTTGACTGAAAAAGACGTTTTTGCCCGAAGGAACCCTAGCCGACTTAAGCCTCTTTAAACCCCTATATATACTTGCTTTTAGCCTCTTTAGGAACTCAAGCAGCCGGCCTTAATAGCCTAAATCAATACCTAAACATGTATTTTGTTTTTCTTTTGTTCTTAATGCATATTTGATTCTAAAAGCCTTTAAGGATAGATTGACTTTGCCCTATTGCGAATAGATGAGATCTAACTCCTTACGCTTAGATAGATCAACGATTTATACTATATCTATGTGCTTTACTCTTGCTTCTACGTATTGCAAAACATGTTAGAGTACTAGCTTTGATTTGATTTCTTGCACTTTCTTAATTTTATGTCTTTACATGTTTAGAGTTTTATTCTAGAATTGATTCTTCATCTTTATTTATACTCAAAGCACGAATTGGCTTAGCTATCCAAGGAGTGATCTTAGGTTGATATACTCTCCAAAAGCTTGGTATATCTCCTGACCTATTATTCGATGAGCTAGACATCTTAACAATTCGATAGGTTAGTTAAGGAGTCTAGTGAACAATCAATCTTGAGCATAAAGCATGTTTTCACCTTGTAATAATATGCGGTAGTTGAGTCTATTAGGGTGCAAAATGTAGATGGTTAGTTACTTCATGATAGTGGGATAACCTTACCTTAGTGATATGAGTTCTAGAACAACTAGTATTAAAATCCTAATTCGATTGCTTGTATTTTGCATATGTTTTGTGAATTGCTTGAATTTTAATTTTAATTGATATCTATCCCTTTACTTTTATTGCTTTGTTATTTGCTTCCATAAAACCCCAAAAACCAAATAATATGTTCCCTTAGCTTAATCCAAATCATATAGATTTGTAGTGCATTCATCACTTAGTCCTCAGTGGATCGACCCCTAAGTACTACAATTGTCTTAACTGTGCACTTGCAGTTTCCTAGGGTTATAAATTTAAAACCTAATTGCATATAAACCCTACATCGAAATTATATGCACATCAATACTCCTACTGTGAGTCAGCCAAGGAGTTATGGGAGACTCTCCACAAGGTATTTGGGAATATCTCTAACTTGAGCCGAGTATTTGAAGTCAAAAAGGCTATCAATGATCTCAGCCAAGAAGACATGGAGTTTACTCAACATTTTGGGAAATTTAGGTCTCTTTGGGCTGAACTTGAAATGCTAAGACCAGGTTCAGTTGATCCAGTTGTGATTAATGAAAAGCGTGAGCAAGATAAGGTCTTTGGTCCTCTCATGACTTTAAACCCAAGTTACACAGACCTCATCAAGCATATGCTTAGGACAAACAAACTTCCAAGCCTTGAAGAAGTGTGTGCTCAGATTCAGAAGGAACAAGGCTCACACGGTCTCTTTGGTGAAAAAGAGCTTATCACCGCAAATAAAGGTGTTTACAAATATGATGACCGCAAGGTGTGGGTGTGTGACCATTGCAAGAAGAAAGGCCACACCAAAGACAAGTGTTGGATTCTACATCCTCACCTTAAGCCAAACAAAGTCAAGGAGCATAAGGCCAATGTAGCCTATGAACTAATTGATGGACAGAAGCAAGCCGGTTCTTCAACACAAGAAGATGGCATGGCCATGACCGCATCTAGTGAGTTTGTAAGGAAAACCGACTTGGAGGCTCTCATTAAAGCCATTGGCTCCTTGAAGGAATCTGGTACCACATTCTATACTCAAAATCTAGTAATTCTCTTGTTGTAGATTCGATGGCTTCTCACCATATGATTAGTAACCCAAATCTTCTTAAAAACATAGAATCTGCTTTAGGGAATGTGGTAATTGCAAATGGTGCGAAAATTCCAATTAAAGGTCTTGGTAATCTTAGGTTGTTTGATAAGGATTCTAAAGCCTTTTATATGCCAACTTTCACATCAAACATATTATCTATTAAAAGGGCTACTTCTGATTTGAAGTGTTATTCTATCTTTAGTCCTAATGGTGTGCACATTCAGGATATTGGTACTAGTAAGGTACTTAGAAAAGGAGTAATCAAAGATGATTTGTATGTGCTTGAAGACAGCGAGCCAAACTCCTTGTTATCTTGTTCTTTTAGTTTAATTCTTACAGATGCAAATAGTGCTATATGGCATGCTAGATTAGGTCATCCTCATTCTCGTGCATTAGGACTGATATTACCTAGTATGTCTTTTAAAAATGATGAATGTGAAGCTTGTATACTTGGTAAACATTGTAAATCAGTGTTTCCCAAGTCCTCAACTATAAATGAAAATTGCTTTGATTTAATACATTCTGATGTGTGGACCTCACCTTGTGAATTTAGAGAACATCATAAGTACTTTGTCACATTCATAGATGAAAAATCGAAATATACTTGGGTAACATTACTTCCTTCAGAAGATAAAGTACTTGAGGCATTCACGAACTTCCAAATATATGTTACTAACCATTACAATACCAAGATCAAAAATTTTACAATAGATAATGGTGGAGAATACACAAGCAATGTTTTCAAGGAACACTTACTTAAGCATAGGATAGTTCATCAGACAAGCTGTCCATATACACCACAACAAAATGGAGTGGCTGAAAGGAAGAATATGCACTTAATGGAGGTGGCACGATCTATCATGTTCCACAACAATGTCCCAAAGAAATTTTGGGGAGATGCACTAGTCTCAGCGTGCTACTTGATTAACCGAATCCCTACCAAGATTCTTAATGACATTTCTCCATTTGAGGTATTAAACAAAACCAAACCTTCTATTAACCACTTACGTGTGTTTGGGTGTGTGTGTTTTGTTTTGATACCAGGAGAACAAAGAAATAAGCTTGAGGCCAAGAGCGTGAAAGCTAAGTTCATTGGGTATTCAACAACTCAAAAGGGATACAAGTGTTACGTACCAGAAACAAGAAGAGTTCTTGTGTCTAGAGATGTGAAGTTTGTAGAGGCAAAGGGATACGAGGAATTGGGATAACCTTAGAGACCTCTCTCATTCTCCATGTGATTGGGCCACAACTTAGAAGGATCTTGGAGAGTCTTGGAGTCAATCAACCCACAGAAAATGTGGAACAAAGCAACTCAAGGTCTCAAGCAACACCGGTTGTTGACAAAGTCATTCCCCTTGATCATGAGGGAGGCAGTACACAAAAAGAAGAATGAGACTCCGTCCATGATCAAGGTGACTCAATTCAAGAAGAATCTGGATCTGAATTCATTCAAGAAAAAGAATCAGACCATGATCAAGGTGACTCAATTCAAGAAGAATCTGGATCTGATTTCATTTAAGAAGAAGAATCCGACCAAGAAGGAGAATTTGCTCAAGATGAGCAACCACAACAATCTATTTCATTGAGAAGAAGTGCAAGGCTCAATCCACCAATCAATCCACAAGCTACACAATTAAGACGCAGTACAAGGCCACGAAGCTCACCATCAAATTGGAAGAAGACAAGGGTATTCTACAATAGCAATGTTGTAGCTCATCCAATTCAAGTAGTTTGGAATCTTGCCTACATTCCTCAAGAACATCAGCTTTTTATTGCGAAACTTGATCAAGAACATATTCCAACAAGCTATGAAGAAGATATGGAACACAAAGTGTGGATGGATGCAGTAGGTGAAGAACGCAATGTTATGGAAATAATCACACTTGGGATGAAGCAGATTTACCCGAGGGTAAGAAGACTGTGAGTTCTAAGTGGGTATTCACAATCAAGTACCTAAGCAGTGGGGAGATTGAGAGGCACAAGGATAGATTAGTGGCAAGAGGCTTCACCCAAACCTATGGAGAGGATTACCGTGACACATTTGCTCCAGTTGCTAAGCTACACACAGTAAGGGTCATACTGTCCTTAGCTACTAACTTGGGATGTGATATTTGGCAAATGGATGTCAAGAATACATTCCTACAAGGTGAACTGGAAGATGAAGTGTATATGACTCCTCCTCCAGGTCTTGAAGATTCAGTTACACCGGGGAAAGTTTTGAGACTTAGAAAGGCTATCTACGGTTTGAAACAATCACCAAGAGCTTGGTACCACAAGCTGAGCATGATGTTGAGAGATATGGTATTCAAGAAGTCTGAATCAGATCATACACTGTTCACATTACAAAGCTAAGAAAGTATTGTGGTCATTCTCATCTATGTAAATGATATTATCATCTCCAGGAGTGATAAGGCTCGTATTCAAGCTATTAAATCTTATCTCAAATCTATATTTGATATTAAGGATCTTGGAGAACTAAAGTACTTTCTAGGGATAGAAGTATGTCGCTCTAAAGAGGGACTCTTCTTATCACAAAGAAAGTACATCCTTGATCTTTTGAGTAATATAGGAAAGCTTGATGTTAAGCCAGCCAAGACACCTCTAGAAGAGGGATACAAAGTTGAACGAGAGGGGGAGATAAAAGATGGATCATTTGAAGGTGTCACCCAATACAGAAAGATGGTGGGTAAGCTCATATACTTGACCATTACCAGACCAGACTTGTGTTTTGCTGTGAATCAAGTGAGCCAACACATGCAAACCTCCAAGATGTACCATTGGAACATGGTGGACCGTATCTTGAGATATCTCAAGGGAACTTCGAGTCAAGGCTTTTGGATGGCTTGCAATGGAAGTTCAGAGATTGTAGGATATTGTGATGCTGATTGGGATGGAGATAGAAGGGACAAAAGATCTACAACCGGTTATTGCACTTTCATTGGAGAAAACTTAGTTACTTGGAAGACCAAGAAGCAAAAGATGGTTTCATGTTCGAGTGTTGAAGCTGAGTATAGAGCCATGATGAAGCTCACCAATGAGCTTACATTCATATTTCACACATTCTAACAAAAACTATATTTGGATCTTTGTTCTTGTTGTTTCAACTTAGAGATTTCAATTCCCTTAAAAGTTTTGACAAATTCAATTGTGCGGGTTTCGACTTCTACAGTCCCTCACTTTGATTTCGACCATCATGTCGGTTTTTATGTTAGCTCCATTCCTCTATCTTTTATGATTCTTATTTTGCCCTTTTTATATACATCTATGGGTTTATTTGCATAAGTAACCTGACCCAAGCCCAAAGAAAATATGTCATTTCACTCCGATACAATGCCTCCTTTGGACTTGTGGGTGGTCATACCTCTTTAGCTCATCAAGTTTGGGTCTTTTCTTGAGTTATCAGACAGAGAATAACTAATATCCTCTCATAAACAATTTCTTGACGGGCACTTGGACTAGTCGTAATACAAACTATGACACTTCCGAAGAAAACCAAATAGTCTCTCATACCGGAATGATACTGAAACAACGCAACCCCTTTTTTCTACATTGGACTCGAATTAATGTTTCCATAAACACTAACTCTCAATATCCAATCAACCCACACATCAACAAACCAAACATAACCAGCAAAAAATCACATAAACCAATTAATATAATACAATCAACGAATAACTCCACTCAAATAAAACCAATTCCAGAATCAAATGAAACTAATATCGATTCCAATGAAACAATCCAGAATTTACCAACAACCTAGCAACTCTAACAATCCAATACTCAAGCAACCAAGACTGTAGATCATCTCTTCTTCTCGGCCATGATTCCACGATCACACTTTGTCTCTACCTGCATCACATGGTTAAAAGCGATGCGAGAGTATTATCATAAATACCCAGTGAGACGGTCATCCCATCTACTTGGCTATACACACATGCATAAGCAAAAGATACAATTCCAGGATGAGCAAATAACTATGCACAACACGAACAATCAAACGAGAATCAGCACAACAGATCGTACGTCGATCGACACGCAACCCCGGTGTCGATCAATGCACTGCTCGTGTGTCGATCGACGCACCAACGCAGAATCCAGGAATTGAACCTATTCTCTCATGGATCGATTCCAGAACGCGTCACATAGATCTCCTGCACAAAATTCACCAATTCAAACACGAAATCCATCCAACAACACAATCAATCGCATCCTATCAATTCATTTACCTAGATAAGCCCTGGTCACGCACTCACCTTGGTTCTGGAAAGGAAAAAAGGAATGAACTAGGTTGAACGCGAAGAACACTCGAAATCAGATCTCCAATCCGAAATCCTCTTCTCCTTTGCGAAGGATGAGCACCAGATCACCTATCCAGAGCCTCCCAACACGCAATCCGAGCTTTTAGGATCAAGAACAGGAAGACGTCAACAATGATTCTCCTTTCTCTCAAATCCTCTCTCAAAAACCCTCTGGAAACTCACTGGAACTCTCCCAAGTGACAGAAAACGGCTGGCTCGCTTTTATACCCGAGCCCTAAGGTTTCTCCTAAACCGAACCAATTCTGAGGCTCCAAAACTGATCAATTCGGTTTAATTTAACTTTGCGTCGATCGACACACACCACCTGCGTCGATTGACGCACGACCAAATTACGAAATTTGGTTCGCTGTCGTTACAAATACTATAGTTCTCTCTCTAGTGTGGAATTCCATTGTTGTCTCAAAGCATAAAGGTTTAAAACCCATCTAAGACCAGATGCACCCTTCAATTATGCAAGTCAATCTCTTTAACATTTTTCGAGTACCTCATGCTTTTGAAAGACGTATTTGCCCATTAGTGAAGAGGAATGCACATAACTCTAATCAAAAACATTAATACTGGCCTAATTGTCAAACTTGGATACTTTTATCCCTAGCTTGATTGCCGAACACTTTCGTCTTTTTCTCCACAATCTCTTTCGTCACCAAGTTATTATGCTATCTAAACACCGAGTAGCTAATCGAAGAGATAGAATACAAAAAGTAGATAACGTAATAATCCCGAGAAGAAAAAAAAAAGAGATAGAGCTTATAGAATAGATGTTTCGATTCAGTCTGATGTTGGAAGCTTGCTATGTAGATCCCATATTGATACACCCTAACTCGTATCATCTATTTCCTGCATGATCTTCCTCTACACATAATCGCTAATCAATGTAGATTTTTTTTCATTGTTACAGCCCCAAAAATATTCTTCATATATAATTCATTATTTGCAGAAGATACCAGCAGCTAACCCAATTGTAATTATGAATATTCTTACATATCAGAATTAAAGTTTTTTAAAGATCATATAGATTTTTCATATGGTTGTGATTGATATATATCTCAATCACCATTATGTGATTTGGTTCAACTCCCAGCCATATAACTCTTAAGGTCTCAGTAATCCAAAATCCCGAGTATTCGAATTGAAATCCATCGATCAAATCTCTAACTGTATCTTCAACACCACAATATTTTGAAACCTTTTTATAGACCGATCTATGAAACCAATGAAAACCAAGATTTATCAAGTTTTGATTAAACTTCTTGTAACCCCGATATCTATCCCTAGAACTTAAAATATCGTAATTGCAGTACTCCTCCTTTTTTTTTTTTTTTATTGTCGTCATCATTATAAATCACATATACTTCATCCGTTTCATTATATTTGATGTTTTATAGATCTTTTTTTTTTTATTTGTGTTTTTGTTATTTTTACTGTTTAAATTATGTAAATTATTTTTTTATTGGTTGGATTATTTTATAATTGATAATAAAACATGTTTTATATTGAAAAGTTAAAAAAAAAAATTAAATAATTTCTTAATTTATGTGCAAAAACCTAAAACATCAAACAAAATGAAATAGTTGAAGTATTTAATAAATAGATTTTTAGAAATTTACTATATTTTATATCTTTACTAAATTTATATCAAACCCATATACTTTTTTATAAAAGAAAAAGTTACTTCAAAATTATGAGACAATAGTGAAAAAATATTAGTTTAAACTCTTGTAAAATAGTTGGAGTAATAAATAAAATAAGAAAACAAAAAGAAAAACATATAATCCAACAAATAATAGACAATAAATAGTGAAAATGTAAAGGCCGGAAAGCAAAACAAGCGAAGAGGCTAACTACCACAGAAAAAATGGAGCCAATATCTGCTCCCACCAATCCTATCTCTTCTTTCCATATCTCTTTTGTATATCCTTTCTCTCAACTAATAATTTTTTCAGTATAATTTAAACGTTTTCTTTTTCCAATTGTTGAAATTATTTATCTCTAATTTTCATTTGCATGGCGGTTTGATTCTTCTTACACACATTATCCGAGAAACTCACTCTTGGAGTAAAATTAAACTCGAAAATTAGAGAGTGGCTCTCCCGTTTTCTCTTTCTTCTGTGCCACACACACTTTCTTGCCTTGAACCAATTTTTCAGGTGCGTTATTGGCTTTTGCTCCAGTTACATTCAGATTAGATCTAACTCAAATCTGTGTCAAAGATTTCTTAGACTGGGTTTGAATGGGTTAAGACTAATTTGGGTAGTGATGATGATGGCATTGAAGCTCACAACTATAATATCTACCTTTCTTTTTTTTGGTGGATAACGTTTTTTTTTTTTTTTAATATAATTTTCAATACCCATAAGCTTATGATACTGATTCTTGTGTTTGATAATTGATTCTGAAAAAAAAAAAAAAAAAATCTCGTGAAATTGTTCTCAAGTCTTGTCTGCAATTCTGTAAAAGAAGTCCTCATGAGATTGTGTTTATTATCACATCTGGAAATGTTGATTTTGTATATGGTTTAGAGTCGATTTGATTTTCTTGTTTAGTTGAGTTTTATGTAAACCATTCTTTCTCCCTCCTTCTTGAATGAGAATAACAGAATTTCACAAATCTTATGATTCTGTTTGTTCTTTTATGGTATCAGAGCATTTCTCTTGCTTAGCCACTCTGATTTTTGTTTGTTTGTTTACTCTATAGCTCAATTTCTCATTTGTTCGATCAATTGCAGAATCAAGGTCCACTCTGAGTTCTGATTGACTATCGAAGCTCGATTTTTTGTTCCTCGTTGATGAATTGATCAAAAGAGTGTTATATGATGGCTACAGCAGCTGTTATAGGACTCAATCCAGGGAAAAGATTGTTGAGCTCATCGTTTTACTATTCAGACGTCACCGATAAGTTCCTATCTGTAAATGATCATTGTTCATCACAGTACCATATTGCTTCAACAAGAAACGGAATAACTGCGAAAAAGGCGTCATCATCATCAAACTACAGTCCGAGCTTACCCTCATCGAGTCGTCACACACAATCTGCCAAGGCTCTGAAAGAGAGTGTGGATGTTGCTTCTTCTGTGCTACCTGCTGGATCGGATAAAGAATTGGAAGAGGAAAGCTATAATGATGATGATGATCTTGGCCATTCTGTTGAGGCACTCTTATTGCTACAGAAATCTATGCTAGAAAAGCAGTGGAATCTTTCATTTGAGAAGACCGTGTCGAGTAAAAGGAAGACCACCCGGAAGAAGATTCCTGTCACCTGCTCAGGGATTTCAGCTCGTCAAAGGAGAATGGGTGCTAAGAAGACTCATGTTAAAGCAGCTTCAGATGTTAGCAGTGGAAAGCAGGTCAGATCAGTAATCAATTCAGAGTTGTTCCAACACAATCGTGTCAAGGGTTATGTGAGGGGTGTAATAAGTGAAGATGTGCTTAGCCACGCGGAAGTGGTGCGCTTGTCCAAGAAAATCAAATCTGGCCTTCGTCTTGATGAGCATAAGTCAAGGTAAAATTACATACTACACATAGAAAGAGCTGAAAGTATTTTAATAATATAAAACTTAATTTATTTTCTGGTGAACCATCAGATTGAAGGATAGATTAGGCTGTGAGCCTTCTGATGAACAGCTTGCGATATCTTTAAAGATATCTCGGGCCGAGCTGCAGGCATGGTTGATGGAATGTCATCTAGCTAGAGAGAAGTTGGCTATGAGCAATGTGCGTTTGGTTATGTCTATTGCCCAGCGTTACGACAATATGGGAGCAGAAATGTCTGACCTTGTTCAGGTAATTTCCAAATCTTCTGCACTCTTTGGTAGCTTTTTCATGAACTTTTCTATAAGAAGGACTTTTGTTTCCTACTATGAAGGGTGGTCTTATCGGACTTTTGCGGGGAATAGAGAAATTTGATTCTTCCAAGGGATTCAGAATTTCAACCTATGTATATTGGTGGATTCGACAGGTGAGGATATTGCTTCACCTCAGATGTTATTTGATGTCTTGTGCTTGCCAATACAATTAGAAAGTATAAAATTGACAAGTGATGATCTTGTTTCAAATGTCTAAAAGGGTGTCTCAAGAGCATTAGTGGACAACTCAAGAACCTTGAGGTTGCCTACTCACCTGCATGAAAGGCTTGGTCTAATCCGAAATGCAAAGCTTAGACTTCAAGAGAAAGGAATCACACCCTCCATTGATGTAAGCATGTTATTAACATTAAAAATTTCTGTTTTTTCCTGTCTACGTTTTGTATGCTTATATAATAATTTTCCATTCCAGCGGATTGCAGAGTCTCTTAACATGTCGCAGAAGAAAGTTAAAAATGCAACAGAGGTAAGAAAACTAATTGTAATTCATGTCACTTTCTTTTTTCAACGACCAATGCTTATTGGTGCTCATGCTCTTGCACTTGGAAAATGCAGGCCGTAAGCAAAATATTTTCACTAGACAGAGATGCATTTCCTTCTTTGAACGGTCTCCCTGGAGAAACTCATCACAGTGTGAGTCTCTTCTCTTCAACAAAAAGACAGTTCTGGTTTCACCTTACATGTTTCTCTCGTCTCCAGTATATATATAACATTCGGCTGGTTTGTTTTCAATATTTCCAGTACATTGCGGATAATCGTTTGGAGAACAATCCCTGGCACGAGTATGATGAGTGGGCACTTAAGGTAAAAAAAAAAAAAAAAAAGTCATAAGTGAAACCGCATTTATACATACATTTGCATGCTTCTGATTCTCTCTTTGATGAAACTTGCTGAAGTTCAATCATGTTGATGATAAAATGGCAGGAGGAAGTAAGCAAGCTTATTAGTGCAACACTCGGAGAACGGGAAAGGGAAATCATTCGGTTATACTATGGTTTAGACAAAGAATGTCTCACATGGGAAGACATTAGCAAACGGTATGTATTCAATCTTATTAAGCCTCTTGACCCATTGTTGCATCATCATCAACTTCGATCTTTAAACCGTCTCTTGGCAAATTGCAGGATAGGATTATCAAGAGAGAGGGTGAGACAGGTGGGGCTTGTGGCGCTTGAGAAACTAAAGCACGCAGCGAGGAAGAGAAAAATGGAGGCAATGCTCCTCAAGAATTGATTTTGTTTTTGTACATTTTTCTTACATCAGAGCCATAGAGAGCGGTTGTGAATGTGTATATATACAGGAAATAGGGGGAAGACTCTCTTTATACATCTTCCTTGCTTGTTATGTAAACTGAGTTGAGAAACCAGACAGTGATGTAATATGGCTTCAAGTAACTTCATCATCCATCTCAAATTCATTCACAGTCCCCTTGTACATCTGGTTGATTCAAATCAAGTAATCTAGGGTTTTTAACGCCTCGACCGCCGTCGAGTTATCGATATGCATAGGAAATCCTCATCTCTCAATAACATGGGAAATCTTCATTCTTTCAGGAGAAATCTTCATCTCCTAATGGACTCCACGTCCACTCTCTGTCTGACGGTCGGTGCGTTAATCTGGGAGGCTCAAAAACTTTGTTTACTCACCCTGCAAATCACCACTTGATCTTTCCCCGTATTTTGTCCTCACTCACACGGTACTGGAAATGACTTCCCAATAGTCACTCATCCTTAAATTACTCTAGCAAGCACGCTTTACTCTGGAGTTCTTTCTGGATCTGTGACGAAAAAAATAAGTGCACTTTGGTGATATAGGTAGCCAAATCAATTTTCTTAACCCTCTCGGCATGCACCACATATTTCCTGAAACCGGGATGTTACAATCACCCACACTAACGCAATGTCCTCGTTGCGTACCATGATCGTTACCCCTGACATTGTGACTCACACACTTGTCAAGGTTCGCTCTGATACCACTTGTAACGCCTGACCGCCGTCGAGCTATCGGTATGCATGGGAAATCCTCATCCCCTCGAGAAAAATCCTCATCTCTCAATAACATACATGAAAAATCCTCATCTCCTCATGATAAATCCCCATCTCCCAATAGGCCCACGCCCACTCAAGGCGCGTGGGCCCACCCCTGTCTGACGGTCGTTGCATTAGTCCGGGAGGCTCGAAAGACTTGTTTACTGACCCTGCAAATCACCATGCGATCTTTTCCCGTATTTTGTCCTCACTCCCACGGTACTGAATTGTTCTAGCCCAAGCACGTTTAACTCTGGATTTCTCTCTGGATGTGTGACGGAAAAGATAAGTGCACTTTGGTGATATAAGTAGCCAAATCAATTCTCTTAAACCTCTTCGCATGCACCACATATTTTCTGAAACCGGGATGTTACAGGGTCAGCCACGGAGGTGGAGAAAATATTAATTGGGGCCAAAATAATATACTAGTGATGATATCTTTTTTTAATCTAGTTTAAAAAAAAAACAAAACAAAAAGATGGATTGGACACCTTTGATCCATCCTTTACGAAATCGGATTAAAATTTGTTGAACACCTATCTCGAAATGACAACAGAAATATCAATTTAACTCTTCGGAGTTAATTGATACTTTAAAATTCGTCATGATAAAGCTCGATTCTACCTCGACATGAGAGATCTCAGCACTAATGGAATAATCACAAGTGGTTTTAACGGAGGAAGAATCATTTTGAAAACAGCAAACCTCTTAGATGGAACAAAGGGGATAAAAGTACAAAACTTTCCACGTGCGAATTTTGGACATCGTCAATGAGACGAGGCATTGGATCAACACCAGGTGGAAGTGGAACATTCATCAATTCAGTACTTAATGACATATTCTCCACTTTAGAGGATTTAGATCTTGGAATATCTATAAGAAACGTACCTAGGATAATTAGTGCGAGATGAATGAACTCTTAACCAAAGATTTGTCTGCATCTGGGGTTAAGGCGTCAATTTTTGCGACCCATCCTGAGAAAGCATTGGATGAAATGTCGACGCTATTTCGTATAATATCTTAAGGTTTCATCAATACATAAGTTTTGGAAGCTGTCACGTGTCACATAAACTTTTGACATTATTCTCTTTTAATCTCAATCAGTAAAACTAATTATTATTAATTTTCATTTATAATTTTAAGAGAAATAGAAAAATGTGTGTCGAATTTATCTAGTGTGAATGTTGGAGATGAATTTGTCAAAAGTAACATGCCTTGGGCTTGATCACATGCCCAACTATGCTTAATTACGGGTATTGAGTGAAGGCATCAGAGCTCTTTTAATGAGATTTTTGACTCGAACTAATCAGCTAGATGTCCAAAAAACTAATTAGGAACATTCTCGATATGCCCAGAGCTAGTCCAAGATACGCGGAGCTAGACAACAAAGCTGAATCGAGATATAAATACAAGGGATCTTCAAGGAATTCAACATCCATTTATGTAGGAGAATATACTTAGCACTACAATTAGCTTTGTAGATACATCTCAATTGAAATATTTTTGTGTATTAGATTATAATCAATATAAGTCCACTTTGGCTTACTCATCTCTATTTATAGATATTTATTCACCCTAAATTTTCTTCTCCGAAGTCACATGTAAATTCTTATTGCAGAATACAGCTTCTACAAATGAATATATCTTTATATAATATTGTAAGGTTTCAACAAAATTTAAGATCTGAGAAGCTACCACGTATCACATAAACTTTTGACATGTGTCATTTTTTTTAATTTCAATGAGTAAAACTATTAGTTTTGTTTTGATTTTATAACTTTAAGAAAAGTAGAAAAACATTTATCGAATTTATCTATAGTGAATTTATATTAGATACCTATTTTCGGAAAATTATGTTTGCTTTTATATCTTTTGGAAAATTATAGTGAATTTTGATCATAAATTTTGGAATGTAGCTAGTTTTTAGATAGTGGATATGGTTTAGAATTTCAAGTCATCTAGAGATATGAACCTAAAACTCAATGAGATCAATATATGTCTCATTCTAAGGACTAACCCACCAAAAACTAAGAAAAAATTTCAAAACTGAAAAACTAAAATAAACTGAAAACCAAAGAAAAAAAAAACATGGGAAACATTTATGCCTACTCTGCGCATAAAAACCGGACCCGAAAATCTGAATTTGGAACCAATCCGAAATATAGGGTTCGGATCGGATTTGGTTATGTTTGTTTTATTTTATTGGGTGATAAAATCTTATACAGGTCGGATCGGTTCTTAAACCCGCGCAGACTAGAATTGACTCTATGGGTTCCTAAACCCAAAAAATGTGAATAATCCTACCCGAATGCCCAAAGCTATTCATGCCCTTAATAATAATAAATTGAAAATCAAGGGGGCACCAAAATCCCATTAAGCATTTTTATCAGGCCCATAAGGGAAGAAGAAGAAGACACAAAACCCTAAAGAGTCAGTCATATCTGTATCAGAGAGGGTTCTGAATTTGTGTCTTCCATTGATGAAGCAGTGACCATGTCCTTGAGAACCCGCGCGTCGTCCTGGCCCCGTCTTCTTCTCCTCCGCCGGAACCATCTTTACAACAACCCCAGATCCTCATTTTCCCGTCAAATCTACACTCTCGATGCCTCACCATTTCCCTCCGTTAACCAAACGCCATGGATCGCATCGCAGAGGCTCCGTTTCTCCGCCAGCACATTTTCACCGGAGAGAGTAGTACGGGATCTTCTAGCGGAGGTGGAGAAGGATAAGCAGCGTGAAAGAGAAGAAAGGCTAAGACATGGGCTTGATTGCAAAGACATTGACGACGAAGACCAAGAGGACTACCTCGGGATTGAGCCATTTCTCGAGAAGCTTAAGAAGCAGAACTTGAAAGATGATGGTGAATTAAACAGGCGCGAGGAGTCCTCCGATTCCGACAGTGAACTTGACGAGGTCGATTGGGATGAAGAAAGAAAGAAGGAAGACATCTTCAAGAAGAAGTTCCAGAGGCATAAGGAGCTTCTTCAGACCCTTTCCAAGTCAGGTATGCCCTTCTTGTCATTTTATCAATCTTTTCTTTTTCACTGTCAGGTCGACAAATACATTTCAAAGCTTTATTCCTTCTAAGTTAGTTGTATGATTCCTTGGCAGAGACACTCGATGAGGCCTTCACGTGGATGAACAAATTAGACAAATTTGAGGAGAAACATTTCAAACTTCGACCTGAATACAGGGTTATTGGTGAGCTCATGAACCGCTTGAAAGTTGCTCAAGGGAAAGACAAGTTTATTCTCCAGCAGAAACTAAACCGAGCCATGAGGTTGGTTGAGTGGAAAGAGGCTTTTGACCCAAACAACCCTGCCAATTATGGAGTCATCGAACGTGACAATGTTCAAGGTGCCAATGCTGGAGAAGAAAGAGAAGAGCGTCTTGTAGTGGATGGCTCTAAGGACGACAATGATGATAATGATGACGAAGAGGAGTTTGATGACATGAAAGAAAGGGATGATATTCTCTTAGAGAAGCTCAATGCAATTGACAAGAAACTTGAACATAAGCTTTCTGAGCTTGATCATACATTCGGGAAGAGGGGGAAGCGGTTGGAAGAGGAGATTAGAGATTTGGCTGAAGAAAGAAATGCTTTGACAGAGAAGAAAAGACAACCCTTATACAGAAAAGTGAGTGGATTCTCTCAGCTTTTGCAAAAATTTTGTGGTGTGGAAACTAAGAGGCAAAATCATATTAATAGGGTGGAATTAGTGTGCATAGGTTCGCATGATCTGTGTTGCATAAGTTACAAGTGTCCAGAAGTTGAATAACAAAGCTAGAGATACAGTGAACAAATTTGCTTCTTAACATTTGGGATACAGGAAGCAGGCATAACATGTCAGAAGTTCAAGTTCCCTCTTACTAATACTAACTGGAATCAAAGAAATAGAGTTTGTAGGAGGGCTCTTGATTTTGAATTTTTTTTTGTGAAAACCATTGTAGCTGTCTGTAGTGCTGTAACCTCATAGCTAAAAAGTTACAGCTTGGCGTTGCTATAAAATGCTTTCTGTAATAGTACAATGCGGCATATCTATATTGAAAGATGTTTCCATTTCTCAATGCCTCTACCTGAATTGTCTGTCTAGTAAGTTCAACCATACATTCTATTAGATTATAAGTTTATAACAAAATTTAGGTAGTATGTCTGTTGCTTTGATGTTTTCCAATACATAGGCGTATTTAAGAAGGCCAGTGGTCTAATGGCTACATTATTTTTATTTATTTACAAGGTAAGCTTCATGGTACATTTTGTTTGGTATGTTGTGAAGTTTTCTTTTCTTGGACCGTGGTGGATATTGGCATACATCTTTTCTCTCAATCTATTACCGAAATTATTATTAGCAGAGTGTTCTTTTATTCCTAATGCTTATCAGGTTATTCTTACTTTTTGCAGGGATATGATGTGCACGTGATAGATGTAAAAAAAGTTGCTAAGGTCACAAAGGTATAGTTGTCTGACATTTCTCTCTTCTGTATCTTTTATTTCAATTGCTCGGCTATAAAAGAAAGACTTGTATTTTAGGGTGGCAGGGTTGAAAGGTACACTGCATTGATGGTTTGTGGGAACTATGAAGGTATCATTGGGTATGCAAAAGCAAAAGCTGAGACTGGCCAGTCGGCAATGCAGAAGGTAATCTCATATTACCATCTGTCATCTATGATTGATGGAAGAGACGAATATGTGATTTAAATGATGTTGTAGCAAAGATAGTCAAGATATTCTTGATACAATTGGAAGCTAATTTGATTTGTTTGTACT
Organism: Arabis hirsuta; assembly: GCA_964056655.1. Lineage (NCBI taxonomy): Eukaryota > Viridiplantae > Streptophyta > Magnoliopsida > Brassicales > Brassicaceae > Arabis > Arabis hirsuta. Next base: position 17,436,039 of record OZ053304.1, read on the forward strand.
AGTAACTAAGTGCTAAGCGTTGAGGATATGAGACGTCCTCAAAGCTTGAGTTAAATTTATAATTACGATTACCTTAGTTACACCTAAATTCATCTTTTATTGGCCTAGAAATCTTAACCACAGTATATTAGGTCAGGATGAGAGTACATAGTATGCCTATTCTCGTGAAGGTTTATCTGTTGTTCTTTTGTGCATACATGTTGATGCCGTTCTCCAAATTATGATACAAATGAAAAGCTTATGTTCCACATTCGGTTGGTTGATAAGACTCTTTGGTGTTGTTTTGGGACAGATGTCTTTATTTCTATATCAAGTATGATTCTTGACCTGGTCAAAGAACATAAAATTTTACACATGTAGTATTCCAATCCTGACTTGTTATGATGCCTTTATACATGCTTCTATATCCCGGCTTCAGTTAGTTCTCATGGTCTGATTTCTAACAACTGCAAAACAGGCATATGAGAAATGCTTTCAGAATCTTCATTACGTAGAGCGTCATGAGGAGCATACCATTGCTCACTCAATACAGACTTCTTATAAGAAAACCAAGGTATTTATTTGAGTTTCTTTATGACCGTATAATCTATTCATGCCACTTATCTGTATATATATGTTCTTTATAAACTGGAATCTGCAACTAGTTATATCTATGGCCTGCACCAACAACGACGGGGATGAAAGCCGGTAGAGTTGTCAAAACAATCTTGCTCCTAGCAGGGTTTAAGAACATCAAATCAAAGGTGTATTTTTGCATCATCCTGATATAACACCGATTCCTGAGTTCAAGTTTGGTAATCATTAATTATTGTTATGGTCCAAATTCTTCAGGTGATTGGTTCAAGGAATTCATACAACACCGTTAAGGCAGTTTTGAAAGCCTTGAATGCGGTGAGTGGTCTGAGGCTAAGCTCATGGCAGAAAGAAATCAATAAAAGGGTACTTAAAACATTATAATCTGAACCAATCTCATTTCCTTTTTGTCAGGTTGAAACGCCAAAGGATGTTCAAGAGAAGTTTGGCCGGACAGTTGTCGAGAAATATCTGCTGTGAGATTAGTATGTATTGTTGAGTTTGGAATGAATTGCTATGTTTGGTTTTAGATTAGTAATTTGTTTCTTACTCTACAATAGAATTAATCCCTTTGTGGTGTTGGTGAAGAATAAAATTGTTAAAAATACACTGTCCTTTCACCAGCTCTACTAGTTTTGGTTCTGGTTTCTGTTATCTTCTTAGAAACCTTATTCAAGTTGGCTGTATTGTTACTCAAAAGTTCTGAATCTCTTTGCATCGACTGGAATCCTGAAATTCCAAAACTTCTTCTAACGTATGACCAATAAATGTTTTTTTTTGTTTTTTTTCATTTCAGTTGGTCCTCTTTCATTTGTTACGGTACTTTCTATTGAGGATCCTCAATTCTAGATCTTAATAGTATATCATATCAATTCTACATATTGGTTTATTTGCAAACATGTGGTGTAGTAATTCTTAGACGAACACTACACCAGTTTTGTCAATTGTTGACGGATTAGACGATGGATATCATTGTCACAAACATACTATGATGGTGATCAATTCTCCATGCATTACCAACGGATTTTTTTTTTGTTGTTGACTGTTCATTTCATTAAAATAACTTTCGGCCATCAGTTATGTTGTAACCCGAAAGCGGAACAATGAATTTATAGTAGATAGGAGGTCGGAGAATGTTGTGTATTAAGAAATGAGTTCGCGGGATATAATCGTCACAGAGCACTTCAGAGTTGATAGACCGGACAGATCCCGGGCTATCAGATCGTAACGAATTAGAAGGAAATTGCAGTCCGGATAGATCCCGGGCTACAAGATCGCTATTAACTGGAAGGAAATTGTAGTCCAGACAGATCTCGGACTACAAGATCGTTGCGGGCTGTTGTGAAGAATATCTTTTCTGGTCTTTTCTGGTCAGCGGTAACTGCCCGAAAGTGTCCTTTCAAAGTGAGTCAGATTCCTGAAAAAAATGTTTTCTCGTCCCTTGTACTCTCTCCCAGGAATGAATGATGAATTGTCACATCAGCCTTCCCTATTTATACTAGAATGTTGAAGGTACATCCTAGATTTATTTGACTGTGGTTTCCAAATCTGACCCTTGTTTGACCACACCATGGTTAGAGCATGAGTTGGGCTTCAAAGGCTTATCGGGCCTCCAGATCGCTTGGGCCGCATGTCCTGGCCCAACAGTAGCCCCCCCCCCCCAGTCAACGAAATGAGATGGGCCGAGATTCGTTGTTAATAGATATGCGATCTGGATCCTGAACGAATTGATTTTACCACGTGTCGACGATTGACTGGTCTGTCACGCAGAGTTCGGAGTTTTCGAGGTGCGATGTTTCAGTTTCCGCTCTGGATCTATAAAATGGGATCTCCGCTCTTCTTTCTCTCATTTCACTCTGCCCAGCTTCTCTCTCTAAGGTATTTTCTTCACCTCTCTCTCTCTCTAACTTTTCTGGTTCTTGCCTTTGATAAATTTTGTTGCTGTCCCATCGTCTGGTCTTTAAATTCTCCGATCCATCTTCAAAGAAACCGCTGTGTTCACATGATCCATGGCTTCACCGACCCAGACCGATTCCCAGAAAGATTTCTCCTCCGAACAAGCTTTCGGTAGTTCTTCTTCACTATCTAGCTCGGCTGATCGCACTGCGTCGGGGCATGAGGCTGAGACTGAGCCCGTCGAGATTCCTCAGAGGGGTTGGATCACGAGGAGGCTAGGACCTCCGAGCCCGCTAACTCCAAATCTCGCAAGGCGGGGCGTCGACCTCCCGCTCGCGATCTAACCGGTGGAGGTCGGACCGGAGGTGCAGAGAACCCCAATTATTTTGATTTGTCGGATTTCCCCCAAGAAGGGATGGATTCTCCGGGGCCAGGCCTAGGTCGCAACATCGTGCTAAAGCGTTGTGATGATTTCGAGATGCTGTCCGATCTTCCCGGGATTTGCCGGACAGCGTGGAGTTCGTAGTCTCGGGTGATCGCGACCGTCCCTGTTCGCCTCCAGAAGGATTCATGTGTCTATATGTATCCTTCTTTCTGGATAGCGGGCTATTTTCCCCATTGTCGCGACTATTGATCGAGTATTGCGCTCGACGCGGCATAGCTATATCTCAACTTACCCACGCGTCAATTCGTAACTTCATAGTATGTATGACGCTGGCCGCTGAACACGGGCTGGAATGTGACTGCGACTCCTTTGAGATGATGACTTACTTCAAATGGAGGAGGCCTTCAGATCGCTTTTACGTATCAGCCCGTGACAAGTCCGAGGACTGGGAGCGATACTATTTCTTTGTAAAGATAGACTCAGCATCGGTGGCGAATCCGGGATGGCCTATTCGGGCTGGTTGGAATATTAGATACAATAATGTTTTAACCGTTGATGTGTTTATACTCTTCTTGTCCGGGCTGACATCTAATCTTTTCCTTTGCTTGCAGATTCTGTCATTCCCCGGATTCTTCTCCCGCCGAAATCCGGAGAAGATTTGCTGACCGACGTTTTGAGAAGCGTGACGCCTCAGCTTTGGCCAGAATTTCTCGAACAGCGGATTAAACGGTGCATAGGTCGGATCCTCACAGGTCGGTGCTTTACTTCCTTGCTACGTTTCGATTTTGATTGAGTTATTAAATTAAATAAACTCTCTTGCTTCTTGCAGGCTGTTTTGACTTGGACCTTGCTCCGCTGCGTCCTTACACTTTTCCACCGATCAAACCCAAAAGAGTTCGTCAAAAGAACGAGGCGAAGATGGTTAAGAAGAAGGCCACGTTCAAGAAGGTGAACTATACTGAAGAGATCGGGGCGTCTGGTCCTCAATCTAGCAAGCAGGCCGAGGCTTTTGCTAGAAAAGAGGTCGGGGCTTTGTTTGCTGAGAAGATAGCCGGCAAGAAGATGGCGGTGATATCTGAGGAGGCCGCGAAGGAGATCCGGGAGAACAAGAAGGAGGGAAAGAAAAGGTCGTCAGAGGGGACTTCTAGCGGACAGAAGAAAAAGGTTCGTGTTGAGGAGGGGCGAGGAGCGGAGGTCGAGGCTGATCCTAACACGGAAGATTCGGAGGCCTACGATCTGACCTTCAATTACAGTGGGCGAGTGCATATTGCGATAATTTGTGAGCATCCGCCAATCTGCTTTCCAGGATCCCTTGCAATACGGAGTCTTATTTTCCCGATCCGGAGTCTTTGGTGGAGAGGGATGCGTACAAAGTGTTCGCGAGGAGCACGATGGAGGTGAGCTCGCTTTCGACTCCTACCTTGTAACCTTTTACTCCTTTCCATACTGGCCTTGCTTACTGAGCTTCTCGTCGTTTTGTTTTGACAGACGGTTACCCACGTGAACATGCTTACCTTAAGGTATGAACATCGCGTTCGGAGACTCGCCGATAAGCTAATGGGTTTTCCTAGTATAAAGGCGGAGGCCGACAAGGTAGCCGGTCTAAAAGAGCAGATCACTAGGCAGGATCTTGCGATGAACGATCTTTTCGCAAAAGCTGAGGAAGTGAGGCAGAGGGCGAGGTTTGCGGAGGAGGAGCTTGAGAAAGCGAGGGCGGAGAAGAAGTCTTTTAAGACCTTCCATGACAGCGAGATGACTCGCTTGCGAGTTTCCTGAGAGTGCGAGATCAACCAGATCGTTGCGAAGTGCAACGAGAAGTTGGGTAGAATCAAAAAAACGATCTTCGACTCCGAGGAAGTAAACCGTCTTTCGGCCTTGATGAACCAAGCGATGGCGATTAAGGATTATCTGGCCATTTTGTCGGGAGAAGGAATCGCCATTCCTGACGACAAGCCGAAAGATCTCGAAGAAAATTTCAAGAAGTTTGAGGATCAATTCGAGGCGTTGCACGTAGAGGAGGTCACGGAGGATGACTTCGTGATATCTTCTCCCCGTTTTCTGCTCGCGATTCCTCCTCGAACTGACCTTGGGGCCCCTTTTGATGAATATGGAACTCACATGACTGCCACGAATAGGGAGGATATCGAGCCGGACTGCAAAGCTCCTGATGCAGTTCCTAAAGACTCGGCCACGGGTGACGTTCTCGCTCCTCTTAACGGAATACCGGTTATTCTGGATGCCTAGGCGCTCTCTCTCTTTTCTTTGTTGTTGTTTGTTTGTTTCTCTCTTTTTTTGCTTCCAGGCCGTTTGTAGCCTTAGTACTCTGGTTTTTAAGGACGCAACACTTTTTCATTTGTGTTAACGCTTTTTCCTTCTGCCGTATTAATGCTTTCGTCTTTTGGTAACTTAGTGAGCTCGTAGACCGTCGTTCGACTAAGTTCGCAGGGTCTGGCCGTCTTACATACTTAGGTATATCTAGGTCGTACTTAGGGTACTTAGGATTTTCTAAGTGTGCCCATTTCGCCTGCGACTCTGAGGTCGGCTTGTGACAATGCCCGTTACGTGACTAAGTATGCGAGGAAGACTCGGCTTAGGGTAGTTAGACGTTTCGGGGTAGGTTGCGGGTCTTGCCCCGGCTTAGAGGTCGCTAGGGGAAGTTTTTAAGCTTATGCCCTAGCGACGTGGTTGATCAAACCACTTTTGTTCATGTGGAACGAAATTTGGTCGTATGCTTGGCCGAAGCATTGATGCGAAATGAGCTCGGAGCTTTCTGGATTGGGAGTACCAGCACGCGAAATGATGATTAAACGCAGGAGTGATGATTAGACGAGGAGTTGACGAACTGAATATATATTTTTTTTGATAAATAGCTGTGCCTTTTTACGGCTACCTACATACCCGTTGTGATAGGGATCAAGCCAATCGTAGTTCATTTACAAAAGTGACAAAGTGAGCTTGTAGAGCGTTTTTTTTTTTTTTTTGAAATGTTATCGGTTGTCCGCGATATGTAGTGGCGGGTTCGATCGATCTTCAGCCTTTGTTCGTGTTGGGGAGCTTGATATCGTAGTAGTACCTTTTAAGTCTCATGGAGTTTCAAGACCGCGGGATCATTTCGCCGTTTAGGGTCATCAGTCGGTAGACTCCAGGTCGGATGATTTCGGTGACCTGGTACGGTCCTTCCCAGTTAGCTCCGAGTTTTCCAGCCTTGTACTCTGCCCTGTTTTCATAAACCTTTCGAAGAACGAGGTCGCCAACATCGAAGCTCCGGTTGCAGACTCGTTTGTTGTAGTATCGCATTGCGAGTTGCTGATAGTTTTGTATCCGAGCTAGAGTTGCCCCTCGCTCCTCTTCGATGTGGTCGAGGTTGTCAACAAGCATATTGTCGTTGAGGACGAGGTTTCACTCATCATTACGCGGTGTAAGCTGTTGACGTTTACTTCGGTGGGTGCCATTGCTTCCAGACCATAGGCAAGGGAGAACGGTGTACGGTTGGTCGATTGTCGAGTAGTAGTTCGGAACGACCAGAGTATGCCGTCGAGTTCGTCTGTCCAGAGACCCTTCTTGTCCTCAAGTCGCTTTCGTAGACCGTCGATAATTATCTTGTTTGATGCCTCCGCCTTCCCGTTGCCTTGGGGATACCTTGGTGTCGATTTGTTTAACCGTATCTTCCACTTCACACAGAAGTCTTCGAAGGTCGCTGAGATGAATTGAGAGTCGTTATCCGTGACGATCTCATAAGGGAGCCCGTGGCGACATATGACAAATTTCCAAACGAAATTCAGAACGTTAGTAGCTCGTATCATGGCGTATGCTTTGGCCTCGACCCACTTCTTGAAATAGTCCGTGACTACGATGATGTACTGCTTCTGCCTTGACTTGGGGAAGGGACCCATAATGTCCATTGCCCAACGCATGAAGGGGTAGGGCGCGGTTGCTGTAGAGAGTGGTTCGGTCGGGGAGTTGATCATCGGACCGTGACATTGGCAGTGTTCACAGCAACGGGTGTACTCGGCACAGTCTTTTAGCATTGCTGGCCAAAAGAAACTGAGACGCTTAATTTTGATCGCTAAGGCCCGACCTCCGAAGTGGTTGCCAGCTGCCCCGTCGTGCGTTTCGGCCATGACCCGATATGTCTCATCGCCAACCAAGCATTGGAGTAATGCATCAGTGGCGTTCCATCTGTAGAGCTAGTCTTTAATGATGATGTAGTGCGCACTACGGGTTTTCAGCCTTCCCGTTGCCCATTTGTCCTTCGGGAGTTCGCCAGACACGCTGTAAGCGATGATCTCATGTCGCCAGTCCGTCGTTTGGATGCGGGTGGTCTGTTGTGGAGGTGTTTCCGCGGTGACGGGCAGATCATCAGATTCGGTGTTTATGCTGCAGATACCTTTAGGCAAAGTAATGCTTGGTTCGGTGATTGGCTCGATCGGAATTACTTGGCGTAGATCGGAATCTGAGCTAGAACCTAAGGAAGCGAGTGCATCGGCTTGAGCGTTGTCTGCCCGTGGAATCTTTGTGACTTTGAAAGTGTTGAAGCCTTTGGTCAGCTGGCGGGCAATTTTTAGGTATGCCTCCATCCTTTCGTCCTTGGCGTCGTACTCTCCGTTGAATTGGTTAGCTACGAGCTAGGAGTCGCAATACGCATGGATTTGCGAAGCACCGACCTCCTTTGCCAGTCGCAGCCCAGCGAGTAGAGCTTCATACTCAGCTTCATTGTTTGATACCTTGAATTCCAACCGGAACGGCTGTTCCAAAATCTCCCCAGTTGGTGATTCAAGCCGGATGCCGATGCCCGCTCTGTGCCGCGAAGAAGAACCGTCGACATGAAGAGTCCATTCTTGACTGGTTGAGCCGATCTCCGGGGAGACCGGTGGTAGTTTGACTAGGAAATCGGCCAGGACCTGGGACTTGGCGCTGGTACGATTGCGAAACTCGATGTCGTACTCGCTAAGCTCTATCGCCCACTTCGCCATCTTGCCGGATACGCTCGGGCTGTGGAGGATCGTTCTCATTGGTTGTGTGGACATTACGACGATCGAGTTAGACTGGAAGTATGGCCGTAGTTTGCGGACTGCGACAATGATTGCTAGTGCAAGTTTCTCGAGGAGGGGGTAGCGCGATTCTGCCCCGTCTAAACACTTGCTGACATAAAATACAAGTTTCTGGTCGCCTCGATCTTCGTGCACCAATACCCGACTGACCGCCGCATTGGTTACAGAAACATAGAGATACAGCGTTTCGCCTGGTTCGGGCTTGGCCAGCACGGGTGGTGTTGATAAGTAGGCCTTGAGTTCCCCAAACGCGGCCTCACATCGATCATCCCAGAGGAAGCTTTTATCTTTGGGAGTTCGCAGCAATTGATAGAACGGCAAGATTCGATCTGTGGATCGGGAGATGAATCTGTTCAAGGCGGCGATTCGACCTTTTAAGTCGTTGGACCTCTCTTTTAGTTTTGGGCGAAGGCAGGTTGATGATTGCGGTTATCTGCTTCTTATTGGCCTCGATTCCGCGCTGAGTGACTATGTAGCCTAGAAATTCGCCCGAGGTGACCCCGAAGGTACACTTGGTTGGGTTGAGTTTCATTCCGAATTCGTTCAAGATCGCAAAGCAGTCTCGGAGGTGGAAAACGTGATCGTCGGCCTTCTGGGATTTGACAAGCATGTCGTCGATGTAAACCTCCATTGTTTCGCCGATCTGGTTGGCGAACATCCTGTTTACCAATCGTTGATAGGTCGCTCCGGCGTTCTTGAGGCTGAAAGGCATTACTCGGTAACAATATATTTTGCGGTCTGTGATGAACGCTGTTTTCTCACGATCGTCGGGATGTATCATAATCTGGTTCTATTCTGAGAAAGCGTCCATAAAGGAGAGAAGTTCGTTTCCAACCGCCGCCTCGACGACTTGATCTATGCGAGGAAGGGGAAAGCTGTCTTTAGGACAGGCCTTGTTCAGATTGGTGAAGTCGATGCAGACTCGCCACTTGCCGTTCTTCTTCTTGACAACGACCGGATTGGCAAGCCACTCCGGGTAGTGCACTTCCGCGATTAAGCCAGCTTCGAGCAGTTTGGTGACCTCCTCATGCATGGCTTGAGCCCGTTCTGGGCCGAGCTTCCGCCTTTTCTGTTTGATCGGTTTGTACATTGGGTCGACGTTTAGCTCGTGCGTCGTTATGGCTGGGTCAATTCCCTTCATGTCTTGCATCGACCACGCGAAGGTCGTAACATTGGTGCTTAGGAACTGGATCAACTGTTGTCGTAATGGTTCCCCGAGCTCGGCGCCAATCCCGACCTTTCGCTCGGGGTGTCGCTTATCAATGTTGACTAGGACGACAGCCTCCTGCTGCGGGCCGTGGTTCGCCGGTTCACTAGTTTGGTTGATGTTGCAGGTGACCCTACGCATTTGTTGCTCTGAGACGAAACACGATCTGGCGACTTTTTGACTTCCACGGATTGTGAAAACTCCCGTGGAGGTTGGAAACTTGACGCACTGGTGGTAGGTAGAGGACACCGCTCGGAGAGAGAAAAGCCAGGGCGTTTTCATTATGACATTATACATCGCTGGTTTATCAACCACGACAAACTTTACAATCTTGGTGATGCCCCCTGCGTAGACCGCCATTTTGATAGTGCCTAACGTCATTGTCGTCACTCCGTCGAAGCCGGTCAGGGGCTTGACACTAGGTTTTATTTTGTCATCGCCTATGTCCATCTTTCGTAGCGTCTCGAGAAAAATGAGGTCAAACGAAATTCCCGTATCAACCAACACCCGAGTGACATCGCAGTCTTCGATTTTCAGCTCGATGACCTGTGGGTCGTTATGCGGCATTGACACGTTCTTGGTATTGGCCTCGCTAAAAATGACCGGCATATCGACCTCGGTCTGCAGGCGGCAATCTTGTTGCAAGCATACTTCCTTTTTGTGCTTCTTGAGGGAGCGGACTGAATTGGAAGTTGTCCGAAACCCGCCCATTATCATATAAATTTTACGCTTTGAAGCGGGCTGACCCTGGCCAGAGCCCCTATCGTCGCCAGGTCGACGTTGTTGGCCGGCCTCTGCTTGTGCCGCCTATCGTGCTCCTCAGCTTGCCGTTTATCGGACTGGTTTTGAGGTAGATCAACTTGTACCTCTCCGCTGCTAAACTTGGCCATCAACTTGTCCTTCAATTGCCGACATTGGTAGGTCGAATGGCCATAGATTTGGTGATAATCGTAGAATGACCTGGTGTCCGACTCTTTTTTTTCTCCGCGAACGAACTTGAACGGCCACTTCTTGTTTTGGTTCTGAGCCGGGCTCGTCGTCTGAATTTGCTTGTTCGCGACTAAGTTGGCCGTGAACTTTTTATTGGTATCCTTAAAGTCTTGATCGAGGTGTTGTCGAGGCTCAACGTAGTCATCTTCTGTGGGCTCCTTTACTTTGGCTTTTTGGGCCGTCGGTTTGGCGGGAGAATACTTTTTCGAGTTAGCGGCGCGATCTTCCTCCAATGCGATGTAGCGCGTTGCTCGGTGCATCTCGTCTTCGAGAGTGAGGGGTTTTTTCAGGACCAAGTCGGTCCGGAAGGGCGACTCGTGCCACAGACCGTTTTGTAGAGCACCGATGGCAGAAGTTTCGTGGACGTCCAACTCTACTAACACTGCCTTGAAACGGGCCATATAATCGCGAAGGGACTCCTTGGGCCCTTGGGCTAGTGCCCACAGGTCGGCGTCTGTCGCGCCGTCTTGAATGTACATTGAGTAGTGTTTAAACAAAGCCGTGGAGAGTTGGTTGAAATTGTTGATGGAGGCCGATTCGAGTCGGGAGAACCAGTCAAGTGCGGATCCCGTTAAGTGTTCAATGAAATATTGACAGTAGGCCGCATCTCTTTCTCCCTATTACAGCTGAACTCGCCCCATTGCGATGGTGAAGGCGGTCATGAAGTGCTTTGGGTTAGAGGCACCGGCGTAGGTTTGCAGGCGAAGCTTTGATGTATATCTGAGCGGGGTGGAGGTGATCCGATCTGTGAAAGGTGTTCGCTGGGTCTCCTCCAACACGCGATCGATCTCGGGGGCTGAGCTAAGAGCCCTGTGAACTTGGGAGTTCATATCTCGAAGTGTAGCTTTCAGGGCTTCGATCTCGGATCCCTGGAACGAGTCGTGCTCGGGTGGCGCAACTGGTCGACCGAGTTGAGCACTGATCGGAGTTCGTGACGGGGTGTTTAGGTTGATTACCCTATTGTGATTCAAAGGTCGTCCGTGTCGCTCTGCCGCGTAAGAGTGCGTTCGGATTTGCTGCGCGGGATGAGGAGAATCCAGCTGTTCTTGAATAACGTTCTGGGCGTTTGATAGCTCGTCCAGGCGGACGTTTGTTTGTCTAAACAGATCGTCTTGCTGATCGAAACGCCGCATGAGAGAGTTCAACACAGTAGCGAAGTTGACCTGCTCGTTTGTGACAGCTGTGGGTTCGCTTCTTTTGGGCTCGATCACGGCGGGAGCAGTTTCTTCACGAGCTGATGTTTGGTTGGTGACCGCGCCTTCTGTCGTTGTAGCTAAAGAGATCGTGGGGATTATTTCAGCGGCCTCTTGAGTTGTTGCGTTGTTAACTAATCGACTGGTCGATGCTTCCGGACTCATAATTCCTTGCGTTAGAAACTCCAAGTCCCCTACCTGGCGCGCCAATTGTTGTAGCCCGAAAGCGGAACAATGAATTTATAGTAGATAGGAGGTCGGAGAATGTCGTGTATTAAGAAATGAATTCGCGGGATATAATCGTCACAGAGCACTTCAGAGTTTATAGACCGGACAGATCCCGGGCTATCAGATCGTAACGAATTAGAAAGAAATTGTAGTCCGGACAGATCTCGGGCTACAAGATCGTTGCAGACTGTTGTGAAGAATATCTTTTCTGGTGTTTTCCGGTCAGCGGTAACTGCCCGAAAGTGTCCTTTCAGAGTGAGTCAGAGTCCTGAAAAGAATGTTTTCTGGTCCCTTGTACTCTCTCCCAGGAATGAATGATGAATTGTCACATCATCCTTCCCTATTTATACTAGAATGTTGAAGGTACATCCTAGGTTTATTTGACTGTGGTTTCCAAATCTGACCCTTGTTTGACCACACCATGGTTAGATTATGAGTTAGGCTTCAAAGGCTTATCGGATCTCTAGATCGCTTGGGCCGCAGGTCCTGGCCCAACAGATTATCCAATTTGGTGGTGTGTATTGTGTAACATATAAAAGAAATTCAACAGCTTCGAACGAACGAATTGATCGGACCACAACATTACTGCATGCTTTTTTCTTTTTGTCCTTTTGCATGTAAATTTAGATTTACATTCTGCTGTGTATCTAATTTGCTTGTCACGCTTGATCGACCCCAAGATATTTAAATGCATATGGAAGATATATAAAATGAGACCATATTTTTAGAAGAGAAAGTGCAGTCCAGATACAGTTAAAACTATATAAATTAATATTGAGGTATTAATTTATGAATTATATATTCTAAAACAAATCAAAATAGATAAATTTATTGTAAAAGATAGTTCAACCAATGATAAAACAATTTACATAATAGAAATGGTTAACAACAATAAAATATTAATTATTTCTCTATTGAAGTTGAAATTATAATATAGGTCGAAACAAATTTTTCCCCCCTAAAACATTACTTGCTATAAAATGGAAAGTATATACTAAAATTTTGAAAAATGTCACATTTTTAAAATCTTAACAAAAGTACTACTTTTTCAAAATTATTTATTTATCATATTATTAATTTTTGGATTAACTATGTTGTATTAGGGTTTGTTAGGGGTCAAAACATTTTTCTGGGTTTCGAATTTTAAGATTTAGGTTTTAAAAATTTATAATAGTGGCATTTTTACAAATGAACAACCCATTGTGGTATTTTTGCAAAGTGGCACATCAATAGTGGTTTTTTTGCAATTGTTCATTTATGATATAATGAGACCACATATTTGTATAGAATATTAAAAAAAATTAGTATCTTTATTATCTTTTATCGAATTGTGTTATATTTTGAATCGGTCCAACTCGGAACCAGAAAATTTTATTAATTTATCGAGTATTAATTTATAAAAAATATCTCTTTTGATTTTATCACCATAAACATTGATTTTTGTTCGTAGTTCTTCATTGCTTTTGTTTTAAAGGCTCCAAGGGAAGATCTCGCTTTGTACTTCGATTATAGAAGATTTATATCCCTATACTCTTTTATTCAATATATCTATGATGTTTCTATATGATGTGTGTTTAATTTAAACATGTGTGAGTAATATACTTGTTAGGTATTAGGTTTTTCAATGATTTTATAAATATACATATTTGATATCGAATTTATTAGGTTTTAGTTTATGAAATCTTCACTTTTAGTTGTGTTCAATGTTTCAGTTGGAGTAGCTAACCAATGAACGATTTCTAAGAAAATAGAACTACGAGCCTTATAGTCGAAGTTGTACTTCGTGGCACACATTTCCAATGTTGCCTTTAAAACCGGTTTGCTTTCGAAATGTTGATGCTTCTTTACAGCCTTCTCCAAACAAAAGCGATCAATTTTCTCACTCCCTTGTTCTGTATTTGTAGACATGAATCCATCATCACTATCATCACCAATGTCACTATCAACATCCACAAATTGGGTATTGGTTTTGAAGGGAGAGTTGTGCTTAACATGAGGCACTATTTCTTCATTTTTCTCAGGAGCATTTCGATAATCATCTCTGTTTTTCTCAGGCTTTCGTTGAGTATCAACAATAGGTATAAATGTCACACACAATTGTATCGCCGAATTCTTCTTCACGTACCCAACAAAATTTCTAACTTGCCGATCGTTGGTGGAGATCCCAACTTATTGATCATATAATCAGGCAGAAAACTGCACTCAATCTTAACATCACGTCGCCCAATACCGTAGTCCTCTGAAACCATAGTCTTTAGATCCTCAAGAGTAGTTGTAGATTCCAAAACAAGTAACCTAGCTCATTTTTCTTCATCAACAGCAAAGCTCCATCGATTTTCGGCTTAAGATATCCATTCACCACAAGTTACATAGATATGTAACATATTAACCACAAGAAGAATTAAGAGAATTTTAGGAATTGTTATTCAAAAACATATAACAAAAAGAGACTGAAAGCGTGAAGAAGAGAAGATCATGAAGAAGAAGAGTAGATTTAAGAAAGATTTACGGAATAAATCGTTTTTGGCAACAATATTAATCACAATTTATTGATCTTAGATTTAGGGAATTAAAACCAACTTCAAAACGTAAGAAAAAAAATGCAAAATGTGTCACCATGTGACATCAAACTCGTAACCTCTGATTTTAGGTATGTGCATTTTCAAACCAAGTGAGCTGTGAGTGTTTAATCGAACAACGCAGCAAATTTAAACATTATATTCATATAGGGTTTCCATTATATTCAAAAAAATGAAAATGTGCTTTTTCCAAAAACACTTCAAAAACATTTGACAAAAAAATCAAAAATGTTTTTGACGAAAAATCTATGTTCTTGGAAAGTAAATACCGAATAAAACTTTTTGGAAAGTAAATAACTAATGGTCTTAGATTTAGGGGATTTAAACTACCTTTGGTAGAATAAACTTTCTACCATTTGGTAGAAGATAGAGAAAGAGATAATAGAAGGGGCAGAATATGCATTCTGCGTGTTGTAGAAGACAAAGTCATTGGTAGAAATAGCATTCTGCAACTGGTAGTACTGAAGCAAAATGGTGGAATATGCAATCTGCGATATGTAGAATTATACAAATTCGCAGAACACCTTATCTACTAGTAGATACGACCATGGTAAAAGGAAAAATAAATAATTTTTTGTCATAGTTTTTAAAAAAAAATATAAACATGAATCTATATGCCTTGTACATTACTTTTTCTATATTTTTGATTTTATAAAATTATAAAAACCATTTTTTGTATTTTAATATTAATTAAAATGTAATATAGGAAAAAATTGGTAAAAAAAAAGCAAAGGTTATTGGGACAAAACCAATTTTAATGTGAGTCAATTTAGCAAAATTTCTATGAAAGGGAAATTTGCTAAATTGACTCAGTTTGAAATTGGAAATGTCTCAATAACCTTTATACACATATCTTTTTGTCTCAATAACCTTTGATATTTTCATAACCCAATTTTACCCTTCAATATTAATAAAAATGAATTTCTTAATATATTTTCGAAATTTCAAAAAAAAAAACAGAATATTTAAAAGAAAAAAAAATTAAAACTAAATATCAAATTAAAAAAAAAAAAACTCTTTTTTTTCTCTTCCACGACAGTCATCTTCTTCATCATACTTTCTTCTTCTTCAAACTCTTTTTTGGATCCATAATCACACCACACTCTTGCACATCTTTCAAGCTTTCAATTCCGAGTATGATGGTTTTGTGTGTCTCTCTCTCCTCCATGATTGATTCGGCTGCTTTCGTGATTGGTTGCTTGATTTAGGATTTTTTTTAATTTTGACAGAGATGGCGTTGAATCGAGGGTTTTATGGAGTTCACCGGATTAGAGGAGGAGGTGGTGGTGGATCTCGATCTGTCCTTGTGCTCCCGAGTATACATCGACAAGCGAGGAGGTCAGTTCCTGAAGGGTGATGGAGGGATCCGTGATAGAGGTTCATGGCTCCGGTCTCTGGCGAATTACGTTGTTGGCGTTGTGTATCTCCTGGATTTGGTGTGCTCTGTAAGTAAAATTGTTACATCGATCTATTTTCGTTCACCAGTTAATCGCATCTTCATTGGTCGATTTGGTTTCTTGTTGCGAAATTTGTTGGTGATTTTAGATTCTTAGTAAGTCTAAATTATGGGTTTATTGGAAAGTAACTCTTCCACAGTGAAGCAATCGCTTCAGGCTAATTCACCGAGCTTGGTTCGGCTTCTTTTACTTGGATCTTTTCTGATTTCTCTGTCTCCTTTTCTCCTGGTATGTTACATTTGCTGATCGTGAATTCTCTAGGAGAATGTGATTTTGAGTCAGATCGGATTGTGTTATTTGTTCTGTGACATTTTTTTTGGTTTCTGTATGAACCCTGACTGTTATTTAAAGACTATTTTCTTTAATCAAGTGGAAGTTTTTATGTTTGGTATTATCACCTAGCTTCTAATCGCTAGTTGATTTACACCTGTTTTCTAAGTCTCGTGATTATTTTTGTGTAATGGCTGCACACTTTTATACCGACTAGTCCTTAATTATATGTATCTTGATTGAAATGCACAAACCAGTTTGTTTGTTGTTATCTGTTATTTTGGCAAGTGTTGTTCTTTGGGTTACATTGTTTCTCCAGTTCGTAAGACATGAGATTCTTGAAGTTCCAATGATGAGTTTGCTTTCTCTCAGCTTATTAGAGTGGCATATGTGTTGGAGCTATCGCCTTGCCGGCTGGAGAAGAAAGATGGCGGGGCCATGTGAGTGTATGTAATGGCATTTGCTGTTCTTGCACCATACCACATCAACTTGGAATCTTTGGATCTCACTTATTGCTCGATGTTGAAAAGTTTTCCTCAGATCTCCACAAATGTTGAAGTTATCATGCTCAGTGGAGTTACAATAGAAAAAGTGCCTCCCTCGATCAGATTGAATTTAGATAACTGTATACATTGAACCAAACGTGGTTCAATTAAAATGTTTGTATACATTGAACCAGGACGTTTCATGACCATAAATTTAACATTGTTTGATTGTAACTTTTCATTTATTTGGTCTATCGCAAATTATCCAATGCATCTACCAAAGAGATGAAGAGTAACCAAACGATTGCAACTTTTGAATTCCTTTTTAAACTAGAAAAGATGCATCTACTGAAAATGGACCATTGCGTATGCTACGAAGAGATGCAAAATGTCAATCATCGTAACATTTGGTGTTTTTCTTTTTAAACAAAACTGAGGAATAAATCGTTTTTGGCAACACTATTAATCAGGATTTATTGACCTCGGATCTAGGTATATGTTTTTTCGAACCAAGTGAGCTATAGGTGTTTAATCGAACAATGAATCAAACTAAAACATTATATTCATATAGGTTTTTCCGCTTTTAAAATAAAAATTGTAGGATTCGAAAAAATGCAAAATTGTGTCACCATGTGACATCAAACTCGTGACTTCGGTTCTAGGAATATGCTTTTTCGAACCAAGTGAGCTATAGGTTTTAATCGAACAATAAATCAAACTAAAATATTATATTCATTAGGGGTGGGCAAAAATACCTAAAACCGAAAAACTGAACCGAACCGAAACGAAAAAGTGGTATGGTTTCGGTTTCGGTTAGTCGGGTTATACCGAATGGACTTCGAAATTAAAGTCCATGGATTTCGGTTCGGTTTCGGTTTAAACCGAAAAACCGAAACCAAAACCGAACCTAACCCTAATCTAACTGAATAATCTATACCAAAATCGAACCTAACCCTAATCTAACCGAATAACCTATACCAAAACCGAACCTAACCTTACCCAAACCTAACCCGACCCATCTTCAAACCGAAACCGAGACTCAAACCGAAACCGAACCAAAGTGGGATTTCGGTATATTATGACTTCTATATTATGATACCAAAACAAACCGAAACCGAAGTAAACCGAACCGAACCGAACCAAAACAATTTCGGTTTCATATGGACTCAATTTATCTAAAACCAAAAAACCGAAGAACCGAACCGAAACCGAAACCGAAAACCGAATGCCCACCCCTAATATTCATATAGGTTTTCTATTATATTCAAAAAAAATTAATGTGTTTTTTCCAAAAACACTTGAAAAACATTTGACAAAAAAAGTTAAAATTGTTTTTGACGGAGAAATATTTTTGGAAAGTAAATATCGAAAAAATAATTTTTGGAAAGTAAATATCGAATAAAATATTTTTTGGAAAGTAAATAATTAGTGGTTTTAGATTTAGGGGATTTAAGCTACATTTGGTAGAATAGACTTTCTACCATTTGGTAGAAGATAGAGAAAGAGATAATAGAAGGGGTAGAATATGCATTCTGCGTGTTGTAGAAGACAAAGTCATTGGTAGAAATAGCATTCTGCAACTGGTAGTACTGAAGCAAAATGGTGGAATATGCAATCTGCGATATGTAGACTTTGTGCAATTATAGAATACTTCTTTCTACCACTCGTAGAATGATACAAATTCGCAGAACACCTAATATACTAGTAGATTCGACCATGGTAAAAGGAAAAATAAATAATTTTCTGTCATAGTTTTTTTTGAAAAAAAATATAAACATGAATTTATTTGTCTTGTACATTATTTTTTCTATATTTTTGATTTTATAAAATTATAAAAATCATTTTTTGTATTTTTAATATTAACTAAAAAGTAATATAGAAAAAAGTTGGTAAAAAAAATGCAACGGTTATTGGGATAAAATCAATTTTAATGTGAGTCAATTTAATAAAATTTTTGTAAATTTTTATGAAAAAATTAGTTTTAGATTGATTTGGATCGAAAACTATTCAATTAAGAAACTAATAAAATTTTTGTTCTTTATGGCCGACAATATATACTTTGTCGGTCTCAAACTATGATGTCTGTATGTCTCTCTCTGTAGACGAACTCTCTGTATAGCTTCCCAAAATATCTAAAGTAATTCAATTCAAAAACAAATATCTCAAATGATACAAGGGTATCAACACCACACAAAGACAAAAGAAAGTAAAAGAAAATCCCCCTGATTCGGAATCTCAAGTCCGATGAGCAGCGATGATTGTGGAGGAGGATCTGGTCGGATCCGGTGGGTGCTTGGTCTGGGATTCTTGGTACAAGGATTTAGGGGTTTCCCTTGGCTTGGAGCGAATTTCTTCCTGACAGATGAGCTCCGTGTGAATCCTTGTGTGTTGCAGCTTCTCCAGAACTCGGCCAATCTCCCTATGGTCGCTAAGCCCATCTACGGTATCCTCTCCGACGCTGTCTTCTTCTTCGGCCAGCACCGTATCCCTTACATCGCTTTTGGAGCCTTGCTTCAGTCATTCTCATGGCTTGCCATTGCTTTCCTCTCCAGATCCAATGTCTCCATCTTAGCTCTGTCCCTCTGTCTCCTCCTTAGTAATCTCGGTGCTTCGTTAGCAGAAGTAGCGAATGACGCTATTGTTGCCGAGGCCGGAAAGCAAAACGGTAATGAGTCATTACCTTCCTTTGTTTGGATGGCTTCTTCTCTCGGTGGAATCTTAGGAAACCTTTTAGGTGGTATTGCCATCAAAACCTTTTCCTCTCACTCCACATTCCTCTTGTTTGGCATTCTGGCTCTTGCTCAGTTCCTTGTCACCATAAGCATCAAAGAAAGCTCTCTCAATCTTCCCAGAAACCCATCGCCTGCTGGTATCAGAAAACATGTCTCCGACCTCTCCCTCGTGCTCAGGAAGATCGAGATTTCTTACTCCATTGCCTGGATTGCCTTGTCAACCGCTCTTGTTCCTGTTCTGAATGGGACAATGTTCTTTTACCAAACTAAGTTTCTGAACACCGACGCATCCCTTGTAGGGATCTCCAAGGTCTTTGGTCAAATTGCAATGCTCTTATGGGGTCTTGCATACAATCGCTGGCTGAAATCTATCCGCCCCAGGACACTCATCGCAGCCATTCAGGGGACAATAGCTGTCTTTGTCATATCCGATCTCCTGTTCGTCAAAGGCGTTTACCGGGATTTGGGACTGCCCGACTCTGTATATGTACTCTTCTTTTCTGGAATCTTGGAAGCTCTCTTTTATTTCAAGACTCTGCCTTTCACCGTCTTGATGGCTCGACTCTGTCCTCCTGGATGTGAAGGCTCTCTCATGGCATTTGTCATGTCAGCCATTGCACTCGCCTTCATAGTTAGCGGATATCTTGGAATAATTCTCGCATCGTTTGTCGGAGTGACGGAGGATGATTTCTCCGGGTTTACTCGTGGACTCGCTATAGAAGCCATCTGCGTTGGGATTCCGCTCATCTTAACTTCCTGGATATATGATGAAACGGAATCAACGGAGAAAAGTAAAAAGAAGGAATGAGTCCAGCAGAAAACCATTAAGTTTGCTCTGTGTGACATTCTTCTGGTTTGAGTTTTCATAGTTTCTCATTTGAGTGTAAGATACAAAGGGCCAAGTCTATATATTAGTAACAAGTGTGTGAATTATTATTAGGACCCAGTCCATAAAAATTTGATATGCTTGTGTTTCTTAACTCAAGTGTGTTGTTTGCAGTATCTTGCTCTGTCGGGAAATCGTTGATATGATAGCTACAATGCCAATGAATGTCTCAAGCTTTTCTCTATCAAACTCAATGCCAGTTTGAAAATTTGTTAATTTGTTCAATTAAACCATTCTTAGAGCAGACTTTGTTGATATTATTACCCATTTGAATGGTATAATGTCAACCTTACTTGTATCTTTGTAACATTCCTGTGAAACTTTGGAATTGTTCAACCTTCACTGCTTTTCCTGTTATTGTAACAGCCTTCACGTTTCATTTTAATCGTATAAACCAAAAACCAAAAAACCAATCATTTACTCCAAATCATTATATATATATATATATATATATATATATATTTTTTTTTTTTTTCTGATTCTGAAATTATGGTGTTCGATTGCAGTTCGATGAAGGCTAGATTTCCGCTGAGGTTTCTCGTGCTCCGAAATATGAGACCAATTTCCAGAGATCTTGAAGAGAGAACTGATTGAAGTCGTAAATCACCTGACTACTTGAGATTTTTGTATGATCCATCAGAGGAAGAGGAAGAGCACATGAGCTGAATTAAGAAGGATGCTCACGGCGAGCTTCATATTGACAACAAAAAGATTATCCAAAGAGAGAGATTGGAGATTGGAGAAGAAAGGAATATTTGTCTAATACATATTATTAAAAATTACGATGAACGATATTGCATTGCTGAGGTCTGGAAAAAGTTTTTTTTTTTTTTTTAAATGATTTAGAATTAATGAAAATCATATCTGGAAAAAGTTTTTTTTTTATATGATTTAGAATTAATGAAAATCATATTGTGTTTGTGAATTAATCAAAACTAGATTCTCACCCCCGCAGTAGTAGATGCGAAAACATTTGGTGTATATGTTATTAACTATACTTAGTTTTCGTAGTATATCGTATATAATATGTTCTAAGTTTAGATATTGTATGTTTTTAACTTGTACGCAGAATCAATTAGTTTGAAATAATATAATGGTTTTTGTTTTTAACTTGTGGGTAGAAGTCGATTAGTTTAAAGTATTGTATTTTATATTGAATAGTCATAAGTGAAATATAAAAAGTTGACTATGTGGATGATTGGTTGGTCTTTAACTTCATCCTACAGTCTTATTTTTTTTTAAATCATTATATCTTTACCAATCAAGTTGTAGCTTTATTTCTTAAAACTACAGATTTTGTATTATTCTTACCAATCATGATGTAGCTTTCTTTTTCAAAGTTACAACCAAATTTTTTTTTTTTTGCTGTAACAAGTCAAAAACGTAAAACCCTATTTTTTGGGCTTTAAGAGTTGTGATTCTAAAGTAGATTGTTGATAGTAGGTAATAATAATTTTCATGATAATAATATATTTTATTATAATATATTTCTCTAAGAACTCATAAATTTTTATGATTTTAAACTTTGTTTTAATTTTAGGATTGTTTGATTTTTTTAATGATGTTACTTATTATGAATGATTCATAAGTTCATTATTTATTATGTTAAAAGCAGCATAAAATTTCTAAATTATAACAATTTTTATTTTCATAAATTAATTTAATTAAAACTACATCACATATCTTATAGTTACCAATCGTGTTTTTATTTTAATATAGTTACAGGTACAGCTTTATATGTACATCAAAAAAATCTGCAGTCTAAAAAATGTACAGCTACAACCAAAACATTTACAGCAAAAATTCTACTGTAATTAATCTACAGCTACAGCCGAACCAATCATCCACTATGTTGTATAAAAATGTATAAACAAAAATCGAGTAGTTTTAAATAAGTTTATTGTTTTTCATTTTGCATTCCGATTAGTAAATTAATAAATTAGGCTATATTTAAAGGGTTTTAGTTTTGAATGTTGAAACTTAACTTTAATTTTGTGGTATTTGTGGAATATTTAAAAAATGGTGGTATTTGTTTGCGGCTAGCCGGTAGTAACATCTTAGTACAAAAAAATAATTTTGTAAGCAAAACAAAGTATGCAATTTAATTTTTCTTCTAACATAGTTAAGATATGTATAGGTTAACCCGTCAAAGACTTTGAAAGTGTAGGTACTTTTCTAAATGATATGTATGGGTTAACCCATCAAAAATTCTTTTTCTTTTATTTTCTATTAGTTAAAGACTTTGAAAGTGTATATACTTCTCTAAAAGATTCTTCAATGACTCGTTGCTTTTTTTAACCTTTGTATATTACTCTTTCCATATTTTAATAGATGTTTTAGAGATTTTTTTGTTTGTTTCATATTAGATGATGTTTTCAATTTTCTATGTAAAACTAATTATGTGTTTGTTGTTTTTGACAGTTTAAATTATGCTAATTTTTTTTAATTAGTTCCATGACTCGTTGCTTTCTTTGACCCTTGTATGGTACTCTTCTTGTATCTTAATAGATATATTAGAATTTTTTTTTTGTTTCATATTAGATGATGTTTTTAATTTTTTATGTAAAACTAATTGTGTGTTTGTTGCTTTTGACTGTTTAAATTATGCTAATTCTTTTCAAATTAGTTGAATTTTTTTGGAGTTGATGAGAAAACATGTTTTATTTTTGAAAAAACAGAAAAGTAAATGATTTTTTAATCTATGTGCAACAATCTTAAAAATTAAGTAATATGAAACAGAGGGAGTATTCCACACATGTCTTTTACTGATAGAGTCCATGTTTGTTGTGTTCAGTCCATGTATTAAAATACCGGTTTATATTAAAAAAATTGTTATGATTTAACTCTTCTTATGGTCAAGATATTAACATTTAAAAGTCCAAACATTTGTGTTTGCTTGATATTGGTAATCGCTCTTGATACACAAAACTTGTTCCAAGAATATCACATAACAAATTTTGACTCTTTATTAATTGGAACAAATCTTATTGTAACTAAATTATTCAGTTTCTAGTTTAAACAATTAAAACGTCATTATCAGTGAATTATTCTTATCATTTGTTCTAATTAATAATCAGTATGCAATAATTAATTCTAAAAGTCATTGTTCATCATCATTGATTTTATTTCTCTTTTTATGCTCTCTTTAATCACATATATCATCACAAAACTATACAATTACCGATATATAATTTGCCAAGATTGAAACCAATACCATGTACATACACGACTACACATATGTGTTTGTTGTGCATATACACACCTTTATTTTTTTTATATAGTATATGCACATATCCACCGTAAGTTAAAAACTGTGAACTGCATTAAATAAAAAGTTATGACGAATTAGAATCATAAACGTTATGTATTTTGAACAAAATGTATATAAAAAAATATAATATCTGAAAAGAAAAAAATAATTATTTAATCACAAGGGTCAATACTAAATCCAATTAAATTTCGGATAAATGTCTAGTGAGGCTCCAAAGTGTTTCGAATCAATGTTTCATTGAGTCTTGTGAATCATTCTTTGATACATCCTTCGCTACACGTGTTGTCCATATCATCTTCCAATACACTTAGGCAAATGTTCGTTTGCCTTGTCGTCTTTAATAGTTGATCAAAAGGAAAAACAGTGGACAAATTCCAATCCTAGAATTGAATTAAGCAAAGAGAAACCCAATAACATAGTGGTGCTCCATTTTCGCCATTTTGTCAGGAAGAAAAATGATTAAATTTTTAAATTATATTATTATTGAATCTAGATACATTAGATATGTATTATTTATTTTAGGGGAGAGAAATTTCACCATCACGATCTTCGTCATCACGAACTCGAGGTGGGCTGAAAAAGTTAACGAAACAAAATTATATCTATCAACCATAAACTAGATCGAATAACAAAAAACATAAATAATTTACCAAACAACAAATAATTTTTGAACCAAATAAACCTATAAAAAATAAAATAAAACAAAACTAAGACTCGTTAGAATTAAAACTGGAACTTTTATTCGTTATTTTTTTATTAAAATATTTTTGAAAGGAAAACTTCCTTTACAGCCCCACTCTATCAGATCAAAAAGGCACATTCGAAAGCATCTTGAGAATTATCTCCCATCTTAAGCTGACATTTTTTCAATTTCCACAATACTTGATACAATTAAAAAGGCACATCCGAAAGCATCCAAAATTAGTAACGATGTAGGAAATTACCTTGCATCTTGAGAATGATCATCCTTCTGCACCATCACTGCCCCTAAAGGAATAAAAGAAAAGTTTCATCAAATCTCTAAATTGATGCCCAGGTCGAGCTTTTTTTACACCAAGGGCATATTATTGACTGATCACCCGATAATTTTATCTTATTCTACAGTTCAAATATAAAGCGGGGACGTTATAAAATTAATAACCATATCGAGATGAAGACTGGCCATCATCCTTAAAAGACTTTTCCCTATATGAGCTCTTACTTTTTGATCCATTTTGGTAGTTAACAACACTTTTTTTTCTTCCACGGTATTCATCATCCCTATCACTATCTCTCCATCTTGGAGCTATGAAATTCACTTTTTGTTGGATTCATTCTCTACTTAGGTTTCCTTGTTTAACATTAAAGACAAAACAAAAATTAGATTAAAAATTAAAAAAACAAATATTAAAATATTAAAATAGCCATAAAAAAAATACAATAAAAATCTATAAATTCCAAAACATATTTGTCGAAAAAGTGTTAGGATGATGTTTCTATATATAGGGCACTAAATAAATGAACAAAGCGTATAATGAAAGATTTCAATAACGCATCAAGAAAGATCAAATTAAAATCTTAAATATTGGGTAATATCTATAATTTCTCTCAATATCGTATTTTAAGGATCAGTAGAAAGATTCAAATTAATTTGTTATAGTAACTAAAAATAAAAATAAAATTGATTTCCAATAGCATTTATTTTGTTATGTTTATTAATAATGAATATTAAAAAAATTTATAATGCCATATATAGTCACAAATGAATTAGAATTTGTTCCTTAATTATTTATATAAATAATTAAATGTGAAAATATAATTTTTAAAATATTATACTTCAATGTAACTTGTTTATTCATTAAAATGTTTAAACTCAAATTAAAAAATAAAATGTTATATTCTAATTATATGAATAATTAATTTTTAAATACGAAAGTTTCAATATGGAAGGTCTCATTATTGTTTCGGAAAGCACAAATCTCGTGATTATTAGATTTTGTTCGTACTCGCAAACGTATAATGCCATATATAGTCACAAATAAATTAGATTTTGTTCATTAGTTATTTATATAAATGATTAAATATGAAAATATAAATGTTTAAAATTAAATATATCATTATTTTCTAAATCTTTGTTAATAAATATATATTAAAATATTATTAGTTTCTGAAAATTTATTCTTTAATTTAACTTTTTTTTTTAAGAATTCCGCAAGAAACTCAGATTCTTAAAAAAATTTATCTCTATATATTTTCGTGACACAAAGATTTATTTTCAAAATTTTTTTCTTGAATAAATCTTTAATTGGAAGATTTCCAAAGATTGATATTCAGATTTTCATGATCCAAAATTTATCCTAATGAATATTCAGATTTTGTTTTAAAAAATTGGAAGATTTCTAAAGATTGAGTAAATCTTTAATATATTTATAGGAAGATTTTTCAGGATTCAATTAAGAAATTATCCGAAATTGAGTTTAATATTATTGAAATTGTCATCGCATCTATCCGAAATTACCCTTTTCAATTTAATCAATTTAGTTATAAAGAAATGACAATTTAAGTAATATTAGAATCAATTTTGGACAAATGTATTTCTCTTTTAATATTATAAAGATTTGTCATGATTGCAAAGTGATTGTGTGTTGCGGGATTATTATAGAAGTTAAGGGTTCAAATTCTGTTTAAGCATTGTTTTCTTCAAATTATAATTATCAAACGATGTCGTTTTGTTGATGGAGACACAATCATATACATACGAAGATTATTTGCGAGTTCAAAGATGATTTTACAATAAAAGTACCATTTTTTTTTCCAAAAAAAAAGTACAAAGTTTTTCTTTTAGAAAGTTCTATAAACTAAAAAAGGGAATATTGGAAATAAATGACGTTTTTTTTTAAGTTTTTTCATCTATAATTTTATTTGAAAATTTACATTTATGCCTAATCTATTTTTTTAAATTTAAAAAATATTTTTTTCAAATTTTTTTGTGAAACATATGAAAAGCAAATGAATATAATTTTTTTATGAAAAATGCAATTGTTGTTTGTTAATCGATAGATTTATAAAATTTGTTCTATTTTGTTCAGAAGACACTTTTTGCATTTATACATATTCCAAACCATTCAAATTATGCGATCTAAAACATTGTATATATTCTAAAAAATTTAGATTACATGTACGTTCTACGAAATTTAGAATACAGATTCAGAAGACGTAATCTGCATTTTACTCTATGTTTTATAAAATTTGGAATATGTGTTCTAATATTTGTTAACAAACTCTAGAATACGTCTTCTACTAAAGTTAATTCTAAAAATAGCAGAATACATATTTTTCTATTTGTTTTATATTCTGCAAAATTTAGAAAATCAATTATAAAATATAAAATTAACATAATACGTATCTGAAAATTAAAGAAACTAAATATTTAAATTTTTTTAATACGAATTTAGCATTTTAAAAAATTGAACCCTTTGTAAATCTTTCCTATCAATTAGAGGGTTTAAAAAAGAAGGCAATATATTCTTTTGTACATTTTTTGTCAATAAAGGGTCTCAAAAAAAAAAGGCAATATATTCATTTGTTTAAAACTCGTAAGTAATCATATATTATTTATAAAAATATTTTCTAATAACAAAATCATGGGTATAAACGGATTTTCAATTATACTAAGACTCACACAAGAGGGTGCCGTATTGACTAAGCCTT
This sequence comes from Arabis hirsuta, assembly GCA_964056655.1. Classification (NCBI taxonomy): domain Eukaryota; kingdom Viridiplantae; phylum Streptophyta; class Magnoliopsida; order Brassicales; family Brassicaceae; genus Arabis; species Arabis hirsuta. The sequence goes on from OZ053304.1 coordinate 17,462,932, forward strand.
ATTGACAGACGAGGGTGATAACGATGATGAGTTCTAGGTATTGGGAGTAAAATCTCGGTTCTTCCTGGCCATTTCTGAACTCAACCACTCTTTGTACTATCATCACCATTATTTCCCCACGAAAGTCATATTGACCGTCGTATTGACAGACCACTTATGATCATCGGAGTCTAACAGAACAGAATCGCCGACTTCCGAAGATGGAAGATAGAAATCAGAACTTATGAACCGAAGTTCATCGGCTCCGGAAAACTATGAAAAACTTAGAACATATTTAGAGAGAGAAACTAGAGAGAGGTTTTTTGGAAAATTATGAGATCATATTTCACAAGGGGTTACACACATATTTATAGGGTGAGGAGGGTGTACACTGACATAAGCGCTTACCTCACTAAACACTAATGACATCATCATGACATCGTGCTTACACTAATGACATCATTATGACATCATGATTACATAAGCTACGATTACATCATCGCTTACATCATGCTTACGTATTTATTATTTTTGCGAATACATCGTCGCATTACACACTAATAAACACACAAAATACTTAAAATATATATATCTTACTTAGTGTTCCATTTCGAACTTTATGATATGCTTGTCACAACAGCCATAATGATCGCCAGGGCAGTCGTATTCTAACTCTGGTTCTTCGTAAGGCTCCTCGTAAGGCTTCTCTGATTCCTCATTGACATTGATGCCGAACATCTTGTCAACTTCATCAATACTCATATCCATCGAGTCATCAGGGAGTTGAGCATCCTGAAAGTATTCCTGCGGGGATTCCTGTGACTGTGATCCTTGTTTGATCGGCTTCGAGACTTCAGGGTTGATTGAAATGTTCTCCATCTTCTCCATATAGAATTGTAGGTCTTTGTCTAAACTGATTTGATAATCTACTGGATAATAAGTCCAGTTCGGGAGAAAGGGTACCGGAAAGGTTTGTCTTGCATTGTTCAAACAAAACGCGTGTATCTGAAAGTCTTCGTAGTGTTTGTTGTCGTTGACGTTGAAATCAGGACGAACACCTCGATAGTAGTCTTTGTGATGGATGAGAGTCGGTAGGGCATGGACTTTACCAGACTTAGCGTTGACTTGAACTGGCCAATGGAAGAAGAAGATTGTGTGAGGGTTAAAGAAAGGGTTGAGACTTCCTTGACCCTTCAGTTTCTTAAATGGTAGATTGCCTGCTTTGGCCGATCTTCGTAACTTTTCGCTCCAAATGAATAGTGGTGCAAACCAGGTTAAGAATGTTTAAAAACATTCCTTTTGTCCTTGCTGAGCATTGATGTAATAGTATATCCATTGAATATCGAAGACGATACCGATGGTGTAGACCAAACAGAGGTACCAGAGGAAACAGAGGACTTCTTCTGGCATGTGCGAGTTTTTGATCCTGTAGAGATGTGCGAACGGATACTCCGGATGAACTCCCATTGGCGCGATATGATGATTGCATGGTCCGTACTTTGACACAATGACAGATTGGTAGTAAAAGATCTTATCTTTAAGGTGCTCGTGCAGAGCCTTCCTTTCGATAAGTCGCTTTGCATCTTCTGGCATACCGGCGGGGAAATCGTAGTAACTCTTTATTGAAGAAGAGCTCGCCATCATCTGTATTTCTTTCACCAGGGTTCTGCTGAGCATGTCAGCAAGCATCTTCTTTGTGCCCTTTAAATAGAATGACTCGAAGTCATATTTCGAAAACCATTTGCTCCAGCGTAACAACTGTTGATGCGAGACCATCTTTTGCTTGAATTGTAACATTTTTGGAAAGGATGACATGTCCATCTCGATGCGAAATTTGTGTCCAATCAAATGGAACTCAAACTTCTCGATTGCCTTTTTGACTGCGAGTATTTCCTTGAACGTGGAGTGATAATGGATCTCCGAATCTTTAAAGGGTCCACTACCGTAGCCACGGATTTAACGTTTGCCATTCATCTCTTCAAATAAAATGGCTCCCCAATATTTGTCACACGCATCAGTCTGCAGAATACGCGTTCCTGTAACTAGAATCTTTAGGGGTGGTAGCTTCTGTAGTTCTAACTTTAGAATTTTGACAGCGTCGGTTTGTCTCTTTGTCCAATGTGGTGGATGCTTTATCAGCATTTTCTGTAGCGGTCTTGTCAGCTGCGATAATTGCGGGATAAAATCACTCACGTAATTGATTACGCCAAGGAACTGTTGAATTTGTCGCCTTGTAAGAGTGCAGTAGCAAGATGGGCTTGAGGAGTGAATTCACCATCTTTGATTTGCATGCCCATAAATTCGATGTTGGGCTGGGCTATGACCATTTTTCTAGCTGATAGCATAATTCCATATTCGCGAACTATGGTGTGGAACTGTTGCAGCAGTTGAATGTGCTCCTTTTCGTTTGTAGAGAAGAGAAGGATATCGTTGATGTATATCAAGGCCGTATGGAGAAGAGGCTTGAATATTCGTAACATCGCCTGTTGGAATAAGGACGGTGCTGTCTTGAGGCCGAATGGTAAGACATTCCATTCGAGGTGGCGATTTGGTAGAGAGAATGCCGTTTTGTATCTTTCTTCGGGATGAACACCAAGTTGCCAAAATCCGGACTTGAGATCGAACTTGGAGAATATCGTTGCTCCCTGCAGATGTTGGAGGAGTGCCTTTTTGTTTGGTAGTGGGAACTTGATATCTTGTAGATACTGATTGAGGGGTTTATAGTCAATGACTAATCTCAGTTTTTCTCTTGCTTGTTCAGCACGGTTGTTGACGTAAAACGCTTTGCACGCCCATGGAGAATTGGTTGCCGAAACTATTCCTTGACCTACCAGTTGGTCACACTCTTCATTTTCTTGTTGTAACAGAGTAGGCGGCATTCGTGCATGACTTGCTTTTGTTGGAGTTGTATGCACATCTTCTTTGAATGGTAGTGACACGTAGAATTCCTTGTTGAGCCAAAGTGGATTTGTGCACTTTTGGAGGAATTCTGTATGAGAATCAGCACATGACGTTGTCGTCATTTCTTCCTTAATTTTATCGAACTTAGCAGACACAGATCCTTCAATTGTAAATAATCGTGGTATTGTTGTGAAGGCCTTGTACCGTGCTTTCCATCTTATTCCTCGTGGTTCAATCGAGATGTTGAAGTTGTTCTTCAACTCTGAGTATGAATCCCATCCGAGTATGAGATCTTTCCTGGGTGCAGTAGAGCCAAGTACTTCTGTCGTAATTTGGCATCCTAGGAAGAGTTCGATTGTTATCGGCTTTGACTTGAGCTTTATGGTCAAAGAGCAGGAGTTCGCAACACGAAACTCTTGTTGATATGGTAGCCACATAGACTATGAGCGAATCTTAGGATTCATAATTGTCGTATGGGCGCCAGTGTAGATAAACGCGATGACGTGTACTGGGTCTTCGTTATTTGCTGGATCGAAGACTGTCACCGGGAAGTGAGGTGCTTGTATCTCTTCTTGTCGCAACATCTTAGTAATCTTGAAGCAGCAATTCGTTTCTTCGTCGGAGTTTGCTACGTCGGATTCGTCATATTCCGAATAACCACAAATAGCATCGTTTTCGTCGCTATCGTAGGACAGAACAGATTCCAAATCATGGCCGTCGAGATCGATATCTGGTGCGATGTTGGTTATCGAATTGATGAGATACTGTTTCTTCTTGGTAGATTTGTTTGGACAATGTTTTGCGAAATGCCCTTCTTTGCGGCACATAAAACATTTTGTCCCCTTGGCGAACTTCGTTTCTTTTTAAAAAATCGCCGTCGTCTGAATTTGGTGGATTGTTTCTTTTTAAACCTTCCATGCTTGCCGGTTGTATTGCATGAGCACGACTTCTTGGGTTTTGAGCACTTGATTGATAAATCTGGCCTGGCACATATCTTGGACAAATGCTTGGATTTATCCATAAATTCCATCCAGAACTCTTTATGTTTGCACAGTTTATCGAGAGTCCTGAAGACGTATTGTTGAATCTGGCCAATTGAGATTTCTTCAATCGTCTGGTTGTGGTCACGGATGTATATCTTAGTTTGTTGACTAAGATAATCTTCAACTGACGATAGATAAACCTGATAATCTTCAGGTTTGGATTGTTGAGACCGTTGAGAGCGTAGTATCGTTTAGTCTGTCTCTCAAAGTGCTTATCTAGATCTCGTTTTTTCATCGAGCAACACTTTGTGGTATAGAACTCTTCTTGGAGTTTATCCCGGAGATGCATAGGCGTACCGATAAATTCTCTGTGAATCTCGCCGAGAAGCAACGGTATGGTTGTTTGATAAACCTGTTGCTGCCTGTATTCTCCGAGGAGTTCCACCATTCTTTTAATGCATCTGAGAACTTTGCTGTGAATTGTTGTATCACTATTGATACTGGACTCATCCAAACATGAAATTCATCCAGACGATCAATTTTTCCAAAAAAATATACAAAATTATGTTGACAGCATACCAAATTATGTAAATAAATAGAAAAGTGCCAATCCACTAAAATGGATCGCAATTAACTAATGGTGTCCTTTTTTAGTTTTTCGATAACATATTAAAGTTTACATCATATTAAAAAAAAAAAAGTTTACATAAAAACATTGGTTCCCATTTCTTCCTTGGTTGAGAAAATCTTTTAACTTATTAACAAAAATCCAGTAACATACGCAATCGATGATGTCACAAAAATCCATACTTACAAAATCTATCGACTTAGACCCCGAATCGGTTGATACAATCCTTACGAAACCGTGTCTGTCCTTTACAGTATCTCATGAGATGCAACAAACACCGCACAAATTTTCTATCTGATTTTCCTTAATTTCGAAATAGATTTTATTCCGAACATTTTAAATAAGAATAGAAGAATAAATTGTTAATTGAAGAATCGGTAATGCTTGAAGAATAAATTGTTAATTGACCAGGAAAACAAAATTAACTGTACTTTAATTTGGGGACACGCGTGTGTGTATTTTATTTTATATATCCACACGAATAGAGGAGGAAGAAGAAGAAGAAAAAAAATGGAGATATGGTTAGTGATGTTGGCCTCTGTATCCGTGTCTCTCCTTGTCCATCTCCTTGTTCGCCTCCGTAACTCCTCCTCCCTTCCGCTACCTCCTGACCCCAATTTCTTCCCCTTCATCGGAACCCTCAAGTGGCTCCGGCAAGGCGTAGGTGGCCTCAGCTCCTATCTCCACTCCGTCCACCACCGTCTCGGCCCCATCTTCACCCTCCGCATCACTTCCCGCCCCGCCATCTTCGTCGCCGATCGTTCACTTGCTCACCAGGCTCTCGTCTTGAACGGCGCCGTCTTCGCCGACCGTCCACCGGCGCCTCCGATCAGCAAAATCGTATCCAGCAATCAACACAACATCAGCTCTGGGTCTTACGGAGCCACGTGGCGGCTTCTCCGCCGTAACCTGACCTCTGAGATTCTCCATCCCTCGCGTGTGAGATCTTACTCCCACGCTCGGCGCTGGGTTCTGGAGATCCTATTTGATCGATTCCGTAAGCACGGAGGCGAAGAGCCCATCGTCCTTGTGGAACATCTCCACTACGCCATGTTCGCGCTTCTCGTCCTCATGTGTTTCGGAGACAAGCTCGATGAGAAGCAAATCAAACAGGTGGAATTTGTTCAGAGAAGACAGCTCCTTACCTTCACCAGATTCAACATCCTTAACCTCTGGCCTAGGTTCACCAAAATCATTATGCGGAAGCGATGGGAAGAGTTTTTTCAGATCCGGAGAGAACAGCATGACGTTCTGCTTCCGCTGATACGCGCCCGGAGGAGGATCGTGGAAGAGAGGAAGCAGAGATGCGAGGAAGAAGAGAACAACAAAGAGTATGTGCAATCGTACGTGGATACTCTGCTCGATCTGGAGCTTCCAGAGGAGAAGAGGAAGCTCAACGAGGACGAGATCGTGAGCTTGTGCTCGGAGTTTCTCAACGCCGGGACTGACACGACGGCCACGGCGTTGCAATGGATCATGGCGAATCTGGTGAAAAATCCAGAAATCCAGGAGAGATTATACGAGGAGGTCAAAGGCGCAAAGGAAATCGAGGTGGAGAAGATGCCGTATCTGAAGGCGGTGGTTCTGGAGGGTCTCCGGCGACATCCTCCGGGACATTTCGTGCTGCCGCACAGCGTGACGGAAGACACCGTATTGGGAGGGTACAAGGTGCCGAAGAAGGGGACGATCAACTTCATGGTGGCGGAGATAGGGAGGGATCCAGAGGTGTGGAAGGAACCAATGGCGTTTAAGCCGGAGAGATTCATGGGAGGAGGAGAAGAAGAAGAAGCAGTGGACATAACCGGAAGCAGAGGGATAAAGATGATGCCGTTTGGGGCGGGAAGAAGGATCTGTCCGGGGATTGGGCTCGCAATGCTGCACCTCGAGTACTATGTGGCCAGCATGGTCAGGGAGTTCGAGTGGAAGGAGGTCCAAGAACATCAAGTTGACTTGACCGAGAAGCTCGAGTTCACTACTGTCATGAAGCATCCGCTCAAGGCTCGTGCTGTGCCCAGGACAAGTTACAAAGACTAGTCTTCTGCTTCTTCTTTTCTTCCCTTTAATATTTTATAAAGGCTTTCATTACATAACCTATGTGTACTTTGTTTGGTCAAGTCAACTATGGGATCACATTATTAGCCAGGGTACATTCTATACGTTGGAGTTAATGATAGGGATAATGCTTTTATTTTTACACAGATTCATTAGAACGAATCTATTATATGCTCAGTCTTTTGTAAGGTGTGTTTAGAAAAGTGGGATTCAATTGTATCGTGGACGAGATATTTGTTCGCTGTTCGCCACCTTAAGGGGTTTCTTGGTTCATTAGCTGTCCCGCTATCATCTACAAGCACTTGTTGTAGGCTTTTAATGCTAATCATTGTACCAGTATGAAATAAAAAGATCATTCCCTCAAGTGTTTATGGTGATGGGTGATAAGTGATAACAGACGGTTGGATTTTTTTTTTTTAACAAATTAATTGTAATTCTAAAGTAAAAAGATTATCGAATAAACATTTTTTCACTTAGAAATGAGCGTCATTTTTTTGTTAAAAAGGAATGAATGATATGAGCCCTAAATGTGACAAACGAGGAAGACGATGACTTGTGACCCCGTTTAATTATGATTAGAATAAGTTTAATTCTGAGACGTTGGTTTTGTTTTTAATTTAGTGTCCGGTTTGACTTGGTTTGGTCTCGATTAGCCGACACGATTTAGTTCTATCAAAAGAAAACAAATTTATCATATAAATCGGTGGCATAAGGAAACACATCCATGTAATCCTAATAAATCTGTCAAAATTAAGAAAAAATGTGGCTAAAAAGAAATAAATCTATGACAAAGAAAACTAATTAAGTCTTTCAGAATTAAGAAAATTTATGATAAAAAAAATCTATAAAAACTAATTAAGTTTGTAAAAATTAACTAAATCTATAATAAAAAAAATATATCGAAAGCTAATTAAATCTGTCATAATTAAACAATTCTTTTATGCAAAAGAAAAAAAATATGTCAAATAAACTAGTGGGACACTAACAAATTTTTCAATATTTGAAAATAAGTTTGTTGCTTGATTTGATGTTGATACATCAAATTTGTTATATGAAAAAATCATAATTTAAAATTTTGGTTATTATAATGGTATTCTAGCAAAAGATTTGAGGGTAAAATATGCATCAAAAACTCGTTAGCTATTAAATTAAAATAAGAATTAATTTAGTAATGAAACAATAATTTAGTGCTAAACTAAACTTTTTTCCCTTGAAAAGAAAACGTGATAGTGAGATTAATCAAAATTTCTGCTAAAATTGTATATAAATATGTTATAGCATCTTGTTCAAAAAAGAAAAATGTTATAGCAAATTGCACGAAAATAATAAACCGTAATGGCTTATATGGGATAATAATAGTGAGTCAATGAGTCATTACTTGGTTCAATAAGGACAAATTGATGGACGTTGTAGAATATATGGGCTTTAATGTAATAATGGTTAAATTTGAGTTAGTGAAAGTAATGACTCTATGCCTCTAACGGCTAAATTTGGCAAATTAATGTACATGATATAATATATGGGCTTTCATGTACTAATAATTAAGAAATGGAGTGAATGAGTTCATGGCATGTAACGGTTAGATTGGGGCAATTGCGTAAATTTGTAAGAATATAAAGAGTTTATATAAATATTTCCATAGTCGGTGGACTCATCGCAGTCCCGTTGTTAATAAACTCAGAATCCTTTTCCCCAGAAATTAAGAAATTAAAAATCAATTTTATCGTTGGGTGATCGTCGTCGTTCTCGGATTAATGCTGTAGAATCCCTCCTTCGATTTTACCATGGATGCTTCGAGGGATGTCCATGAGGTCGTCTCCAAGCTCTCGCCGGGTAAAGCCAAGACTCGCGAAGTTAAGCTACCCTTTCTATCGTTAGGGTTTCAAGGGAAAAACGCATGAGAAATTTAGTTTTCGATGAATCGATGTAGCGCGTTTTGTTGATTTCTGTGTGGGTTTGTCACAGCGATGCTTTAGGGTTTCCTTTGTTTATCGTTGGATGCCTCTCCTTAAAGTGAGGGGTTTTATTTGTTTGGGGACTAGAAAAGTTAATGTTTCTCGTGTATTAGTTTAATGAGTTTCCATTCTCTTTTTGTTGTTGTTGTGGATTTGACTGAAAAGTAACGAAGTTGAGAAAACCTTAACCTGCAATACAGCTCGGTTTCTATGATGATCTCGTGTGGGTTTGGTTGAAAAAGATGTGGAGATACTTCTTTTGTTGTCTTCACCTGTTAGTACTGTTTAACATATGAGAAAGACTACTAAATTCTGTTTAAATTATGTCTCGCTACCATACTGGCTGTTTCTTTGATGCTTGCTAATAGGATTTTGTTTCACTTTCTTGATTGATCATACTGCTATTTTTATATTGCCAATTTCTTTCGAATATCATGGTTAGGTTCATCTGTTGATTTGTAAATATATTTCATTTCAAGGATGCTAATGCTGATAAATTTCATACATAATCTGTATATCCAGGATGGTCCCAAGTTATTGAATATGTGGCTCAAAGGAGAAAGGTCAATTACCTTCAATAGATTTCTTTCGCAAAACACAGCTAAGCTTAAGTTGGACGAGATTCCTAATGGTAGGTAGTTATTATTCCATTGGAAGCATTGATGCTATTATACAGTGCATAAAGCTTGAAGTTAATCCAGCAACTCACTTGTCCCTGCAGCTGAAACATGGCCCTTTTTGCTTAAAACCCTCCTTCAATTTGCAAGAGGTGTCAGGTAGTAAGCGACTGATGCCCAAGCCAGCTTTTGCAAACACGCTTTGAGCAGAAGAAACCAATTTTTCTGGTGAGTGTAAACTTTTTTTTTTTGTTTATTAATATAGTAATATGCTTTGGTAATTATCCTTTAATTACTTTGTCCTTGCAAAGACGCTTCACGTCGACATTCGAAGAGCAGAAGTTTCAAGTCTCTTGGTCAAAATCTGATTTTGAATGTTTCCTGTAATTACTGGAACTAAAAATTACTTTATAGAAGACAATCTTAGAAGAAGCTGGGAGAATGTGAACATTGATGGAAAATGGTTTTTGGAACTGGAATACATTTAGGTGTTCATCTTATTAATATGGCCATGCGCATGTGTGTTCTGCATGTTAGTTATTTTCTCACAGGAATGTATCTTAGTGCTTACGTTTTGGTGGTGCATTTTCTTGTATTAGCAAAACTTCATCTTGTTCCATGCTTATGTAACTAATTTGTTCTAATGTCGCAGGTGTACTATTTCCTAAAACCCTCTTTACACATGTACATTATATTTTGAGCAATACACCTAGCTTTTAGCCAGAGGATCAGACCATACTCTGCCATCTTTTGGAAATCAGGGAGTACGGTTTCAAAACGAGGAAGCGTACATATTCCTGTGGATTTTTTACAAATTTGAATATCCTGATTTTCTAGTCTTGTCATTTATATGGAATGTATGGTCGATATCTATACTATAATGTTTTTGAAAGGTTTGGTGTTGTTAGACATAGAAAGGGCAGAATCAGTGTTTTGCGACAAAAACAGTGGAGGAGCCTTTCACTATATCCTTACACTTCAGTCATTTCTAGAGAACCCCTTGGGAGATTTTCCTGATGACCTTCGAGAATGGGCTCATTCACATTTGCTCTTCTGTGAGGTATAATTTTATTTGTTACTTTATGTGTCACAACTTCACTTCCATTACCTAAGGAATATCTCCCAATTTGATGTTGTACTTTTAAAATCGTTAGCTCTTGATATCCCATAAGTTGGCAGGATTGTGGATATGGATTGGATCTAGCTGAAGACACTAAAGAGATCGACCTTATAACTGTTTGAACTGGAAGTTGGGCATGATATCACTTATCTCATGTATTTCTCTAGTACTTCAATTTCCTACATGGGTTGTTCTATATAGTATCATGGAGAATATAATATCACGGAGAGGGATTTCTAAATGTTCTACTCTGTTCCTTGTGGAATTCATATTTAATTTCGTTTCTTGTTGTATGGCTCATGGAATTTCTGTTTTAATTTGTACAAACAATGATGGAGTGACTTTTAGTAATGTTAAATGACTCTGATTATATATGGGATGGTCATTAGGCATTTTCCAAGATATATGGAAAGTTTGGTGTTTGTTTATTCAAAATTATTGTTATCCTATGCCTTTTTTACGTAGGGTGTTCGCTTACTAAGAGAAGATGTTAGATTCTCATTCTACAGATTTTTGTGGCTTACCGAAAAAGAGGAAGAGGCTCAAGGTTTCTTTATCTCTTTGATACTTGTATAATAAGTATTCTCATTTTTACATTTTTATTGCGGAATATCAACCGGCTTACCTTACATTAATCACCCTTAAACCTTGTAAGTTTGTTTGTGCAGTACTTGGAGGAACTCTTGGGCCCGATCTTCTGTTTCTGGCTTGCATGTGGTGTCAGTTTAGCTGCTCTTGTTGAGGTGATATTCTCTGATCGTTTGTTTCATAGATATCGCACAATTTGACTAGAAAATCATGTAAGTTTCAAGTTAAGGAATGAAATATCAACATTCGCATATGGAAAGCCAGCAATATGTTCAATGATTGTGTCAATTATCAAAATAAAATGAAGACGTTTTAGCATTCTTTATAATCTAATGCTTTCTTGTAGACAGGTCACCTGTTCATTCTAAATCCTGAACCGAAATAATTCATCCACTTTTGTTCCCACTGCCTACTCAGATTGTTTCAAAACTTCACTTCCATTACGTAAGGAATATCTCCCAACACCATATGAATGGGAGCCTGTGAAATGGTGAGTGATGTGGTGAAGGTGCCTGGTGTGTTTGTTGTTTAAGGATATAAATTTCATATCAGAAAATTTTGCAGATACTTGAATTTACTGTTTGTATGGTGAGTGATGTGGTGAAGGTGCCTGGTGTGTTTGTTGTTTAAGGATATAAATTTCATATCAGAAAAGTTTGCAGATACTTGAATTTACTGTTTGTGTTTTTTATCCAGATGGATGAGGTTGAACAAGAAAGAACTCTTTGAATGTTGTGTGGAGGTTCTAACAAGGGTCTGCTCGAATTCTAGCAAGGTGGAGGTTCCTTAACTTTTTCTTGCCTTTTTCTCAACTCATTTCTCCGTGGACATTTTATTTTTGTTTTCTTTGAATTTTCAGATCTCTAGTTGCCGAGTTCCTGATGGAGTACAACTACCTCTGGTGTTAAGATATCTATTGCTTCATGACATGGAAATCTGTTTTCTTAGCATTACCTTTGAGGACAGTAAGAAAGGACCATTGTCTGAAATCTTCACGGGATGTTCTTTCGTGTGTCATTTTATTCATGGTTCTTATACCATTAGGTTAGTCAGTTCCTCCCACACTTGGTATTTTCTTTAAACTAGAGAATGGTTGATATTGTCAGATTTTGTCTATCAAAACTGTTCACTCCTTTGCTATATTTGTAACAAAAGTTTCATATTTAATCTTGACAGATAGTGAATCCCCACTTGTTGATGCGGCTTTTTTCTGTTAGTGCTATCACCCCACTTGTTGATGCGGCTTTGTTCTGTTAGTACTATCACCATGATCTATGCATGTAGCTTTTCTGAATCAAAGTTGTACAGTTTGGAATACTTTGCAATTTTTAGAGTAGGTGTCTAAGAGGTGGTTGTGAATGTTGCTGCTCCTGCAATGAACTAGCTCTTAATGTGTATTTCTTTGTCTGAACTATTCTTTCAGTCACTTGGATTTTCGTTTTCACTTCTCAGGAAAGGTAAAGGAAGCGGTTTGTTCTTCTTAAAAGTGTGCCAATATTTGTTAGAGAGCCTGGACTATGCTGTTAAAGCAGTTTAAAAGAGCTTGAATGATTTTCAAAGGCTTGGTCCCTTGGGGTTCGGCTCAGATTTTCATAGGAAATGTTCTATAACAGTTTCGTTGAGGTCTCTTACTAGTTCTCCGGTCTTTGGCAACAAAAGAGATCAAAATGTTCTTGCCACTAGTTATGATGTTGTATTTCACTCTTTAGAGAACCTTTTGCGGTCTTTTGGTAAAGTATACGGAGAGAGAATATATAAAGCACTCACGGAATACCCAATCTGATGATCTACTTTTAAAATCGTTAGCTCTTGATTAACCATAAGTTGGCAGGGCTGTGGATATGGATTGGATCTAGCGGAAGACACTAAAGAGATCGATATTATAACTGCTGGATTTGGAAGTTGGGCATGATGTCACTTCTCTCATGTTTTTCTCCAGTAATTCAGTTTCCTACATGGGATGTTCTATATAGTATCATGGAGAATATCTAGTATCACAGAGAGGGAATGTGCTCCTAAGGTAATTGAACAATTTTTTTCTTTCACATATCATTAAAATCTCAAGCTTTTGCAATGACTTTACATGAAACATATTGTTCGAGTGCTTACATTTGCAGGTGTTGGAAAATATATTGTATCATCTATGCCAGCTTTCATGCTCGACTTCTGTGCTGAAGGTTAATGATTTCGTATGGAATTCAATTGTTGATTTAAATTTGCTATGAATATTTAGAGGAGTTTAGGTCAACATCACCACCAACTTTTCTTGTGTTTATGGGTTTTCATTTTACTTTAGGTTTTTTTTTTTTGGATGGCATGCTTAAGACACATGTAAAGAGCAAGCGTAACTGTCTCAACACATGTTTTTCATGAACACCAAGGTTCCCACCATTTCATGACTTAGTTTACATGTCAAATAAAATTAAAGTCGAAGAATAACATTTTCTTGTATATTCTTTTCAGATGAGATAGCTCATGTTGTTTACAGATGAAAAATTTGGATTTTCCTTGCACTCATTACTTGTAGGGACAATATATAGGTAAAGAAAATCTACATTGTGTGTACTTTAAACACGTCTTTTTATCTTAGGACTGAATACGTGTATGTAGGCAGTTTCCCTGTTATACCATTAGTACTGCTAATAGAATACCTTTTTGGAATTTCACATCTGCCAGTTGCGGTTAAATGTTCTACTCTGTTTTCCGTGGAATTCATATTTAATTTAGTTTCTTGTTGTATGGCTCATGGAATTTCTGTTTTAATTTGTATAGAGAAGGTTTGTCCTAGCGAGACAAATTGGGCTTTCATTTCAGACATGGGATGGTCATGAGGCATTGTTCTAAGATATTTGGTAAGTTTGGTGTTTGTTTATTTAAAAATATTGTTATCCTATGCCTTTGATAAGTAGGGTGTTCTCCTAGAAGACAAATTGTTAGATTCTCGTTTGTACAGATTTTTGTGGCTTACCAAAAAGCAGAGAGAGGCTCAAGGTTTTTTTTTATCTCTTCCGTACAGATAAGTGTTCTTCTCACTTTTTGCATTTTATTTTTTTCCGGAATATGAGCTGACTTAGCTTACATTAATCATCTCTAAACCTTGTAAATGCTATCTTGGTGACATCATCTCCATCTCTTTTTAAATTGGTTTGTGCTGTAGCTGGAGGAACTCTTGGGCCCGATCCTCTTTTTCTGGATTGCATGTGGTGTCGGTTTAGCTGCTCTTGTTGAGGTTGTATTCTCTGTTTCGTAGATGGATTCTTTTCTGTGATGGGTACATTGCCTCTTCACTCAAGTTACTCATTGGTACTTTGTTTATATCATTTTGTTCGTTAGAGTTTCATTTGTTTTATACAGTTTTTAACCAAAGAGCATTTATAATTGATAATTGAATCTTGTAGTACAGTAACAAGAATAAACAAGCCTGGCAGCTTGTATGGTGTTATACATTCCTACAAGGTTTGTCTCTGATACTAAAAGCTGTCCGATATAGTACATATTGGATTGATGATCCACACATTCCAACAAGGTTTGCTAATTAGTAGTTTCCTGAAAGTGGTAACATTTACCCTTTCGTTTCCGAATGTTGTGAGAAAACTAATGTTGTAAGAAAACTAACACGATTCTGCTGCTAATATCAGATGAGTGTACAAGGTGTCCAAATAGAGAATCAGCTACGAGATTTCTACTTGTAGGTAGTGTTTTTTCCATCATATATACTTTGATGCTATTATGCACTGCATCAAGCTTTAATGTTAATCATGCACCTTGCAGTTAATCCAGCTTTGAACTTACTTGTCCTTGCAGCTGTCAGGTATTAAGCGACAGATGCCCGAGCTAAGTTTTGCAAAGACGCTTCGAGTTGTTGTTTAGAGAGTAACCAAGTTTTCTGGTGAGAATATAGCAATTTTTTTCTTCATCTTATTAATATGCCCATGCGCATGTATGTTCTGCATGTTAGTTATTTTCTTACAGAATTTTTTTTTTCTTCATCTTATTAATTTGCTCATGCGCATGTGTATTCTGCATGTTAGTTATTCTCTCAGAAAATGTCTCTTTTTAGCAAATCATCATCTTGTTTCGTGCTACTAATCTGTTTTATGTGTGTTCTGCATGTTAGTTATTTTCTCACAGAAATGTATCTTAGTGCTTACATTTTGATGGTGCATTTTCTTTTATTAGCATGACTTCATCGTGTTCCATGCTTATATAACTAATCTATTCTAATGTCTGGTATTCTATTTTCTTTACACATGTACATGATATTTTGAGAAACACACCTAGCTATGAGTCGAGTATGGGACCATACTCTCCGTCATCTTTTGGAAATCAGGGAGTGTTGTTTCCAGTGAGTTTTCTACTAGATATTATAATGTTCTAGTCTTGTCATGGATATGTAGTGTACGGTGGTATGCTGGTGTTGGATATCTTTTAAATATAATGTTTCTGCAAGGTCCGGTGCTGTTATATGATATGCTCAAATTTACCCTGAGCTACTCTTTTAAATTAAGAGATCGATGTAGTATTTAGGGGTCGAATCCACAGGGAATCGAATAACACAACCAATTCGTGAATTCAAATTATGCTAAGTGAATATGTATTAGTGCAATAAAAACAGCAAGTAAACAAGTGAATGATTATGGTTCTTAAAATTCAATGAGACAAAAGAGTTAGGCATTGAGTTGTTCACAGGAATGAATCAAAATCGATCGTGTCGATCGACACAGAGATAAAAACGTTAGAATTTTATTAAGAACGGTGCTGTTATACATGGAAAGGGCGGAAGCAGGGTTTGCGCGAAAAACAGTGGCAACCATAGTCATAAGGAGGAGGATTTTCGGTATATCCTTATGCTTCAGTCACTTCTAGAGAACCCCCTGGAAGATTTCCTGATGACCGTCGAGAAGAAATTGTGTATGGCCTCATTCATATCTTCTCTTATGTAAGTTGTGAATTTATTTGTTACTCAATGTCTCACACTGATTGTACCCTACTTTGCAAACAATAGTTAAAGATATACTAATTTTTTATTGAATGTGTAAATCCGTTGACGAACGGTCCTACTATAGGCTCGTTATCTTTGGAAATTCATAATGCGGTTCAAAAATTTATGTTTCGTTGAGGTTCTTTTTTTGCCGGGGCCCTTTGTTAACCCATGATTTTTGTTCAATACAGCTTTTGGATGGAACACCTTTTGATACCTAAATCAGTTACTCGTGAACTAGATCTTGGTAGTTCATCTAGTTATATATCAAGGGATGATGACTTTAACTATTACACATCACATGAAGTTATGGATTTCTAGTTAAATATTTTGGTCTTCTTGTACCGCGGGTTTAATATTCAAGTCAACTGACCACTTTTCATTTTTATTTTCAGCGGTGGCTTTTTTTCTTCTTCAATACAGTCAATTGTGTTTGACTTAGCCTTTGCTTGTCCTCAAGCAAAACATAAACCAAGAATGTGAAAGAGGTTTGAAAACATAGAAACTTTCTTTCTCTTGGAGCAATGAATTGACCCTTCTAATCTAGTGAACCACATAATACAGAACCAACCCAGAATCAGACCACCATGTATTTCTCCGCAGATTTTCGCAGCTTTCCAAATTCATCCATCACTTCACAGCATAATCCATTAGTCCTCATTGCTGGGTCTTGTCCCAGATCTCGATGTCAAGAACTTTATAGACTCATTCCCATACAATACCACGACTAGTGAACCATACAATCTTTGGTACTCTTTCTCTCCCCCAGACTTATTCGATTCAGAAACTCAAAAACAGTGTTTTCACTACTATTGTTCCTTGTGAGGAGACAGGGTCGTGAGATCGCTCGTCCTCTACATCCGTTCTAAGGGACTCAGACTGCTGCTTTTGAGCTCCAGGTGATCACCTCTTGAGTACTGACTCACTAGAATTTCATTTCCTCATCTTATACTCAAGAACTATCATATCACCCCAAATCATTCAAATTTTTTTTTTTTTTTTTTTTTAATTTTTTTTTTCTGAATGAGGAGAGGAGTACCATTACTTTTAACAGAGATTGCACTTGTCAGGTATGAATGAGGAGTCAAGGTCTATGAACACCAATCATCGAGGAGACCTCATAATTAGCTCGAACCCTGGGCGAATTATGCTGGAAGTAACAGACGTCTCTAGTTAACTGGTCAGCCTTAGGATTTTCCATTAGTCTTCTTTGAAATTGATCCTGAAAAATGGTCACACAACTGAAAGAACAATCCAATAGATCAAGAGAAAAGTCATAGTTTCCAACTGTTTTGACTCAATAAAAACGAAAAATTTAACTCAAAATAAACCAAAACAAATAAAAACACGTTAGTAGTTTCCCTCCCCCGGACTTAACCAACACTGTCCCCAGGTTTTGGAATGCAATCATCTTCTTCTTCAACCTCCTCTTCACTGCACAAATTGATAGCATTGACGTGAAGTCTCGGGTTTGTGTCAGTCTTGCTTGGAAGAAAACCTTCTTGCCTCTTGATTGACTCCGCAGTTTGAGCAACTTGAACATCCAGCTTCTTGACATGGTTGTTCAAAGCTTCGAACTTCCCATTCAAGTCCTGGTACATGGCATCCATCTTCCCGTTGAAGCTCACTGTCATCTTCTGTTGACCTTCTAGAATCTGCTCCAGCATAGATTTCATCTTGCTCTCTGATGACTGAGTAGGAGGTGTCTGATAGGAGGAAGAACCGTAGTTCCTTTGGTAGTTCCCGTTGAAGCCTCTGTTACCCTGCTGATTCCCAAACCTCTGATTCTGAAAACCAGTCCCACTGATGAAGTTGACATCCTTTTCATCCTGTGTCGATCGACATGCTACTTTCGTATCGATCGACACGGGGTCTGGAATGAAGGTCTCTACCTCCTGAGCAAACTGAACTGTCTTCTTTCCTACTAGAAGATTGTGTACAATATCCAGCTTAGCCTTAACCTCAGCGATCTGGCTTCCATCCATGTTACCACCCAACTTCTTCCTCTCAAAGTCTGCATTCTTTGTACTGTTGCTGGAAGCCAAGTTATCGATGAGAATCAGTGCATCTTCCGGATACCTGGTGTTGAAGTTCCCATTGCTAGCTGAATCGAGGGCCATCTGATACCTCCAGTCAATCCCTCTGAAGAAGATGCCCAGCAGCTGAACATCATTAAACCCGTGATGAAGACAATCTCTCTGGTAAGACTTGAATCGCATCCAAGAATCCTTGAATGCTTCAGTCGATCCCTGTTTGAAAGTGGAGATCTTGTTCCTTAAATCCTCAAACCTTGCCTCATCGAAGAAGTTGTTGAGGAAGGCATTCTTGGTGTCCTCCCAAGTAGTCAGCGAGCCCGGCTCCAGCAGCTTCAGCCAGTAAGCTGCTTCTCCACTGAGAGAGTATGGGAACAGCTTGCAGTAGAGATAGTCGCTAGAGACTCCATTTGCCTTGATGCTGGATGCTAGGTCCTCGAACCTCTCAATGTGGTCCATGGGATGCTCAGATGATAGACCGTGGAAGGGGTGCTGAGCCACAAGAGAGAAATAGGCAAGCTTCAGCTCGAAATCGTTTCTCTGGAAAGCAGGAGGGCGAATCGCTGCCCTCCAAAATCACAGCCCCATTCTCATCAATCCTCTGACCTTGAGCATTTCGTCTACGACCCTCAGAGTCTTGAAGAAAACCATCGTCACCTCTGATAAAGATCATTGGATTCATATTGGCTGTCCTTGTCGCTGCTCTGTTGGCTCGTTCTAACCTCAAAATCTCAGGATTGAGATCAAGTAGCTCTCTGTTCTGGTTGCTTCTGGTAACGCACTGATGCATAAACCTGAAACACACAAAACAAAAAGAAAAGAAAAAATAAGTAAAATAAACAAAAATAAAAACTTAGACAAAGTTCTAATAACACAAATCGATTGGTTAGATCGACTCCTCCGCAACGGCGCCAAAATTTGATATACTCAAATTTGCCTTGAGCTACTCTCTCAAATTAGGAGATCGATGTAGTACTTAGGGGTCGAATCCACAGGGAATCGAATAACACAACCAATTCGTGAATTCAAATTATGCTAAGTGAATATGTATTAGTGCAATAAAAACAGCAAGTAAACATGTGAATGATTATGGTTCTTAAAATTCAATGAGACAAAAGACTTAGGCATTGGGTTGTTTACAGGAATGAATCAAAATCGATCGTGTCGATCAACATAGACATCTGTGTCGATCGACACAGAGATAAAAACGTTAGGATTTTATTAAGCACGGTTTTAGAACTCAAAAACGAATATAAAACCAATCAACTTTGGTTGCAGAGATTATCTATGACTAAATCCCTAAATTCTAAATTTCTTTGCAAACTTAGTGAATAAAATCAAGCATTAAATTCAGGTTCAATTGTTCACAAGATTACTAAGCCAAATTTCTTTGCGAATAGATAATTTTGCTCATCTAAGATTATATCAGGTTGCTAATAATACTTTCGCATCTATTAAAGCAACCTAGGATATCCAATTTCAGTTGATCAATCCTAAAATCAGAGTTAAATCAATCTAGATGAAAAACATAAAGATAAATCCTAACAGGGTTTTAATCCTATCAATTTCTCATCAAACCCTAGAACTTCCCAAAACCTAACAAGCAAACTATTTAGACATAGATGCAGTAAACATTATGAATGAATAAAATTGCATAAAAGATAGAGTAAGAGATACAGAGAGTTGAAATCGATGAAGTTTGGAAGTCTAAAATCTCTTCAAAACTCTCCAAAATCTCCTCTCTCAAGTTTCAATAGAAAATAAGATGAAAACATGAAAACCTAAGGAAAAACTGTTTATATTGTCTAAAAATCGGATGGGGCCTTGGTGTAAACTTCTGGGCTTTTTGGGCCAAACTGGAATTTCTTCAAAACTTGAAGTCTTCACGTGTCAGACGGGCATGTCGATCGACACACAGGTCCGTGTCGATCGACACAGCCTTGAAAACTCGACTCCGACTTGATCACTTTAGCTCTTCTTTCTTTGATACTTCCAAAATGCTCCAAAAGTTCCCATAAAGCTCAAATCGTCCAATAACTTGCAAAGACTCAAAACAACTAAAAAAATACTAAAAAGACTCTATAAAAACGATTTATATCATGGTTGAAAATGGGTAAAAACCATGATATATCATTATACATGGAAAGGGCGGAAGCAGGGTTTGCGCGAAAAACAGTGGCAACCATAGTCATAAGGAGGAGGATTTTCGGTATATCCTTATGCTTCAGTCACTTCTAGAGAACCCCCTGGAAGATTTCCTGATGACCGTCGAGAAGAAATTGTGTATGGCCTCCTTCATATCTTCTCTGAGATCTTGTCAATTGCAAGATCAATAGTTGGACACTTTATTTTCATTTTTTCTGTGATCCTAGTTTCTGAAAATTTAATATATTCTCTGAGTTATAACGTATTGAGATCTCTAATTGCCACCCTGTTCTGCTTTAATTTTAGGTGTGTATTGTTAGTTTTGTTTTATCGTGTGCTTCTTTGTCACCAGAACCTCTAATTTCCGCTTTTTCTCGTGACACCATTTCACGTGCAGTTCAAACAGTTCTGGATGGTTTCCTGGAAATGTAACATTCTTACTAACTCGAGCTTGACTGATTTTTTTAGTTTTTTCCTCTTACAAGGTATTAATTGGTTTTTGCAGCACTGATTATCCAAGATAGGGTGTCATTTGCAAAATAAATGTTATTTGCCCAGAATAATGGTAAATTCATTTACCAAAGCTTTTATTTTTCACGAGATATCAATGTTCTTGTCAACTTAATACTTAAGTCGCAATATTTTTGTTGTTTTTCATCACAGAAATAGACTATAGAACGTCCGCCGCATGTCATCATTTGACTGCGCTTCAAGAGTTTACCATTATTCTTGGTCGTAGAGCTTCAGCTCCAAGCAAAGCTCCTTAAAGTGAGGAATTCTCTATCTATTTGATTATTTGATTAGTAGTACTTTAATTCTTTATCATCAAAGTGACTGCCTTCCGACCTTATTGAATTTGAGGTAGCAATGATATTGACCACTTGAATTCATTTCTCGAGTTAAAACTTTGTTAATGTTGGAAGGTATAGTTTTTTCATATTAGGCTTTGCTATTTTCTTAAACTCGTTTGTTAAAAGTAAGTCACTGTTAATCATAATATCCTCCCCGTTCAGTGGCTTTGCATAGTTTTTCTTTTGGTGAGAGTAATTCGTTTTTATCTTTAGTTGATATATTTCTTTTTTGATGACATCCTTAGTAGATATAGGAAGAGCCAAGGCTACACTCA
Source organism: Arabis hirsuta (assembly GCA_964056655.1). NCBI lineage: Eukaryota > Viridiplantae > Streptophyta > Magnoliopsida > Brassicales > Brassicaceae > Arabis > Arabis hirsuta. The sequence goes on from OZ053304.1 coordinate 17,484,040, forward strand.
GTGATGTATGAATCTGGTAGGTTATTCTCTAATAAACATGCTTGTAAATTAAAATTTCGGTGGCACTACTGTTTTTGAGCTTTAAAGAATTACTTTGGCCGTTAATTGTGGCCTCTTTCAGCTTAATTCAATCTCCATCATAACAAGACCAGTGTTATAGTATAGCTTCTTGTTTGCTGGATTATTTTCAAATGTAATCCGGCCAAAGAAATTGTTAGTGTACTAGATGACCAACTCCAGGTTTGTGTTAATGCTCTTATTTTTGTCCATTTTTCATTACCTTTTTTAAAGAAAAAGTTGTTCAGTTTTCTCTATTTGCTGCTTTTAGTCTTTTGTTTCAATCTAGTTACATGTTGCATCTATGCTGAGACAAACTCCAAAGTTTTATGGTTCTAAGTTATCTCAACTCGTAAATTTGCTACACAAGCTATAACTGTTATTTCATAATCTTCTTTTGATGAAAATATCGGAGTAGGCGTTCTACCTATAAAGTTGCCTTCCATATTGTCCTACCAGTGCAAGGAATCATAGAGAATTTTATGCTTTTTGATTTGTCCATCTTTTTCAGGATTTGGAACCATTCCCCGAAATGGGAAAGTTTGAAGTTATTCATAAATCACGAATCAGGATATGCGAAGCCTATTCTCCTTGGGATCATCTGTTGAAGGTCTAGCACTCTGCATTTTATAATGATTTCATTGTCGCTGGAATTTTATCACTACCCAATTTTGTGATTCTTTCCTCTTGCGCTACAATATTGTGCTAGATGATCTTGTTATCTTCCAACAAGATTCCTTTCCTGGAGGTATCACTCTATCTTTCATGAGTTAAATGATCATGAGATATAAATTAAGGCTACCTTAATTTGCTTGGGAGGTCAGCTGTGGAACTCGGATTTAACTATGATTCCTTTTATTTATTTCGAAGACTCTGGTTTTTCTTATTACAAAAAGAAACAACAGTCAAGGGGATAAAAAAACATTTCTCACTTCTTGTTTGTGGTTATTTTTTTCTTATGTGGATGGGTTGATGGCTGTGCTATTTTGTTTGATAGTTTGTCCCATCCATCTTCCTGAGGAGTTGGGCTCTATGCATGATCAAAAGTTTTGAGTTTTTATCGTACTGGCTGAAAATTCTAAAGAAGTATATTTTGTATTACTCTGTAAAGATTATTGATGTAACGTCTCAAACCCTTCGGGTCAGTTTTCTAACTTTCTTACCTATCCAAATTTGACCAAGCTCTTTATTCTTCTCCCAAATGTCTAATCAATTAGTCATAATTTTTTAATTCTTACCTGGAGAGATTTGATAGTACCTCTAAATACTGTAGTGTTTGGATATGTATTTAATTTGGCGTGATTTTTCTCCATTTTTCGGAGCCTCTAACTTTTGTTCTACTGTTTCATGTGTGTCACACTCCTGCTATACTCTTATCGTTCTCATCTTTATACCCAGTCAAATGTCTGCTTGATTGATAATTTAGTAATCTACTACCATGCATACGGAAGTTATGAATATTTCTGCCTGATGTGCTGTTATATTTTTAGACAAAAGATGTTTAATCACCTTCCTAGTTGTCAAGCATTCGTAGGGTTGCACTTATTTCCAAGAATTTACTTTCTTGCCTCTTGTCTAGAAAGGCTAATTGTTTTACACTTTTTGTTTTTAGAATCTTCATTTCGCTTTTATAGATATCTTTTTCTCCTTGTCTTAGGGAATTCTTTCAACCGAAAGGGCCAGCAAGCATTATCATCTATTGATTCATGTGAGAGATCTTTGATTGAGGTATGTTTCTTCTCCGCATTAGAATTTTGGTCTTGTGCTACTGTTATGGGTTGATATTTTCTCTGATAATTAATCCCATGGGCGGGATAAAATATTGCACCCGTAAAACATTTTGAGTACATATGATCTGGTTCTTTCGAAAACTTAATTGTGCACATTTGATTTTGAGATTCATTTTATGATATTTATGGATATATAAATGATCAGTGAATCTGACTGGATTTCCCCATTCTTGTTACGGTATCCCAAGTTAAAAACTTCCCTCCTTGCTTAGATATCTACTTTTGTTTTTGTAGGTACATGGCATTGTTGGATGACATGCTTAGGACACATGTACAGCTCAATCGTTACTTTCTTAAGATAGTCAGTGCTTTACATGTTTTACTTCAAAATTTATGATCCTCAGGGATGGTTTCTTCAGGAATCAGAACAAACCGTGATTTGTCTTTCATCGAAGGACTAAGTTGTGTTCTCCTGTTTAAGTTGAGTATTCGGTTCTTTTCCATGATCTTGTCTTGCCTAATCCTCAGATTGGTCATATAACCCACTTATTCCTTGCGAATGAAGGAAACCTACAGTGTGTACTATAAACATGTCTTTTATCTTAGGACTAAATACGTGTAAGTAGGCAGTTTCCATGTTTTACCATTAGTGCTAATAGTTTGATTTTTTTGGACAGTAACGCCCTTGTATATACTTGAATATGTGTATGAGTCCTCGTGTCTGTCTGGAGGGAATGTAGGAGGGAAAGAATGCATATATTACAATGGCAGGCAGTTGTCCATACACAATACTACTAGACCATCACTGTCAGAGAAACGAGCTCGAAAGGCATCATATTGCATCGTGTGTGGTGGAGGCACAAACTGAAGGAAAATAGCTATGGTATGTTTTCTGATCAGAGTATTACTAAGGTATTTGAGCATTTATTTTCACATATCAATATCTCAAGCTTTTGTAGTAACCATACGTGAAACATATTGTTCGAGTGCTTGCATTCGCAGGCATTGTAAAATATATTGCATCATCTATGCCAGCTTTCATGCTCGACTTCTAACCCCATGGTTAATGATTTCGTATAGAGTTCAATTGTTGATTTAAATTTGCTGTGAATATTTTCAGGATTTTATGTCAACATCTTCACCAAATTTTGTTGTGTTTATGGGTTCTCATTTTACTTTGAGTTTCTTTTCTTGGATAGCATGCTCGTTAAGACACAGGTAAAGAGCAAGCGTAACTGTGTCAACATAGTCACTGCTCTGCATGCTGTACTTCAAATTTTATCATCCTCGGGGATGGTTTCCTCTGAAATCAGAACAAACTGTTATTTGTCTTTCAAAGAAGGAGAAATTTGTCTTCTCCTCTTTAAGTTGAGTACTTAGTTCTTTTCCATGATTTTGTCCTGCTTAATCCTCAGACTGGCCAGGTGCCTACTGCTCATATAGCACACTTGTCCTTACACATGAAAAACTGGCATATGCAATATTTATAATCACACTAATGTTTTTGCTTATCTTTTGGTTCCCACCATTTCATGACTTAGTTTACATGTCAAACAAGATGCACTAATGAGATAATTTATGTTGTTTACAGATGAAAAATGGAGGTGTCAAGTAGTAAGTGACTATTACCAGGCCAAATTTTTCGAAGACTCTTTGAGTTGCTTTGGTAATTTTCCTTAAATAACTGTGTGCTTTCAAAGACGCTTCATGTCGTCATTTGAAGAGCCAAAGTATCAAGTCTCTTGGTACCTGTAATTACTGGAAAATTGTTGGATGTTTCTTTATAATAGACGATCTTAGAAGAAGCTAGAAGAACGTGAACATTGATGGATAATGGTTTATGAAACTGGAATACGCTAGTTGTTCATCTTATTAATATGCCCATGCGCATATGTGTTCTGCATGTTAGTTATTCTCTCCGAAATGTATCTTAATGCTTACACTTTGATGGTGCATTTTCTCTTCTTAGCAAGAGTTGACCTTATGTAACAAGGTGGAAACATGTTAGCGGAAAAAAATGCAATCAGTTTCAAAGAAGATTACTCAGTTGCTGTAGGAATAGCATGGCAAATACAGGATTTACTCATTACTGAAGATGCTCGGAAAGCTATGCTTGAGTCTGATATTGAGGAGTTATTCCTTGCCTTAAAAGTCGTCTCACAGACTAGCATTCTACAATCCTCTTGTTGTGAATACATGGACGTGTAAATGACTCTTCAGAATATGAATGTGGATGCTCAGAAGAATGATAAAAAAATTGCCAAGGCAAGGACCTTTCGCTCTCCCCTCTTGGCTCTTTACTCTTCACATAATCAGATTACTAATCTCCTCATATTACCAATTTCTAGCAGGATATTCTGGACCAAACAATGGACCACGGTCTAGGATGTACAGATGAATTATTTCAGGCAGGTGAAAGTGGAGTGACATGCACCATATCTCTAGAGGCTAACCTTAGCAAGAAAGCGACTACAAGAAACCAACACTACCGAGAACCAAAAAGAAGATTATCAAGTGCTGGTGATGATGGTGACTCGAGAGGTTTAGTTGCCCAACATCAAGAAATCTTCGTATGTAGCTATGCTTGTGGTAAGTACCAATTTGCAATGAAATATATCAGAACAAACTGTGATTTGTCTTTCAAAGAAGGAGAAAGTTGTGTTCTCCTGTTTAAGTTGAGTATTTGGTTATTTTCCATGATCTTGTCTTGCCTAATCCTCAAATTGGTCATATAACCCCACTTATTCCTTGCAAATGAAGGAAACCTACAGTGCACGTCTTTTTATCTTAGGACTGAAAACGTGTAGTAGGCAGTTTCCCTGTTTTACCATTAGTGCTAATAGAATACCTTTTTGGAATTTCACATCTGCCAGTTGCAGTTAAATGATCTACTCTGTTCCTTGTGGAATTCATATTTAATTTAGTTTCTGGTTGTATGGCTCATGGAATTTCTGTTTTAATTTGTATAGAGAAGGTTTGTCCTAGCGAGACAAATTGGGCTTTCATTTCAGACATGGGATGGTCATGAGGCATTGTTCCAAGACATTTGGTAAGTTTGGTGTTTGTTTATTTAAAATTATTGTTATCCTATGCCTTTTTTAAGTAGGGTATTTTCCTAGAAGACAAACTGTTAAATTCTTGTTTATATATATTTTTGTGGCTTACTAAAAAACCGAAAGAGGCTCATGGTTTTTATCTCTTCCACATGTATGATAAGTGTTCTTCTCACTTTTTGCATTTGTTTTTTTCCTGAATATGAGCCGACTTACTTTACATTAACCATCTCAGCACCTTGTAAATGCTATCTTGGTGACATCATCTCCATCTCTTTTGAAATTGATTTGTGTAGTAGCTGGAGAAACTGTTGGGCCTGATCCTCTTTTTCTGGATTGACTGTGGTGTCAATTTAGCTGCTCTTGTTGAGGTTATATTCTCTGTTTCATAGATGGATTCTTTTCTCTGATGGGTACATTAGCTTTTCACTGAAGTTACTCTTGGGTACTTTGTTTATATCCTTTTGTTCGTTAGAGTTTCATTTGTTTTATATATATTTTTTTAACTAAATAGCATTTATAATGATAATTGAATCATGTAGTACAAAACCAAGAATAAACAAGCCAACAAGGTTTGTTTCTGATACTAAAAGCTGTCCTACAGAGTACATATTGGGTTGATGATCCACACATTCCAACAAGGTTTGCAAATCAATGTTTTCCTAAAAGTGATAAAATTTACCCTTTCATTTCCTCTGTTGGAATGCTGTGAAAAAACTAACTCGATTCTGCTACTAATATCAGATGAGTGTACAAGGTGTCCAAATAGAATATCAACTGGGAGATCTACCGGTAGGTAGTGATTTTTCCATCATATACTTCGATGCTATAATACACTGCATCAAGCTTTAACGTTAATGATGCACCTTACAGTTAATCCAGCTTTGAAGTTACTTGTCCTTGCTGCTGTCAGGTATTAAGCGACAGATGCCCGAGCTAACTTTTGCAAAGACTCTTCGAGTTGTTATTTAGAGAGTAACCAAGTTTTCTGGTGAGAATATAGCAATTTTTTTTCTTCATCTTATTAATATGCCCATGCGCGTGTAAGTTATTTTCTCACAGAAATGTATCTAAGTGCTTACGCTTTGATGGTGCATTTTCTCTTATTAGCAAAACTTCATCTTGTTTCGTGCTAGTAATCTGTTTTGTGTGTGTTCTGCATGTTAGTTATTTTCTCACAGAAATGTAACTTAGTGCTTGCATTTTGATGGTGCATTTTCTTTTATTAGCATGACTTCATCGTGTTCCATGCTTATATAACTAATCTATTCTAATGTCTGGTATTCTATTTTCTTTACACATGTACATGATATTTTGAGAAACACACCTAGCTATGAGTCGAGTATGGGACCATACTCTCCGTCATCTTTTGGAAATCAGGGAGTATTGTTTCCAAATGAGGAAGCGTACATATTCCAGTGAGGTTTTTTTTTGGTGGTAGCCCTTTGTTAAACACGTGATTTTTGTTCTTGTCTTCTTGTTCTACCTTTTAGGAGATACTTTCTTCTTATGGACAGCTACAGCTTTTGGATGGAACACCTTTTGTTACCTAAATCAGTTACTCGTCAACTGGATCTTGGTAGTTCATCTAGTTCTGCATCATGGTATATATTTTCGGAGTCTGCTCGTTCAAGGGATGATGACTTTAAATTTTACACATCTCATGAAGTTGTGGATTTCTAATTAAATATTTTGTCTTCTTGTATCGGTACCTGTTTAATATTTAAATTTCCTAGTTCCTCACAACAGAATTTCAAGTCAACTGACCACTTTTCATTTTTATTTTCACCGGGTCTTTTTTCCACAGTACATGCAATTGAATCCCATCTCATAGATGTGTGTTTGCTCACGCCCTTGTATACGCACTTGAATTTGTGTTTGAGTCCGTGTAGGAGGGAAATAGTGCATATATTACTTCGGCAGGCAGTTGTCCATACTCAATACTACTAGACCATCACTATCAGTGAAACGAGCTCGAAGGCACCATATTGCATCGTGTGTGGGGGCGTACGGTTTCAAAACGAGGAAGCGTACATATTCCTGTGGATTTTATACAAATTTGAATATTCTGATTTTCTAGTCTTGTCATTTATATGGAATGTATGGTCGATATCTATTAATATAATGTTTTTGAAAGGTTTGGTGTTGTTATACATAGAAAGGGCAGAATCAGTGTTTTGCGAGAAAAACAGTGGAGGAGCCTTTCACTATATCCTTGCACTTCAGTCACTTCTAGAGAACCCTTTGGGAGATTTTCCTGATGACCTTCGAGAATGGCCTCATTCACATTTCCTCTTCTGTGAGGTATAATTTTATTTGTTACTTTATGTGTCACAACTTCACTTCCATTACCTAAGGAATATCTCCCAATTTGATGTTGTACTTTAAAAATCGTTAGCTCTTGATTTCCCATAAGTTGGCAGGATTGTGGATATGGATTGGATCTAGCTGAAGGCAGTAAAGAGATCGACCTTATAACTGTTTGAACTGGAAGTTGGGCATGATACCACTTATCTCATGTATTTCTCTAGTACTTCAATTTCCTACATGGGATGTTCTATTTAGTATCATGGAGAATATATAATATCACGGAGAGGGATGTTCTAAATGTTCTACTCTGTTTTTTGTGGGATTCGTTTCTTGTTGTATGGCTCATGGAATTTCTGTTTTAATTTGTACAGACAATGATGGAGCGACTTTTATCAATGTTAAATGACTGATTATTGGGAGGTTTGTCCTGGCAAGACAAATTGGGCTTTTATTCCAGACATGGGATGGTCATGAGGCATTTTCCAAGATATTCGGTAAGTTTGGTGTTTGTTTATTCAAAATCATTGTTATTTGATGGCCTTTTTAAGTAGGGTGTTCGCTTACTAAGAGAAGATGTTAGATTCTCATTCTACAGATTTTTGTGGCCTACCGAAAAAGAGGAAGAGGCTCAAGGTTTCTTTATCTCTTCCATACTTTTGTAATAAGTATTCTCATTTTTGCATTTTTTTTTCCGGAATATCAGCAGGCTTTACCTTACATTAATCACCCCTAAACCTTGTGAGTCTGTTTGTGCAATACTTGGAAGAACTCTTGGGCCCGATTATGTCTTTCTGGATTGCATGTGCTGTCAGTTTAGCTGCTCTTGTTGAGGTGATATTCTCTGGTTCTTTGTTTAATAGATATCGCACAATTACAACCTTTCGTTTTTTTTCTTTCTTTCTAATTTTGTATGGAAACCTTTAGATAACGTCAGAGATTTGAACTTTTCCGATCTCTATTTAACTGAGGCTGTCTACAATTTGCAGATTGCATTGTAGTAAAACATCATAATGTGATAAAGGTGCAATGGTCCTTCAAAATCCTATATTCTATGTGGGTGAGATCAGCAAGAATGTGAGGGATAAGCTCATTTAACGGAGTATGGTATGGTATCTGTAACATTTGACTCATGATCCCAGCAATATATTCTTGGTGTTTGTGGTGGAGAATTCGATCCTACCGTCACAATCTATAAAGCCTTCATAGCAAAGATCATGTCAATTGCAAGATCAATAGAGATCTTAGTTTCTCAAAATTTAATACATTTTCTGAATTATAACCTGTTAATATATCTAATTGGCACCAGTTTTGTTTTTAATTTCAGGTGTGTAGTGTTAGTTTTGTTTTATCATGTGCTTCCTTATCACCTGAACCTCCAATAAGTGCTTTTTCTCGTGACACCATTTCATGTGCAGTTCAAACAATTGTGGATGGTATTTTGGAAGCGTATGATAGCAGTGATATGAGACCTCCTATCCTTTACCAATACCGCAGGAGGGGGAAAAAAGATCAAACAAGCAGAGAGGCAGTAATTGCAAGTGGGGAGGCAGTAAAACAGTAAAAGGAGATAAAGCAGGTTCGTACAAGCCAAGAGGGTTTCGGTGAGGGTTTTGTTTTGTCATTATGTACATATAAAAAGGGGATGTTCAACCCTAGTTTCGGTTATGCAATTTGTGGCATCTTTTGTGAGAGAGAGAAGGAGAGTAGAGGACTCCATAATATCCTCTTTTGTTTATCTTTTGAGAGTGAATCGGGTTGTAAGGAACAAGTTGTCTCTTTTATTGAAGTAAGGTTTTGGAATTACAAGTTTGAATCTCTACACATATCAACTTGGTATCAGAGCCGGTTCAATCCCAGAGAATGGAGCCGAAGTTACCTCAGCTAACGCCGGTGTCGGAAGGGTCTCGGGAAGGGTCTCAAGACTTAACCGAAGCTTTTTCCCAAATTCCATCCATGGTATCTTCCTTGATGGTGATGGTTGAGAACATCAATCGCCGGTTTGAGGAAGATGATCGGAGAAGGAAGAAGAAAGAGCAGGAAAGGGGAAGCCTTTCTACTATAGGACAAGCCGCGTCGTCGGTGGGGGAGTATCCGGTGAATCGCCGGGCCGACAAAGCCCCAATGTACACTCCCGAAACGACACAGATAAGGGAGAAGGGTCCGTACACCCAGCTATTTCCTGAAGGAGGGACCGGTGAGCGGCCACCGGAGAGGGTAACGACAGAGACCCAAAGCCCTTTCAGTCGGAGGCTGGAGATTCCGGATTTTGACGGCACCGAGACGGAGAACTGGCTGGCTCGCGTGGAGCAGTTCTTTGAGGGCAACGACTGTTCCGAGCATCAGAAAATCGTGGCCGTTCGGGAGAGCTTTACCGGAGATGCGCTCGATTGGTATTTATGGCAGAAGGATCATGACCCCTTTCTGAGTTGGGCTCACATGAAGCAGAGAATCCTCAACAGATTCGCTACCTATCGCGACGAATCGGCCGGCGAGAGGCTACTCAACCTCCGGCAGACGGGGACTGTGGAAGAGTATTGTCGCGAGTTCGTGAAGATCGCCACCAATGCTCCAGAGCTACCGGAGGTGACGCTGGAGCTGGCGTTCATCACGGGCCTGGACTCCAAGCTTCGGACGCGAGTTAAGGTTATGGAGCCCCAAGGTCTTGATCGATGGATGTTCTTGGCTCAGAGGATGGCGTATTGGGACGGAGTTGCGCAGAAGGCGACAAATAACCGGACGGGAGTCGGGGGAAGGAATGATCGTGTGGACCTCTATCGACAATCCGGCCCATCCGAGTCCAACTTGAATCGAGCAAACCATTGGCCGACTGTCCTGAAGCCCGGCCCACCTACTGGGTTTCACAGAACCGCGAACACGAATCGGGGGGAAAGGAAAGATCGTAGCCCTAAACCTCATAACAGGGTGGTCGCGCCGTTTCGCCGCCTGACGCCGGAGGAAGTAGCGCAGCACAAGGCCGATGATCTCTGCTTCAGGTGCTCCGAACCATGGCACCGTCGGCACTTGTGTCAAAAAAAAGAAGTCCGATTGCTGCTGGTACAGCCCAACGGGGATGAGGGCGAGCTGGCCGAAGACGAAGAGTTCCCGCCGGACGAGGTCGTGATGGAGGCGGCGGAGGTGGCGATGCTGTCGCTCAATTCTATGGCGGGCATCTCCTCACCACGCACGATGAAACTGAAGGCGGAGATAAGCGGAGAACCGGTGGTCGTAATGATCGACAGCGGAGCCACCCACAACTTCATCTCCGCCAGGGTAGTCCACCGGCTGCGGATTCCGACGGAGGCCACTGGTGATTATGGAGTGGTGACAGGGACCGGATTAACTGTGCAAGGCCAAGGAGTCTGCAAGGCCGTCAAACTCCAATTGCCAGGTAACGTCCTAGTCTCTGACTTTTTGCCGCTGGAACTAGGTAGTACCGACGTGATACTAGGGGTACAATGGCTAGAAACGTTAGGGGAAATGAAATGTAATTGGAAGTTGCAGAGGATCCAATATGAACAGGAGGGGAAAAGGGTTAATTTGCAAGGGGATCCGAGTTTATGCTGTTCTGCCTTGTCTCTCAAAGCATTGTGGAAAGCCCTAGCTGATCAGGGAGAGGGAGTAGTAGTTGACAGTGGTCTGCAATTGAACAGTTGGAGCCAAAAACAGAGGAATTCTGGGCTGATAGAGGGGGTTATAAGCGAGTTCTCAGACATCTTTGAAGAGCCACAACAGCTGCCACCTTCACGAGGCAGGGAGCATGCCATACACTTGGTGGAAGGGGCAAAACCTGTGAGTGTGCGGCCGTTCAGGTATCCACAAATACATAGGGAGGAGATTGAATGGCAAGTGGCTACAATGCTCGCTGCTGGCATTATAAGGGAGAGTACTAGCCCCTTTTCTAGTCCTGTGTTACTGGTGAAAAAGAAGGATGGCAGCTGGAGGTTCTACGTAGACTACAGGGCCCTCAACAAGGCTACGATAGGAGATAGCTACCCCATTCCGATGATCGATCAATTGTTGGATGAACTGAATGGAGCAGTAGTCTTCTAAAAAATTGATCTCAGATCCGGTTACCACCAAATCAGAGTAAGGGCAGGCGACATTCCAAAGACTGCATTTAGGACTCATGATGGGCATTATGAGTTTCTTGTAATGCCCTTTGGGCTCACTAATGCGCCTGCCACTTTTCAGGCCCTAATGAATGACATTTTCAGGAAGTTCCTAAGGCGGTTTGTGCTGGTCTTCTTTGATGATATTCTCATCTACAGCAGGGACGAATCAGATCATCACAACCACCTGAGAACAGTTTTCCAGCTACTGCGGGACAACAGGTTATATGCTAATGGGAAGAAGTGCCAATTTGGGAAAACCACAATTGAGTATTTGGGCCATGTCATCACGGCAGAGGGGTATCCGCGGAGGCCACAAAGTTACAGGCCATGAAAGAATGGCCACAACCCAAGAACATAAAGGCTTTGAGAGGGTTCCTGGGGCTCACAGGATACTACAGGAAATTTGTACAGGGATATGGGCATATAGCAAGGCCCTTAACTGCCCTCCTCAAGAAGAACCAGTTTGCATGGGGGGCTGATGCAGGAGAAGCATTCCAGAAGTTAAAAGAGGCCATGATCAGTGTGCCGGTTCTGGCCCTACCAGATTACAATAGCCTCTTTGTGGTGGAGTCCGACGCGTCAGGGGTCGGTATAGGGGCAGTCCTCATGCAGAATCAAAGGCCACTCGCATATTTCAGTCAGGCTTTGACCAAGAGGCAACAGCTGAAATCAGTATATGAGAGAGAGTTGATGGCGGTAGTATTTGCACTGCAAAAGTGGCGGCATTATCTGTTGGGAAGAAGGTTTGTGGTCAAAACAGACCAAAAGAGTCTTAAGTTTCTGTTAGAGCAGAGGGAAATCAACTTGGAATATCAGAAATGGCTGTCCAAACTGTTGGGATTTGACTTTGAGATCCAATATAAGCCCGGAATGGAGAACAAGGCCGCTGACGCCTTATCCAGGAAAGAACCGGCAACACAGCTGCTGGCCTTGTCAGTTCCAGTGGCCATCCAACTGCAGGAGATAGACGCTGAGGTAGAGAAGGATGCAGATTGGAGTAGGGTCAAAAAAGAGGTGGTACAAGACAAAACTTTGCATCCGGATTTTCAAGTAATCCAGGGCAGATTACGGCGGCAAGGAAAACTAGTGATACCCTCCAATTCGTATTTGGTGAAGGTGATCCTTAGGGAGTATCATGACGGGCTGCTTGGGGGACATGGAGGGGTGCTAAAAACACAGAAAAGGATTGGTACCGTATTTTATTGGAAGGGGATGATGACTGAGATTAGGAGATATGTGGCGGAGTGCCAAGTGTGTCAAAGGCATAAATATTCTACCCTTTCCCTTGCTGGGTTGCTGCAGCCATTGCCCATTCCAACCAAAGTTTGGGAGGACATAGCTATGGACTTTGTAGAAGGGCTGCCAAAGTCAGAAGGTTATGAAACTGTCATGGTAGTAGTGGACAGATTAACCAAGTACAGTCACTTTGTGGGGTTGAAACACCCCTTTGATGCGGTGACAGTCTCTCAAGTCTTCATGCAAGAAATCATCAGGCTTCATGGGTTCCCAAGTACCATAGTGTCTGACAGAGACAGGCTGTTTACAGGAAAATTTTGGAAGGAGCTGTTCAGGTTAGCGGGCACCAAACTGTGTTTCAGTACTTCCTATCACCCCCAAAGTGATGGGCAGAGTGAAGTGACCAACAGGGGTATGGAGACGTTTTTGAGGTGTTATGCCAGTGAAAAACCAAGAACTTGGCATAAATATTTGGCCTGGGCAGAACTGAGTTACAATACATCTTATCACTCCTCCATCCAAATGACTCCATTTCAGGCACTATATGGGAGAGAGCCACCAATACTGATGCGGTTTGAGAATGGTTCAACTGTCAATGCGGATTTAGAACAAAGGATGAAGGAAAGAGATGCAATGTTAGCGATCATTCAGCAGCATTTACTTCGGTCCCAGCAGGTGATGAAGCAGCAAGCTGATGAGCACCGTAGGGATGTGACATTCCAGGTTGGAGATCTAGTGTACCTGAAACTCAGGCCCTATAGGCAACAATCACTGGCTAGGCGGATCAACGAGAAGCTGGCGGCCCGTTTCTATGGACCGTTTGCAGTGGAGGAAAAGATTGGGGCTGTGGCATATAAGCTGAAACTTCCCAGCTCAGCCAAGATACATCCTACTTTCCATGTGTCCCAACTCAAACCAGCAGTGGGAAGCTCAATGGAGACTGTGACACTGCCTGAGCAACTGACAGATGAGGTGATCTTAGTAGTAGAACCGGAGTTTATCTTGGGTGAGAGGAAGAATCCAGTAACTGATCAAGAGGAGGTGTTGATAAAATGGAAAGGCCTGCCCATCTACGACAACACTTGGGAATGGAAGCAAGTGATCCGAGGTCAGTTTCCTCACTTTGACCTTGAGGACAAGGTCAATTTCGTAGAAGGGAGTATTGATAGCAGTGATATGAGACCTCCTATCCTTTACCAATACCGCAGGAGGGGGAAAAAAGATCAAACAAGCAGAGAGGCAGTAATTGCAAGTGGGAAGGCAGTAAAACAGTAAAACAGTAAAAGGAGATAAAGCAGGTTCGTACAAGCCAAGAGGGTTTCGGTGAGGGTTTTGTTTTGTCATTATGTACATATAAAAAAGGGATGTTCAACCCTAGTTTCGGTTATGCAATTTGTGGCATCTTTTGTGAGAGAGAGAAGGAGAGTAGAGGACTCCATAATATCCTCTTTTGTTTATCTTTTGAGAGTGAATCGGGTTGTAAGGAACAAGTTGTCTCTTTTATTGAAGTAAGGTTTTGGAATTACAAGTTTGAATCTCTACACATATCAGCGTAACACTTCTTGCTCACTCCATCTTCTCTTATTGTTTTAGTTTTTCCTTTTATAAGGTCTTACTTGGTTTATGCAGCGCTGGTTATTCTACGAATGCGGCCATCATTGACAGGATAAATGTTTTTCTCCTAGATAGGGTGTACATGGTGAAATTTCCTTTGCTGAAGCTTTCCACAAGATAGCAATGTTTTTGTCAATTTGATAGTTCTCACAACCATTTTTTGTTGTTGTTTGGCAGTTCATCAGAGAAATACGCTATTGAATGTCAGCCGCATGCCATCATCAGCATACCCGTTATCATCTGGCCGCACTTGAAGAGCTTACAATTATTCTTGGTCATAAAGCTTTAGTTCCAAGTTCCTCAATGTGAGCAAAATTCTCTATATATCTTATTGATTATCGGATTGGTAGTACCCAAATTCTTTAACACGTAAGTGACTTTCTTCAAACTTTATTCAATTTGTGATACAGTTGGTTCTTTCTCAAGTAAAAACTATGTTGTAAAATTAGAAGGTGTAGTTTCTTACTTGATTCGGATTTGATATTATCTTGACCTCATTTGTTAAAAGTAAGACACTGAGTATCATAATATCTTCCCGGATCAGTGGCTTTGCATAATGTTTCTTTTGGTGAAAGTAACTTCCAGTTTTAAATTTTGTTGTTAAATATATGTTTCTTGACACCAATTTTTGTTGACATTTGAAGAGCCAAGGCTACACTCTATGATCTATGGAACTGCCAAAGCAATCCGTCATGTTTTGGATATATTTATTTATGTGTTGACAGTATAGTTTCCTGTTTAATGGATTCATTCAAAAAGCAATCCTACCAAAGTTTTCTGGTTCTAAGTCATCCCGACTTGTAAATTTGCTACTCTCTTGATGAAGATAAGCGTTTTATAAAGTTGTCTTCCATTTTCTCCTACAATGTATCATCGAGAAATTATGCTTTTGATTTTTCCAACTTTTTCAGGATTTGTATGTAAAATTTTCAAGCCATTCGTGAATCACACATCAGGATATGTGCAGCCTATTCTTTGAGGAATCATCTGTTGAAGGTCAAGCACTCTGCATTTTTTTTAATGATTTCATTGTTGTTGGAATATCCCATTTTTGTGTTTCTTTCCCTGTTGCGGTACAACAGTGTGCTGTAGAGAAACCTTATGATAGTGCTTAGCACTAGCCCAAGACCGTACAACCTGAGAAACTTGAAATAAACAAATGAAACTCTCTAAGTATGATGAAGAAATATGGAAGAACTCTTAAAAGACTTATGTATTTATTATTGTTTCTTATTGTTATGTTACAAATGAGAGGGGTGGAGAGGTATTTATAGCCTCCCAAAAACATCTTACACAAGCTCTAGATTATTCTAACCTCTTTACTTCATAGATATTTTCCTAATCCTCTAGAGTATTCTACACTCACCTCCTTACACTAACCTCCTTACAATATGTCTAGATTATTCTACACTATCTTACAACTCTCTAGAAACACTTAAGGAGGTGCTACTCTTCTAGATAATATAAGGAGGTGATGAGATTATATCATGTTTCTAGAGACTTCTACACCCTTCATTACGCTAAACCAAAATCAAGTTTAATCTTAATACTCCCCCTTAAACTTGATTTTGTCAACCATCCCGAGCTTCGAACGAAATAGCTCGAACTGTCCCTTTGGTAATGACTTGGTGAAGATATCTGCAACGTTGTCCTCACTTCGAACCTCCAAAGCTTCGATCGTTCCATCAAGCACCTTCTCTCGTATGAAATGATGTTCCAGCTCAATATGTTTCGTTCTTGCATGAAACACTGGATTATTAGCCAACTTAATAGCACTTTTATTGTCTCCATAGATTGCAGTTGGCTTATGGATTGGCTCGAACAAATCTTCAAGGAGTCGTCGAAGCCATATACATTCTTGAGCTGCGAGAGTCGAAGCTTTATACTCTACTTCAGTGGTAGACAACGACACCGTTGGTTGTTTCTTGCTACACCATGAAACACTTGTGTCTCCACAGAAGAACACATAACCTGAAGTGGATTTTCGATCATCCACATCTCCACCAAAGTCAGCATCTGTGAAACCATAAAGCGAAACCTTGGCATTGTACTTGAATAACAGACCCATACCAAGAGTTGTCTTCACATACTTCAAGATCTTCTTTACTGCTTCGAGATGCGGCTTCCTTGGTGCCTGCATAAATCGACTTACTAGACCTACCGCGAAGGCAATGTCAGGTCTTGTAATGGTTAAGTATAGGAGACTTCCTACAAGAGAGCGATAAGGTCGAGGATCAGGTAGCAAGGACCCTTCATCACGCCTAAGCTTTATGTTCACATCCATCGGAGTAGTACGCATCTTTCCTTCGTGTACCCCAAACTTCTCAACAATCCTTCTAGCATAGCTTTGTTGGCCGATGAATATTCCATCCTTAATCCTTTCAACTTCCAAACCAAAAAAGTTATTCAGTTCACCCAACTTTTTCATTTCAAACCTTATCGACATATCCTCTTGTAGACGAGCAATTTCCGCTTCATTATTACCCGTAATTATCATGTCATCTACATAAAGTAGAACTACCACATGGACTCCTCCATTCTTATTCAAGAATAGACTCGGATCAGAATTTGATGGCACAGACCCGCAAAACTGAAGAAACTGAGCAAGCTTTCCATACCAGGCTCGTGGAGCTTGTTTCAACCCATACAAAGCCTTCTTAAGCTTGCACACATAATCAGGATGCTCTCGTGATTTGAAACCAAGTGGTTGCTCCATAAAAATATTCTTATCAAGCTCGCCGTATAGAAAAGCATTCTTCACATCTAATTGCCATAACTTCCATCCAAAACTTGCAGCTAAAGATAAGAGTGAGCGTACCGTAGTCATCTTGGCCACAGGACTGAAAGTCTCATCATAATCTTCTCCAAACTTTTGAGAGAACCCTCGAGCAACTAATCTTGCCTTAAATCTGTCAATGTTCCTATCCGTTTTTCTCTTAATTCGATACACCCATTTGCAAGAAACAGGTTGGACATCCTTGGGTTTCGGAACTAAATCCCAAGTTTCATTCTTTATTAGAGCATCAATTTCCTCCTTCATCGCGGTCTCCCACTCATAAACTCCTTTTGCTTCATCATATGATGTTGGCTCTTCTTCATCTAATGGAGCTGCAAAGTAGCATGAGTACGTAGTGATAAAATCTTTATCCCTGTACCTAGCAGGCTTGACAATATCCCTTTTTGGTCTTTGATTAACCAAAAAACCATGACCTTCTTCTTCATTTTCCTCTTGGCTAGTGCTCCCCCTGTCACCTTGTGTCTCTTTTCTTAGACTTCCAACTTCACTAGGCATTTCAAGAACTGGTTCATTGATCTTAGAGGAACTATCACCTTCTTGCTCAACCAACACTTGAGGTGGCCCATAATATGAAGAGACTTCGTCAAAGACAACATCACGAGACACAATATACTTGTGTGTCTCTGGATCCATACACCTCCATCCTTTCCTTTTTTCATCATAGCCGACAAAGATGCACTTCTTCGCCTTTGCCTCCAACTTAGTTCTTTGAGAGTCGAACACATGGACATAGCAAATTGATCCAAATATCCTCAGATGTTTTACCGTTGGATTCTTCCCATGAAGCACCTCATAAGGAGACTTCATACTAATTGGACTAAGCGGCATCCGATTGATGACATATGCTGCACATCTCATGCCTTCTGCCCATAAAGCTTTAGGCAAGTTTTTTCCATGTAACCAACTTCTACAAGTCTCACTTAGATGTCTGATCTTTCTTTCTGCTACTCCATTTTGTTGAGGTGTGTATGGACATGTAAGCTCTCTCTTAATTCCATGATCTCGACAAAAAGAGAGAAACTCCTTTGACATAAACTCCCCTCCATTATCCGTTCTCAGGGTTTTTATTTTTCAACCCAATTCGCCTTCCACGGTAACCTTAAATTCTTGAAACCTGGAAAATACGTCTGCTTTCTCTTTCACAAAGTATAACCACGTATATCGTGAAAAATCATCAACAAACAACAACATGTAGCGAAACCCGGAATAGGAGGATGTTCTTGTTGGACCCATCAAATCACTATGGATTCTCTCTAATGGAGCACTACACCGTGAAGTAGAATTGTCAAATGGAAGCCTATGTGATTTTCCATATTGACATCCTTCACAAAGTTTTCCTTCATCTTGAATCTTCAATTTTGGTAGTCCAATAACCAAATCCTTATTCACCATGACTTTCAGCTTAGTCATATTTATATGACCAAGTCTAGCATGCCATATATAGGCATTGTCATTGGCACTCATCTTCTCCACATATGTGTTTGAGGCCGATAAGACATATAAATCTTTAACCCGTGCTCCAGTGTGAACCACATCCGCCTTTAACTCTTTAATGTTCCTTAAGAACTTAACATCTCTTGGGCCAAACAAAATGTAGTTACCTGAGTCAACCGCATTCACTACAGAGAGAAGATTCTTCTTTACTCCAGGAACATGGAATACGTTCTTGAGTGTGATTGGACTTCCATCATCTCTTTTAATGACAACACTCCCTTCCTTCTCAACTGTGTGGACTGAATTATCTGCGGTAATAATGGCTTCTTTCCCATCATTTTGCTAAAGATTTGAAAATAACCTCTCATCTCCGGTAATATGATGGCTACAACCAGAATCTACAATCCAACCATTTTCTAAATTTTTGGTTGCAGATATATCTGGACATGCAGTCTCCACCATGAAACAACTTCCCCATTCTTTGTCTTCAGTAGCACTTTTTGATTCCACCATATTTGTTTCCTTCAGCTTGACTCGACAATCTTTTTTGAAATGTCCAAGTTTCCCACACCGGTAGCACTTAAGCCGTCTCTTATATCCCATAGAAGATCCTTCTCTTCTATCATTGTTCTTTGAACCACCATTCTTAGGTTTAGCTTTGAAACTCTGTTGTCCCTGAGCTATAAATGCACTCCCCGAGTCATCATGGACTTTAACTCCCGCCATTTGCATGACTAAGGATTCTTGCGAAGCTAGTAAATTTTCAAACTCCTCCAAGGAAGGTTGAGTAGGCCATCCTTGAACCGAAGTCACAAACGGTGTATATTCGGGTCGTAGACCTCGAATAATAGACCGTTTCAACCGAGCCTCTGAAATTGACTCCTCCGGATTAAGACTATTAATCTCAGAGCAAAGGTTCTTTACCTTAATGAAGAACTCCGAGACAGAAGACTCCCCTTGCTTCGCATTCGCCAGCTCGTTCTCTAACAACTGTAATCGAGCTTCATTCTTCTTGTTGAACAATTGATCTAACGCCCGCCAAATGGAACTAGCGGAATTGCACCTTGAGACATGCTCAAATACTCCCGAGGATATTGACCTCTTTAATGCAAACTCCGCCTTGGCATTCTTCCATGTCCATTCCTTTGTTGCTTCCGCTGTCGCAGCAGCTCCCCTTGGTGGTGTTGTGCTACTGCCGCCAACGACATCCCATAAGTCCTCACTAAGCAAGTATGACTCCATACATGACTTCCATAACCGATAGTTAGATTGGTTTAAGATCTCCATTCCCAATCCAACAACACGACCCGTTGATTCCATACTTAAGAGTAAACCCAAGCTCTCTTAAAACCTGATCTTGATGAGCACAATGGCTCTGATACCATGTAGAGAAACCTTATGATAGTGCTTAGCACTAGCCCAAGACCGTACAACCCGAGAAATTTGAAATAAACAAATGAAACTCTCTAAGTATGATGAAAAAATATGGAAGAACTCTTAAAAGACTTATGTATTTATTATTGTTTCTTATTGTTATGTTACAAATGAGAGGGGTGGAGAGGTATTTATAGCCTCCCAAAAACATCTTACACAAGCTCTAGATTATTCTAACCTCCTTACTTCATAGATATTTTTCTAATCCTCTAGAGTATTCTACACTCACCTCCTTACGCTAACCTCCTTACAACATGTCTAGATTATTCTACACTATCTTACAACTCTCTAGAAACACTTAAGGAGGTGCTACTCTTCTAGATAATATAAGGAGGTGATGAGATTATATCATGTTTCTAGAGACTTCTACACCCTTCATTACGCTAAACCAAAATCAAGTTTAATCTTAATATGTGCTAGAAGATCACTATTGGATCATTGTTGCTGCTTTGTTTGACAGGTTATGCCAGATCAAAGCAATGCTGAAAGCTAAAATCACTGAGCTTCTATTCCTAAGTGTTATTGTTAGTCTTGGAGGAAGGATAGGGACATATATTACATAACATGTGTCTTTTTTGGGTTAAATATCCAAGACCTACCAGTAAATGCTGCCTTTGTTTCACCCGCTTACATGGTTTCTTCTTTGTATATCTCTGTTTGTTGTATTATATCCACTTCCCTTGTGTACTTTTCCTTTCCCATTTGGATTTTTGGACAACATAGTTAAAACTATTGAAAATTATTGTCACTTTTGCACAAAGCTTGTGATCCCAATTGGGCAGGTGGAAGAGTGTATCTTCATTGATTCAATACCCTGAACGAACTGCGGATGTGTCATGTCCTTGGAAGATCGACTTTTGCTGGAAAACTAACAGAGAATTGGTTAGGTATATGTATTGATTCCACCACTGACCTAATTGCATTATACTTCTTTTAAGTTCAAGTGAAAAAATGTTTTCATGCATAAGAAATAGGTTTCAACACTAATGAGAAAGGTATATTCATGGGCAGTAAATAAAAATATTATTTGAAATGCTATTTTATACTCTTTATAGTGAAATGCTATTATATTCATGGGCAGTCGCTCAATGCTGTTTTAATTTGTATAGAGAATGATTGAGCGACTTTTATTAATGTTAAATGACTCTGATTATCGGGTGAGGTTTGTCCTAGCGACACAAATTGGGCTTTCATTTTAGACATGGGATGGTCATGAGGCATTGTTCCAAGATATTTGGTAAGTTTGGTGTTTGTTTATTTAAAATTATTGTTATCCTTTGCCTTTTTTAAAATTATTTAAACTTTTTGTTTATACAGATTGTTGTGGGTTACCTAAAAACAGAAAGAAGCTCAAGGTTTCTTTATCGTTTCCGTACATGTATGATAAGTGTTCTTCTCACTTTTTGCATTCTTTTTCCCGGAATATGAGCCGAATTACCTTACATTAATCATCTCAGAAACTTGTAAATGCTATCATGGTGACATCATCTCCATTTCTTTTTAAATTGGTTTGTGCAGTAGGTGGAGGTATTGTTGGGCCCGATCCTCTTTTTCTGGATTGCATGTGGTGTCAGTTTAGCTGCTCTAGTTGAGGTTGAATTCTCTGTTTCATAGATGGATTCTTCTCTAACGCTTACGTTACCTTTTCACTCAAGTTACTCATGGGTACTTTGTTTATATCCTTTTGTTCATTAGAGTTTCATTTGTTTTACTTTTTAACCAAAGAGCATTTATAATTGATAATTGAATCTTGTAGTACAGTAAAAAGGCTCAAATTCTATTTCCTTTTTTTACTTGCACAAGGGTCTACAATATTGGAGATAGCGTACAAATGGACTAGAAAATCAAGCAAGTTTCAAGTTAAAGAATAAAATATCAACATGTGGATATGGATATCCAGCAATATGTTCAGTGACTGTGGCAATTATCAGAATGGAATGAATACGTTTTAGCATTCTATATAATTTAATGGTTGCTTTCTTGCAAACAAGTCACCTGTTCATTCTAAATGCTCCACCGAAATAATACATCCACTTTTGTTCCCACTGGCTACTCCTAGCTCAACTGTTGCATGAAGATCATACTAACCTTGATTGGGTAGCTAAGGTAAGGATACTTCCATATATCTTTATTGACATAAAGGGATGTTTCGAAAAACTGCAATTTCAGTTTACGGAGATCCTTAAAAGATTTCAAACGACTCTCTTTGTATTATTAATTTACATAAAGAGGTTAAGACTAATTCATACTTTATTTGTATCATTCATTAGCTGTATTTCAATGTGAAATGTGAAGCTACCGTAGAAACTGAATAATGACAATTTTTTAGCGTCAAACTAATGTTTAGTGACGATATTAAATTTAAAACTTAACTTAGTTAAAATCCTAAAACAGTAATGACTTGTTCTGACTTTTAAAATTTAAATACTCCATAAATCTCTGATTTTCGTGTCATTACGATTCTGATTATATATAGACATTTAATAAGACCAGTTAATGAAATTTCAAACAAGTACACTTACAGATGAGTGTACAAGGTGTCCAAATAGAGAATCAGCTACGAGATTTCTACTTGTAGGTAGTGTTTTTTCCATCATATATACTTTGATGCTATTATGCACTGCATCAAGCTTTAATGTTAATCATGCACCTTGCAGTTAATCCAGCTTTGAACTTACTTGTCCTTGCAGCTGTCAGGTATTAAGCGACAGATGCCCGAGCTAAGTTTTGCAAAGACGCTTCGAGTTGTTGTTTAGAGAGTAACCAAGTTTTCTGGTGAGAATATAGCAATTTTTTTCTTCATCTTATTAATATGCCCATGCGCATGTATGTTCTGCATGTTAGTTATTTTCTTACAGAATTTTTTTTTTCTTCATCTTATTAATTTGCTCATGCGCATGTGTATTCTGCATGTTAGTTATTCTCTCAGAAAATGTCTCTTTTTAGCAAATCATCATCTTGTTTCGTGCTACTAATCTGTTTTATGTGTGTTCTGCATGTTAGTTATTTTCTCACAGAAATGTATCTTAGTGCTTACATTTTGATGGTGCATTTTCTTTTATTAGCATGACTTCATCGTGTTCCATGCTTATATAACTAATCTATTCTAATGTCTGGTATTCTATTTTCTTTACACATGTACATGATATTTTGAGAAACACACCTAGCTATGAGTCGAGTATGGGACCATACTCTCCGTCATCTTTTGGAAATCAGGGAGTGTTGTTTCCAAATGAGGAAGCATACATATTCCAGTGAGTTTTCTACTAGATATTATAATGTTCTAGTCTTGTCATGGATATGTAGTGTACGGTGGTATGCTGGTGTTGGATATCTTTTAAATATAATGTTTCTGCAAGGTCCGGTGCTGTTATATGATATGCTCAAATTTACCCTGAGCTACTCTTTTAAATTAAGAGATCGATGTAGTATTTAGGGGTCGAATCCACAGGGAATCGAATAACACAACCAATTCGTGAATTCAAATTATGCTAAGTGAATATGTATTAGTGCAATAAAAACAACAAGTAAACAAGTGAATGATTATGGTTCTTAAAATTCAATGAGACAAAAGAGTTAGGCATTGAGTTGTTCACAGGAATGAATCAAAATCGATCGTGTCGATCGACACAGAGATAAAAACGTTAGAATTTTATTAAGAACGGTGCTGTTATACATGGAAAGGGCGGAAGCAGGGTTTGCGCGAAAAACAGTGGCAACCATAGTCATAAGGAGGAGGATTTTCGGTATATCCTTATGCTTCAGTCACTTCTAGAGAACCCCCTGGAAGATTTCCTGATGACCGTCGAGAAGAAATTGTGTATGGCCTCATTCATATCTTCTCTTATGTAAGTTGTGAATTTATTTGTTACTCAATGTCTCACACTGATTGTACCCTACTTTGCAAACAATAGTTAAAGATATACTAATTTTTTATTGAATGTGTAAATCCGTTGACGAACGGTCCTACTATAGGCTCGTTATCTTTGGAAATTCATAATGCGGTTCAAAAATTTATGTTTCGTTGAGGTTCTTTTTTTGCCGGGGCCCTTTGTTAACCCATGATTTTTGTTCAATACAGCTTTTGGATGGAACACCTTTTGATACCTAAATCAGTTACTCGTGAACTAGATCTTGGTAGTTCATCTAGTTATATATCATGGTAAATTGGTATATATTTTCCGAGTCTGCTCTTTCAAGGGATGATGACTTTAACTATTACACATCACATGAAGTTATGGATTTCTAGTTAAATATTTTGGTCTTCTTGTACCGCGGGTTTAATATTCAAGTCAACTGACCACTTTTCATTTTTATTTTCAGCGGTGGCTTTTTTTCTTCTTCAATACAGTCAATTGTGTTTGACTCTGTGTGTCTGTCTGGAAGAAAGTAGGAGGGAAAGAGAGCATATAATACTTTGGCAGGCAGGTGTCCACACTCAATACTACTAGACCATCATTGTGAGAGAAACGAGCTCGAAGGCACCTTATTGCATCGTGTGTGGCTCCACTAACTGAAAGAAAATGGTTATGGTATGTTTCCGATCAGAGTATTACGAAGGTATTTGAGCATTATTATTTCTTACATATCAATATCTTAAGCTTTTGTAGTGACCTTACGTAAAACATATTGTTCGAGTGCTTACATTTGCAGGTGTTGGAAAATATATTGTATCATCTATGCCATCTTCATGCTCGACTTCTATTCCGAAGGTTAATGATTTCATATGGAATTCAATGGTTATTAAATTTTGCTGTGAATATTTAAAGGATTGTATGTCAACATGTTCACCAATTGATACGCCGCAGGATTCAGACATGGACCAGCATGATGCTTCAGGCAGAGATGGGATGGATCATAGAGTGCAGCTTGAACCAGAGCTTGAAGCCGAGGAGGACTTAGTTGTACCAGTTGCACCTATTACTCGAGTGAGAGCTAAAAGACTCAAGGAGGGGATTGGAGGATTACTTAAACAAATGCTTATTCAACCATATCACTTGGGCTGGATTGGAGAAGGCGTATCTCAAACCATTCTGGTTTTGATACAGGCCCGAGAAAATCACTAAAATGGGTATGTGACCATTTGTACTCTTTTTCCTTTTCCTTGGGTTTATCCCAATGGGTTTTCCAGGAAAGGTTTTAATGAGGCAAAGTGGATCACATTGCTACTAAGCCCATCAGAATCAGTTTGATCCATGAAGAGCAAAACGTGTGGAATGAACCTAGACGGTAGTCGAAGGGTCACTTTGACCAAAACGTGTGGAATGAAGAGTTCTTTGACTCCTCTTTATTTTCGGTCCTTACTGCATTTTTCTATGCTTCTTTTTCCCATAAAAACATTTAAATCACGCTCTTTCATTCCTTTATGTATTCAAACTCAGTTTCAGCTTCAATAATCGATTTTCCTTTGTTTTCTGGGTTAGAATTCTCTTTGTTCTTTGCTAAGAGCATTTCCTGTCACTTGGTGCGTAATATCCAAGTAACATCCTCTTCTTTGCTGTTCTAGTGCATTATATCTAGAGA
This sequence comes from Arabis hirsuta, assembly GCA_964056655.1. Classification (NCBI taxonomy): domain Eukaryota; kingdom Viridiplantae; phylum Streptophyta; class Magnoliopsida; order Brassicales; family Brassicaceae; genus Arabis; species Arabis hirsuta. The sequence goes on from OZ053304.1 coordinate 17,509,340, forward strand.
CATTGAGGAGTGGGAATATCAGCAGAGTTACACATATGTTGTGCGACCCTTCAATCCATCAAATCACCCTTGTTTGCATCCTGCTGCTTGGTGTGAATCCTATCTTCATAATCCGGTTGAGTGATCCTTAAATCTGGGCGTATCAAAGTGGTATAAGAGCCACTCAATGGAGAGGTCAGGAGTTTCCACGGCCTTGCCGGATTCTACAGGATATTTGTGCCAAACTTCAGCACTATAGCAGCTCCTCTCACGGAGATAATCAAGAAGAGTGTTGGATTTAAATGGGAGCAAGCCCAGGAGGAAGCTTTCCAAACACTTAAAGCTAAGTTGATCCAAGCACCTTTACTTTCTCTTCCTGATTTCTCTAAGACTTTTGAAATTGAATGCGATGCTTTAGGAGTTGGTATTGGTGCTGTGTTAATGCAGGAAAAGAAGCCCATTGCCTATTTTAGTGAGAAACTCGGAGGCGCCACGCTCAACTATCCAACATATGACAAGGAACTTTATGCCTTGGTGAGAGCTCTCTTAACATGGCAGCATTACTTGTGGCCAAAGGAGTTTGTGATCCATACAGATCATCAGTCACTAAAACATCTTAAGGGGCAGAAGAAGTTGAATAAGAGGCATGCGCGCTGAGTTAAGTTTATTGAAACTTTACCCTATGTTATCCGCTACAAACAAGGTAAGGAAAACGTGGTAGCTGATGCTCTATCACGAAGGTATATGCTTCTCTCTGCTCTTGAAACAAAGTTGCTTGGGTTTGAATATATTAAAGACTTGTATGCAACTGATGCGAATTTCAAAGAGGTGTTTAGTAAGTGTTCTAAGGCTGCTTATGGGAAGTATTACCTTGTTTCTGGGTTTTTGTTCTTTGATAACCGTTTATGTGTTCCCCAATGCTCTTTGAGGGAGTTGTTTCTCAGGGAAGCCCACGGCGGTGGTCTTATGGGGCATTTCGGTGTTAAGAAGACCCACCAGGTGTTATATGAACACTTTTTCTGGCTAAGCATGATGAAAGATGTGGAGAGGATATGCAGCCGGTGTGTGGTGTGCAAGCAAGCCAAGTCAAAACAGCAACCCCAAGGCTTGTATTCAGCTCTACCTATACCTTCTCATCCGTGGGTAGACATTAGCATGGACTGTGTCTTAGGCTTACCCAGATCTAGAGCTGGTAGGGATTCTATCTTTGTGGTGGTTGATAGGTTCTCTAAAATGGCCCATTTCATCCCTTGCTATAAAACTGATGATGCTGTGCATGTTGCTGAACTTTTCTTTAGAGAAATTGTTAGGTTGCATGGAATGCCCAGAACCATAGTCTCAGATAGGGATACAAAGTTCCTTAGCTACTTTTGGAAGACTTTGTGGTCCAAGCTAGGAACTAGGCTGTTGTTTTCTATGACTTGTCACCCCCAGACAGATGGCCAAACAGAGGTTGTAAACCGCACATTGTCAGCCTTACTTAGGTCTCTAGTAAAAAAGAACCTTAGGATTTGAGAAGAAAACTTGCCACAGGTAGAATTTGCATATAATCATTCAATGCATTTTGCAACTAAGTTTTCTCCTTTTGAGGTGGTCTATGGTTTCAACCCTATGTCTCCACTTGATCTTCTTCCTTTACCTGTGAGTGAAAGGGTTTGTACAGATGGCGAGAAGAAAGCGGAATCCATTAGGAAGTTGCATGAGAAGGTCCGGAGCAACATTGAGGCTAAGACCAAGATCTATGAAAAGAAGGCAAACCGGAAAAGAAGCAAGGTTGTGTTCCATGAGGGAGATCTTGTCTGGGTGCATCTAAGGAAGGAAAGGTTTCCAAACGAAAGGAAGACTAAGCTCATACCACGCATTGATGGCCCATTCCCAATCATCCGGAAGATCAGTGACATTGCATACCAACTTGATTTGCAAGGTAAGTATAACGTCTCTTATACTTTTAATGTTTCTGATCTCTCTCCTTTTGTGGCAGATGTTCCAGATTCGTGGACGAATCCTTTTCAAGAGGAGGGGAATGATACGCCGCAGGATTCAGACATGGACCAGCATGATGCTTCAGGCAGAGATGGGATGGATCATAAAGTGCAGCTTGAACCTAGAGCTTGAAGCCGAGGAGGACTTAGTTGTACCAATTGCACCTATTACTCGAGTGAGAGCTAAAAGACTCAAGGAGGGGATTGGAGGAGTACTTAAACAAATGCTTATTCAACCATATCACTTGGGCTAGATTGGAGAAGGTGTATCTCAAACCATTCTGGTTTTGATACAGGCCCGAGAAGATCACTAAAATGGGTATGTGACCATTTGTACTATTTTTCCTTTTCCTTGGGTTTATCCCAATGGGTTTTCCAGGAAAGGTTTTAATGAGGCAAAGTGGATCACATTGCTACTAAGCCCATCAGAATCAGTTTGATCCATGAAGAGCAAAACGTGTGGAATGAACCTAGACGGTAGTCGAAGGGTCACTTTGACCAAAACGTGTGGAATGAAAAGTTCTTTGACTCCTTTTTATTTTCGGTCCTTACTGCATTTTTCTATGCTTCTTTTTCCCATAAAAACATTTAAATCACGCTCTTTCATTCCTTTATGTATTCAAACTCAGTTTCAGCTTCAATAATCGATTTTCCTTTGTTTTCTGGGTTAGAATTCTCTTTGTTCTTTGCTAAGAGCATTTCCTGTCACTTGGTGCAAATATCCAAGTAACATCCTCTTCTTTGCTGTTCTAGTGCATTATATCTAGAGGCATTGAGGAGTGGGAATATCAGCAGACTTACACATATGTTGTGCGACCCTTCAATCCATCAAATCACCCTTGTTTGCATCTTGCTGCTTGGTGTGAATCCTATCTTCATAATCCGGTTGAGTGATCCTTAAATCTGGGCGTATCACCAATTTTTCTTGTGTTTATGGGTTCTCATTTTACCTTATGGTTCTTGTTAAGAAATCGATACCAATTTTATTGAATGAAAGAGGAATTACAAGCCAAATGATTGAGACCTCCTCAAATCCCAGTCACTCCCGATGCTCTATACTTGGACACTCTCCAAAAATCAGATAAAGACTCTAAATGGAAGAGAGGATCCTATTTATAATCATAGGTCCTTTAACAAACTCTAATACTCGATCTGAGACTTCTAACAACCAAAACAACTTCCTTCTAAGCCTCAACCACGTCATTCTTCTCTTGACTCGAACCATTCTTCTCTTGAGCCGCACTTCTTATCTTCTTCCTGTAGAAAGCTCTCAATGGTAGGGCCTTACCATTTCTTCTCTCGGAGGACATGCTTAAGACACAAGTAAAGATCAAGCGTAACTGTCTCAACCTTTTACTTCAAAAATTTTCATCCTCAGGGATGGTTTCTTCAGAAATCAGAACAAACTGTGATTTGTCTTTCAAAGAAGGAAAATATTGCATTCTCCTGTTTAAGTTGAGTATTGCTTAATATTCAGATTGGTCAGTTGCCTATTGCTCATATAACCCACTTGCTCCATGCACTTGATGAACAGGCATATACTATATTTATAATCACACGAATGCTTTTGCTTATCTTTTTAGTTTTTTTTTGTTTCGTGGAACACCACCATTTCATGACTTAGTTTACATGTCAAACACCATCGAAGTCGAAGATGCACTCATCAGATGATTTATGTTGTTTACATATGAGAAATGGAGGTGTCAAGTAGTAAGTGACTGATGCCGAGGCCAACTTTTCGAAGACGCTTTTAGTTGCTATTCATAGAGCGGAAGAAACCATGTTTCTTGGTGAGAATAGAACAAAATGCTTTGGTAATTATCCTTTACTAATTTTGTGCTTGCAAAGATGGTTCACGTCGTTATCCGAAGAGCAGAAGTATCGAGTCTGTTGGTCAAAATATGATTTTGAATGTTACTGGAATATTGTTGTGTGTCTTTATAGAAAACAATCTTAGAAGAAGCTAGGAGAATGTGAACACTGATGGAAAATCTACTATATGAAAGATGAATAACTCGAGGGGCACATCAGCACACAAATAAAAGACGACACGTGTACAACAAAAACCCTTTGACCTACCTCTTCAAACGTCTCCCTTCTCCTCTTCGTCTTCCTCCATTCGTACCTACTCGATTTCTGCAGTTTCTTCTGTAGCATTATATTTACTTCAAAACCAATGAGAAGCTCTGCTTTAAAAACCTAGGCTCATCAATCTTCATAAAGTCAGAGAAAAGTAAACATCTTTCATTGTACCCTCCGCCGTTGTTCTCTGCTTCAACTTCAACTTCAACTAGGGTTTGAACCGATTCTTCTTTCGCTCCATCCTAATGGTATCATGTTGGTTTTGTTCCTCTTATCATTTCCTTCTGCACTCAGTCCCTGATATCAATCCTCCCGCATCTTGTAACTCCAATCCATTCCCCTTGTTACAAGATGATCGACAACATCACCGGCTGAGTGACGATCTACGTTGCGACAGTCAATACATGGGCAGATAATCATGTCATTATCTCCTAAAGTTGCAGCCACAGACCTCACAAAATCCCAAGCACCTCTCTCATAACCAGGATCAGCTCTTCGGTGAATTAATATAAAATAAAAAAAACAAAGACAAACTCTAGACTCTCTTTGACAAACATTAAACCCATAAGTCCATAACTATATAATGTTTTCACATATGTTCAGATGAACCCAAGCCTTTTTGACCATTATTTGTGCTTACCCATATGGAAAATAAAACAAACCCAATAAGAATAACTCAAACACCAAACAAACACATTCACATTCACAGCAACAGTATTAAACAGTCAAGTATTACACCAATAAGAACAACTTATATTTCGATGTGACGACTAACCTCTGTAAGCTTCTGCAGATTGCGGTTTTGAGATCAAGTCGTCTTCACCCCCAACACAAACCTTCAAAACTCCTAATAGACCAACAAGATCCAACATGCAAACAAATAAAATCAGTGTATGGATTTATATATAAAAAAAAAAACAGATTTCAAACGAATATCTCCAAAAGGGTTAACCTAAATGCTGTAAAGGAGATTGCTTCTCAAAGATATCTCTACGGCTTCGAATCTTACTACAATGAGAGTTAATGAAAAGTAATTAGAGAAATCGAAATCAAATACAGGTGGACGAGATCGACAAAGACGACACAAAATCAAAGACATTCGATTATCTTTTCTGGATTTCTTCTTTGATATTGCAGGTGGACGAGAGCGACGGAGATGACACAAAATCAGGCAGACAGAGAGCTGATTTCGAGGCGACGGAGGTGGAAAATGTGACCGGAATGGAAAATCAATGTTGAGACTGTGACCGGAATTGGAATTGTGAATCAAGTTTTGATGTTGAGAGATTTTAGAAATCGGAAATATTTTAGAGACATAACAAAAAGAAACAAAATATTTTGTTTCCTTTCCGACAAATTTTGCCTCCAAAAATGAACAAGTGGCGGAAATAACTAAAAAAATTGGTTAACTGTTTGCCTCCAAAATCACTTTCCAGCTATAATAGTCATTTTTATGTCCTCGCTTAATGAAAAACTATCACAGCGCGAATTTAATGCTACGATAGACTTGACATCCGATTTTGTTACTTTTAGTAGCAATTAGTGAATTCGTGCTACAATGCCCTTCTACCAATGCTCATATTTCTTGTAGTGTATATATCATCAGATATTAGATTTTCAGAGACAGTTTCCTTTTTGTTATGTCTAGATCGGGGTTTTAAGGTCACAGGGGATGCTTCCTACAATTTACGGTCACAAGTTTCGTCACTACTTTTGAAAATTGCCTGAATATCTCAAACAAAAGATCAAAGATGATACATCGGCTATTACATCCAATACGCAAGATGTAATCATCCATCTCTCACACTGTAATCTTTGGTCACATATATCTGCTATGGCTTGATATTTTTCAATCCCTTTGTTTCCGGTCATGTTATTTTTGTTGCTAACCTTTTGATCTTTTGTTTGCTTGAGACACCATCGGTTAGTTTGAATAGACAGACGACTTTTCTTTTTCCATCAAATGCAAGCACCTTACCACCTAATTAGAATGGGTACCAATAAAACAAAATCCAAGATGAAAAGACGTTAAATGTATTACTGGTGGATAGAAACAAAGATAAGGATACAGACGAGGATAGAGACAGAAAGAAGGAAAAAAGTGGACACCAAGGTAAGGTAAGAGAACCGTTTGCTCATGTTGGTCTTAGAATAACATAATGGTAGTCTCATTATAGAGGTTTAGAAGCAGCTCATTTTAAACAACTTTGTTAGGTAAGTTTTCGTGTGTTATCTTTTTTAAGCTTATGCATTCTAGGGCACTAGAGTCATCTTTTCATCTCAGTCCTATCACTAGATAACTCAAGTCATACAAGGCAGCATATGTCATAACTCACAATAGTGTACATGATGATTGAGTCAACAAGCTTTGGTTGTTTTAAATTTAAACACATGCATAATCATGATCTTGGGCTTATAAGAAAATAATCTGGAAAATATCGAATGGTTGCATAGATTTCTACCAATTCATATGACACGGGAACTCATGCGATGATTTTACATCCACAATCCATGAATTTGAAATTCTAATCGTTGCATCGATTTCTACCAATTCATTTGACACGGAAGTCGTAGATAAATTTCTATTTCACAAACCACGATTGTGATACTCGTAGGACAAAATGCAGGGAATCATAAAGGGCATGACTTGAATTGGATTTTGGCGAAGAAACTTTATAAGCTGGCTATGTTTGAGTGTAGGATTTGGTAATCGTTTTGTAGGTTTAATCTGGAAATAATAACTACATTGTGGGGAAGCTAGGAGGAGTGAAGAAACGAAAGTTCTCCAGGAGAATCACAACAATTTGTATCATCATAATTTGATTTTATTGCAACTTTATTTGTACATTTTTTCCTTTGGTTTAGCGTTTTACGCAAGTCAGTGGAACCAAGAGATTTTAGGTTTGTACCAAGCTGCTGAGTTTATAGATGAAGAGCTCGTTAGGATCATCAAGAAGATGAGTTTCTAGCAAAGCTAGCTGATGCAGAAACACCACTATATCCAAGTTGTGCAAACCACGGCAAGCTCTCGGTGATTGTTTCACTCTTTAGGATAAAGACACAGAGTGGTTAGTCTGACAGAAGCTTTGATCTTCTACTTGAAACTTTGCCACAGATGCTACCCAAAGATAATGTCTTGCGCACATCCTTGTACGAGGTGAAGAAGTTTCTGAGATATTTTGATATAGGTTATGAGAAGATACAAGCTTGTGTAAACGACTGTTGTCTATTCAGAAAGCAGTTTTAGGATCTCGACAATTGTCCTAAATGCAACTCTTCACGATGGAAGATTAACACGCACACTGGTCAGGTGAAAAAGGTATTCCACAGTAAGTACTTAGGTATTTTCCGATCATTCCACGTCTCAAGAGGATGTTCAGGTCAGAGAACATTGCAAAGGACTTAAGGTAGCATTTTAGTAATAAGAGCATTGATGGAAAAATGCGTCATCCGGTAGATTCTGTCACGTGGGAACAAATGAATGCCAAATACCCGTCATTTGCCGAGGAATAAAGGAACATTAGGCTTGGAGTCTCCACAGATGGGTTCAATCCTTTCAATATGAAGAATGGTAACTATAGTGCTTGGCCTGTTTTGCTAGTCAATTACAACATGCCACCTGACAAGTGTATGAAAGAGGAACACATCATGTTGACATTTCTTATTCCTGGTCCAACCCAACCTGGAAACATCTAAACCATCTATGGGAGAAGGGAGAGGTAACTTATGACGCTTTCAGTCACACTATATTCACGTTAAGAGCAATGCTTCTATGGACCATACAAGACTTTCCGGCATATGGAAATCTTGCAGGCTGTAAAGTAAAAGGAAAAATGGGTTGTCCTATGTGTGGGAAACACACATATAGTATGTGGTTGAGTAATTGCAGAAAACACGTATATATGTCCCATCGGAAGTCCCTGCCACCTACCCATGTTTATAGAGGAAAGAAAGCATGGTTTGATGGTAAATCTGAACATGGGAGAAGAGGTCGGATTCTGAGTGGTCATAACATCTATCAAATACTCAAAAACTACAAGAATGATTTTGGAAATGTCAGAGTAACTGGAAGAAAGAGGAAGACGACTGATTGTGTTGGATCAAGCTCGGATAGTGATGATGATTCCAGTGAATCTGAGGAAGAGGACGAACCAGTAGATGAAGAGGAGCTATCTAGATGGAAGAAGCGCTCAATCTTTTTCAAGTTACCTTATTATATATTCAGAATCGATCTATTTTATAAAAAGTCTTTAACTTTGTTTGATTATATATCTTTATTTTGTCTAGGAACTGCCGGTTAGACATAATTTAGAAGTGATGCACGTGGAGAGAAATGTCGCTGCTAGCATTGTCTATACATTGTTGCATTGTGGGAAATCAAAGGATGGTATTAATGCTCGAAAAGATATGCAAGTGCTTGGTATTAGGAAGGATTTGCATCCCCAACCCCGTGGTAAAAGAACCTATCTTCCTCTAGCTCCTTGGTCTTTGTCCTACAAAGAGAAGAAACTATTCTGTAAGCGCCTATTTGACTTCAGAGGTCCAGATGGCTACTGTTCAAATATATCCAGGTGCGTGAAGATAGAAGATTCTACTGTTAAAGGACTTAAATCACATGATTATCATGTTTTGATGCAACAACTCCTTCCGGTTGCTATTAGAGTTATAACATGAAATATTTTTCCATTGTATATTACACAATTTGATTTATTGTATCTTACACAATTTGATGTTATGGTTTTAATATTGAATGCTATTTATCTACAGGTTTGTTACCTAAAGGTGTTAGGATAGCTATTGGACGCTAATGCGCTTTCTTCAACCAGTTGTGTCAGCGAGTTATCGACAGAGAGACAATTTGTGTAATAGAATCTGAAATTGTGGAAACTCTCTACATGTTTGATAGGTTCTTTCCTCCAAGTTTCTTCGATATAATGGTGCATTTGACAGTACACCTAGGCAGGGAAGCTCGATTATGTGGACCAGTTAATTTTCGTTGGATGCCTCCATTTGAGAGGTAAAACCTCACCACTTCTTACTTTATATATTGTACAATAAATGTTTATGCTATGAAGTTTCAGTTCGTTTTATATGCAGATACATGAAAGTTATGAAGGACTTTGTAAGAAATCCTGCAAGACCCGAGGGTTGTATTGCTGAAGCATATCTCGTTGAGGAATGCATGCGGTTCTGCAGTGAGTTCTTAAAAAATACAACAAATGTTGAGGAGAAACCCGATAGAAATTATGAATATGAGAACAGCTCGATACTGGAGGGTCGTCCTTTATCCGCAGCCACTTCATGTACTCTTACTGAGAAGGATAAAAACATAGCACATCTTGTTGTGATTCAAAATATGGCTCTGCTGGAACCTTATGTGGAGTAAGTTCGTAACTATCTATCATCTAATTTTGTGTTTTTACATGTCATTTGCATTATATATACCAAGATGTTAATACTTTGTTTTATTTCGATTTAAGCATGCACCTACAACATCCACAAGACTCTAGTGGAAGATGTAGACGTGATTCGGGAACGTTATGGTCTACACATACTTAGAAATTTGCGTCCTGGTTAAAAGAACAGGCAAGTTGTTAATTAACTGTCTGGTTTTTGTATAATATATACTTGTTTCGATATAGACACTGACACTTTACAATTTTTAAAATAGATACCTCTAAGTTCAGAACATCATGAAGATACACTTAAGTGGTTAGCAAACGGTCCTCGTACATGCGCAAGGTCTTACATGGGTTACATAGTCAACGACCATCGTTTTCACACAATTTCAGTTGATAGGAAAACACAGAATAGTGGGGTGTTACATGAGGCCACAGCAATGTGTAGAGCTAGTGCAAAAGACAATTCTCCGATAGTTGATTTTGTGTCCTACTATGGAAGAGTGGTCGACATTATACTGCTTGATTACAATGTTTTTTATATTCCTATATTCCGGTGTAAATGGGCAAACAGAGGTAACAAAGTAAAGGAAGAAGATGGCTTCACACTTGTCAACCTTAACCAAAGTCAAGTTTCCTTTGCAAGAGATCCATACATACTAGCCTCTCAAGCAAAGCCAGTGTTTTATTCAAGGGTAGATGAAGCATCGAGTTGGTATGTAGCTATAAGAGGTCCAACGGGAAGATACAATGAAGAAGATGCTGACGATGGAAATGCAAACGTTAGGCCTTTGCCAGTATTACTGGATATGGATGCTGATGACTTGGTTGATGAAGCTAGAAATGCCCGAATTGACTGTGAAGGAATTTATGTGTGAAATAATACTGCCTTTGATTGTTTTTTTGTATATATTTGTCTTTAGAATGTGTGTTTCACTTAGCTGAGTCCTTTTTCTTACATGTCTTATTATTCTAAACAAATATTTGTTTTGTTTCAGGTGAACTAAGATGGGCAATACTCGAAAAAGGCGTACAAAAAAGAGAGGAAGATTAACGAATTGGAAGAGAAGCAGTTTGAAACTCAGGAATTGGAGAATCCTATAGCAGAGGAACATTCTCAACAACAGCCGGGAGATGCAGTTAATGAATTGGAGAATGATTTACGAGAGGACCCTTCTCAACAACAGCCAGGAAAAGAAGATAACGAAATTGAAGATGAGTTAGGAGAGGACCCTAATCAACACCAGCAAGGAGATGAAGATAACAAATTGGAATATGATTTAGGAGAGGACCCTAATCAACAACTTGAAGCTAATGTAGTGAATGGAGAAGGTGAAGAACAAATGCATGAAGCAGATGATGCTGCTGCTGCTGACGACGATGAAGAGCATACTCCGAAAGAATCTGAACCAAAGCGTAAAACACATCGAGGACCAACTAAGATGAAACACAACGCGAAGGATCCAAATGAACGGCATCATGTTGACTTTACTGACATGGGAGAACCTTGTGGTCCAGGATTAGTGTCGTTATCATCGTATTTAGGTCCGTTAGTACGGGAACATGTCCCTGTCATTATTGAGAATTGGAAAAAAGTTGGTGAAGATATCAAAACTGTTCTGTGGTAATCTATTCAGGTAATCTATTATTCACTTTTACATATTGGAAGTTTTACTTATAATGGTTGTCTTCGCATGTTTGTTTTGCAGTCTATAATTCACTTTTACATATTGTGTTTTCCTTTCATAATTGAATGCAGGCACGGTTTGACCTTGACGAAGAATATAAAAAGAATGCTGTGTTTAAGCAAATGGGATGTCTGTGGAGAGCATCCAAATCACGCCTTGTCGGACAGGTCAAGGTAGCTACGAACATGAAAGATAGGATGAGTCTGCGACCGCATAATGTACTTACAAGTGAATGGCGTAAATTTGTAAAAGAGAAGACTAGTAACGCCTTTAAGGTAGTAAGTGATTCATACAAGGAAAGAAGGTGGAAGCAGATACCTCATACTTGTGGCCGTAAAGGAATGGTCAAACTGAGAGAAGACATGGTCAAGAGTAGCTCAGAACCATCTAAGGTGACGAGGCTAAGAGTGTGGGTGAAATCATGTACAAAGAAGGATGGTACGACTGTAAACGTCAATGAGGCTGAGAAGAGTGTAAGTTCTGTTTATTCTTTTAGATTACTTTACAAATTGGATATCATGTTTGGGTGTTGCATATGAATTTTGTATTTGTTTGCAGAAAAAGGCATCAGAGATAGACATTGTAGGTACTCAGGATTCAAGTACAACGAATCCAAAAGAAGATATGCTTACACAGATTTTGGGACCTCATAATCCTGGCAGATTGCGGGCAATGGGTAGAGGTATGAGCTTGACCAAATTATCTTGTTTCCAAGTCAAGAGCAACTGTATGGCTACAATGGAAGAAAATCTTATTCTTATGCAGAATAAGATTAACGATTTACAGCAAATCATTGACAAAATGAATAACCAGGTTAGCCTACTATATAACACAGTCTATTTATAACATTACTTACTGAGTTATATCAAGTGAATGATATGATCAACTATTTATCCTATTACAGAGACAAGAGGCCGACGTTGGTGAAAACTCGATTCATAAAAGTGTAAACACAAGAGCACTTCCCAAGTGTTATTTGGTTGACTGGTCTTCTTGTGATGAGAATGTTGCTAAGGGACGTGTTGTGTCTTATGATGCTAATGAGTTAGTAAATGGGATTCCTCTAGGGCCTAACGCCGTGAAGGTTTTAGTTGAATCTGCCACCAAACCAGAAGCATTTCTATGGAGACCTGCACCTGAGATGTTTACTATTGAGGATGTAGTTGGAGAAATGGTTGCTTGGCATACCAATTACTGTATTGTTTCAAGTGAAGGTGTTGTTACAGAAGACATTGCACCTAAGGTTAAGTTTCTTAAATTTGGTTGTTTATGGATTGTCTTCATCTTTAGGTGACACTTTCTCAGTTAGTCATTATATTTGTTTTGTTCCGCAAAGCCCTAGCACAAGTTCAAAGAACAAATGCAAACTCATGGATTATATTAAGAATGATGAAGTGATCGCTGAAGGCCGATGGCAGTCTCGAGAACCTAAAGCGTTGGTGAATGGACTTCCTCTTGGTCCAAATGCAATCAAAGTGTATGTGGATGCGGTAGTAAACCCCAAGGCATATCTATGGAGGCCTACAGTGGAGATGAGAACTTTGGAGGATTCTTTGAACTGCTTTGTAGCATGACCTGCAAATAGAGTTGTGATTGAAACAACAACTCTAGAATCCCCTGTTATTCAACCATCTACATCAAAACCAGCAAGTCCAAGTTCTCAGAAGGACAAGTCTCCACTAACTACAAAAGACCCTGAGATTCAACCATCTTCGAAAGCACCAAGTCCAAGTTCTCATAATGAGAAGTCTCCAGTAACTACAAAAGCTCCTGTAAAGAAACCTGCAGCAAATTCAAAACCAGAAGTGTCATCTCCTCGTCGCAAATCACATGTACTTTCTTCTGCTGAGTTACAAGAGTTTGTTTTACTGTCTATTGTAATTTACATGATTGGTTGTGGTTTTCTAGTTGAATTGTGTGTTTGGTTTTTGCTGGTTGTTCTTGTAGCGTCTCGCATTTAAAGAAAATCAAAAATGCAAGTTGATAGATCTGTCCGGAAAGAAACGAGTCATTGCTGAAGGACGTTGGTCATCTAATAATCCTGACCAACTTGTCCACTTTGTACCTTTGGGGCCTAATGCTTGTCGAGTCTGGGTCGATGTTGTGAAGGTTAAAGATGCTGCAGTTTGGAGGCAATCTTCTGAAATCGAGTATATGGAAGATGCACTTGGAACCTCTATTGCCTGCCAGAAGATAAAATCGTAATGGTGAGATTTGTAATCATATGCTCGTCTAATTTAATTTGCTTAGACCTAATCTAAGATTTGAACCTCTATTGTTGACCTAATCTAAGATTTTTTTTTCTGAGGAGGGATGTCAATGATTGTTATGAACTGATGGATCAAACGAAAACATTACTTTGTTTTAAGTTTAGCTATGTTTAATTTGGGAGTCTATGTTTTTATTTAATGTGACTTTGGTATGGTTTGGTTATGTAATGTCACTTTTTAAGGATTTTTGATGAATTTGTTTGGAATTATTATCAAAAATAATAATAATATAAGAAGATGATCAATACAAATTTAGTGTATATTTAGGGGTTAGGGTTAAGAATATTGGGTATATGGTTTAAGTGTATATTTAGGGTTTAAAATGTTGACCCCAAAACAAACCCTAAACCCTAAAGTTAAATATATTAATATTCAAACACTTATAACAAAATTGTAAGTATATACATTTTCAAAATTTAAACTCTAAATCTTAGTCTGAATAACAAAAACTATAAATCTTTGACTCTTTATCCAAATATATACAAACCCTATACACTAACTTCTATCTCCAAATACAAACCTTATACCCTAAACTTCTATCTCTTTCTATAAAACATTGTAAACTAGTAAATTAACACTTATACCATATTAAATTTTAAGTATAGCCATTTTATAAATATAAACTCTACATCCTATACTATTGACCAAAAAATAAACTTCAAACCCTAAATTTGTTATCAATAATCTTAAATTTATTCAATCTCTAATTTGTAAACTTTTTTTTATAAAAAAAAAATTTAATTTTAAAATTTTGTAAAGTCTAAAATCTGAACCATACATTAACTTAATTTTACAACATTTTCCAAAATTAATACAATGAAAATAACAAATGTTAAAATATTAACACATAAATATGATGTGAGATTGAGCAGAATTAGAGAGAATTTAGAGAGATTAAAGAGATTGAGAGAACTTTCATTCTATTCAAGTTAGTTTCATACAAATACCTATAAGCTGCTATTTATACAAGTCTAATAGTAGCCTAACAGTCACAACAAGTTGCATAACATTCTAAACATCCTAGCCGTTCATTTAAATGAACAGATCATGGCCACAGATTCAAAATCCCAACAGCTCTCTTTGTGGTCCTCCTTGTGTGCTGATAGTGACTCCTTGTGGTCCTCACACACTTGTGAAAGTGACAGTTTGGCCTCTTCTTTTGAAGCATCACGTGATGCTTAATTCAACAGCCCACAAAGTCCCACTTGCTTATTTGAATCATATTGATCAGTCATATGATCTGATATTCATGTCAACACATTCCAACATATAAAACGAAATTATTTCATTGGCTAATTAATGAAAGTGAGGATAACCTAATTCGTTACATCGGCCGTTGATTAGAAACAATCTAACGGTCATAAACAATCTAAAGATACAATCTATCTTTTTTATCTCTTCGTCTCCCTTCGCGTTTGTAAAATATATCTCTTTCTTCTCTTGGTCTCCTCTTACTCTTTCGTCGAAACTCTCCAATAAACAGAAAACAGATTTGAATCTTAATTTGTAGATTTGTTACAAGTTCCATGTAAAAATCTGAAGGATCTACATTTTTATTTGTGAATTGATAGATACATGCATATTTAACCACCGTACATGCTTTTATTTTGCAGTTTGGATCTCGACCTCACAGTAACAAGTTTTAAAAGGTTTCGACAATCACTCTCAGGTTAGATATCGAACACTTGGTCTCAATGAAATTTTGTTATAAATCTACAAGTACAAGTAAATTGGTTTCTATTAATTGGTTTCTTTTAATTGTTTTTCAAGTTGTTATCATTGTTTTTCAAGTTGTTATAATTATAAGTACACGATTTGCATTTGCTAGTCACTCGAAACCAAATTCTGACTTGCACTTTATCAGTGCATGAAACTCTAATTACAATGGCAACAAGGCAAATTGGCCTCGCCCTCCCCGCATTGAGAGTTAACCCATCACTCCGACAACAACCACAATAGCCACTACAAGCAGAACAACCACAACAACCACAACAACCAGAGGAACAAGTAAATGACAATCAAGGAAGTGCTATGAATATTGATGTGGAAGAGATCACATAACTAGAGTATAGACGATCTCTCGCTCACCTTGGCTACTTAATACGCATTGAGAAAGACGAAGAAGACATTATTCCAATGGTCAGGAGAGCTATCGGAAACATGCAAAACAATGCACGCAACTCCACACCAATGAGACGACCATAAGAAGAAAAAAGACTTTTTCAAAACTAATTAAACACATGTTACCAACTATTTTTTCAGTTCAAGGTATTGGAGTTTATGTTCCTATGTATTGACTTTGTTTGTTTTGGATCATTATGGAATATGGTATTTATGATTTCATTATCTTTTACTAAAACAAATTATATTATATTATATTATATGCAATTAAAATTTTCAAATAACAAATATAGAGCTAAATACAATGCATGTTAAACAGCTTTTTAACTGTGCTATGATACAATAATATATAACACAAAGTAAAAAACATGACAACGTACATTATAGCACGAAAACAAAGCTAGAAAATACTATCCTATAGCAAATGATTTTGCTATGATAGGTGAATAATTCGACAGTACTATATGTCACGCAACAATATACAACAGCACTTTACATGTGTCATTAGAAAATATGATACAGCAAATAAAAATAGCCATTAAAAAATACATAATACCAAGAGGAAACCGCTACACTTTTATTTTCTATAGCAAAAGATTTTTGCTATCATAGGTGCACAATTCGAGTACGACAATGTCACAAAACAATATCCAACAACACAATTAAAGTGTCATTATAAAATATTAAACAGCACAAAATTATTGCCATTAAAAAGTACATTATGGCACGGAATAAGTGCTAGAATAAGTAATCATACTATTATCGCTATAATAGATACACCTACTATAGCGTATGAAAAAATGCTATGATATGTGGGGGTTCTATTATAGCTTCTCGTGTCCTAGCGTTTATAAAAACGCTACGAAATCCTTATGCTAGTGTTTTCAGTGTGCTACTAATAGCCATATTTCTTGTAGTGACAAAAAGATACAAACATAAAATTTGTAAATCTTTTTTAAAAAAGAACAATTACACTCAAGGATACTTTATCATAAACTTATTACACTTACACTTTTGGACCAAAACACACTTTCTTGTACTTAAATGACTTTTCTATCCCTAACCAAACATTGATCATATATTTTTAGTTAATTATTTAATTTTGGTCATATTCTCTCTCGAATCAAACAATAATTAAGAACTAAAATAACAATTTGTTTCTCTTCCTCTCCGATTCCTACGTTTCTCTTCCTCTCCAAAAATTAAATTTCAATCTAATAACAGAAGGATCCAAGAACAAAAACCCAAATAAATTACAATTAAAAAATATAGAAAAAAATCTAATTTTCCTCTATGTCTCTCTTCCTCTGTGATTCCTCTTTTCTTGTTTCCGGGGAGATACGAATTCGTTATCAACAATTTGTGTTCATCATCGATTTCTCAAATCTCTCAATTTTTGTTTGTTTTCATCATCGATTTCTCAGAATTCGTTTACCAACATCGATTTCTCAGTCAATTGATGAAGAGTGAAGTTGCTGGAGGTAGCGGTTCATCGATCAATTCACGGCAAATATGTCGACATGGATGATGGCGAGTTTGCTTGGTTTCAAAATAACATGGTACCAAATCTGGCCATTACTACTCACTTGACCGCTTTTGTTTCTTCCGTCGGTGGACGTGAACGTGATGTTCTTTACATTTGCTTGGTTTCTATCTACCAGAAATTTTAGTGTCCACAAATGTTGTAACGACCGCGAACCAAATTTAGGGATTTTGGTCGTGCGTCGATCGACGCAAGGGAGGTGTGTCGATCGACGCAAGGTGGAATTGAACCGGTTGGTTCAATTCAAGTTGTCAATTTGCGGGTCGGTTTAAGAGAAAGCCCTAGGGCTTCCCTATAAAAGGAGGTGGGCCACAATTTTTGGTTGTTCAGAGTTTCCTGAAAGTTTCCAGAGAGTTTCCAGAGAGGATTGAGTGTTGTGAAGGAATCATCGTTGATTTTCCTTGAATTCTCGATCCTGAAAGCTTACTCTTTTGATCTGTGAGACTATTGGATCATATGTGGATCCGCGTTCTTCGTGGTTGAGGAAGGAAACCTGGATTGGAGATCCATCCTTCCCGTTCTTGCTGTTTTCATCATTTTTCCTTTCTAGAACCAAGGTGAGTGCGTGACCATGGCTTATCTGGGTAAAAGAATTGATAGGATGCGATTAATTTTGTTGTTTGTGTGGATTCGTGCTTGTATTGGTGAATTTTTGTGCAGGAGATCTATGTGATGTGTTCTGGATCGATCCATGAGAGGATAGGTTCAATTCCTGAACTCTGTGATGGTGCGTCGATCGACACACGAGATGTGCGTCGATCGACACACGATTAGTGCATCGATCGACACCGGGGTTGTGTGTCGATCGACGCATGTGTTGTTGTGCTATTTTTCTCGTTTGATTGTTCGTGTTGTGTGTTGTTTGTTTGCTCATCCTCGTATTGTATCTTTTGCTTATGCATGTGTGTATAGCCAAGTGAATGAGATGACCCTCACTGAGTATTTGTGATAATACTCACGCATCTCTTTTAACCATGTGATGCAGGTAGAGACAAAGTGTGATCGTGGAATCATGGCCGGGAAGAGGAGATGATCTAGAGTCTCGGTTGCTTGATTATTGGATTACTAGAATTGCTAGGGTGTTAGTAAATTTTGGATTGTTGATTGGTTTGTTTGGAAATTGGTTTTTGTGAGTTAATTCGTTATTGAATTGAATTGAATAATTGGTTATGTGATTTTTCGCTGGATGTGTTGGTTTGTTTGGATATTGAGGATTAATATTTATGGGAACATTAATTCGAGTCCAATGTATTAAAAAAAAAAACGAGTCGGGTTGTTTCAAATGTGCTTGGATTGGTAAGAAGGATGGTCAAAGAGAGATTGTATTGTTACGTGGTCAGATTTATGTGGACATTTGCCTTCCTTCAGTTGGGCACTAACCTAAACTCACCGGAAGAACATGTTCACGATAATCCATCCACCTAGTTAATGATAACTTATACCAATTTTCAAAACTTCAATGATGCAAAAATATCGAAATCTTTGCTGGGTTTTAGAAGATTCAAGGTGTGCTTGGCAACAAACAACAAGAAATCGAAAAGCTAGTCATTGTCTCTAAGATGGTTCACGGTGGAGCTTTGATGTTGTCTTCGAACATGGATTTGGAATTGTGAATTAAAGATTAATAGAGAAAGAAAACAAAAACAGAAGAAGAAAGGAAGAAGAAGGAAGAGAAGATCGATGCTTCCTCCACCATTAAAAAGAGGAGAGGAATTTCAATGGTGGTTGAGAGTTTTAGATCGAAAAAATGACGTCGATAGAAAATGAAAAGAAGAGAGAAGGATAAAATCTCAGCCACAAGATTGAGAATCAACCAACGGCCCAGATTATCTTTGCTATTCTTTTACTAAATCAACACAACATTTGAGTTGAGAGTATTTTTGTCCATCTATGTACTCAAAACAACACAAAGTGCTGCCAAGTCTGCAGAAATAAAAGTCTAAGAAAGTGTCCCTAGATGTAATCAACCCTTTTAAAAATCAATTTTTGTCACACTTACGTCGTTTTTATGGCAAACCATTTATATTATTTTTGTTAGTTATGCCAATTTTTTATGGCAAAACTTTTCTGTGTCACACTTTAAATAATTATACTTGTATATGTTTTTCCATTTTTCGTTTTGAATTTTGAATTTTTTTTTTGGTTATTTTTGGATATTTATGAATAATTTGAATAAAAGAAAATTGAACCGATCTCAATCCCGAAAAAATGGGTAATTATGAGTATTTCAGAATTTTATTAAGTATTTTGGATTAAAACCCCCGAACAAGAAACTTCAGGTATTAGCGGGTTTTGAGCATATACTCGTACCCGATCCGAATGCGGAAAGAACCGAACCAAACCCGACAAGAAAATTATAACAACTCAAATAGTTAAATTTGCTACAATCTTATATAATATAGTAAGGTTTTTCAAAGTCCAAGTCATGAGAGGTTGCCATGTGTCATCTAATTTTTTGACATTTGTCTTTTTAAATTATTTATTGAAAACAAAAGAAAAATTAAATATCTTTTAATAACTATAGCAATTAATTCTAACAAGTTAGAACTAAATATTTTGTGTTCATTTCTATAATTTTTATATAAATTTTAATATATACTTTTATTTATGTACAAAAATAGATATTTTATTTATCAAATCCAATAATATCCTATATAAAAAACATGTAAATTTTTTTTTGCCTTTTACATAGGTAATTGTGACTTTAAAATAGAAAAAAATTACAAAAATATATATTTTATTTATCAAATCCAATAATATCCTATACAAAAACATGTATTTTTTTTGCCTTTTACATAGATAATTGCGATTTTAAAATTAAAAAATCCCTAAAGAATAGCTTTATTAAAAAGAAGGATAGCATGAAAAAAAAATGATGTGAGAAAATTAATTAAAAAATGATTTTAGGACTTTCAAGGATGTTAAGTCAAACAAGTCTAATTGGAGAAACTTAGAATTTAAATGTTTTTAAAATGCTTGCATAGCTTTTAAAGCCAAGTTACCAATCATTCTATAATGCAATTGAAAATTTTGTGTTGGACAAAGTAAAGTTCATAACCAAGACTCTCGATACTCCATCGATACTCCATAACAAATTGTAAATCCAGTAAAATAGCAATAAATTGATGTAAAAGATAGAGTAAGACAAAAATACAATCATGCATTGATTATTATCTCTTTATAATTCAAAGTTATAATGAAATAAACAAAAAATGCATTCTAACACTTCTATTAAGATGATGTAGATGTTTCAGTAGAAGCAAAACATACTACAATTTGTATGATCAATAGATTTTTACATACCTATTTGATGCAAAAAGACAACCAACCATATTTTTTAGGAAACCGTAGTGAATATTGATTCAGATATAAAAGTTAAAGATTTGTGCCAAAGAAGATATCTTCTATATTATGGAAATTTTATTAATGAACGATATATTTATTTTTATTTATAACATTGTATATGTCCAAAAATCTTATACAAATGTTTAGTCTTATAACTTAGATTATTATTTACTATAAACGCCAAATTTAAATGATATTAAATACAAAAATAATCAATAACTAAAAATTATTAATGTTAATTTTTAAATCTTACGCAACGCGTGGGCAATTCTTAGTTAAATATATGTTAACGTTCAAATGAATGTATGGATGTGTGTGAGAATAAATCATTAATAAGTGTTATATTGTAGTACAAAGATTAGCAGAGATCTAACCTGTAGCTGGCTTTTGGATCAGTGACTCGAACTCGGCTCAATATTGTGTCGATTTTGATTGAAGGTTCTGCATTGTTAATACAAATTCAAAATTGTGATGATGTCGTTCTAGATCATCTTCGTCAGTGTTATTTTGTATGGTTGGATCTAATTTTTGTGTTTGTGTTTGTCGGGAGAAGAAAAGTAAAAAGAGCAATGAAGACGAGATAAAGAGAAAGATATATGTTGTAATTTTTATCAAATATAGTATTGTAATTAATGTAATAAAAAGTCAAATAAGTCACAATTAACTTTCCCCTCTCGCACCACATAAATGTGTTACTTCCATTTGTCACGCTTTATTTACGTTACTTCCGTTGTTGTCACGAGTTATTTACATGTACCATTTTGTTAGTTTTCTAAGTTTGACATTCGTTTTGTTAGTTTTATAATTAGCTCATGGAATTTTGTTATTTACCAAATTCTCTCTAGAAATTTAAGTTATTTCCATTGTTGCTACGCGTTAATTACGGTAATCTTTTGTTAGTTTTCTAAGTCGAAAATTCAGTTAATTAGTTTCATAATTAGCTCATGGAATCTTGTCATTTACCAAATTTTCTCTAAAGGTTTATGTTACTTCCATTGTTACTACTGTATTATTTACGGAACCTTTTTGTTAGTTTCCTAAGTCTAAAATTTATTTTGTTAGTTTCATAATTAGCTCATGGAATCTTGTCAATCAAATTCTCTCTAAAAATTTAGGTTTTTTTTTTTAGTTTATATAGGGTTGTTGGAATTTATTAAAGTTTCTATCTTCTACCCAAAATGGTGACATATTTGTAATTAGAGAGAACATTTACAAAGCTCTAAACAAATTCGAATAGTCTAACATTAAGTCCAATTCAACTACGTTTCTAAATAAGCAAATTATTTACGATGTTGTACGTAGCTACAAAGCTGCTTCTGACATAAATCCACATTCAACTAGTTACTGGACAGTTACAACATACTTGCTAAAATTTATATGCGTTTTATAAATTTGCTTTCCTCTTTGTCCTACCAGGTTCATCGAGAAATTATGCTTTTGATTTTTCCAACTTTTTGAGGATTTGGAACCATTCCGAGATATGGAAAATTTTCAAGCCGTTCGTGAATCACACACATCAGGATATGCGCAACCTATTCTTCGAGGAATAATCTGTTGAAGGTCAAGCACTCTGCATTTTTTTTTATGATTTCATTGTTGTTGGAATTTTATCACTATCTTTGTGTTTCTTTCATGTGGTGCTACAACATTGTGCTAGAAGATCATTGTTGCTGCTTTGCTTGATAGGTTATGCCAGATCAAAGCAATGCGGAAAGATAAAACCACTGAGATTCTATTCCAAAGTGTTATTGTAAATCTTGCAGGAAGGATAGGGACATATATCAACTTACACGAATTAATTATATAACAGGTATCTCTTGTCTTTTTCGGGTTAAATATCCAAGGCCTACCAGTGATCACCTTGTCAATGGTATCCTCATGACATCATCACCATATCTTTTTAAATTGGTTTGTGCAGTAGTTGGAGGAACTTTTGGACCTGATCCTCTTATTCTGATTTAATGTGGTGTCAGTTTAGCTGCTTTTGTTGAGGTTATATTTTCTGTTTCATAGATGGATTTCTTTTCTCCGATGGGTATTTTGTTTATATCCTTTTGTTCATTAGAGTTTCATTTGTTTTATATACTTTTCAACCAAAGAGAATTTATAATTGAATCTTGTAGTACAGTAACAAGAACAAACAAGCCTGGCAGCTTGAATGGGGTTATATTCCAAACAATGTTTGTTTATGATACTAAAAGCTGTCCGATCGAGTACATATTGGATAACTGATGGAAAATGATTTTATGGAACTGGAATACGTTAGGTGTTCATTGTTAGTTGATAATTGAGTTTATGTATGCTAAGTTTAGTTGTGTCAAGAGTCACTAAGTTTAGTTGTGTCAAGAGTCGTGACTTATTTATTAAGTTAAGGGTGTTGGAATGTTGGAGAAATGATTGGGATTGTATGATCATCCGTACGGATTGTATGGACTGTACGATCACCTGTACGAACGGTAAGATCCGTACGTGGAATACACACATCAGTACGCGTCCTACCCGTCCGTCCTATCCGTTCTGTACTTGATGTACGCATCTAGTACAATCCAAACATCATTGGGACCACTTGGATCTGTCCCTATCCAAGGTACACACAAGTGGGCTGATCAGCTCACATTAGGACCACTTGCTGTCACAATAAGAGGAGCGTCCCACATAGCTCATATGGAGTGTCCTATTGAACGGCCATGATCTGCACACTTGAATGAATGGCCATGATGATTTGACCGTTATATATCTAATGAAATTGTGTATAAATAGTAGTTTAGAATACTTGTATGTTCTTAACTTGAATAGAATGAAAGTTCTCTCAATCTCTTTAATCTCTCTCTAAATTCTCTTAATTCTGCTTAATCTCACATGGTATCAGAGCCATTGGCTCAAATCTTGGTCTAATTACTCTAAATCTCTTGTTCTTTCATTCAATTCTTGTTTGAAATCTCAATTCAATCACTTAAATCTCCTGTTCTGCTACTGTTCTAAATCTTTCATTCTCTACACACTCTAATCACGTTCATATGCTCTCTATCCATTCATTTACTCTATGATTGTGTCTACATTCCAAGTTACACACTCTCTTACGTTTATCCACTCTCAGTCCTCTATATTTCACATTCTGTTCAATTTTCAGTAGAAGAACTCATGGAAAACCAAGGAAAAGTTGTTGTTCCAATTACCCTAAAGAGGGTAAACTATCTGTTATGGTCAAGGACCATAAAAACGGCCTTGTGCAGTCGTGGGCTTTGGGGTCATGTCTCAAAAGGAGAATCACCAAATGAAGAGGTCAAGTAAGTGCATGATGGCATGGAGATAATGGTTGAGGTTGAAGACACTCAATGGTTTCAAGAGACCAAATGGTGTTAGCTATCATCCAAAACTCGCTTGAAGCATCACTTCTTGAAGTTTATTCATATTGCGAAACTGCTAAGGAGCTATGGGAAACACTCCAAAATGTCTTTGGCAATGCATCAAATTTGCTAAGGATATTTGAGGTGAAAAAGGCAACTAGTGACCTTTCCCAAGAAGATATGGAGTTCAAGGAGCACTTTGGAAAGTATAGGTCCTTATGGGATGAGCTTGAGATGCTACGGCCAAACTCAGTGGATCCAAGGGTGTTGAATGAGCGTCGTGAACAAGATAAAGTCATTGGACTATTGATGACCCTTAGTCCAATCTATTCGGTCCTGATCAAGCACATGCTACGGGCAGAGAAGCTTCCAACCTTTGATGATGTGTGTTCTCAAGTCCAAAAGGAGCAAGGGTCTCATGGATTGTTTGGCCGAAAATGGGACCTTGTTATGGCAAATAAAAGTACATATCAAGGCAGTAGAAGCGAGGATTGCAAGGTCTGGTTTTGCGAACATTGCAAGAAGAAAGGGCACTTGAAGGAGAAGTGTTGGCTGTTGCATCCACACCTTAAGCCAAACAACAAGTGGAAAGACCCAAGAGGGAATGTGGCTGCTCATGAGGTGAATGGTCATCCGGGAAAGACCGAAACATCCACCAACGTACTTGAAGGAGAAGTAAGGGCACTGATGACTGCTCAACGTGATCTTGTCTCAAAGACAGACCTCGAGGCCATCATCAAAGCCATTAAGGACTCCGGTAACCCAATTCACTCTTTACATGGTTCCATTCACTCTTTACATGCTTTAAAAGCTTTAAAACCATTGATAGTCGATTATGGAGCCTCTCATCATATGATTAGTGATTCCAACTTGATAACTGATGTAGAACCCGCCAGAGGGAATGTTATAATCGCGAATGGTAGTAAAGTTCCAATAGAAGGAGTAGGAAACTTAAGGTTGTTTGATAAGAAGTCTAAACCCTTCTACATGCCTAGTTTTACCTCTAATCTCTTATCGGTAAAGAAAGCTACTACTGACCTCAATTGCTTAGCCATATTCAGTCATAATGAAGTGTATTTTCAGGATATTGAGACAAGTAAAGTAATTGGGAAAGGAAAGACAAAGGATGACTTGTATTTGCTCGAAGATACCAAGTCATGTTTGCTTCATTCTGTTTCTGTTTCACCTATATCACATTTAGCTAAGGCAAACAATGCATTGTGGCATGCTAGATTAGGACACCCACATTCTCGTGCTTTAAGCTTAATGTTTCATAATATTTGTTTTCAAAATGAAAATTGTGAAGCATGTATTCTTGGAAAGCATTGTAGAAATGTTTTTCCTAAATCTAGTACTATCTATGAACATTGTTTTGATCTAATTCACTCTGATGTATGGACTGCACCATGTGAATCACGAGAAAATCAAAAGTATTTTGTGACTTTTATTGATGAAAAATCGAAGTACACTTGGGTAACTTTGCTGCCATCTAAAGATAGGGTGTTAGAAGCATTTAGAAACTTTGAAAACTATGTGACTAACCATTATCATGCCAAGATTAAGATTTTTAAATCAGATAATGGAGGAGAATACACAAGCCATGCATTCAAACAACACCTAAACAGCAAAGGCATTTTTCATCAAACGAGCTGTCCCTACACACCACAACAAAATGGAGTGGCGGAGAGGAAAAACAGGCATCTAATGGAGGTCACACGATCCATGATGTTCCATATAAACACTCCAAAAAAGTTTTGGGGAGATGCTTTAGTGGCTGCGTGTTATCTCATCAATAGAACACCCACACGAGTGCTCAATGACGCATCACCATACGAGGTACTCCATAAAACAAAACCATCTTATGAACACTTACGTGTATTTGGATGTGTGTGTTTTGTGTTAATTCCAGGACAGCAAAGGAACAAGCTTGAACCAGCAAGTAGGAAAGCCATGTTCATTGGTTATTCACCTACTCAAAAGAGGTACAAATGCTATGATCCAGAAACAAGGAAATTGGTGGTGTCTCATGATGTGAAATTTGTAGACGGGAAAGGATTCTATGAGGAGAAGAATTGGGAAACCATTAAGGATCTTCCTCATGCCTCCTCAGATCGAGCCACAATTCTAAGACTGATTTTGGAAAGCCTTGGATTGAACCAAAAGCATAAAGAAGGGAACCATGAGTCTACCCACCCCACAGGGGCTGTTAATGGTGAAGGTGTCTCGGTTGAAACTGCCATTCCTCTTGAATCATGAGGGGGAGAATGAACCAGTGCATAATCATGAAGAATGGGCATCCGGCCATGAGGATCAACAACCAGACCATGAGGAGGTGCACATTGAGGAAATGGAAGTGCAAGAGGCGGATCAACAGCTGATGCAACCGGACTTGATATAGGAACTGATTTGGATGAGCTGGATGAGAGTGAGGATAGCGATGGAGCTGCTCAGCCCAAACAAGTTTCTGGCCAAAAGCCTAAGGATGTTCTTCCTTTCCCATCCCATTCTGTTCAAGATCAAGACCCATTCTATTTGTCTAAAGGCCCAATTACCAGATCACAAACCAGAAGATTGAGTAAATCGATTGCTGCTTTGGTTTACACTAAACCAGAATCGAATTCAATTGAAAAACAAGACCAGAACTAAGCCAAGCTCTACAATTACTTAGTCTTCGGTCTTGCCTAGTTTTCTTACTTCTCTTTTTTGTAAACTTTAAGTTTTATTACGTTTCCAATAAGTTAGCATGTTATCCTTTCTACAAAAACGTTTTGTATTGTTTGAGATCAATCAATTCACTTCTTTTTGCAAAAATCTCTCTAAAAACTTGTGAATCCTTTGTTCATCATATGAACATCGATTGCTGAAGAGTTCATTCTCTAATTGCAATCTGTTTGTGATCGAAATCAGAGTTCATTCTCTTGATCATAAACGCATCTATACAAGTCCTGTTTCATCATCATCAATCATCAATCAATCATTATCATCAACAGATTCGATCCACTCTTCATCCAAATCCTTCGATCCGCCTTCAACGAATCAAGGACAATCTGAATCTCCTCATCAGGGGTTTATCAAGTGGTATCATAGCAGATTGAAGGCTCGTGATCTAGGGTTTGTTTCAAAACTGTTCGAATTCTCTCTTTCTTTTGGGAAACACGTTTTGAGTCTTTTATTTCTATAAATCTGTTCAATTCTCTTTTCTGTCTATCTGATTGTATCTGCAAGAGGGCCATCCAGTTTTTTTTTAAAAAAAAAAAAACGAAAGAGAAACCATAGAAAGTCGAGGAGAAATCCGACTTAGGCTAAGGAGAAAACCGGCCTGGCTGAGGAGAAATCCAGCCCTGGTGGTAAAACCTCTTGCAAACAAAGTCTTTAACTATCTATCTTTTTCTTCTGTTTTGGGACTGGGGTTGTTACTCCCAGACGCAAAACAGGAGAACCTCAAGTGGCTTCTTGGTTTGAGCTTAAAACAATCATGAAGAAGAGGTTTGTTCCTAACCATTACAACAGAGAGGTCCATCAGAAACTAAGGAGACTTACACAAGGTAGTAAGAGTGTTGAAGACTACTATCAAGAGATGGAGATCCTCATGATCAAGGCTGCAGTTGATGAAGTTCCTGATGCAACAATGGCTCGTTTTCAGGATGGTCTTAATAGAGACTTTCAAGACCGTTTGGAGATGCAGGACTATGAAGACATCTATGAGCTTTTTCCCAAGGCTATTCTTATTGAACCGCAGCAGAAAAGAAAGAATACTACAAAAGGATCCTATGGCAGCAAATTCAGATCATCTAACACCAAGGAAGATATGGTCTTTGTCAAGCCAAAAGAAGAATCAAAGAGCTACCAGAGTGATGATAAGGGCAAGACACCAGCAGCAAGAGCTAGAGATGTTAAATGCTGCAAGTGCCATGGTTTTGGACACTATGCTAATGAGTGTACCAACAAGAAAGTGATGATCCTATTGGTTAGTGGCGAGCTGGTATCTGAAGAAGAGAAGGCTGATGCATCAGAAGAAAAAGCTATAGACTACCCAGTTCATGGAGAACTTCTGGTTACAAGAAGATCACTACAAGTCCAGACCAAACTAGAAGAAAATGATCAAAGGGATAATGTTTTTCATACTAGATGCACTGTTTATGATAAAGTTTGCAGTTTGATTATAGATGGTGGAACTGTACTAACGTTGCTAGTGAATCTCTTGTAGAAAAGCTAGGATTAAAGACTGGAAAACATCTTAGACCATATCTTCTTCAATGGTTTAATGAAGATGGCGAGTTGAAGGTCACAGAACAAGTAATGGTGCCTATAACCATTGGGAGATACCAAGATGAGATTGTTTGTGATGTTCGGCCAATGGATTCAATGTTGGAATATTGAAACAATTGTTGGAATGATGTGTGGCAGAACCTACTGATGCGGTAGCCACACCTAAATGCGGTAGCTTGTGGCAGAATCAACCCAGATGCGGTAGGCCTGCGGCAGAAGCAATACTGATGCGGTAACAGCTGAAGATATGGTCTGGTACGTGTGGTACGAACCAAGGACGATCAGTACACTTGGGACCATCACGTACCGCCATCATTATCACCAAGTGGCTGCCCAAGTTCATATAACCAAGTGGGCGCCTGTCCTTATCACTGATTTGGGACCACTTTGACCACTTGGACCACTTGAATTTAAATGATCAGACCGTTGGAAGCTCATGAATGGCTGGGATTACTTTACACAATCTGAATGGCCAAGATCACTTGATCGTTGCATTACAAGGCTGTTGGTGGTCTGATTTTACTTGTATATATATAGTTGAATCATTTGTAAAGATCTCTTAACTTGAATAGAATGAAAGTTCTCTTACTCTCTTTAATCTCTCTCTAAATTCTCTTAATTCCGTTTAATCTCACATGGTATTAGAGCCATTGGCTCAAATCTTGGTCTAACTACTCTAAATCTCTGGTTCTTTAATTCAATTCTTGTTCGAAATCTCAATTCAATCATCAAAATCTCCTGTTCTGCTACTGTTATAAATCTTTCATTCTCTACACACTCTAATGACGTTCATATACACTCTTTCCATTCATTTACTATCTGATTATGTCTACAATCTGAATCATACACTCCCTTGACGTTTATCCACTCTCAGTCCCTTCAATTCACATTCTGATCTGTTTTTTAGTAGAAGAACTCATGGAAAACCAAGGAAAAGTTGTTGTTCCAGTTACCCTAAAGGGGGTAAACTATCTGTTATGGTCAAGGACCATAAAAACGGCCTTGTGCAGTCGTGGGCTTTGGGGTCATGTCTCAAAAGGAGAATCACCAAATGAAGAGGTCAAGTAAGTGCATGATGGCACGGAGATAATGGTTGAGGTTGAAGACACTCATTGGTTTCAAGAAGACCAAATGGTGTTAGCTATCATCCAAAACTCACTTGAAGCATCACTTCTTGAAGCTTATTCATATTGTGAAACTGCTAAGGAGCTGTGGGAAACACTCCTAAATGTCTTTGGCAATGCATCAAACTTGCTAAGGATATTTGAGGAGAAAAAGGCAATTAGTGACCTTTCCCAAGAAGATGTGGAGTTCAAGGAGCACTTTGGAAAATATAGGTCCTTATGGGCTAATCTTGAGATGCTACGGCCAAACTCAGTGGATCCAAGGGTGTTGAATGAGCGTCGTGAACAAGATAAAGTCTTTGGACTGTTGATGACCCTTAGTCCAATCTATTCGGTCCTGATCAAGCACATGCTACGGGCAGAGAAGCTTCCAACCCTTGATGATGTCTGTTCTCAAGTCCAAAAGGAGCAAGGGTCTCATGGATTGTTTGGTCGAAAAAGGGACCTTGTTACGGCAAATAAAAGCACATATCAAGGCAGTAGAAGCGAGGATCGCAAGCTCTGGTTTTGCGAACATTGCAAGAAGAAAGGGCACTTGAAGGAGAAGTGTTGGCTGTTGCATCCACACCTTAAGCCAAACAACAAGTGGAAAGACCTAAGAGGGAATGTGGCTGCTCATGAGGTGAATGGTCATCCGGGAAAGACCGAAACATCCACCAACGTACTTGAAGGAGAAGTAAGGGCACTGATGACTGATCAACGTGATCTTGTCTCAAAGACAGACCTCGAGGCCATCATCAAAGCCATTAAGGACTCCGGTAACATAATTCATTCTTGACATGCTTCCATTCAGTCTTTACATGCTTTAAAAGCCTTAAACCATTGATAGTCGATTCCGGAGCCTCTCATCGTATGATTAGTGATTCCAACTTGATAACTGATGTAGAACCGGCCATAGGGAATGTTATAATCGCGAATGGTAGTAAAGTTCCAATAAAGGGTGTAGGAAACTTAAGGTTGTTTGATAAGAAGTCTAAAGCCTTATACATGCATAGTTTTACCTCTAATCTCTTATCGGTTAAGAAAGCTACTACTGATCTCAATTGCTTAGCCATATTCACTCCTAATGAAGTGTATTTTTAGTATATTGAGACAAGTAAAGTAATTGGGAAAGGAAAGACAAAGGATGACTTGTATTTGCTCGAAGATACCAAGTCATGTTCGCTTCATTCTGTTTCTGTTTCACCTATATCACATTTAGCTAAGGCAAACAATGCATTGTGGCATGCTAGATTAGGACACCCACATTCTCGTGCTTTAAGCTTAATGTTTCCAAATATTTGTTTTCAAAATGAAAATTGTGAAGCATGTATTCTTGGAAAGCATTGTAGAAATGTTTTTCCTAAATCTAGTACTATCTATTAACATTGTTTTAATTTAATTCACTCTGATGTGTGGACTGCCCCATGTTAATCACGTGAAAATCAAAAGTATTTTGTGACTTTTATTGATGAAAAATCGAAATACATTTTGGTAACTTTGCTGCCATCTAAAGATAGGGTGTTAGAAGCATTTAGAAACTTTGAAAGCTATGTGACTAACCATTATCATGCCAAGATTAAGATTTTTAGATCAGATAATGGAGGAGAATACACAAGCCATGCATTCAAACAACACCTCAACATCAAAGGCATTTTTCATCAAACTAGCTGTCCATATACACCAAAACAAAATGGAGTGGCTGAGAGGAAGAAGAGACATCTAATGGAGGTTACACGATCCATGATGTTCCATACAAACACTCCAAAGAGGTTTTGGGGAGATGCTTTAGTGGTTGCGTGTTATCTCATCAATAGTGAGTGCTCAATGATGCATCACCATACGAGGTACTCCACAAAAAAAAAACCATCTTATGAACACTTACGTGTATTTGGATGTGTGTGTTTTGTGTTAATTCCAGGACAGCAAAGGAACAAGCTTGAACCAGCAAGTAGGAAAGCCATGTTCATTGGTTATTCACCTACTCAAAAGGGGTACACATGCTATGATCCAGAAACAAGGAAGGTGGTGGTGTCTCGTGATGTGAAATTTGTAGAGGGAAAAGGATTCTATGAGGAGAAGAATTGGGAAACCATTAAGGATCTTCCTCATGCCTCCTTGATCGAGCCACCAATCTAAAACTGATTTTGGAAAGCCTTGGAGTAAACAGCTGCATAAAGAAGGGGATCATGAGTCTACACACCCTACGGAGGCTGCTAATGGTGAAGGTGTCTCGGTTGAAACAACCATTCCTCTTGATCATGAGGGGGAGAGTGAACCAGTACATGATCATGAAGAATGGGCAACGAGTTGTGATAATGAGACACAACCGGACAATGAGGAGATGTAACGCAATGTTCAGGATGAAGGGACAGTCGGCTGTGATGAGGAAATGCCGTATAATGTTCAACCGACTTATGAGGACATGTCAAACAATGATTAACCGCCTTCTGCTTAACTGAATGATCAACCGGATCAACCGACTGTGACACTAAGAAGAAGTACGAGGCAAAGATCATCTCCGTCTACATGGAAGAACAAGAGAGTCTACTACAATTGCAATGCAGTAGCTCACCCAGATAAGATCGTTTGCAACTTGGCGTATATTCCACAAGATCATTTTGTCTTCACAGGGCAATTGGACAAGAATGCAATACCAAGAGATTATGAAGAGGCAATACAGCTGAAAGTATGGAAAGATACTGTTGGGAATGAAATAACAGCTATGGAAGTAAATCATACATGGGATGAAGCTGATTTACCGCAAGGGAAGAAGGCAGTAATTCTATGTGGATATTCACCATCAAATACCAAAGTAATGGGGAGATTGAAAGGTGCAAAGCAATACTGGTTGCTAGAGGGTTTACGCAAACATATGGAGAAGATTACAATGACACGTTTGCTCCGGTTGCAAAGCTGCACACAATCAGAGTGGTTCCCTCCATGGCAACCAATTTGGAATGGGATCTTTGGAAAATGGATGTCAAGAATGCATTCTTTCAAGGAGAACTTGAAGATGAGGTGTATATGACTCCTCCTCCGGGTCTCTTAAAGACATGATAGCTCCGGGAAAAGTCCTGAGGCTTAGGAAAGCTATTTATGGACTCAAAGAATCACCAAGAGCTTGGTACCACAAGCTGAGTGTCACTCTAAGGGATCGCGGCTTCAAAAGATCAGAATCAGATCATACCCTCTTAACATTACAAAGCCGGGAAGGTATTGTGGTCATTCTCATCTACGTTGATGATATAATCATCACGGGGAATGACAAGGTAGGTGTTAAATCAACTAAGGATTACCTCAAATATGTCTTTGATATAAAAGATCTTGGCGAACTAAAGTATTTCCTTGGGATAGAAGTATGTAGATCAAAGGAAGGTCTCTTCTTATCTCAAAGGAAATATGCACTAGATATGTTGAAAGATGCAGGTGATCTAGGAGGAAAACCAGTTAAAACCCCGCTTGAAGATGGATACAAAGTGGAACGAGAGGGGGAACATGATGATCAACCATTTGAAGATGTTACTCTCTATAGAAGAATGGTTGGTAAGATGATCTATCTAACCATAACTCGACCCGACTTGTGCTTTGCTGTGAACCAGGTTAGTCAACACATGAAGGCTCCAACACTACATCATCGGAACATGGTCAGCCGCATATTGAGATACATTCAAGGAACATATGATCAAGGCGTATGGATGGGATGTAATCAAAGCACCAAGATCGTAGGCTATTGCGATGCAGATTGGGTAGGGGATAAAAGGGATAGAAGATCCGCTACCGGGTATTGTACATTCATTGGAGGCAATCTAGTGACTTGGAAGACAAAGAAGCAGAAGGTGGTATCTTGCTCAAGTGCGGAAGCGGAGTATCGGGCCATGAGGAAGCTCACAACTGAGCTAATATGGCTCAAGGCACTTCTTAAGGACCTTGGAGTTGAAGATCAAGAACCCATCACTACGCATTGTGGCAACCAAGCTGCTATACACATTGCATCCAATTCGGTTTTCCACGAAAGGACTAAACACATTGAGGTGGATTGCCAAAAGGTGAGACAAGCCGTAGAAGATGGAGTAATCTTGCCATGTTACACTCGAAGCTCAGATCAGTTGGCGGACATTTTCACAAAGGCTGCAAGCCTAAAGGTGTTAGAGTCCATACATCCAAGACTTGGGCTCATGAAGATCCCCTCGTTGTGATCATCATACTCTTTTTCCTTCATTGGGTTTTATCCCATGTGGTTTTCCCAATAAGGTTTTAATGAGGTGGTGATCATGATGCTAATCTAAACATGGTATGTTTAGATTGAGGGGGAGTGTTGGAATATTGAAGCAATTGTTGGAATGATGTGTGGCAGAAGCTACTGATGCGGTAGCCACATCCAAATGCGTTAGCCTGCGGCAGAATCAACCCAGATGTGGTAGGCCTGCGGCAGAAGCAATATTGATGCGGTAACAGCTCAAGATATGGTCTAGTACGTGTGGTACGAATCAAGGATGATCAGTACACTTGGGACCATCACGTACAGCCGTCATTATCATCAAGTGGCTGCCCAAGTTCATATAACCAAGTGGGCGCCTGTCCTTATCACTGATTTGGGACCACTTTGACCACTTGGACCACTTGAATTTAAATGATCAGACCGTTGGAAGCTAATGAATGGCTGGGATTACTTTACACAATCTGAATGGCCAAGATCACTTGACCGTTGCATTACAAGGCTGTTGGTGGTCTGATTTTACTTGTATATATATAGTTGAATCATTTGTAAAGATCTCTTAACTTGAATAGAATGAAAGTTCTCTCAATCTCTTTAATCTCTCTCTAAATTCTCTTAATTCCGCTTAATCTCACATTCAAGCCATATCTTGTTGGGAAGGCCTTGGCAATTCGACAAGAAAGCCATTCATGATGGGTTTACAAACCGTCATTCTTTCACCCATAGAGATAAGAAGATTGTTCTTGCACCATTGTCACCACAGGAGGTTCATGCTGATCAAATCCAACTTAAACTCAAGCAACAGGAAGCTAAAGACAAGGAGAAACCATCTGATGGAAAGAAAAACAAGGAGGTACATCCCATGGCCAAAAACAGTGAGGTTAAGAAAGCTATGTACCTTCAACAATCTATGATTTTGTTTGTCTTTAAGGGTGCACTAATGAATTCTTCTAACCTTGAACCGGTGCTACCGAGTGAGTTTGAGTTTATTTTGCAGGAATATGCTGATATCTTTCCAGAAGAAAGCCCCAACGGTGTGCCACCAATCCGAGGAATTGAACATCAAATAGATTTGGTTCCTGGAGCTTCTTTGCCTAATCGACCATCATATTGAACTAATCCTGAAGAGACCAAGGAACTCCAAAGGCAAGTTGATGAGTTAATGGAGAAAAGACACATCAGAGAGAGCACGAGTCCTTGCGAAGTGCCTGTGCTCTTAGTGCCAAAGAAAGATGGAAGCTGGCGCATGTGTGTTGACTGCAGAGCCATCATTAATATCACGGTAAAGTACATACATCCAATCCCTAGACTTGACGATATGTTGGATGAGTTGCATGGTTCCTGTGTGTTCTCTAAGATAGATTTGAAAAGTGGTTATCATCAGATTAGGATGAAAGAAGGAGATGAGTGGAAAACTGCATTTAAAACTAAATATAGATTATATGAATGGCTTGTTATGCCATTTGGTTTAACAAATGCACCTAGTACATTCATGAGATTGATTGATATGCTCAAATTTGCCCTGAGCTACTCTCTCAAATTAAGAGATCGATGTAATACTTAGGGATCGAATCCACAGGGAATCAATTCACACAATCAATTATGAATTCAAATTATGCTAAGTAAAAAGTGATAAATGTAAAATAAACAGCAAATGTAAACAAGTGAATGATTATCAGGTTCTTGAAATCAATTAGACAAAAGGTTAGACATTGGGTAATTCGCAGGAATGACTTGAAATACGGCTGTGTCGATCGACATGGATGTCCGTGTCGATCGACATGAGGATAAAAACGATTAGGATTTGTTAAGAACGGTTCTAGAACTCAAACACGAATATAAAACCAATAAACTTTCGTTACAGAGATTATCTATGACTAAATCCCTAAATTCTAAATTTCTTTGCAAATTCAGTGAATAAAGACAAGCATTAAGTTCAAGTTCAATTGTTCACAAAATTACTAAGCCAAATTTCTTTGCGAATAGATATTTTTGCTCATCTAAGATTATGTCCGGTTGTTAATAATACTTTCGCATCTATTAAAGCAACCTAGGATTTCCAATTTCAGTTGATCAATCCTAAAATCAGAGTTAAAACAATCTAGATGAAGAACATAAAGATAAATCATAACAAGGTTTCAATCCTAACGATTTCTCATCAAACCCTTAAACTACCCTAAACCTAACAAGCAAACTACTCAGACATAGATGATGAAATCATAATGAATGAAATAAATTGCATTAAAAAGTTAGAGTAAGAGATACAGAGTTTCAAAAGCAATGGAATCCGGAAGTCTGAAATCTCCTAAAAGCTCTTAATCTCCAAGTCTTAATTAAAAACAAGATATCCCCTAAAAACCTAAGGAAAACTATATATAAAGTCTAAAATTCGGATTGGGCTTCTTGTAAGCTTATGGGCTTCGTGGGCCGAAAAGGAAATTTTTCAATCTTCAAGTCAGAAGTACTTGTGTCGATCGACACACAGGTCTGTGTCGATCGACATGGCCTTGAAAACTCGACTCTGTCTTGATCACTTCGGCTCCTCTTTCCTCCATGCTCCAAAATGCTCCAAAAGCTTCCATTAAGCTCCAATCGTCTTTTACCCTGCAAAGACTCAAAAAGACTCGAAAAATACCAAAAAGACTCTATGAAAATGACTTATATCATGGTTGAAAACAGGTAAAAACCATGATATATCAACTCCCCCAGACTTAACATTTGCTTGCCTTCAAGCAAAACATACACTAAGAATGTGAAAAAGGTTTGAAAATGCAGAAACTTACCTTCCTTTGGAGTACCGGACAGACCTCTTTCAACTAGCAAGCCACATAATGTAGAACCGATTCAAATCAGACCATCATGTACTTCTCCATAGACATTCGCAGCTTATCAACATAACCTGCTAGTCCTCATTGCTGGGTCTCGTCCCAGATCTCGATACCAAGAACCTTTTAGACTCATTCCCATACTATACCATGACAAGTGAACCATACAACCTTTGGTACTCTTTCTCTCCCCCAGACTTATTCGATTAAGAAACTAAAAAACAGTGCTTTCACTACTATTGTTCCTTGTGAGGAGACAGGGTCGTGAGATCGCTCGTCCTCTATATCTGTTCTAAGGGACTCAGACTGCTGCTTTTGAGCTCCAGGTGATCACCTCTTGAGTACTGACTCACTGGAATTTCATTTCCTCATCTGGTACTCGAGAACTATCATATCACCCCAAATCATTCCATTTTTTTTTTAGTGATCATTTTTTTTTCTTCGAAGGAGAGGAGTACCATTCTTTTCAACAGAGATTGCACTTGTCAGGTATGAATGAGAAGTCAAGCTCTATGAACACCAATTACCGAGGAGACCGCATAATTAACTCGAACTTGGCGGATTATGCTGGAAGTAACAGATGTCTCCAGTTAATTGGTTAGCCCTAGGATTTCCCATTAGTCTGATTCTGAAATCGATCCTGGAAAAATGGTCACTCATCGAAAAAGACAATCCACTAAACCAAAGGAAGGGTCATTGTTTCCAACTGACTCTTTTGACTCAATAAAATCTTTTGGACTGACTCTCAAAAACAAACACAAAGTTAGCAACTACCTCCCCCAGACTTAAACAACACTGTCCCCAGTGTTATCAGGCATGAGATTGGTGAAAGAATCAATAGGAAAACGAACTTGTGAAGGAAAAATGAAATTTTACCAATGTTGGCCCCATGTCGATCGACACAGAGGACCGTGTCGATCGACACGGGTTTTCTGAACCGGATCATGAGTTGTGTAGAGTTCAAAACGAAATGTGACCATGTCGATCGACACAATAAACCATGTCGATTGACATAGGTTTTCTGGACCGATGCAGCATGTGTCTCATCATTGAATTCAAGTGTCAAAGCTAAATCATTCTGCAAAACACAACTCAATAGACATGGTTAAGAGGAAAACACAGTCAAATCTCATTAGTTTGCAAGTTCTGATATCCTAAAGAAGCACATAACAAACGTTGACACAAAATCAAAATCAAACGCTAGTAAAATCAAAATCAAAATCAAACGAAAAATCTAAGTAATCTACACTTACTAGTGGGTTGCCTCCCACTAAGCGCTTGTTTTCAGTCATTAGCTTGACTGTGTCAGGATTCAGGACTATGGTGGATCGGTGAAGGGAAAAACTCCAGGAAAAAGCTTTATGGTGTTTCCCACCATTTCTTGGATAACGACCTTTCCTTTCTCTCTTAAATCTAAGGGTATGACGATTCTGAACCTGGAGAAAGGTTTGGAAGTCTTTTTACGCTTTACCTTGCAGACAGCCAAGTCTCCATTAGAGCTCAAAGAGGGTCGAGTCAAAGGTGGAGCATATGGGATCTTCTTCATATCGCCAAGGTCTGAACTTGGCTCTCCTCCATTTGTAACGGTCAGACAAGAGTTCTCATTAAACCGAACTGAGGGGTAGAAGACATTCTCGTTGATCTTAGAGAAGGAGATTCTCTGATTGGGAAAATCCACAATTGCACCCACAGTGGCAAGGAATGATGACCCAAGAATCAATGGCCTATCCTTGTCATTCTTCGTCTCCATAATTTGAAAATCCACCGGAACCAGACAATCTCCTACTTCAAGCATCAAGTCAGGAATGAATCCTTTCGAAGATGTTGAAGAAAAGTCAGCCACCGCTATAGACATCTTCGAAGGTTGCAGATCCTTAATCCCCAGCTTCCTTGCAACAGACTCAGACATGACATTCACATTAGCTCATATGTCACAAAGAGAGTTCTTGAATTTCATACCTTTGATCGTACAAGGAACAACAAACATCCCTGGATTCGGTATCTTTTGCAACTTTCTCAGCTGTGGTTGAGCATGTTCTCCTTTCTCCTCTAGTGTTTTGATGCTAATAGCTTGTGGATATAGGATCTTTAGCTTGTAGACCCTTTCCTCTGCTTTGACTGAAGGTTTTGAAGTGGTTGGACTCGTCTGGGACCCGTGTCGATCGACACGAATGGTCTGTGTCGATCAACATCCTTGTATCGAGGATGTGTCGACCTCATCACCGATTGTGTATTACCCAGAGTTGAGATTTACGACCCGTGTCGATCGACATAAGCAACCCGTGTCGATCAACACGGGGTCTGGTACAGAAATCTCATCGTCTTCAACCTCCTCTTCACTTCCCAAGGTGATGGCATTGACGTGCAGTCTCGGGTTTGTTTTTATCTTGGCTGGGAGAAATCCCTCTTGCCTTCTAACATTCTCCGCAGTTTGAGCAACTTGGGTGTCTAGCTTCTTCACATGGAGATTGAGGGCCTCAATTTTCCCATTCAGATCAGAGTACATTGCATCCATCTTTCCATTGAAGCTTACTGTCATCTTTAGTTGACCCTCTAGGAGCTGCTACGACATAGATTTCATCTCGCTGCTCTCTGATGACTGAGCAGGAGGCGTCTGGTAAGAAGAAGAACCATAGTTCCGCTGGTAGTTGGTCTGGAACGGCTTCTGAAAGTCATTCTTCTGATACCCTTGCTGATTACTAAACCTTTGACCCTGAAAACTAGCTCCATTGATGTAGTTGACATCCTTCTCCTCTGGCTCGAAAGTCTCTAACTCTGCAGCAAACTGAACTGACTTCTTCCCCACTAGCAGGTTATGCACAGAGTCCAGCTTAGCCTTAACCTCAGCGATTTGGCTGCCATCCATGTTTCCACCCAGCTTCTTCCTCTTGAAATCTGCATTCTTGGTACTGTTGCTGGAAGCCAAGTTATTAATGAGGATCAGCGCATCTTCCGGATACCTGGTGTTGAAGTTCCCATTGCTAGCAGAATCAAGGGCCATCTGATACCTCCAATCAATACCTCTGAAGAAGATACCCAACAACTGAACATCACTGAACCCATGGTGAGGACAGTCTATCTGATACGCCTTGAATCTCACCCAAGAAGCCTTAAATGCTTCAGTCGGTCCTTGCTTGAAAGTGGAGATCTTAGTCCTCAGATCCTCGGATCTCGCCTCATCAAAGAAGTTGTTGAGGAAAGCATTCTTGGTGTCCTCCCAAGTAGTCAGCGAGCCTGGCTCAAGCTGTTTCAACCAGTAGGTTGCTTCTCCACTAAGAGAGTAGGGGAAAAGCTTGCAGTAGAGGTAGTCGCTAGACACTCCGTTAGCCTTAATGCTAGATGCTAAGTCCTCGAACCTCTCAATGTGATCCATGGGGTGCTCAGAGGAAAGACCATGGAAAGGGTGATGCGCCACAAGTGAGAAGAAAGCAGGTTTTAACTCAAAATCGCTCCTCTGGAACGCAGGAGGGCGAATCGCAGCCCTGTTAGCATAAAATTCATCTGGTCTGTTGTACTCTCCCAGAGTACGCCCACAAGCAAGCACCTCTTGACCCAAATGTCTATCCTCAACGTGCGGTTCAGGAATCACGTTTCCCTCAGCATCCAGCCTCTGACCGCGCTCATTATGTCTGTTCCCCTCATTATCAACCAACAACCCAGCTGCATCGCGAATCAGTACTAACGGAAGACGCTCCATTGCTGCTTCTCGTGTAGCTTTCCTGTTGGCTCTTTCTAAAGCTCCTAACTCAGAAATAAAATCCACTAACTCTTCATTCTGATTGCTTCTGGTCTTGCGATTAAGCATGCACTTGAAACAGACAAAAACAAAAGAAAACGGAAGTAAATAAATAGAAAATTAAAACTTAGACAAAACTCTAAAATCAAAAATCGAATGGTGATTTTGACTCCCCGGCAACGGCGCCAAAATTTGATATGCTCAAATTTGCCCTGAGCTACTCTCTCAAATTAAGAGATCGATGTAATACTTAGCGATCGAATCCACAGGGAATCAATTTACACAATCAATTATGAATTCAAATTATGCTAAGTAAAAAGTGATAAATGTAAAATAAACAGCAAATGTAAACAAGTGAATGATTATCAGGTTCTTCAAATCAATTAGACAAAAGGTTAGGCATTGGGTAATTCGCAGGATTGACTTGAAATACGGCTGTGTCGATCGACATGGATATCCGTGTCGATCGACATGAGGATAAAAACAGTTAGGATTTGTTAAGAACGGTTCTAGAACTCAAACACGAATATAAAACCAATAAACTTTCGTTACAGAGATTATCTATGACTAAATCCCTAAATTCCAATTTTTTTTGCAAATTCAGTGAATAAAGACAAGCATTAAGTTCAGGTTCAATTGTTCACAAAATTACTAAGCCAAATTTCTTTGCGAATAGATAATTTTGCTCATTTAAGATTATGTCCGGTTGTTAATAATACTTTCGCATCTATTAAAGCAACCTAGGATTTCCAATTTCAGTTGATCAATCCTAAAATCAGAGTTAAAACAATCTAGATGAAGAACATAAAGATAAATCATAACAAGGTTTCAATCCTAACGATTTCTCATCAAACCCTTGAACTACCCTAAACCTAACAAGCAAACTACTCAGACATAGATGATGAAATCATAATGAATGAAATAAATTGCATTAAAAAGTTAGAGTAAGAGATACAGAGTTTCAAAAGCAATGGAATCCGAAAGTCTGAAATCTCCTAAAAGCTCTTAATCTCCAAGTCTTAATTAAAAACAAGATATCCCCTAAAAACCTAAGGAAAAACTATATATAAAGTCTAAAATTCGGATTGGGATTCTTGTAAGCTTATGGGCTTCGTGGGCCGAAAAGGAAATTCTTCAATCTTCAAGTCAGAAGTACTCGTGTTGATCGACACACAGGTCCGTGTCGATCGACACACAGGTCCATGTCGATCGACACACAGGTCCGTGTCGATCGACATAGCCTTGAAAACTCGACTCCGTCTTGATCACTTCGGCTCCTCTTTCCTCCATGTTCCAAAATACTCCAAAAGCTTCCATTAAGCTCCAATCGTCCTTTACCCTGCAAAGACTCAAAAAGACTCGAAAAATACCAAAAAGATTCTATGAAAATGACTTATGTCATGGTTGAAAACAGGTAAAAACCATGATATATCATTGATGAACCACGTCCTAAGAGCATTCATAGGTCACTTTGTTGTAGTTTGCTTTGATGATATTTTGATCTACAACAAGAGTTTGAATGAGCATGTTAGTCATCTGAAATCTATTCTTGAAGTGCTTAGGAAAGAGTCTCTTTTTGCTAATTTTAAGAAGTGAACTTTTAGAGCAGATCACCTTGTGTTTTTAGGCTTTGTTGTTACAGCTCAAGGAATCAAGGTGGACGAGGAAAAGATCAAAGCAATTCGAGATTGGCCAGGTCCTAAAAACGTCAATGAAGTAAGAAGCTTTCATGGATTGGCTGGTTTCTACAGAAGATTTGTCAAAAATTTCAGCACCATTGCAACACCTCTTACTGAAATTATTAAGAAGAATGTGGGTTTCCAGTGGGAAAAGGCACAAGAGGAGGCTTTCCAAAACTTGAAAGGGAAGTTGGCTAACGCCCCTTTGCTTGTTCTTCCTGATTTTACTAAGACCTTTGAGATTGAGTGTGATGCTTCTGGTGTAGGAATTGGAGCAATGCTGATGCAGGAGAAGAGGCCAATCGCCTACTTCAGTGAGAAACTTGGGGGAGCTATGCTGAATTATCCTACCTATGACAAAGAGCTCTATGCCTTTATCAAAAAGCTCTCGAGACCTGGCAGCACTATCTCTGGCCAAAGGAGTTCGTGATACACACTGACCATGAATCACTCAAACATCTCAAGGGCCAACACAAGCTGAATAAGAGACACGCCAAGTGGGTTGAATTTTTTGAAACCTTTCCTTATGTTATCCACTACAAGCAAGGTAAGGAAAATGTTGTTGCTGATGCACTGTCTAGAAGGTATACCTCACTTACTTCCATGGAAACTAAGTTGTTAGGTTTTGATCAAGTAAAAACCTATTACACTGATGATCCTGATTTCAAAGAATATTTTAGGAACAGTGAGATGCACACTAGTGGCAAATACTACCAATCTGATGGGGTTTTTTTCTTTGAAAATCGATTGTGTTTGCCTAAGTGTTCTTTGAGAGAATTGTATATCAGGGAATCACATGGAGGAGGATTGATGGGGCACTTTGGCGTGGCCAAAACTCTAAGTATTTTGAAGGAACACTTCTTCTGGCCAAGCATGAAGAAGGACGTGGAGAAGCATTGCAGCAAATGCATTGTTTGTACTCAGGCCAAAGCCAAGAACCGACCCCAAGGTTTGTATACTCCTCTTCCAATACCTAATGCACCTTGGATTGATCTTTCTATGGACTTTGTGCTTGGATTACCTAGGACTAGGAGAGGTAGGGATTCTATCTTTGTTGTAGTTGACAGGTTCTCTAAAATGGCTCATTTCATTACTTGCAATAAGACTGATAGTGCTGTGAATGTTGCTGATCTATTCTTTAGGGAAGTGGTACGTTTGCATGGAATGCCTAGAACCATTGTGTCTGATAGAGATACTAAATTCCTTAGTTATTTCTGGAAAACTCTCTGGTCTAGAATAGGAAGTAAGCTCTTGTTTTCTACTACTTGTCACCCACAAACTGATGGGCAAACTGAAGTAGTTAATAGGACCTTGTCTACTCTTTTGCACACTATGGTTAAGAAAAACATTAAGTATTGGGAGGATTGTTTGCCTCATGTGGAGTTTACTTATAACCATTTAGTTCATAGGACTACAAAGTACTCTCTTTTTCAGATTGTGTATGGGTTTAGTCCTTTGACTCCTCTGGATTTGTTACCTTTGCCTATCAATGAGCAGACTAACCTTGATGGACAGGCCAAGGCCAAGCATGTTATTTCTTTGCATGAACAGGTTAAGAAGAACATAGAAGCTGATATGAACTCCCAAGATTCGAACACTCTGAAATCTGTTGAGAAGATTGGATAGACTTGCAGCAACTGAACCGAAGCTCTGAAGGTAAGGAATGGATTGATTGGACACACAAAGGTTGCGGATAGCCTCTGAAAATCCAGCCACTCTTGTCGTTGGATATTACGCACCAAAGAGAAGAATGGAAAATCTCTTGGATATGACACACCAGGAGAAATGATCTAACTTGAAAAGGTTTTTGATTAAAAAGATAGATGATTTCTCAACAGAGATTACAAAGGAAATATAAAGGAAAAGAGAGCAAGTCACGAGACCCAATTCTCAAAAGTTGTTACCGAATATTAAAGACAAGTTTGAAAACATAAAAATGACTCTTCTCCTTCCTTGTTGGCGTGTCCTTATTGCTTAAAGGGCCTTGGGATTCAAATTCAACAAATGGGCAATTATGGAGTGAAAAAATTGCCTCATTAAAAACCTTGTCAAGAAAACCCATTGGGACAAAACTTGACAAGGGAAAAAGAGTACAATTGAATCACTCACCCATTCGTTGAATTCAATTAGCTTGAATCAAAACCAGAGTGATTTGATTAGTTCTTTCTCCAAATTCCTCCAAATGATCTGATTTCTTTTGTATGTTTATAAGCAACCCTCCAACAGCTTGGTTGAACTTTTTGGTACGGGAACGAGTCATAGGTCCTATTGGTGTTACAAATATCTCCTCTGCTCCAAGCTCCGGTTCTGCTCCTTGTTCAGCTCCAAGTTCTCCTTCTCCTTGCACGTCAAGCTTATCCACAGGTACAAGCTCATCCTCAGCTACTTGTTCATCCATGGTCATATCATCCCCCTCCTCTTGAAAAAGATTTCACCTCAAATCTATTTCGTATGCAAGGAAAGGAAATAAATCAGAAACATTGAAACTGGAATTGACTTTGTACTTACCTTGCAAATCTAGTTGATAGGCATTGTCGTTGATTCTCCTTGTGATTTTGAATGGACCATCAATTCTGGGCATGAGCTTTGATTTTCTTTCAGTTGGAAACCGTTCTTTCCTCAAATGTACCCATACTTGATCTCCGACTTCAAATACCATCTTACGCCTTCCTTTGTTTGTGTGCTTAACATACTGCTTAGTTTTCTCTTCTATGTTTTTCCTAGCTTGCTCATGGATCTGTTGGACAATGTCAGCTTTCTTTTTCCCATCGATGCTAGCTCTTTCACTCAAAGGCAAAGGAATTAGATCCAAAGGAGATATAGGATTAAAACCATAAACAATCTGAAATGGAGAAAACTTAGAAGCAGAATGCACTGAATGATTATATGCAAACTCTACGTGAGGCAAACAATCCCATGTTTTCAAGTTCATTTTGATTAATGCACGGAGAAGAGTAGACAAGGTTCTATTAACCACTTAAGTTTGTCCATCAGTTTGGGGATGACAAGTAGTAGAAAACAATAGCTTAGTTCCTAACTTAGACCAAAGAGTTCTCCAAAAATGACTGAGAAACTTAGCATCTCTATC
This sequence comes from Arabis hirsuta, assembly GCA_964056655.1. Lineage (NCBI taxonomy): Eukaryota > Viridiplantae > Streptophyta > Magnoliopsida > Brassicales > Brassicaceae > Arabis > Arabis hirsuta. Next base: position 17,554,015 of record OZ053304.1, read on the forward strand.
AGAAACTATAGTCCTTGGCATGCCATGCAAACGAACTATCTCTTTGAAAAACAAATTTGCAATATGCAATGCATCATCAGTTTTGTGACATGATATGAAATGAACCGTCTTAGAGAATCTATCTACAACCACAAAGATCGAATCTTTTCCATTTCTAGTCCTAGGCAATCCCACAACAAAATCCATAGATATATCATTCCAAGGGTGAATAGGAATAGGTAAAGGAGTATACAAACCGTGAGGCTGAACCTTAAATTTAGCTTGCTTACACACGGTACACCTTTCACAGGTTCGTTCTACATCCCTTTTCATGTGTGGCCAATGAAAATGATCTTGCATCACCTTAAGTGTCTTGGCAATCCCAAAATGTCCCATTAATTCTCCTCCATGAGCTTCTCTAACAAACAAATCTCTCATGGAACAGTTAGGCACACACAAACGCTTATCATAAAACAAAAACCCACCATGCCTATAGTAATGACCATAAGCAAACTTTTCACAAGCTTGTTATATTTTCCCAAATTCAGAATCGGTTTCATACAAACCTTTGATTTGATCAAACCTTAGCAATTTAGCTTCAAGAGTAGAGATAAAAGTATACCTTTGGGACAATGCATCGGCAACTACATTGTCCTTACCTTTTTTGTACTTAATGACGTATGGAAAGGTCTCAATGAATTCTACCCACCTAGCGTGTCGCTTATTGAGCTTCTGTTGCCCTTTTAAATGCTTAAGAGACTCGTGATCAGTGTGAATAACAAAATCTTTAGGCCATAGGTAGTGCTGCCATGTTTACAAAGCTCGGATCAAGGCATACATCTCCTTGTCATATGTAGGGTAATTGAGAGTAGCTCCTCCTAGTTTTTCACTGAAATAAGCTATTGGTCTTTTATCCTGCATTAAAACAGCTCCAATTCCAACCCCGGAGGCATCACATTCGATTTCAAAAGTTTTAAGGAAATATTGTAGAATTAAAACAGGGGCATTAGTAAGATTCCCTTTCAAGGCATGGAAGGCGTCCTCTTGAGCTTTCTCCCACTTAAATCCAACATCTTTCTTGATAACTTCATTGAGGGGAGCGGCTATGGTACTAAAATCTTTTACGAAACGCCTATAGAACCCAGCAAGTCCGTGAAAGCTCCTTACTTCTCCTATAGTCTTAGGAACTGGCCAGTCTCGTATTGCTTTGATCTTTTCTTCATCAACTTTGATTCCATCTGCACTTACAACAAAACCTAGGAACACAAGGTTATCCAAACAAAAAGTGCATTTCTTAAGGTTGGCAAAGAGTTTTTCTTCCCTTAAAACAGTAATAATCAATCGCAAATGCTCAATGTGTTCATCTAAACTCTTGCTGTAAACTAGGATGTCATCAAAATATACTACCACAAAATGACCAATGTATGCTCTAAGAACTTGATTCATCAATCTCATGAAAATACTAGGTGCGTTTGTTATATTAAACCATCAAATACGTGGATACGTATCCGTAGAGGATTCGTAGCTATACGGAAAGAACCGTATCTGTTTGGGAGTGTTTGGGACCACTTTGGGACTGTTTGGGACCACCTGGTCACATCACTATCATCTGTTAGGACCACTACCCACTTGTATGTGAACAGAAGTTGAAATGGACGCCTAGGATTAAACCAGCCATATGAACGGCTTAGATCACCTAGCCGTTACGCTCTAGTGACCGTTGGAGGTCTGTTCAAGTGTGTATAAATATGTTCTTGTTGTAATGAAATGAATTAAGGAGGATTCCTCACTTCTAAAATCTTTTCCTCTTATTCTCCAAATGTCTTACTCTCTTTGATAATTCCGCATAATCTAACATGGTATCAGAGCTTTAAGCTCCAAAACTCTATATTCTCTACATTCTTGTTCAAGTTCATCATCACATTCTGTTCAAATTCACCATCACGTTCTGTTCTGTTCTGTGCGATTCCAGCCTACATTCGAGTCCATTCTATTCTCAATCTCATTAAAACTCATCTCAAAACCGATCTGTTAGCTGCTGAAAATCTCAATCATGGATAACTCAAGGCCAGTATCTATTCCGGTTACTCTCAAGGGTATAAACTATCTACTTTGGTCAAGAACGACTAAGACAGCTTTGTGTAGCCGTGGACTTTGGAACCACCTTATTAAGAGTGAAGTTCCGAAGGTGACAGTTGAGAAAGAAAGCAAGAAGGTGGTTCTTGATGGTGACAAAAACCATTGGTTCCAAGAGGATCAATTGGTACTCACCATCATTCAAAACTCACTCGAAGCCCCTCTCCTTGAAGCATACTCCTACTGTGAGACGGCTAAGGAGCTTTAGGATACCCTACAAAAGGTATTCAGCAACACGTCCAACTTGAACCGTGTCTTTGAGGTCAAGAAAGCCCTGTATGAACTCCATCAAGAAGACATGGACTTTACCCAACAATTTGGGAAGTATAGATCGCTTTGGGCCGAACTCGACATGTTACGGCCAAGCTCTAACGATCCAGAAGTGCTACATGAGCGGCGTGAGCAAGATAAGGACTTTGGACTACTCATGACTCTCAATTCTGACTACAACGATCTCATCAAACATATACTACGCGCAAACAAGCTGCCGAGTCTTGATGAAGTATGTGCACAAATCCAAAAGGAGGAAGGTTCCCAAGGTTTATTCGGTGGACGAAAAGAACTCATTTCGGCCAACAAAGGTAAGTACAAACCCGAAGACCAAAGAGGATTGGTGTGTGACCATTGCAAGAAGAAAGGTCACTCCAAGGACAAATGTTGTATTTTACATCCATATCTTAAGCCGAACAAGTTCAAGGAGCAAAGGGTAAATGTAGCACATGAACCGATGGAGGAGTTAAAACCAGTTGGAACCCCGTCGAACGGCGAAGGCATTGCAAATGCGACAGCCGGCGAGTTCATGAGGAAGCCGACCTAGACGCTCTCATCAAAGCCATTGCCTCCCTAGAAGAATCCGGTACAAATTTCTATGCTCACAATCCTATAGACTCTATTGTTGTAGACTCGGGTGCATCTCACCACATGATTAGTAATGCTAAGCTACTTAACAACATAGAATCGGCTCTAAGAAATGTGATTATTGCGAATGGTACCAAAATCCCAATTAAAGGCGTTGGAAATCTCAAATTGTTTGACAAAGAATCTAGAGCATTTTATATGCCTACCTTTACATCGAATCTATTGTCGGTTAAACGAGCCACCACTGACTTGAATTGCCTTGCTATTTTTAGTCCTAATGGTGTGACTTTTCAGGATATTGAGACGGATAAGGTGATCGGAAAAGGGGGGGGGTCAAAGATGACTTGTATGTGCTTGAACAAAACCACCCATTCCATCATTATCGTGCTCGTTTAGTACTTCGGATATTAGTAGTGATATTTGGCATGCTAGACTAGGTCATCCTCATTCGCGTGCATTAAGTTTAATGTTTCCTAGAATTGTTTTGAAAAATGATGAATGTGAAGCTTGCATACTTGGTAAACATTGTAAATCGGTGTTTCCCAAGTCTTCTACGATATATGAAAATTGCTTTGATTTAGTACATTTGGATGTTTGGACCTCACCGTGTGAATCAAGAGATCATCATAAATATTTTGTCACATTCATTGATGAAAAATCTAAGTATACGTGGGTAACATTATTAACATCAAAGGATAGAGTTCTTGAGGCGTTTACAAATTTTCAAATGTATGTGACTAACCATTATCATGCTAAGATTAAAATTTTTAGAAGTGACAATGGCGGTGAATACACAAGCAATGCATTCCAACAACACTTAGAAAAACACAGAGTCATTCACCAAACAAGCTGCCCATATACGCCACAAGAAAATGGAGTGGCCAAGAGGAAGAATAGACACTTGATGGAAGTGGCACGAGCCATGATGTTTCACAACAATGTCCCGAAGAAATTTTGGAGTGACATTGATATCGACATGTTACCTCATTAACCGCATTCCTACCAAGATCCTCAACGATATATCCCCATTCGAGGTATTAAACAACACTCAACCATCTCTTAATCACTTACGTGTGTTTGGATGTGTGTGTTTTGTGTTTGTACCAGGAGAACAACGTAATAAGCTTGAAGCCAAAAGCGTGAAAGCGATGTTTATCGGGTACTCCACAACACAAAAAGGATACAAGTATTACTTTCCGGACACAAGAAAGGCCTTGTGTCAAGGGATGTGAAGTTTGTGGAGACAAAGGGGTACTATGAAGAAAGAGACTGGGATGACTTGAGGGATCTCTCTCATGCCTCCTCGGACTGCAAAACTACCCTTAGACGCATATTGGAGTCACTCGGCAACCTGCCTGCCGCATCCTCACATGATGCGGTGAACGCAACTCCGGATGCGACAGCCGTAAGCCCAGGTGCGGCAGCCTCAAGCCCAGCTGCGGTAACCTCAACAGATGTGGCAGCCTCAACGGATGCGGCAACCTCACCTCTCGATGTGGCAGCCGCAGGTCCAGGTGCAGCAGCCTCTGGCAGTGATGCGGCAGCCTCCAACACTAATGCGGCGACCTCAGGAGGGGGGAAGTGGGTTTCCCGAAGCCAAACAATTCGGCACACATGTTCAAGAGGAGCAACCGCAACCGCAAAGAAGGAATATGCGCCAGTCACAATCACAACTGCAACCACAATAAAGGAGTACCCGACAAAAGTTTCCCGTATCCAATTGGAAGAATACACGAGTCTACTACAACAGCAATGCGGTAGCTCACCCGATCCAGGCCGTATGCAATCTGGTTCATATTCCCCAAGAGCATGTGATCTTCATGGGCCAACTCGATCAAGAGTATATTCCGGCAAACTATGACGAAGCAAAGGAACACAAAGTATGGAGAGAAGTCGTAGGTGAAGAACGCAACGCTATGGAACTAAACCACACTTGGGATGAGGCCGACTTACCTAAAAGGAAGAAGGCCGTGAGTTCAAAATGGGTTTTCACGATTAAATACCTAAGTAGTGGCGAGATAGAAAGGCACAAGGCGAGACTAGTAGCGAGGGGATTCACCCAAACATATGGAGAAGATTACAAGGATACGTTTGCTCCGGTGGCCAAGCTAAACACTGTAAAAATCATCCTATCTCTAGCCGCAAACTTGGAGTGGGATCTATGGAAAATGGATGTCAAGAACGCGTTTCTTCAAGGAGAATTAGAAGATGAAGTGTACATGACTCCTCCACCGGGATTTGAGGATTCAATTGCACCCGGGAAGGTTCTACGACTAAGGAAGGCAATCTATGGATTAAAGCAATCACCGAGAGCTTGGTATCACAAATTGAGCATGACATTGCGAGATAGAGGATTCAAAAGGTCGGAATCAGATTATACGCTATTCACCTTAAACGGCCAAGAAGGTATCGTGGTCATTCTAATTTATGTAGATGATATCATCATCTCCGGGAATGACAAGGAAGGTATCCAAAACACTAAAGCTTATCTTAAATCCGTATTTGAGATTAAAGATCTCGGTGAACTAAAATATTTCCTAGGAATCGAAGTGTGCTGCTCTACGGAGGGACTCTTCGTATCACAAAGGAAATACATCCATGATTTATTAAGTGAAATAGGGAAGTTGGATGCAAAACCAGCCAAAACTCCCCTAGAAGAAGGCTACAAAGTAGAACGAAAGGGGGAGATAGAGGACTGCCCATTTGACGATGTCAAGAAATACCGAAAGTTGGTAGGTAAACTTATATATCTAACAATTACTAGACCTGACTTGTGTTTTGCAGTAAACCAAGTGAATCAACACATGCAAGCTACAAAAGTGTACCATTGGAACATGATAGATCGCATCCTAAGATATCTCAAAGGAACATAAGGTCATGGCATATGGATGGGCCGATGAAAGTTCGGAGATTGTTAGATATTGCGATGCCGATTGGGCTGGTGACCGAAGAGATAGAAGATCTACTATGGGCTATTGTACATTCATCGGAGGAAATCTAGTTACTTGGAAAACCAAGAAGCAAAAGGTGGTAGCATGTTCGAGTGCCGAGGCATAATATAGAGCCATGAAGAAGCTCACAAATGAGCTCACTTGGATCAAGGCTATCCTCAAAGACTTGGACATTGAATCACAAGAACCGATTGCGATGCATTGTGACAACCAAGCTGCTATTCACATCGCCTCTAATTTGGTGTTTCATGAACGCACTAAGCACATTGAAGTGGACTGTCATAAGGTGTGTCAACCCGTAGAAAAGGGACTGATCTTGCCATGCTACACAAGGAGCTCCGACCAACTTGCAAACATATTCACAAAAGCCGCAAGTCTAAAGGTGTGTGAGTTCATACTTCCAAAGCTCGGAATTATAGAGATCAAGTAGCCGTGGAGTTAATACTCTTTTTCCTTCAGTGTGGTTTTGTCCCACGTGGTTTTCCACACTAAGGTTTTAATGAGGTGAATTTCGCGGTTCCAAGCTTATCTCTATAGTTAAGCTTGAGGGGGAGTATTAAACCATCAAATACGTGGATATGTATCCGTAGAGGATTCGTAGCTATACGGAAAGGACCGTATCTGTTTGGGAGTGTTTGGGACCACTTTGGGACTGTTTGGGACCACCTGGTCACGTTACTATCATCTGTTAGGACCACTACCCACTTGTATGTGAACAGAAGTTGAAATGGACGCCTAGGATTAAACCAGCCATATGAACGGCTTAGATCACCTAGGCGTTATGCTCTAGTGACCGTTGGAGATCTGTTCAAGTGTGTATAAATATGTTCTTGTTGTAATGAAATGAATTAAGGAGGATTTCTCACTTCTAAAATCTGTTCCTCTTATTCTCCAAATCTCTTACTCTCTCTTTGATAATTTTGCATAATCTAACATGTTAATCCAAAGGGCATGACTAACCACTCATACAATCCATGCTTAGTCTTAAATGGAGTTTTCCACTCATCACCTTCTTTCATTCTAATTTGATGGTATCCACTTTTAAGATCGATTTTAGAGAAAATGTGAGAATCATGCAACTCATCAAGTATATCATCTAGCCTAGGGATAGGGTAGCGATACTTAATCGTGATATTATTGATGGCTCTGCAATCAACGCACATGCACCAGCTTCCATCTTTCTTAGGCACAAGTAGAACCGGTACAGCACAAGGGCTCATACTCTCGCGGATATGACCTTTCTCCATGAGCTCATCAATCTGTTTTTGCAGCTCTTTAGTCTCCACAAGATTGGTTCTATATGCTTGACGGTTAGGAAGTGAAGCTCCTGGCACAAAGTCTATTTGGTGTTCTATCCCACGGACAGGTGGTAAGCCTTTCGGATTGTCTTCTGGGAATACATCTTGATAGTCCTGCAAAAGAGATTTCATCTCACTCGGTAATACCGGTGCAATGTTAGGCATACTAGTGAGAGCTAAAGTATAAGGCTTTCTTAACATCACCAGATTTGACAAAGAAGTTGGGATGCTTAACGTCCTTCTTCTCCTTGTTTTTGAGTTGAGTCTGATCTTGATATACTTTTAGAGGAGTCATAGGAGCCAGAATGATCTTTTTTTTTTGAATTCAAACGAATAACGATTGGTGAAACCATCATGTATAACTCTGCGATCTGATTGCCATGGCCTTCCCAGAAGTATATGACTAACTTCTATTGGCAAAACATCACATATAACCTCATCCTCATACTTACCAATAGCTAGTGAAGCCAAGACTTCATTCTTAACTCTCATTTCTCCACTGTCATTTAACCATTGATGACTATAAGGCTTTGGGTGCTTCTCCATTTTCAGACCAAGTTTCCTAACCATGGACTCACTTGCTACATTGGTACAGCTTCCTCCATCCACAATAAGGCTACAAACCTTTCCCGGAACGTGACACCTTGTGTGGAACAAGTTTTCCCTCTGTTCTGGCTCATTACCCTTTATTTGAATACTTAGCGCTCTTCTGGTTACTAACAGCTCTCCCTTCATTGGATACTCCTCATGTTCCTCTAACGAAGTTGGTGAATATGGTCTCTCATCCTCTGATTCAAACTCTCCATTTTTTAAAAGAACCATGATTCTCCGTTGGAACACTCATTAGCATAGTGTCCCCTCCCTTGACACTTAAAACACTTCACATCTTGTGATCTGGTTTCGGCTTTGCCTTTGCTGTCATGGCTTGATGTATACGGTCTGACTTCTTCTTTGGAGGTCATAGACGGTTTCGCATCTCTAACAAAACTTGGCTTATCCTCCTTATGATAACTCGGCCTGATAGAATTAGAAGCAGTCCCATAGCTTGTACGCGAAGTGCTCTTCCTTTTAAGTTGTTGCTCTAACAAAATAGCTTTATGCAGCATCTCTTCTAATTCCACATAGTGTTGAGTCTCCAACCTGTCCTGAATATCTCTGTTTAATCCTCCCAGAAACCTAAACATGGTTGCTTCTCTGTCCTCAAAGATGTCAGCTCGCAACATAAATTTTTCCATCTCTTGGTAATACTCTTCAACTGAACGAGATCCTTAGGTAAGTCTTCTTAACTTCTAATGCAGCTCACGGTGGTAGTGGCTAGGCACAAACCGTTTTCTCATGATAGTCTTCATCTCATTCCAAGTTTCGATGGGAGACTCCCTATTACGCCTTCTTGAGGTCACAATTTGATCCCACCAACTAAGAGCATAATCAAAGAACTCGGTGGCAGCAACTCTAACTCTATTGATCTCGGTATAGTGCTGGCAGTTAAACACCAACTCAATCTCCTTTTCCCGTTCCAAATATGCATCTGGATCGTTCTTCCCATGGAAAGGTGGAATCCGAAGTTTGAGCCCTCCAAAATCATCTCGGGTTTGTTCTCGGTTTCCTCTCACACGTCTAGCTCTCCTAACACTTTCCTGAGATGAACTACTATGTGTTTTGTAGTAATCATCAGCCGCATCATCTCTGGCTTGTTCACGTGTGTTTCGGTTTCCCCTTGGAGATCGCCTATGCTTTCCCTTGCACGGGTTCAGTTCTGTTCCTGATCATGATGTTGTTGCATCTGTTGGCGAAGTATCTCCATCTTTTGATCCATCATCTGATCCATCTTAGTGGTTAAAGCTTCAATCAAAAGTTTGTTATTGTTGTTGTTGCTGGTTTTTTCTTCAATGCCCACCATTTTTCCTGAAACAAATCAACACACAAATCACCAGTAACCAGTCCTAGAATTCGATTTATAGATCAGATTGCAACATGAAAATTTTTAAATGCGGAATCGAATCTTAAAACGGTAAGGGAACAAGGGTTACAGGTTATGGGGGTATGTGTGTTACGTTGGTTACATGGGTTACACAGGTTTTCTGGGCTACGTGGGTTACGCGGGTTACGCAGGTTACGCGGGTTACATAGGTTTTGTGGGTTACGCAGGTTTTGTGGGTTACGCGGGTTACGCAGGTTTTGTGGGTTATGCGGGTTACACAGGTTTTATGGGTTACGCGGGTTACGCAGGTTTTGTGGGTTACGCAGGTTACGCAGGTTTTGTGTGTTACGCGGGTTACGCATGTTTTGTGGGTTACGCAGGTTTTGTGGGTGATGCCGGTTATGGTCCTAGAGAAGTCAAAAAGACACAAACAGTTTCTGGATTATTTGATCAAGATCTAACACCCTAGAATTCGTTTTTAACTTAATCTAGCATAAACAAACGTATGAACAGACAAGATCAAGGATTCGAATACTCAACTTTCAGAATGGGCTTTGATACCACTTGATATGAACTCCCAATATTCGAACACTCTGAAATCTGTTGAGAAGATTGGATAGACTTGCAGCAACTGAACCGAAGCTCTGAAGGCAAGGAATGGATCGATTGGACACACAAAGGTTGCGGATAGCCTCTGATAATCCAGCCACTCTAATCGTTGGATATTACGCACCAAAGAGAAGAATGGAAAGTCTCTTGGATATGACACACCAGGAGAAGTGAACTAACTTGAAAAGGTTTTTGATTAAAAAGATAGATTATTTCTCAACAGAGATTACAATGGAAATATAATGGAAAAGAGAGCAAGTCACGAGACCCAATTCTCGAAAGTTGTTTCTGAATATTAAATATAAGTTTGAAAACATAAAACTAACTCTTCTCTTCCCTTGTTGGCGTGGCCTTATTGCTTAAATGGCCTTGGGCTTCTAATTCAACAAATGGGCAATTATGGAGTGAAACAATTGCCTCATTAAAAACCTTGTAAAGAAATCCAATTGGGACAAAACTTGACAAGGAAAAAAGAGTACAATTGAATCACTCACCCATTCATTGAATTCAATTAGCTTGAATCAATACCAGAGTGATTTGATTAGCTCTTTCTCCAAATTCCTCCAAATGATCTGATTGCTTTTGTATGTTGATAAGCAACCCTCCAACAGCTTGGTTGAACTTCTTGGTATGGGAACGAGTCATAGGTCCTGTTGGTGTGACAAATATCTCATCTGCTATAAGCTCCGGTTTTGCTCCTTGTTCAGCTCCAAGCTCTCCTTCTCCTTGCACGTTAAGCTTATCCACAGGCACAAGCTCATCCTCAGCTACTTGCTCATCCATGATCATATCAGAAGCAAGGTCTAAAGAGTATGACAAACATGCCAACAAGAAGAAGCGTGAGTTGATACTAGAACCAGGAAACTTGGTATCAATTTACTTAAGGAAAGACAGATTTCCTAATGAGAGAAAGTCCAAACTTTTGCCAAGGACAGATGGGCCATTCAAAGTTCTAGAGCGCATTAACAACAATGCTTACAAGATAGATCTTCAAGGTAAGTATTATGTTAGTTCAACCTTCAATGTTGCTGACTTGATCCCTTTCTGTGCAGATGATTCAGATTTGAGGACAAATCCTTTTAAAGGAGGAGGGGATGATGCAACCGGACTTGATATAAGAGCTGATTTGGACGAGCTGGATGAGAGTGAGGATAGCGATGGAGCTGCTCAGCCCAAACAAGTTTCTGGCCAAAAGCCTAAGATGTTCTTCCTTTCTGATATGTCCCATATTTTACCTATTTTACTATATATTTTACTATGTTTTCTATGCATTTATTTACGGTTTTATACCTTTAAAGGTTGTTTTCTCGTATTTGTAGTTTTAGAGTCTTAACAGGGAAATCAAGGCAAAAAGAGCCAAAATAGGTGTAAATCAAGTTACAGCAACTTTCATAAGCCAAAGAAACCATCAAGAACCAAGAATTCACAAGAATCAACATTCTACCAAATTGGACAGAACGTATATGCCAGAAGTTCAGCAGTGAACGCAGGATCAAATCGATTTGGAATTGGATGAAACTTGGTGTGAAGATAGATATTTGAGTCAGCTTCACAATGAAGTTTGAATCATCTCAATTGGAGCTGTGAGCAGGAAGATATACTAAATTTAGTGAAGATACGTCAAGCTGCCTCAGAAACGAAGGAGGTGCAGAAACGGTCAGAATACCGGACCACTTCATGGACCGATATTCTAGGCCAATTCTGGCACAAATCAAGGCATTTTGGGCCCAGTACCGGTCGTGATCCATGACCGAAATCTGAACCGACATTGGAGCAGTTTTGACGTAAAAAGACGGATTCGACCCTAAGCCTATATATACTTGTTTTTAGCCTTTTGTGAGGAAGCAGCCGAAACAATAGAGTAGTCTATCATACAGTAGCAGCCACCACGAGTTCTCTTGGTGTTCTTCTTTAGATTTGGATTCTAGAGCAATCCGGTGGATGAATTCGCTTTGTATCTCGATATAGAGAAGATTCCTCTTACCCTTACTCTTTAATTCAAGTTTATTTATCATGAATTCATCACTTATCTCTGGTTTTTCGTGCATCATGTCTGAGTAGTCTTGTTTGTTAGGTTTTAGGTTTCCAATGAGTTTCATAATTCGATAATAGATTGATGATTGTTTAGGGAATACAATAGAGTCTTCATCTTTACTTATACTTAATGCATGATTGCTTTACCGCGCATTTAGCGATCTGATCTTAGGTTGATATACTTTCCAAAAGCTTGTTATATTTCCTGAACTAGTATTCGATGAGCCAAAAGCCTTAACAATTCGAAAGGTTAGTTAAGGAGTGCGGTGAACTTTATCAAACTTGAGCTTTACTGCATGTTTTCACCTTGTAATAACCTGCGACAGTTGAGTCTATTAGGGTGTTAAAACGTAGATGGTTAGTTACATCACGATAGTGGGATAACCTTAAATCAGTGCTTTGTGTTCTAGACAATTCATAATTCCTAAATCCCTAAAATCAATCAATCATTATCGTTGCATGATTCTCTGCAAAATACCTAAGTCCTAACGCCTTTCTTTTATTGATTTTCATTACAATTTACATTTGTTGCTTGCTCACTTTATTTTCAATCACAAAAACGACAAAAATATCTTGTTCTAGCTTAGTTTTATTCATTACAATTTGAAGTGTGGTTAAAAAGTCCTTGTGGATTCGATCCCTTATCTATACTAGCCGTGATTGTTGTGCACTTGCAGGTAGTTAGTTGAGAGGTAAAACTCGACTCGCAATCACTTTCCCAGCCCTTTCTCTTCATCAAGGAAGAACATCCTTAGGCTTTTGGCCAGAAACTTGTTTGGGCTAAGCAGCTCCATCGCTATCCTCACTCTCATCCAGCTCGTCCAAATCAGCTCCTATATCAAGTCCGATTGCATCATCCCCTCCTCCTTTAAAAGGATTTGTCCTCAAATCCGAATCATCTGAACAGAAAGGGATCAAGTCAGCAACATTGAAGGTTGAATTAATAGAATACTTACCTTGAAGATCTATCTTGTAAGCATTGTTGTTAATGCGCTCTAGAACTTTGAATGGCCCATCTGTCCTTGGCAAAAGTTTGGACTTTCTCTCATTAGGAAATCTGTCTTTCCTTAAGTAAATTGATACCAAGTCTCCTGGTTCTAGTATCAACTCACGCCTCTTCTTGTTGGCATATTTCTCATACTCTTTAGTCCTTGCTTCTATGTTCTTCTTAACCTGTTCATGCAAAGAAATAACATACTCGGACTTGGCCTGTCCATCAAGGTTAGTCTGCTCATTGATAGGCAAAGGTAACAAATCCAGAGGAGTCAAAGGACTAAACCCATACACAATCTGAAAAGGAGAGTACTTTGTAGTTCTATGAACTGAATGGTTATAAGCAAACTCCACATGAGGCAAACAATCCTCCCAAGACTTAATGTTTTTCTTAACCATAGTGCGCAAAAGAGTAGACAAGGTCCTATTAACTACTTCAGTTTACCCATCAGTTTGTGGGTAACAAGTAGTAGAAAACAAGAGCTTACTTCCTATTCTAGACCAGAGAGTTTTCAAGAAATAACTAAGGAATTTAGTATCTCTATCAGACACAATGGTTCTAGGCATTCCATGCAAACGTACCACTTCCCTAAAGAATAGATCAGCAACATTCATAGCACTATCAATCTTATTGCAAGCAATGAAATGAGCCATTTTAGAGAACCTATCAACTACAACAAATATAGAATCCCTACCTATCCTAGTCCTAGGTAATCCAAGCACAAAGTCCATAGAAAGATCAATCCAAGGTGCATCAGGTATTGGAAGAGGAGTATACAAACCTTGGGGTCGGTTCTTGGCTTTGGCCTGAGTACAAATAATACATCTGCTGCAATGCTTCTCCACGTCCTTCTTCATGCTTGGCTAGAAGAAGTGTTCCTTCAAAATACTTAGAGTTTTGGTCACGCTAAAGTGCCCCATCAATCCTCCTCCATGTGATTCCCTGATATACAATTCTCTCAAAGAACACTTAGGCAAACACAATCGATTTTCAAAGAAAAAAACCCATCAGATTGGTAGTATTTGCCACTAGTGTGCATCTCACTGTTCTTAAAATGTTCTTTGAAATCAGGATCATCAGTGTAATAGGTTTTTACTTGATCAAAACCTAACAACTTAGTTTCCATGGAAGTAAGTGAGGTATACCTTCTAGACAGTGCATCAGCAACAACATTTTCCTTACCTTGCTTGTAGTGGATAACATAAGGAAAGGTTTCAAGAAACTCAACCCACTTGGCGTGTCTCTTATTCAGCTTGTGTTGGCCCTTGAGATGTTTGAGTGATTCATGGTCAGTGTGTATCACGAACTCCTTTGGCCAGAGATAGTGCTGCCAGGTCTCGAGAGCTTTGATCAAGGCATAGAGCTCCTTGTCATAGGTAGGATAATTCAGCATAGCTCCCCCAAGTTTCTCACTGAAGTAGGCGATTGGCCTCTTCTCCTACATCAACTCTGCTCCAATTCCTACACCAGAAGCATCACACTCAATCTCAAAGGTCTTAGTAAAATCAGGAAGAACAAGCAAAGGGGCGTTAGTCAACTTCCCTTTCAAGTTTTGGAAAGCCTCCTTTTGTGCCTTTTCCCACTGGAAACCCACATTCTTCTTGATACTTTCAGTAAGAGGTGCTGCAATGGTGCTGAAATCTTTGACAAATCTTCTGTAGAAACCAGCCAATCCATGAAAGCTTCTTACTTCATTGACGTTTTTAGAACTTGGCCAATCTCGAATTGCTTTGATATTTTCCTCGTCCACCTTGATTCCTTGAGCTATAACAACAAAGCCTAAAAACACAAGGTGATCTGCTCCAAAAGTAAACTTCTTAAAATTAGCAAAAAGAGACTCTTTCCTAAGCACTTCAAGAACATATTTCAGATGACTAACATGCTCATTTAAACTCTTGTTGTAGATCAAAATATCATCAAAGTAAACTACAACAAAGTGACCTATGAATGCTCTTAGGACGTGGTTTATCAATCTCATGAATGTATTGGGTGCATTTGTTAAACCAAATGGCATAACAAGCCATTCATATAATCCATATTTAGTTTTAAATGCAGTTTTCCACTTATCTCCTTCTTTCATCCTAATCTGATGATAACCACTTTTCAAATCTATCTTAGAGAACACACAAGAACCATGCAACTCATCCAACATATCGTCAAGTCTAGGGATTGGATGTCTGTACTTTACCGTGATATTGTTGATGGCTCTGCAGTCAACACACCTGCGCCAGCTTCCATCTTTCTTTGGCACTAAGAGCACAGGCACTGCGCAAGGACTCATGCTCTCTCTGATGTGTCTTTTCTCCATTAACTCATCAACTTGCCTTTGGAGTTCCTTGGTCTCTTCAGGATTAGTTCTATATGCTGGTCGATTAGGCAAAGAAGCTCTAGGAACCAAATCTATTTGATGTTCAATTCCTCAGATTGGTGGCAGACCGTTGGGGCTTTCTTCTGGAAAGATATCAGCATATTCCTGCAAAATAAACTCAAACTCACTCGGTAGCACCGGCTCCAGGTTAGAAGAAGTCATTAGTGCACCCTTAAAGACAAACAAAATCATAGATTGTTGAAGGTACATAGCTTTCTTAACCTCACTGTTTTTGGCCATGGGATGTACCTCCTTGTTTTTCTTTCCATCAGATGGTTTCTCCTTGTCTTTAGCTTCCTGTTGCTTCAGTTTAAGTTGGATTTGATCAGCATGAACCTCCTGTGGTGACAATGGTGCAAGAACAATCTTCTTATCTCTGTGGGTGAAAGAATGGCGGTTTGTAAACCCATCATGAATGGCTTTCTTGTCGAATTGCCAAGGCCTTCCTAGTAAGATATGGCTTGAATCCATTGGCAGAACGTCACAAACAATCTCATCTTGGTATCTCCCAATGGTTATAGGCACCATTACTTGTTCTGTGACCTTCAACTCCCCATCTTCATTAAGCCATTGAAGAAGATATGGTCTAGGATGTTTTCCAGTCTTCAATCCGAGCTTTTCTACAAGAGATTCACTAGCAACATTAGTACAGCTCCCTTCATCTATAATCAAACTGCAAACTTTATCATAAACAATGCATGTAGTATGAAAAAGATTCTCCCTTTGATCATTTCTTCTGGTTTGGTCTAGACTTTTAGTGATCTTCTTGTAACCAGAAGTTCTCCATGAACTGGGTAGTCTATAGCTTCTTCTTCTGATGCATCAGCATCCTCTTCTTCAGATACCAGCTCGCCACTATCCAATAGGATCATCACTTTCTTGTCGGTACACTCATTAGCATAGTGTCCAAAACCATGGCACTTGAAGCATTTAACATCTCTGGCTCTTGCTGCTGGTGTCTTGCCCTTTGATATATCATGGTTTTTACCCATTTTCGACCATGATATAAGTCCTTTTTGTAGAGTCTTTTTGGTATTTTTTAGTCCTTTTAGAGTCTTTGCAGGACAATGGATGATTGAAGCTTAATGGAAGCTTTTCTAAATTTTGGAGCAATGGGGAAAGAAGAGCTGAAATGATGAAGTCGAAGTCGATTATATACGACCGTGTCGATCGACATGGACCTGTATGTCGATCGACATGGTCATATGTGACGAGAAGAGAAGTATTTTCCTTTTAAGCCCACGAAGCCCAGAAGTTTACAAAAGAAGCCCAATCCGAATTCTGAACAATATTTATAATTTGTACTTAGAGTTTTAAGATTTGGATCCAGTTTTTAACTTTAGAACTTAAGAGAGGAGTTTGGAGGAGCTTAGGAGATTTCATACGTCCAGACTCTGTCAATTCGGACTCTCTGTATCTTTTATCTTATCTCTTTTATGCAAACTATTTATTCATTGATTATGTTTACATCGTCCATGTCTGAGTAGTCTGTTTGTTAGGTTTAGGGTAGTTCTAGGGTTCGATGAGAAATTGAATGGATTAAAACCCTGTTAGGATTTATCTCTAGGTTCTTCATCTACATTGGTATAACTCTGATTTTAGGATTGATCAACTAAAATTAGATATCCTAGGTTGTTTAATAGATGCGAAAGTATTATTGATAACCTGAAATAATCTTAGATGAGCAAAATTACTTATTCGCAAAGAAATTTGGTTTAGGAATTTTGTGAGCAATTAAACTTGAACTATAAAGCTTGATTTAATTCTCTAGGTTCGCAAAGAAATTTGGGATTTCGGAATCTAATCATAGATAGTCTCTGCAACGAAAGTTGATTGATTTTACATTCGTGTTTATGTTCTAGAACCGTTCTTAATAAAATTCTAACCGTTTTCGTCTCTGTGTCGATCGACACATACATTTGTGTCGATCGACACGACCATATTTCAAGTCATCCCTGCGAATTACCCTTGGCCTAACTCTTTGTCTAATTGATTTCAAGAACTTTATCATCATTCACTGTTTACTTTGCTGTCTATTTTACATTAATGCATTTTTGCTTAGCATAATTTGAACTCACGAATTGGTTGTGTTATTCGATTCTCTGTGGATTCGATCCCTAAGTACTACATCAATCTCTTAATTTGAGAGAGTAGCTCAGGGTAAATTTGAGCATATCACCCTTATCATCACGCTGGTACCTCTTTGATTCTTCTTTTAGCTTGACAAAGACCTTATCTTCCTTGGTGTTAGATGATCTGAAGTTGATGCCATAGGATCCTTTTGTAGTATTCTTTCTCTTCTGCTGCTGTTCAATAAGAATAGCCTTGTGAAGAAGCTCATAGATGTCTTCATAGTCCTGCATCTCCAAACGGTCTTGAATGTCTCTGTTAAGACCAGCCTGAAAATGGGCCGTTGTTGCATCAGGAACTTCATCAACTGCAGCCTTGATCATGAGGATCTCCATCTCTTGATAGTAGTCTTCAACACTCCTACTGCCTTGTGTAAGTCTCCTTAGTTTCTAATGGACCTCTCTGTTGTAATGGTTAGGAACAAACCTCTTCTTCATGATTGTTTTAAGCTCAAACCAAGAAGCCACTTGAGGTTCTCCTGTTCTGCGTGGTAGTAACAACCTGATCCCACCAATGAAGCACATAGCCTCCAAATTTAGTCATAGCCAGCTTTACTTTCTTTGTTTCAGAAAAGTTCTGACAATCAAAAACAAGCTCCATCTTCTTTTCCCACTCCAAATAAGCATCAGGATCATTCTTACCACTGACATTTGGTACTCTTAGCTTTAGATTGCCAAGACTATCGTCAAGTCTATCTCTGTGTGCTCGGTTAGTAGTGGTTCTGGCCTGAGCTGCTGTCCTTACTGATCTTACTTCATCTGTATCTCTTCCAGAGGATGTGTCATTGTTCTTGGTCTCTCCTGTATCAATCCTCTTGCCTCTCCTCTTATTTCTTGCAACTCTTCTTGCCTGCGAAGTCTGACCAAAGAAAGCATTAGTGATACGCCGCAGGATTCAGACATGGACCAGCATGATGCTTTAGGCAGGGATGGGATGGATCATAGAGTGCAGCTTGAACCAGAGTTTGAAGCCGAGGAGGACTTAGTTGTACCAGTTGGACCTATTACTCGAGCAAGAGCTAAAAGACTCAAGGAGGGGATTGGAGGATTACTTAAACAAATGCTTATTCAACCAGATCACTTGGGCTGGATTGGAGAAGACGTATCTCAAACCATTCTGGTTTTGATACAGGCCCGAGAAGATCACTAAAATGGGTATGTGACCATTTGTACTCTTTTTCCTTTTCCTTGGTTTTATCCCAATGGGTTTTCCAGGAAAGGTTTTAATGAGGCAAAGTGGATCACATTGGTACTAAGCCCATCAGAATCAGTTTGATCGATGAAGAGCAAAACGTGTGGAATGAAGAGTTCTTTGACTCCTCTTGCATTTTCGGTCTCTTTCATTCCTTTATGTATGCAAACTCATTTTCAGTTTCAATAATCGATTTTCCTTTGTTTTCTGGGTTAAAATTCTCTTTGTTCTTTGCTAAGAGCATTTCCTGTCACTTGGTGCGTAATATACAAGTAACATCCTCTTCTTTGCTGTTCTAGTGTGTCATATCCAAGTAATATCCAAGTATTCCTCTTCTTTGCTATTCTAGTGCGTCATATCTAGAGGCATTGAGGAATGGGAATATCAGCAGACTTACACATCTGTTGTGCGACCCTTCAATCCATCAAATCACCCTTGTTTGCATCCTGCTTCTTGGTGTGAATCCTATCTTCATAATCCGGTTGAGTGATCCTTAAATCTGGGTGTATCAAAGTGGTATCAAAGCCACTCAATCCGGTATCTTCACTTCAAAATCATCTTCTCATCTTTTCACAATTCTTTCTTCTTCTTTTTTACTGGATCCGGGCTGTTCTTTACCCCATAGTGATCGCTTCATTACATAAAAATTCAAAAAAACAAACAAAACAAAAAACAAAAAAAAAAGAAACCAGAAGTTTGAATCACGGCTGAAGAGAAATCCAGGTGGGGTGGTAGAAGAAAAAGCCTGCTGGCCGAAGAGAAAACCGGCCTTGGAACAGTTAAAACAGATCCCTCAAAACCTTTCATCTTCTACATTTTCTTTTCCCTTGTTACTTGAAAATTCCATTGAGTTTGATTGGGATTTGTCTTTCTTAGAACCTTGGGAAGGAAATCTCTTGGGTGACCACAAAAAAACTTCGAGAGAAACACTTGAGTGGGTGAGATTAAACACTTTGAGAGTATGAGATCTTTTCTACTAATCCGTTTGTTTAAGTGTTTTCAGGGAAACCATGGAGTCTAGTGATGGTGAAAGACATAGCCCTGGAAATTCAATGGCCGGATTGTCTAAACTCTAGATGAAAGCTTTAAATGACCAAATGACTAATCTCATGAATGCAGGTTTGAACCAAATTCACCAGAGGCTTGATGAGATCCAGGCTAACCAACAAAACCAGCCTAGAGAAGCTCCAAGAAGAAACCGGCCAAGGAGAAATAACCAATTAGATGATGAGATTGATGAAGAGTACCTGTATGAGGATGATAGATCAATCAACAGACCAAGGAGACAAAATCGAGAACGAGGTGATGTTAATCCTTTTGCTGCTAGGAGAAATGAAAGGAACGATGATCTAGGAAATCTTAAGCTTAAAATTCCCACTTTTTATGGTAAAAATGACCCAGATGCTTACCTTGAATGGGAAAGAAAAGATGAGCTTATTTTTGATTGTCAAAATTTTTCAGAGCTTAAGAAGGTAAGGTTGGTTGCTACTAAATTCTATGGTTACGCTATTAATTGGTTTGATCAAGTTGTGACTCTTAGGAGGAGATCAGGTGGGAGGCCAATAGCTACTTGGGGTGAGCTCACAACATTGATGAGAAAGAAATTTTTACCTGTCCATTACCAGAGAGAGCTTCACCAAAAGCTCAAGCGTTTACTTCAAGGCACTAAGTCCGTGGAAGATTATTTCCAGGAGATGGAATCTCTCATGATCAAGGCAGATGTTGATGAATCCGTGGAGTCTACAATGGCCCGTTTCTTAGCTGGTCTCAACCGTGACATTTAGGACCGCATACAGCTCTAGGAATACGAGAGTTTGGAGGAGATGCTACATAAGGCGGCCTTGATTGAGCAGCAGGCCAAGAGGATTCTCAAAGTCCACTTTTGGCCCTAAGCCAACCTTTGCTCCAAAACCAAACTACAACGACAAAGGTAAGTCTCCAGCTCAGTCAAATACCCTTTTTAAGACTAATGCACCTGCTTATTTTGACAAAGGAAAGGCAGTGGAGACCAACAACCGAGCTAGAGACATCAAATGTTTTAAGTGTCAAGGACTTGGACACTATGCTAATAAGTGTCCGAATCAAAAGGTGACGATTCTCTTAGACAATGGTGAGGTGGAATCCGAGGAAGAGAAGGAAGCGAAGGAAGATCTTGGTCCTATCTTTGATGAGGAGCAAGGGGAGTTTGATTATCCAGCTCAAGGACAACTTCTAGTCACAAGAAGATCCCTAAGTGTCCAGCCAAAGCCAGATGAACGAGAACAAAGGGAGAACCTTTTTCACTCTAGATGTTTTGTTAATAATAATGTGTATTCTCTTATTATTGATGGTGGCAATTGTACTAACATTGCTAGTGACACTCTTGTCAGGAAATTGGGCTTGGAAGTGCGGTCTCATCCTCGTCCTTTTAAGCTGGAGTGGCTTAATGAGTCCGGGGAACAGCATGTGAAGGAGCAAATCACAGTTCCTATAAAGATTGGGAGATATGAAGATCAGATTCTGTGCAATGTTCTTCCAATGGATGCTAGCCATATTTTACTTGGCCGGCCATGACAGTTTGACAAGAGAGCCATTCATGACGGCTACACCAATAGGCATTCTTTTGAACACCAAGGGAAGAAGATCACTTTGGTGTCGTTGTCTCCATTAGAAGTGCATCAGGACCAGATTAAGCTCAAGAAAAACCGGGAAGCAACAAAAACGCCTGTTGAGCCAAAGGTGAACCCCAAGATTTCTAACTTCTTGGTCAAGCAAGGTCATGTAAGGAAATCATTGTTTTCTCAACAGCCTTTTCTTTTGCTTGTTTACAAAGAATCATTAATGGCATCTTCTAACATTGCACCGGAGCTTCCGAGTAGTCTTAAAGATGTCTTGCAGGAATTTTCAGATGTTTTTCCTAAGGAGAATCCAAAGGAATTGCCACCGGTCTGAGGCATAGAACATCAAATCGATTTTGTTCCAGGCGACTCTCTTCCCAACCGGCCAGCTTACAGAACCAATCCCATGGAGACTAAAGAACTTCAGAAGCAAATTGATGAGCTACTTGACAAGGGATATATCCGAGAAAGCCTAAGTCCGTGTTCCGTGCCTGTACTACTCGTTCCAAAGAAAGATGGGACACGGCGCATGTGTGTGGACTGTCGGGCCATAAACAACATTACGGTAAAATATAGGCATCCCATCCCTAGGCTAGATGACATGTTAGATGAGTTGCATGGTTCATCTGTTTTCTCTAAAATTGACCTAAAAAGTGGCTATCACCAAATTTGCATGAAAGAAGGTGATGAGTGGAAGACTGCATTCAAATCAAAGCTAGGTTTGTATGAATGGCTTGTTATGCCTTTCGGTTTACCAAATGCACCTAGCACTTTTATGCATCTCATGAATCATTTGTTAAGGTCTTTCATTGGTCATTTTGTGGTTGTATATTTTGATGACATTTTTATTTACAGCAAATCCCATGAAGAGCATGAACAACATTTGAAATCCGTGTTAGAGGTCCTTAGGAAAGAAAGGTTGTTTGCTAACTCTAAAAAGTGCTCTTTTGGAATGGATCATGTGGTTTTTCTAGGATTTGTTGTAGGTGCAAATGGAGTCCGAGTTGATGAGGAGAAGATCAAGGCCATCCGCGATTGGCCCAGCCCTAAGACCATTGGAGAGGTTAGGAATTTCCACGGTCTTGCCGGATTCTACAGGAGATTTGTGCCAAACTTCAGCACTATAGCAGCTCCTCTCACGGAGGTAATCAAGAAGAGTGTTGGATTTAAATGGGAGCAAGCCCACGAGGAAGCTTTCCAAACACTTAAAGCTAAGTTGATCCAAGCACCTTTACTTTCTCTTCCTGATTTCTCTAAGACTTTTAAAATTGAATGCGATGCTTCAGGAGTTGGTATTAGGTGCTGTGTTAATGCAGGAAAAGAATCCCATTGCCTATTTTAGTGAGAAACTCGGAGGTGCCACGCTCAACTATCCAACGTATGACAAGGAACTTTATGCCTTGGTGAAAGCTCTCCAAACGTGGTAGCATTACTTCTGGCTCAAGGAGTTTGTGATCCATACAGATCATCAGTCACTAAAACATCTTAAGGGGCAAAACAAGTTGAACAAGAGGCATGCGCGCTGGGTTGAGTTTATTGAAACTTTCCCCTATGTTATCCGCTACAAACAAGGTAAGGAAAACGTGGTAGCTGATGCTCTATCACAAAGGTATGTGCTTCTCTCTGCTCTTGAAACAAAGTTGCTTGGGTTTGAATTCATTAAAGACTTGTATGCAACTGATGCGAATTTCAAAGAGGTGTTTAGTAAGTGTTCTAATGCTGCTTATGGGAAGTATTACCTTGTTTCTGGGTTTTTGTTCTTTGATAACCGTTTATGTGTTCCCCAATGCTCTTTGAGGGAGTTGTTTCTCAGGGAAGCCCACGGTGGTGTTCTTATGGGGCATTTTGGTGTTAAGAAGACCCACCAGGTGTTGTATGAACACTTCTTCTGGCCAAGCATGATGAAAGATGTGGAGAGGATATGCAGCCGGTGTGTGGTGTATAAGCAAGCCAAGTCAAAACAGCAACCCCAAGGCTTGTATTCAGCTCTACCTATACCTTCTCATCCGTGGGTAGACATTAGCATGGACTTTGTCTTAGGCTTACCCAGATCTAGAGCTGGTAGGGATTCTATCGTTGTGGTGGTTGATAGGTTCCCTAAAATGGCCCATTTCATCCCTTGCCATAAAACTGATGATGCTGTGCATGTTGCTGAACTTTTCTTTAGAGAAATTGTTAACTTGCATGGAATGCCCAGAACCATAGTCTCAGATAGGGATACAAAGTTCCTTAGCTACTTTTGGAAGACTTTGTGGTCTAAGCTAGGAACTAGGCTGTTGTTTTCTACTACTTGTCACCCCCAGACAGACGGCCAAACAGAGGTTGTAAACCACACATTGTCAGCCTTACTTAGGTCTCTAGTCAAAAAGAACCTTAGGACTTGGGAAGAAAACTTGCCACATGTAGAATTTGCATATAATCATTCAATGCATTCCGCAACTAAGTTTTTTCCTTTTGAGGTGGTCTATGGTTTCAACCCTATGTCTCCACTTGATCTTTTTCCTTTACCTATGAGTGAAAGGGTTTGTACAGATGGCGAGAAGAAAGCGGAATCCATTAGGAAGTTGCATGAGAAGGTCTGGAGCAACATTGAGGCTAAGACCAAGATCTATGAAAAGAAGGCAAACCGAAAAAGAAGCAAGATTGTGTTCCATGAGGGAGATCTTGTCTGGGTGCATCTAAGGAAGGAAAGGTTTCCAAACGAAAGGAAGACTAAGCTTATGCCACGCATTGATGGCCCATTCCCAATCATCCAGAAGATCAGTGACAATGCATACCAACTTGATTTGCAAGGTAAGTATAACGTCTCTACTACTCTTAATGTTTCTGATCTCTCTGCTTTTGTGGCAGATGTTCCAGATTCGTGGACGTATCCTTTTCAAGAGGAAGAGAATGATACGCCGCAGGATTCAGACATGGACCAGCATGATGCTTCAGGCAGGGATGGGATGGATCATAGAGTACAGCTTGAACCAGAGCTTGAAGCCGAGGAGGACTTAGTTGTACCAGTTGGACCTATTACCCGAGCAAGAGCTAAAAGACTCAAGGAGGGGATTGGAGGATTACTTAAACAAATGCTTATTCAACCAGATCACTTGGGCTGGATTGGAGAAGACGTATCTCAAACCATTCTGGTTTTGATACAGGCCCGAGAAGATCACTAAAATGGGTATGTGACCATTTGTACTCTTTTTCCTTTTCCTTGGTTTTATCCCAATTGGTTTTCCAGGAAAAGTTTTAATGAGGCAAAGTGGATCACATTGCTACTAAGCCCATCAGAATTAGTTTGATCCATGAAGAGCAAAGCGTGTGGAATGAACCTAGACGGTAGTCGAAGGGTCACTTTGACCAAAACGTGTGGAATGAAGAGTTCTTTGACTCCTCTTTATTTTCGGTCCTTACTATGTTTTTCTATGCTTTTTTTCCCATAAAAACATTTAAATCACGTCTCTTTCATTCCTTTATGTATGCAAACTCACTTTCAGTTTCAATAATCGATTTTCCTTTGTTTTCTAGGTTAGAATTCTCTTTGTTCTTTGCTAAGAGCATTTCCTGTCACTTGGTGCGTAATATCCATGTAACATCCTCTTCTTTGTTGTTCTAGTGCGTCATATCTAGAGGCATTGAGGAGTGGGAATATCAGCAGACTTACACATCTGTTGTGGGACCCTTCAATCCATCAAATCACCCTTGTTTGCATCCTGCTTTTTGGTGTGAATCCTATCTTCATAATCCGGTTGAGTGATCCTTAAATCTGGGCGTATCAATTAGTATTGTCATTAAGACGATCATTGGCTTTCATCCTTTTCACGATCTCAGACATCATTGCTTCTATCTGCAATTGATTAAAGTTAATAGGTGCAGATTCCTCTTGCTCCTTGCTCCTATCAGACATGACTTTCTGTTTAAGAAATTAAACAAAGAAAAGGTTAGTACAAGCAAAAACCGAAGCCTCTCAACTCACAAGTGTTTCTCTCAAGTGTTTTAATGTGATTTTTTTTCTTGTGAATCCAGTAGCTCAGCAACAAACAATGATCAAACTTCTAGAGAACAAACCCCAATCCCAAAACAGAAGAAAGATATAAATAGTTTAAGAGACTTTGTTTGCAAGAGGTTTTACCATCAAGGCTGGATTTCTCCTCAGCCAAGCCGGTTTTCTCCTCAGCCTAAGTCGGATTTCTCCTCGACTTTCTATGGTTTCTCTTTCATTTTTTTTTAAAACTAGATGGCCCTCTTGCAGATACAATCAGATAGACAGAAAAGATAATTGAACAGATTTATAGAAACAAAAGACTCAAAACGTGTTTCCCAAAAGAAAGAGAGAATTCGAATAGTTTTGAAACAAACCCTAGATCACGAGCCTTCAATCTGCTCTGATACCACTTGATGAACCCATTGATGAGGAGATTCAGATTGTCCCTGATTCTTTGAAGGCGGATCGAAGGATTTGGATGAAGAGTGGATCGAATCTGTTGATGATAATGATTGATTGATGATTGATGATGATGAAACAGGGGGCATGGACGTCGTGATGATTAGTGTTCTTCAGTGATTATCTATAAAACTGATCAAGACTTGTATAGATGCGTTTGTGATCAAGAAAATGAACTCTGATTTTGATTACAAACAGATTGCAATTAGAGAATGAACTCTTCAGCAATCGATGTTCATATGATGAACAAAGGATTCACAAGTTTTTAGAGAGATTTTTGCAAAAAGAAGTGAATTGATTGATTTGAAACAATACAAAACTTTTTTTGTAGAAAGGATAACACGCTAACTTATTGGAAACATAATAAAACTTGAAGTTTACAAAAAAGAGAAGTAAGAAAACTAGGCAAGACCGAAGACTGAGTAGTTGTAGAGCTTGGCTTGGTTTTGGTCTTGTTCTTCAATTGAATTCGGTTCTGGTTTAGTGTAAACCAAAGCAGCAATCGATTTACTCAATCTTCTGGTTTGTGATCTGGTAACTGGGCCTTTAGACAAATAGAATGGGTCTTGATCTTGAACGGAATTGGCTGGGAAAGGAAGAACATCCTTAGGCTTTTCGCCAGAAACTTGTTTAGGCTGAGCAGCTCCATCGCTATCCTCATTCTCATCCAGCTCGTCCAAATCAGCTCCTATATCAAGTTCGGTTGCATCAGAATCAGATCATACTGATATGATCATGGATGAGCAAGTAGCTGAGGATGAGCTTGTACTTGTGGATAAGCTTGACGTGCAAGAAGAAGGAGAGCTGGGAACTGAACAAGGAGCAGAACCGGAGCTTGGAGCGGAGGAGATATTTGTCACACCAACAGGACCTATGACTCATTCCCGTGCCAAGAAGTTCAACCAAGCTGTTGGAGGGTTGCTTACCAACATACAAAAGCAATCAAATCATTTGGAGGAATTTGGAGAAAGAGCTAATCAAGTCACTCTGGTTTTGATTCAAGCTAATTGAATTCAACGAATGGGTGAGTGATTCAATTGTACTCTTTTTCCCTTGTCAAGTTTTGTCCCAATGTGTTTTCTTGACAAGGTTTTTAATGAGGCAATTGTTTCACTCCATAATTGTCCATTTGTTGAATTAGAGGCCCAAGGCCCTTTAAGCAATAAGGCCACGCCACAAAGGGAGAAAAGATCATCTTTATGTTTTCAAACTTGTCTTTAATTTCAGTAACAATTTTCGATAGCTTGTCTCGTGACTTGCTCTCTTTTTCTTTATATTCTCCTTGTAATCTCTGTTGAGAACTCATCTATCTTTTTAATCAAAAACCTTTCAAGTTAGATCACTTCTCCTGGTGTGTCATATCCAAGAGACTTTCCATTCTTTTCTTTGGTGCGTAATATCCAACGACGAGAGTGGCTTGATTATCAGAGGCTATCCGCAACCTTTGTCTATCCAATCGATCCATTCCTTGCCTTCAGAGCTTCGGTTCAGTTGCTGCAAGTCTATCCAATCTTCTCAACAGATTTCAGAGTGTTCGAATCTTGGGAGTTCATATCAAGTGGTATGAGAGCACATCCTGAAAGTTGAGTATTCGAATCCTTGATCTTGTCTGTTCATACATTTTTTTTATTCTAGATCTAGTTAAAAACGAATTTTAGGGTGTTAGATCTTGATCAAATCATCCAGAAACTGTTTGTGTCTTTTTGACTTCTCCAAGACCGTAATCCGCATAACCCACAAAACCCGTGTAACCCGCGTAACCCACAAAACCTGTGTAACCCGCGTAACCCACAAAACCTGTGTAACCCGCGTAACCCATAAAACCTGTGTAACCCGCGAAACCCACAAAACCTGTGTAACCTGCGTAACCCACAAAACCTGTGTAACCCGCGTAACCCACAAAACCTGTGTAACCCGCATAACCCACAAAACCTGTGTAACCCGCGTAACCCACAAAACCTGTGTAACCTGCGTAACCCACAAAACCTATGTACCCCGCGTAACCCATAAAACCTGTGTAACCCACGTAACCCACATAACTTCCGAAACCTGTAACCCTCGTTCCCCTACCGTTTTAAGATTCAACTCTGCATCTATAAGTTTTCATGTTACAATCTGATCTATAAATCGAATTCTAAGACTGGTTACTGGTGATTTGTGTGTTGATTGGTTTCAGGAAAAATGGTGGGCATCGAAGAAGAAACCAGCAACAGCAACAATAACAAACTTTTGATTGAAGCTTTAACCACTAAGATGGATCACATGATGGATCAAAAGATAGAGATACTTCGCCAACAGATGCAACAACATCATGATCAGGAACAGAACCGAACCCGTGCAAGGGAAGAGCATATGCTATCTCCAAGGGGAAACCAAAACACACGTGAACAAGCCAGAGATAATGCGGCTGATGATTACTACGAAACACATAGTAGTTCATCTCAAGAAAGTGTTAGCAGAGCCAGACGTGTGAGAGGAAACCGAGAACAAACCCGAGATGATTAGTGGACTAAGCATGGATTGTATGAGTGGTTAGTCATGCCCTTTGGATTAACAAACGCACCTAGTACTTTCATGAGATTGATGAATCACGTTCTTAGAGCATACATTGGTCATTTTGTGGTAGTATATTTTGATGACATCTTAGTTTACAGCAAGAGTTTAGATGAACACATTGAGCATTTGCGATTGATTATTACTGTTTTAAGGGAAGAAAAACTCTTTGCCAACCTTAAGAAATGCACTTTTTGTTCGGATAACCTTGTGTTCCTAGGTTTTGTTGTAAGTGCAGATGGAATCAAACTTGATGAAGAAAAGATCAAAGCAATACGAGACTGGCTAGTTCCAAAGACTATAGGAGAAGTAAGGAGCTTTCATGGACTTGCTGGATTCTATAGGCGTTTCGTAAAAGATTTCAGTACCATAGCCACTCCCCTCACCGAAGTTATCAAGAAAGACGTTGGATTTAAATGGGGAACAGCTCAAGAGGACGCCTTCCAAGCCTTGAAAGGGAAGCTTACCAACGCCCCTGTTTTAATTCTACCAGATTTCATTAAAACTTTTACAATCGAATGTGATGCCTCCGGGGTTGGAATTGGAGCTGTTTTGATGCAGTATAAAAGACCAATAGCTTATTTCAGTGAGAAGTTAGGAGGAGCTACTCTCATTTACCCCACATATGACAAGGAGATGTATGCCTTGATCCGAGCTTTGCAAACATGGCAGCACTACCTATGGCCTAAAGAGTTTGTTATTCACACTGATCACGAGTCTCTTAAGCATTTAAAAGGGCAACAGAAGCTCAATAAGCGACACACGAGGTGGGTAGAGTTCATTGAGACCTTTCCACATGTCATTAAGTACAAAAAAAGGTAAGGACAATGTAGTTGTCGATGCATTGTCCCGAAGGTATACTCTTATCTCTACTCTTGAAGCTAAATTTCTAGGGTTTGATCAAATCAAAGGTTTGTATGAAACCGATTCTGAATTTGGGAAAATATACCAAGCTTGTGAAAAGTTTGCATCTGGTCATTACTATAGGCATGATGGGTTTTTGTTCTATGATAAGCGTTTGTGTGTGCCTAACTGTTCCATGAGAGATTTATTTGTTAGAAAAACTCACGGAGGAGGTTTATGGGACATTTTGGGATTGCCAAGACACTTAAGGTGATGCAAGATCATTTTCATTGGCCACACATGAAAAGGGATGTTGAACGAATCTGTGAAAGGTGTACCGTGTGTAAGCAATCTAAGTCTAAGGTTCAGCCTCACGGTTTGTATACTCCTTTACATATTCCTACTCACCCTTGGAATGATATATCTACGGATTTTGTTGTGGGATTGCCTAGGACTAGAAATGGAAAAGATTTGATCTTTGTGGTTGTAGATAGATTCTCTAAGATGGCTCATTTCATAGCATGTAACAAAACTGATGATGCATTGCATATTGCTAATTTGTTTTTCAAAGAGATAGTTCGTTTGCATGGCATGCCAAGGACTATAGTTTCTGATAGAGATGCTAAGTTTCTCAGTCATTTTTGGAGAACTCTTTGGTCTAAGTTAGGAACTAAGCTGTTGTTTTATACTACTTGTCATCCCCAAACTGATGGGCAAACTGAAGTGGTTAATAGAACCTTGTCTACTCTTCTGCGTGCATTAATCAAAAAGAACTTGAAAACATGGGAAGACTGTTTGCCTCACGTAGAATTTGCATATAATCATTCAGTGCATTCTGCTTCTAAGTTTTCTCCATTTCAGATTATTTATGGTTTTAATTCTATATCTCCTTTGGATCTAATCCCTTTGCCTTTGAGTGAAAGAGCTAGCATCGATGGTAAAAAGAAACCTGACATTGTCCAACAGATCCATGAGCAAGCTAGGAAAAACATAGAAGAGAAAACTAATTAGTATGTTAAGCACGCAAACAAAGGAAGGCGTAAGATGGTATTTGAAGTCGGAGATCACGTATAGGTACATTTGAGGAAAGAACGGTTTCCAGCTGAAAGAAAATCAAAGCTCATGCCCAGAATTGATGGTCCATTCAAAATCACAAGGAGAATCAACGACAATGCCTATCAACTGGATTTGCGTACAAAGTAAGTTCCAGTTTCAATGTTTCTGATTTAGTTCCTTTCCTTGCAGACGAAACAGATTTGAGGTCAAATCCTTTTCAAGAGGAGGGGGATGATATGATCATGGATGAGCAAGTAGCTGAGGATAAGCTTGTACCTGTGGATAAGCTTGACGTGCAAGGAGAAGGAGAGCTTGCAGCTGAACAAGGAGCAGAACCGGAGCTTGGAGCAGAGGAGATATTTGTCACACCAACAGGACCTATGACTCGTTCCCGTACCAAGAAGTTCAACCAAGCTGTTGGAGGGTTGCTTATCAACATACAAAAGAAATCAGATCATTTGGAGGAATTTGAGAAAGAGTTAATCAAATCACTCTGGTTTTGATTCAAGATAATTGAATTCAACGAATGGGTGAGTGATTCAATTGTACTCTTTTTTCCTTGTCAAGTTTTGTCCCATTGAGTTTTTTTACAAGTTTTTTAATGAGGTAATTGTTTCACTCCATAATTGCCCATTTGTTGAATTAGAAGTCCAAGGCCCTTAAACACTAAGGCCACGCCACAAGGGAAGAAGAAAACTCAGTTTTATATTTTCAAACTTGTCTTTAATTCCATAAACAATTTTCGAGAGCTTGTCTCGTGACCTGCTACCTTGTAATATCTGTTCAGAACTCATCTATATTTTTAATCAAAAACCTTTCAAGTTAGATCACTTCTCCTGGTGTGTCATATCCAAGAGACGTTCCATTCTTCTCTTTGGTGCGTAATATCCAACGATGAGAGTGGCTGGATTATCAGAGGCTATCCGCAACCTTTGTGTTTCCAATCGATCCATCCTTTGCCTTCAGAGCTTCGATTCAGTTGCTGCAAGTCTATCCAATCTTCTCAACAGATTTCAGAGTGTTTGAATCTTAGGAGTTCATATTACTAAATAATAATTATAATGGCAAGTCTCGTCACATACGATGAGGACATAAAACCATTAGAAACTTGATCTCAACAGGAGTACTCACGATAGATTATATCAAATCTACTGACAACCTAGCTGATCCGTTCATTAAAGGTTTGGCAAGAGATCAAGTAGAAAAATCATCAAGAGGAATGGGTTTAAAAGCCTATGAATAAAGTTAAAGTTTGATGGAAACCCCACCTACATGACTAGAGATCCCAAGAACTAGGTTCAAAGGGACAACTAATTCAAACTTAATCTGGAAGAACACTGTGAGATTAATATCTCTACCCAGTTCCTAGGATGATATACAGTGTTACATCGGTATGTAATAAGGATAAGCATTTGGCTTTTAATGATTTCATAGCTTATAATAGAAAGTATTGCAGGATACTTCTGAAGATAAGCTAATGTGGATCACCTAGTGAGTGTGAAATGGGGACGTTTCTAGGAGAATGAAGGAAATGCTATATTCTCCAAGTTCACTCATGATAACCAAGCAAGTTCAAGGCTAAAATGAACACAATAGAGAATAAGGTTCTATGAGAAAATGAAGTTGTGTTATAGCTGTTGTCTAGGTTTACATCGAAATCCGGGTGGTTCAAGACATCATGTCCACCTCCTGGCCAAGTAAATCCGACAGCTATTAACTACGAGTGGTTCAAGGCTGAAAAATTGCTACCAACTCAGATACAGTAATTTTTCGTTATACTCTCGAAAGTCCGTCTATCTGTCTACTCAATTAAGTTGGTCTAATTAGTAGAGTCTTAGAGTTTATCGAGTCGTCATATGTTTAGGGTCAATTCTATACATGTGGGGGACTGTTGGAACTAAAATTTAACAAGTGATTTTCGTCACTTTTCTGGTGGCTTTTCCGGCAAGGTCGTTGCCCAGAATTACTGGATTATGAGTTCATTGGAAAGTTTGCAGTTTGGACTACAACTTGGAATGCTCATAAGTTAAAATTGAAGTATTAGTGAATGAGAAATGTGAGGTCAAAGTGTGGTGTGTGTGACACTTAAAATCAACACACTTATTAAAGTCCCACATTGCTAAGAGAGAAAAGAGTTTAATGGTATATATATTACCCTCTCATATCATGTTTACAAATGAGTAGCATGGTGCATCATATATGTGAGAAATGGGAACCACACGCGCGCGCGCCGCCGCCGCTCGCTCGGCACGGCGTGGGCTTGGGCTTGTGCTTGGGCTTGGGCTTGGGCAATATTAAGAATATTATTTTTGGAAAAATTTCTTATTAAATTTCGGCCCCTTTTTCCTGACCCAATTAACAAATTTTCGGCCCAAAATTAACCAACAGTTGCGACACAAAGTAAGTGTCTTGAGAGTATACGTAGATCTTTACGTTCGTTAGACTTTGATTTTGAGTGTTGCGAATCGTTATAGTCGCGGTTTTATCCTGGGATTCGGAATCGCATTAATTAGCATACTACGAGCGATTTTCAGAATTAAAGACAGAGATTTTCTCGACTCCGTGTCCGGTTTTAAGATCGTGTTCTTAATTCCTTTCTTGTTTTCCAATTCATATTTCTTAGTTCGATTTTTTGGTTCCTACATTCTTATGAATATGTGAGAGCACAAGAGAGAGTTTGTAAGAGTACTTTTTCTTTAAAAATAAAATGTACATGAACAACTTTGAAAACACCTACTATGGTTCCTTAATTGTAATTATGTAACTTAACAATTAGTTTTTCTTATTTCATTCAACGTTTTTTCTTAAAGAGGTTTCAGTTTCCCATTTCAAATTCTTCAGTTAATCCAAAATCTAAAGTATACTTGGCGAAAATAAACTTAACGTCAAATTAGTTTGAAAACTTGAGTGCTATAATTCAAGGAGATAAATACTAAAACAAATTTGGAAAATTCCATAATTACTCAAACAATTTTAGGAGAAAAGGGGTTTAGTCAAATAACCTTGTAAATTTTGTAAAAGATCTATAAACCTTATTTTTCTTTTTAATAACGAAAATATCATTCGCATTTAAAAAAAATATATATATATATATATATATTAAAATAATAATAATGAATTAAATTTTAATAAAAATTAAACTTTAAATATAAATTAATTTTAATAAAAACTTATTTCTTTTAAAAAAGAAAAATTTATTGATAAAATGTGTTTGCGGTTGGCTTTTGCGATTGGCATTTGTAACATGCGTTTGTGATTAACGTTTGTGATATGCGTTTACGATTAATGTTTGTGATATACATTTACAAGTGGCGATAGCCGTTTGTGACATGCGTTTGCAATTGACAATTGTGATTGGCGTTTGCGTTTGAAGTCATGGTAGACTTGTTTTCTAGATGATGGTAGACTTGTATATCGAACAGCGTTTGCGACTGGCGTTTGCTATAAAAATTCATTGTATTAAAATACAAGTTAACATACAAGTCTACCATCAATATATGTAAGCATACAAGTCTACCATCATTATATGTAAGCATACAAGTCTACCATCATTGTGTATATATACAAGTCTACCATCATTGTATATATATACAAGTCTACCATCATTGTATGTAAGGATACAAATCTACTATTGTAAATCCACCACTATAGTAACTAATAAATTTATCAAATGAAGGTTGTTTTAGTAAATTGAAAATATTGAATAATTCTACTGCGTCAATAATAAGTCTACTACTCATTATAAATCTACCACCACGATAAATAATTCTACGATCCGAACGATGTGTAAGTCTACCAACCATGAATTTAAATCTACCACGAGTATTAAGTCTTCCGTCAAACAAAAATCTACCACTCAATAATAAGTTTACCAAAATAAATCTATCATTCGACTACTAAATCTATCACTCAAAAACAAATCTACCATTGTTGGCGTTAACCCTACCACTCATAATTTAAGTCTCCACTCAAAAACATCTCTACCACCAAATAAAAATAAGACTACACAATAAGTCTACCAATCGAATATTAAGTCTACCATTCGCTGACAAAGTCTACGGACTTAAAGTAAGTCTACCAACCCTATAATAAATCTTCCAATCATACAATAAATCTACCATCATGAGCACGGTAGACTTTTTCTTTTTTTGACAGAAACTTTTTGCACGAATTTTTTCTACGTGTCATGCCTTTTCGTTGATACATTTTTTTCTTCAAAACAAATAAAAATAAAATGGATAGAGGAATTTGTTTGAGTAATTATCAAACATAAACAACACTTTAGTCAAAATCAAACTGTTCAAAGTTGTTTGAGTTAACTTTTTGCTAATTTGGCGATAAGAGTTTGTTTATCTTTCACCAATGAAATAACTTTTTTAGCTACAACAATGTAATTACTAATTTGAAGATTTGACTCTTAGATTAAAAAAACACTTAACTTTTATAGTTTTATTTTTCTAAGTTATCCTCGTATACAATCAGATAAACTTTTTTTTTTTTTTAAATAACATTCAAAGTCGCATAAACCTATAATTTGTATAAGAAGAGGATCTTTTCAAAAATTTAAACCATTTATATCTATAAAATTGATCGGAAACTTACTCAACTTCAAGATAATTTTATACATTAAATGATAAATCATGCTTAGCTACATGAGTGTGCTTTTGGTCTAAATCTTGATGATTCTAAACAAAATGTTGCCTATGCATCTTACAAATGTAGGCTGATAGTTGCACTGAACATGCACACATGATCTCACAAAAGATTGTCTCTTGAAACTGTGTACAAGACTAATTTTTAGAAATATCTACTATTATTTCTTAAAGTAAATTATATTCCTTTAATCCAGAAACCTAAAATTTACTTAATTGGTGAAAATTGATACGAATCCCCTTAGATCTTAACCTCTGAATGAAGCTAAACACACGAACATATCACTGATGAATGGATTGATGAGGATTAGGGTTGTTTCTAGTTCTGGTGGTGATGAAAACGAATAGTTTTAGAGATGAATCAGGGGTAAAACAACCAAGTTGCGGATGGCTTGATTGAGAGTGAATGGATCTCAGAAATATTCCACTTATAAGAGAATCCAAGATTCATATGCTTTTCTTCACCAAAGGAATCGATGAACCAAACAGATTAAAGAGAGGGTTTTAGATAAAAGTCTGGTTGTCTATTCAGACATAAAAATGTTCAATATAGAGAGAGAGAGAGAGCACATACGCTCCTCTTTGCATTGGAAACACACAAGACTTAAAATTAAATGAAACATACTAAAAATATCAGATTTTCGAATTTGAAAGATAGGTGCATTGCTTCTGGTGCGTGATCAAGTCATACAACTAAGTAACAATGAGATAAGTGAATATCAAGCCTCATTAAAACCTTTGCATAGAAAATCCAGTGGGACAAAACTATGCAAAGGAAAAAGAGTACAAGATATCACTTAGTTACTTAGTGTATTACCTTGATCTTCTTCCTCATTGGCATAAGTGTAGATGTTTTAAATGTCCCCTGATGTTGAAACTCCCAGCTCGTTCCTCTTGAGCAATGTTTTGATTCCTTTAGCTAACTCCCTAGTTTTAGCTCTAGTGATCACTCCTTCTGGTACCTTGAAAGCTTCTTCTAAGTCTTGCATCTCCTCTGTCTCCTCATCAGTTGAGTCTCCTTGTGAGTTGCTTGATAGAATCACATCATCCTCTCCCACTTGAAAAGGATTTGTCCTCAAATCCGAATCTGCAACATAAGGACTAAGATCAGAAACATTGAACGAGTTACTTATGTTATACTTACCTTGGAGATCAATCTGGTATGCGTTGTTGTTGATTCTCCTGGTCACTTTGAATGGTCCATCAATTCAAGGCATCAACTAAGACTTTCTTTCAGCAGGAAACCGTTCCTTCCTGAGGTGAATCCAAACCTGGTCTCCTTCCTCAAAGATCATCTCCTTTCTTGCCTTACTAGCTTGCTTAGCATACAATCTGGTCTTATGCTCTAT
Organism: Arabis hirsuta; assembly: GCA_964056655.1. Taxonomy (NCBI): domain Eukaryota; kingdom Viridiplantae; phylum Streptophyta; class Magnoliopsida; order Brassicales; family Brassicaceae; genus Arabis; species Arabis hirsuta. Next base: position 17,589,966 of record OZ053304.1, read on the forward strand.
GTTCTGCTTAGCTTTCTCATGGATCTTCTTAACCTGTTCTGCTTTCTTCTTACCATCCAAACTGCATCTATCACTTAAAGGTAAAGAAATCAAATCCATAGGAGATAAGGGATTAAACCTGTACACAATTTCAAATGGTGAATACATAGTGGCAGAATGTTGTGCATGATTGTAAGCAAATTCCACATGAGGCAAACATTCTTCCCAAGATTTTAAGTTACTTCTTACCAGGGTTATGAGCAAGGTAGACAAAGATCTATTTACCACCTCGGTTTGTCCATCAGTTTGAGGGTTGCAAGTAGTAGAAAAGGTCAGCTTGGTACCTAGCTTAGCCCACAAAGTTCTCCAGAAGTGACTAAGAAACTTAGTATCCCTATCAGAAACAATCACCCTAGGCATTCCATGTAATCTCACAACTTCTCTAAAGAAGAGATTAGCAACATTAGTAGCATCATCAGTTTTATGACAAGCTTTAAAATGAGCCATTTTAGAAAATCTATCTACCATAACATAAATAGAATATCTACCAGTTTTAGTTCTAGACAATCCTACCACAAAGTCCATAGAGATGTCAGTCCAAGGATGTAATGGAATAGGCAAAGGAGAATACAAACCATGCGGCTGCACTTTAGACTTAGCCTTTTTGCAAGTAGCACATCTGGCACATATCTTTTCAACGTCTTTACGCATGTGAGGCGGGTAGAAATGATCCCGCAAAGCTTTAAGAGTCTTGGCCACACCAAAATGCCCAGCAAGACCTCCTCCATGAGATTCCCTAACTAGTAATTCTCTCACAAAACCATTAGGCACACAAAGCTTATGATTATAAAACAAATAACCATCCTGCCTATAGTAATGTCCATTAGCAAACTTCTCACATCTTTTATAAGGTTTGCTAAACTCAAGATCAGTTGGATATAGGTTCTTTAACAGTTCAAATCCTATAAGTTTATAACTCAAAGTGGATAGGAGAGTGTACCTCATAGACAATGCATCGGCTATCACATTGTCTTTACCTTTTTTGTATCTTATGACATAGGGAAAGGTTTCTATAAACTTTATCCATCTAGCATGTCGTTTGTTCAGCTTCTGTTGGCCTTTGAGATGCTTTAGCGACTCATGATCTGTATGAATGATAAACTCCTTGGGCCAAAGGTAATGCTGCCAAGTCTGTAAGGCCCTGACCAATGCATACAGCTCTTTATCATAAGTAGGATAGTTGAGTGTTGATCCTCTGAGTTTTTTCACTAAAGAAAGCGATTGGTTTCCTATCCTGCATCAAAATAGCTCCAATTCCTATACCAGATGCATCACATTCTATTTCAAAAGTTTTCAAGAAATCTGGTAAAATAAGTAAAGGAGAGTTAGTGAGCTTCTCTTTGAGGGTCTGAAATGCTTGCTCTTGAGCTGTTTCCCATTTGAATCCTACTTTTTTCTTGATCACCTCAGTGAGTGGTGCGGCGATAGTACTAAAGTCTTTAACAAACCTTCGGTAAAATCCAGCAAGACCATGGAAGTTTCTTACTTCTCCAACAGTTCTAGGACTTGGCCAATCCCTGATGGCTTTTACCTTCTCCTCATCGACTTTAACACCATCTGCACTCACAAAAAATCCTAGGAAAACAATGTTATCCGAACCAAAGGTGCATTTGCTCATATTAGCATAAAGAGATTCCTTCCTAAGAACATCTAGAACCGAACTGATATGTCTAAGGTGTTCTTCTAGGATCTTGCTATAGATCAGTATATCATCAAAGTATACTAGTATACTACAAAAAATACCCCTATAAAGTTCCTAAGCACATGGTTCATTAGTCTCATAAAAGTGCTAGGTGCATTTGTTAACCCAAAACGCATAACAAGCCATTCGTAAAGCCCCTGCTTAGTTTTGAAAGCAGTTTTCCACTCATCACCCTCTTTCATCCTAATTTGATGGTATCCACTTTTAAGATCTATCTTAGAGAATATAGTAGAACCACACAATTCATCTAACATATCATCTAATCGAGGGATAGGATGGCGATACTTCACTGTTATGTTGTTGATGGCTCTGCAATCAACACACATTCTCCAAGTGCCATCTTTTTTTGGCACAAGCAAAAATGGTACAGCACAAGGGCTCATACTCTCTCTAATGTGTCCTTTGCTCATCAACTCTTCAACTTGTCTCTGGAGCTCTTTGGTTTCAACAGGATTGGCTCTATAAGCTGGTCTATTAGGCAATGTTGCCCCTGGCACGAAATCAATATGATGTTCTATGCCCCTTATTGGTGGTAGACCTTCTGGATTTTCCTCTAGAAACACATCACTATAGTCCTGCAAAATTTTAGACATACCACTAGGAAGCTCCTGTGCAAGATCAGTAAGACTCACAAGTGAATCTTTATAGATAAATAGCAAAGTAGGCTGATCTGTGTAAAGAGTTTGTTTAACTTCACTTGCTTTAATGTAGAGGCCGGTGCTTAGGAGTTTCTCCTTCTCCTTTTCTTCCTTTAGCTTGAGATATAGCTGATCCTCGTAAATTTCGTTAGGAGTTAAGGGTAAGAGAGTAACCTTTCTGCCTTTAAATTCGAAGGAGTACTTGTTGGTAAAACCATCATGGCTGACTCTTCTATCAGACTGCCATGGCCTTCCCAACAGTAAGTGACTTGATCCCATAGGCAGAACATCACACAAGACCTCATCTTCGTATTTGCCAATGATAAGGGACACGTTAACTTGATGAGTAACCTTCAGTTCACCTCCTTCATTAAGCCACTGAAGCTTGTAGGGTCTGGAGTGTTTAATGGTCTTAAGGCCTAACTTTTCAACCATACTCTCACTGGCTGCATTGGTACAGCTTCCTCCATCTATTATAAGACTGTACACTTTGTCCTTAACAAAACATCTTGTGTGGAATAAGTTTTCTCTTTGCTTTGTTTCCTCTGCTTTGTTTAATGCTCAAAGTCCTTCTAGCTACAAGCATCTCACCAACAGCTGGGGCTTCTTCTTCTTCTTCTTCTAGTTCCGGTTCAGAATTCTCTTTAGGTACTATCTCACCATTAGAAAGTAACAGAAAAACCTTCTTGCTAGTGCATTCCTTAGCCATATGACCCATTCCCTGACATTTAAAACACCTGGTGTAGCTGCCATTGCTAGAAGTAGCAATACCCTTGCCTTTGTAATCAGTTTTAGCTTCTTCTTTGATTCCAGTAGGTGTAAACGTGTAATCCTTGCTGTAAGTAGGCTTGTTGTCCTTGTAATCTCTAGGCTTGGATGGTCCTGATGTAAAACTTGTCCTACTAGTTCTTCTTTTGTTCTGAGTTTCAATTAGCTCAGCCTTGTGTTCCATCTCCTCAATGTCTAGATAGGACTGAAGTTCAAGCTTGTCTTGTATATCTCTGTTGAGTCCACCCAAGAACCTAGACATTGTCACTTCATCATCTTCACCCAAGTCTGTTCTAATCAGAAGTGTTTCCATCTCTTGATAATATTCCCTAACCGAACTGCTGCCTTGAGTGAGCCTTCTGAGTTTATTGTGCAACTCTCTATGATAATGGTTTGGCACAAACCTTTTTCTCATACTGGTAGTGAGTTGACGCCAAGTAGTAATGGCTGGATCACCACATCTCCTCTTAGTAGTAGACAACTGATCCCACCATAATAGTGCATAGTCACTAAACTCTGAGATAGCTATCTTGACTTTGTTTTCCTCATAAGTTCCTTGGCACTCAAAGCTGGACTCCATCTTTCTCTCCCAGTCTAGATATGCTTCAGGGTCATTCTTGCCTTGAAAGGAAGGAAACTTAACCTTGATATGTTCGAGCTGTTGTCTCACAGGATCTCTATTGTTCCTTACACGTCTATGACCTCTCCTGCTTCTATCTGATCCATGACTAACATAGTAATCATCAGAAGCCACATTAATAGGTTCTGTGGCTGCTGCTTCTGTCCGTTCTGCTTCTCTAGCATTTTTTTCGGCTTCTCTAGCTGCTAGGTTTCTTTGGCCATTACCGCTGCTACTGATGGCGTAGGAGTCTCTTCCGAGGAAGCTCTCCTGATTCCTTGTTCCATTCTCTGGAATCTGCTATCAATCTCTTGAATTTGTTGTTGCTGGGACTCTCTAATCTGCAGAGCAATCAGTTTGCTTAATTGTTCCATTATTTCTGGGGCAAGGATAATTGGTGTGTCTCCCATGATCCTGTAACACAAAAGCGACAATCACAGTAGAAACACCAAAACCTAATAGATCAAACGATTTCAAATGGTTTCGTACAAGAGGGTTACGTGGGTTACGCAGGTTTTATGGGTTACGCAGGTTACACAGATTTTGTGGGTTACGCGGGTTACACAGGTTTTGTGGGTTACGCGGGTTACACAGGTTTTGTGGGTTACGCGGGTTACGCGGGTTACGCGGGTTACACAGGTTTTGTGGGTTACGCGGGTTACACAGGTTTTGTGGGTTACGGTCCTGGAGATGTCGGAAAGACACAAACAGTTTCTGGATGATTTGATCAAGATCTAACACCCTAGAATTCGTTTTTTTTCTTTAATTAGATCTAAAATAAACAAACGTATGAACAGACAAGATCAAGGATTAAAAACACTTAGCTTTGATTCAGAGGGTGCTCTGATACCACTTGATACGAATCCCCTTAGATCTTAACCTCTGAATGAAAAACACACGAACAGATCACTGATGAATGGATCGATGAGGATTAGGGTTGTTTCTGGTTCTGGTGGTGATGAAAACGAATAGAAGTAGAGATGAATCAGGGGTAAAACAACCAAGTTGCGGATGGCTTGATTGAGAGTGAATGGATCTCAGAAGTATTCCACTTATAAGAGAATCCAGAATTCAGATGGCTTTTCTTCACCAAAGGAATCGATGAACCAAACATATTAAAGAGAGGGTTTTAGATAAAAGTCTGGTTGTCTATTCAGACATAAAAACGTTCAATATAGAGAGAGAGAGAGAGAGAGAGAGAGAGAGAGAGAGAGCACATACGCTCCTCTTTGCATTGGAAACACACAAGACTTAAAATTAAATGAAACATACTAAAAATATCAGATTTTCGAATTTGAAAGATAGGTGCATTGCTTCTGGTGCATGATCAAGTCATACAACTAAGTAACAATGAGATAAGTGAATATCAAGCCTCATTAAAACATTTGCATAGAAAACCCAGTGGGACAAAACTATGCAAAGGAAAAAGAGTACAAGATATCACTTAGTTACTTAGTGTATTACCTTGATCTTCTTTCTCGTTGGCATAAGTGTAGATGTTGTAAATGTCCCCTGATGTTGAAGCTCCCAGCTCGTTCCTTTTGAGCAATGTTTTGATTCCTTTAGCTAACTCCCTAGCTTTAGCTCTAGTGATCACTCTTTCTGGTACCTTGAAAGCTTCTTCTAAGTCTTGCATCTCCTCTGTCTTCTCATCAGTTGAGTCTCCTTGTGAGTTGCTTGATAGAATCACATCAAAAATGAAAAAAAAAAAAAATTGTCAAATTATCGTCTACATAGTGATTAACGTCAAATTATCTAACATTCATTCCCTATAACGTCTGCACAAAAGAAAAATTGGTACCTCAAACCATAAGACTATAAGACGTACCTCACAACTAATCTCATCCAAATACATTGCATTACTCTGCTCTTGAACATATTGCATATCTACAAGTGGAAACTTCTCTTAATTCATGGACTCATTGAAAACAACATCCCTTTCAAATAATAATAATAATAAGTGATTGTAACAGTTTTCAAACCAAAACTTTACCAATCCCTACACCATAATATAATACCTGAAGAAGTGATTCCACCAACAGCAGTCAAAGAGTCACGAAAACGTTTTGCAACAGACCGAAATCCAAGAGTTTAAATGTTGAGGCAGGAAAGGCAGAAACATATTGTGCGAGCATGTCTAGTAGTCTAACCACACATTAAACGAATGCATGTTTGGACAGATAAAACTCATAGTATCTTCCATATAGACATAAGATATATAACTAGCGTTCTGTGTCATTTTACCTTGCATGAAAAAGAGTAACGTAAAAATGATTTGGCGAAACTGTATCACCTTGGTTGGGACATGTGGATGGATTTTACATTCTGAGTCGTTGTCTAAAATTCTAGTTGCTAGGTGATAAGAAAGAATGTAAAAATATGAATATGCTGATAAAAATAAGAGAAACGAAGAATATATATAGATAAAAACTAACAACTAACAGAGGTAAAAAGGTACCATTGGATACATGATTAGGAACATCTATAGAATCATAATATTAATTGGCAATCTGGTCTGTTACAACAAATTATACACATCATAGAATAACTCGTCATAAACTATTATTTTTCCAGATGAGCAAACCTACCAACAATTAGAAATCTACATAACACATTGTAATCAACAAAAACCCACCAGTACACAATATCCTAATATCTTATGAATATTAAGGCATGAAAAGTGAAATGTAATAGTCTATTGTCAAAATTTATAGAGAAGGTTGTTGAAATAACCTCAAATTTGAGGTCAATTGCAAATGTAACTCTCTTTTTCTCTTTTCTCAAAATTTGAAATAATCAACCATAAAATTCAACTTATTCACGGAAATACCATTATATTTGAATTAATTTTTTTTTAAATCAGACATTCTAAACTATAAAATAAACAACCAGATATATTAACTTATTTACGAAAATGTCATTATCATCAATATTTTCAACCACCTTGAACAACCAAAATGAAGCTCTAAATGCTTCCCCAACTAATTAGGAAAGGATAACAGCTTCATTTGTGAGCTCATAACTTCTTCCTTACCCATTTCCTCTCCAATTTCATCTAAAAAACTAACTAAATTTGGTTTTCAAAATTCTTTCTCTCATAATCTATCGATTTTTAATGGTTCTTTCATAAATGACGGCTGGGCTTCTTTGTTAACGGTCATATTAAAAGTTTCAGGTGCTTGAAAGAGCTGAAAACCGAGCTCTACGTGTGAAAAAGAACAAAAAACCGTGTTTTCCGATTTTGTAGACTGCACCAGAAGTCTACTAGTCAACGAAAGGTTAGATTTGCAATTGACCTTTTTTAAAAATATTCAAAGTAGACTGCTCGTGAAGTCTACCTGTTTTCCTTTGATAAAAAAAAAATACTCGTAGACTTCATGTGCAGTCTACTTGAAAATGAGTTAGTTTTGTATATGACGAAAAATTTGGCTTTAAAGAGTAGACTTCTCCGTAGACTTCTCCAGTATACTGCAAATAGAGTCTACTGCAAGGTTATTTCTGGCATTGACCACATTGTTGACTTTTTGTGTAGACTGCATCAGAAGTCAATGTACGGACGGATTAGTTTTGCGTTTGACCAAAATCTCAGACATTGACCAAGAAAAACATTTATCAGTAGACTTCTTATGCAGTCTACTACTTATTAAATAAATCAGTAGACTTCTTAAATTAGTAGTAGACTGCATGAGAAGTCTGCCGATAAATGTTTGGTCAAACACAAAACTAACCTTTTTTAGAGTAAACCTCTGGAGAAGTCTACTCAAGAAGTCAACAATATGGTCAACTGCAAATGTAACCCGGCCTTTTGAGTAGACTTCAGAATGAAGTCTACACATTTTAGCAGACTGCAATAGAAGTCTACTAAATAAAGTCAAACTTTAGTCAATTGCAGAAATAACCTTTTTATTCAGTAGACTTCTCTAAGAAGTCTATTTGAAAAAGTCAAATTCTAGTCAAATTCTGGTCAAATGCAAAAGTAACCTAATAGACTGCTGCTGAAGTCTACTAGCGTTTGTCGTAATTGCAAAAATAACCCATTACGTAGACTTCTCGATGAAGTCTACTGGTAGACTTCTCTAACTTCATAGAGAAGTCTACCAGTAGACTTCAGAGAGAAGTCTACCAGTAGACTTCAGAGAGAAGTCTACCAGTAGACTTCAGAGAGAAGTCTACCAGTAGACTTCAGAGAGAAGTCTACCAGTAGACTTCAGAGAGAAGTCTACCAGTAGACTTCAGAGAGAAGTCTACTGATTTAATTTTCTTATAATTGCATTTAAAACTTATTTATAATGAATTTTTTAGATTTTCTTTCTCCCACATGTGTGTTATATAATGTGTTTCCTTCTGTGTTAATTTGACATATTTAGGTTCAATATTTATTGTATAAATCAAATTTCTTGTTTGAGTAGTACCTACATGTTGTTCGTAGACTTCTCTGTGAAGTCTACTAGTAGTCACTTAGTAGACTTCAGTACGAAGTCTACAGCAGATGTTCGAGACCTAATGTGTTTTCTATTGTTTTTTTTTTTTTACAGAGAATGGTTCATTTAGTTGTTGTCTATGGAGAATGGACTATTCAAGATAAGGCGTGGCAATTTGTGGTTGATAATCCAAAAAGAGGAAGACTGTTCTTTTTGAGGGATGATTGCACCCATTGTGATCTTCTTGAGATGGCCAAAGATGAATATAAGCTGGAATCAGACTTGGTGGAGATCACTTATTCACTACCGGAATCAATGTTGCAACATATGGCACTGAATACTCCTCCAATGTATGTCACAAATGATAGACAAGTTAAGAATTTGATTGAGCTAAAAAAAACGCATGTTATACGTCTTTGGGTCTCGAGTCGGTTGGAGAAGGATGATGATGTCAACAATGATTGTGATGGAATTTTGGCCAGTGGTGGTGAAGAATATACAGACGTAGATGCTGAGGAATGCGAGGAAGGAGATGGTGACCACTATGGGGATGATACGGGAAATGATGTCAATGAAGAAGATCATGGTAGTGAATATGGTGATGGGCAAGACGTTGAAGATGGTGATGGGCAAGACGAGGATATAAAAATTGATGGTGTTGGTATCAATGAAGATTACAGTACATACGGGAAAGTCAAAGATGAGGATGAAGATGATATCTCATTTGATGGTGTTGGTGGGAGTGAGCGTTGTTTTGGCGAATGATTAGGATCAAAAACGACATGGTTTGATGGTATACTTGTCGGAAAGAGTTTTGGTAGCAAGGATGAGCTGCTTAGAGAGTTGCGATTGACGGCCGTGATGTCAAGATTTGCATTCAAAACATACAAGTCTACTAAAACTCTGTTAATCGCTATGTGTCGTGTTAAAGGATGCAAGTGGATAGTTAGAGCTGCCGTGACGAATGAACCAAACCGTTTTTGGGTGACAAAGTATATTAAAAAGCATACATGTTCACTACCGGACAGAGTCGCTCACAGGAAACGCTCTACTCCAAAGTATATTGGTAGGTTATTTATCGAGCGCGTCGGAATAATTGATGGAGTTACGCCAAAGCATATACAAGATTCAATGAAGGTGATGTTTGGTATGAATCTGGATTATTCTACTTCATACAGATCATTGTTATACGCCCAAGAAATGGTGAGGGGAACTGCTGAACATGGATATGAAAATCTCCCATCTTATTTACATATGATCAAGAAAGCAAATCCGGGAACATTGACCGCTCTTGAGGTTGATGCTCACAATAGATTTAAATATCTATTTATATCGTTCGGAGCCTCCATAGCTGGTTTTCAGTATCTTAGACGAGTAATCGTGGTCGATGGGACTCATTTAAGTGGAAAGTATGAAGGTGTTTTGCTAGTGGCGGCCTCCCAAGATGGTAATTTTCAGATTTTCCCTTTGGCGTTTGGAATTGTAGATGCTGAGAATGATGCTTCATGGCAATAGTTTTTTACCAAATTGAGAGGTTGTATTTCTGATCAATACTCGTTGAGCATAGTTTCAGACAGGCACGCGTCCATTAAGAAGGCATGCAAGACGTTTTTCCATTGGGCAACTCGAGGTATATGTTACTACCATCTTCAGTGTAACATTGTCACAAAATTTAGGGGAAAACAGCTCATGTACTTGGTCAAAGGCACTGCGTATGTGTATACGCTTGATGAGTATGACCGATACACGGATTTGATACGAAGTGTGAAGCCAGAAATTGTAACATACTTGGAGGAAGCGGATCCAAAGCTATGGTCACGAGTTCACTTCGAGGGAGATAGATATAACATAAAGACAAGCAACATTGTTGAATCTATCAATGCCGCACTTAAGGTAGCTCGAGGATTTTCCATAACATTTCTTTTGGAATTTATCCGTGAGAAGCTAGGAAGGTGGTTTTGTATAAGGCGAGAAGATGCTCTACGTCTAACAACACGCCATACTCGGGCAGTTGAATACTTGTTGGCGGTTCGTGATGATTACGCATCTCGGATGAAAGTGGGACGCATTAATAATCTTCAGTTTCATGTGAAGGGAGGAGCACGTGACTGTATTGTTGATTTGGGCCAAAACAAATGTACATGTGGTGTCTTCAACATAGAAAAGATACCTTGCTCGCATGCTATTGCCGCTTTGGTAGAGAGTAAACAAGATGTCGGTACCGGTGTTTGCCCGACTTATGGAAGGGATTCTTTGTACTGGGCCTATGCGGAAAGCATTTTCCCGACAAACCCAGTCGGTGAATGTATAGCATCAACCCCACGTCTGCCTCCTAACGTGAAGACGCGTCCGGGTCGGAAGAAGAAATCAAGGTGGCAAACTTGGTTAGAAATCGCAAGGATGAAAGGTACTAAACAACGGAAGATTAATGCTCAATACAATTGTTCAAAGTGCAACCAACCGGGGCATACGAAGCCGAATTGTGGTACTTAGCTGTTTTCAGTAGTACTTACATGTTGTTAGTAGACTTCTCCATGAAGTCGACTGGTACACTTCTCTAAACAAGTCTACCAGTAGACTTCATAGAGAAGTCTACTGATCTAATTTTCTTATGGTAGCATTTCAAACTTATTTATAATGAATTTTTTAGTTTTCTTTTCTCCCAAATGTGTGTTATATAATTGTTTGCCTCCTGTATGATTTTGACATATTTAGGTTCAATATTTATTGTATAAATCAAATTTCCTGTTTTCAGTAGTACTTACATGTTGTTAGTAGACTTCTCCATGAAGTCGACTGGTACACTTCTCTAAACAAGTCTACCAGTAGACTTCATAGAGAAGTCTACTGATCTAATTTTCTTATGGTAGCATTTCAAACTTATTTATAATGAATTTTTTAGTTTTTCTTTCTCCCAAATGTGTGTTATATAATTGTTTGCCTCCTGTATGATTTTGACATATTTAGGTTCAATATTTATTGTATAAATCAAATTTCCTGTTTTCAATAGTACTTACATGTTGTTAGTAGACTTCTCCATGAAGTCGACTGGTAGACTTCTCTAAACAAGTCTACCAGTAGACTTCATAGAGAAGTCTACTGATCTAATTTTCTTATGGTAGCATTTCAAACTTATTTATAAAAATATTCCATTATGAGAAGTACCAAATAACGTCAATACAAGTGAAAAAAAACTCCATAATGATATTTTTTAACAAATAAATACAATAAAATCCTATTTAGTAGACTTTGGTGTGGAGTTGCGTGAATTGTTTTGCATGAGACGAATAGCATTCGTGATCACTGGATCAATGTCTTCTTCGTCTTCCTCGATGCGTATTAAGTAGCCAAGGTGAGCGAGAGATCGTCTGTACTCTAGTTCAGTGATCTCCTCCACATCAACATCCGTAGCACTTCCTTGATTGTCATTTGCTTGTTCTTGTCTCCCAAATGGTTGTTGTGGCTGTTGTGGCGGCTGTCGGACTGTTGGGTTGGCTCTCAATGCGGGGAGGGCGAGTACGATTTTCCTTGCTGCCATTGCCTTGCTGCTATTGATAAAGTGCAAGTCAAATAACAAATAAGAAACAACAAATAAAAAATCTACAAATTAAGTTTCAAACCTGTTTATTCTAGCAGACTAAAGAGTAAGAGGTTTTTAGAGACACGAGAGAGATAACGAGGAGATGAAAGAGATATATACAGCAGACGCGGAGGGATACGAAGAGGTAAAAAAGGAAGATTGTATCCTTATATTTTTTATGACCGTTAGATTGTTTCTAATCAAGGGCCTATGTAAAGAATTAGGTGATCCTCACCTTCATTAATTAGCCAATGAAATAAGTTTGTTACAAGAGAAATCTACTAGGTAATACAGGAGAAGTCTACTACAGAGAAGTCTACTAGCGGACTTCTCTGTAGTAGACTTCTCCTGTTTATTCTAGCAGACTTCTCTGTCAAATAAGTTTGTTACAAGAGAAGTCTACTAGGTAATACAGGAGAAGTCTACTACAGAGAAGTCTACTAGCGGACTTCTCTGTAGTAGACTTCTCCTGTTTATTCTAGCAGACTTCTCTGTCAAATAAGTTTGTTACAAGAGAAGTCTACTAGGAAATACAGGAGACTTCTCTGTCAAATATACTAGCAGACTTCTGTGGGAAATAAAAACTTTAATCTTCAAACAGGGGATATTGTAGCAGACTTCTCATACAAAACTTAAAAACTTCAGTCTTTTACAGAGAGGGAAAAAAGTAGAGAGAGAAAGCTTGAGTAAGAAGTCGAATTGGTGTTCCGGTTTGCTACGGCGAGGCATCGGCTCTGGGTATTTTCGGATTTGGTGGTTGATTTGGACTCCGGCGAGATGATTCGTCTTCATCTCCAGTTTTCGGCGTCTCCTCTTCGAACCGAGCTCTGTTCCTTTGAGTGAGAAAGTTCTGGTAGTACCTGCACAACGAGAAACAAACATGTTGACTAAGAGTTACTTAGAATTCGACATACGACAATACAGCAGAGATGTTGACTAAGAGTTTACCAGAAAATTCTCTCGACAACTGCCTCCTACAACAAAAAGTTCTCTCCGTTTTGTGAATTTTTTACAGCATAGTTGTCGATGGCCCTGTCGATTGGTCATCTCGCAACAGAGAAACAGATTTCAGATTAGTGCTGCAAAATTTTAGATTGGTGTTTGAATTGACATGTATGCAGTTAGAAGTATGTGGGTTTGTAACAATGATCTATACGCTCCTCAAGAGAAACAGGGTTGGTTCATGGAACTTACAAGAGATTTCCTCCCATTATCGTGTAGTCAGCGATCTCCTGAGGGGTTTCAGTGGTTGTAGTTGGTTCATACAGAAAGGGAAAGAGAAAAGGAGTCAGACAGTGAGTTAGAAGTCAGAAAGGGAACATTTTGGACAGAGGAAGTCGAAGATACTTACATGGATCTGAGGAGAAATCAATGCTATATCCAACCCTCTCGCGTCTAGGGAACCGAATTTCAGATGTAGCAGGGAAGAATCCGGTGGCAGATTTGGGGATCGATACGGAGAGGCCATGATAGGTGATTGATTGAGATTTTAAGTTTTTGTTTCGTAAAAGAGGAGAAAGTGAGGAGCTTCGTTGGTTCGGAATCTAGGGTTTTCAGATAAATGAATTGTTGACGGTTCTTTTTTGTTCAGATAAAGGTAAATAGAGAAACCGTGATATTTGATTAAATCTAGTAGAGAAGTCTACAGGGAAATCGTACACGAGAAGATTCATGTCCAGAAGCAGATGTCTACCGGAGAAGTCTACTAGAGAAGTCTACCGGAGAAGTCTACAAGAGATGCGTACACGAGAACATTCACGTACAGCAGCAGATGTCTACTAGAGAAGTCTACCGGAGAAATCTACTAGAGAAGTCTACTAGAGAAGCGTACACGAGAACATTAATGTACAGAAGCAGATGTCTACCGGTGAAGTTTACAAGAGAAGTCTACAAGATTCTGATCAATACAGAAACAAATGTCTACTATTTAAGTCTACAAGAGAAGTTTTTAGAGAGAAGTTAATAACATATCAAATTACGTTAATGTACATTAGTTTACTACGGCGAGGTATCGGCTCTGTGTTTCTTCGGATTTGGTGATTGATTTGGACTCCGGCGAGATGATTCGTCATCATCTCCAGTTTTCGGCGTCTCCTCTTCGAACCGAGCTCTGTTCTTTTGAGCGAGAAAGTTCTGGTAGTACCTGCACAATGAGAAATGTTCAAAATACAAGGAAAATGTCACTCACAGTATTAATTTCACCAGGTTGAAAACAACGAAAATTTGACTTGTAAAGAATTCGACATTTTATAGATGCTAGATACACATAATGACAAAATTCGACATTCAATACAATACACATGTTGACTAAGAGTTTACCTGAAAACTCTTTCGAGAATTGCCTCATACAACACAAAGTTTGATCCGTTTCCTGTCATCTTTCGGGCATAGTTGTCGATGGCCCTGTCGAGATTGGTGTTTGAATTGACATGTACGCAGATAGAAGTATGTAGGTTTGTAATGGCGAGAAACAGGGTTGGTTCATGGAACTTACAAGATATTTCCTCCCATTATCGTGTAGTCAGCGATCTCCTGAGGGGCTTTAGTGGTTGTTGTTGGTTCGTACATAAAAGGAAAGAGAAAAGGGGTCAGACACTGAGAAGTAAGTCAGAACCATGAAGATCTTGAACATGGGAAGTCAAAGAGACTTACATGGATCTACCTCGCAGTTAATGGTATATCCAACCCTCTCGCGTCTAGGGAACCGCGTTTCAGAGGTAGCAGAGGAAGAATCCGGTTGCAGATTTGGGGATCGATACGGAGAGGCCATGATAGGTGATTGATTGAGATTTTAAGTTTTTGTTTCGCAAAAGAGGAGAAAGTGAGGAACCTAGGGTTTTCAGATAAAGGAATTGTAGACGGTTTTTTTGGTTCAGATAAAGGAGAGAGGAACCGTGATATTTGGTTTTATCTACTATAGAAGTCTGTCTACAAGAGAAGTTTACAAGAGAACATTAATGTTTAAAGAAGCAGATGTCTACAAGAAAAGTATACCGGAGAAGTCTGTCTACAAGAGAAGTCTACCGGAGAATTCTACAAGAGAAGTCTACCGGAGAAGTCTACGAGAGAAGTCTGCAAGAGAAGCGTACATGAGAAGATTTATGTACAGAAGCAGATGTCTACAAGAGAAGTCTACTGGAGAAGTCTACCGGAGAAGTCTGTCTGCAAGAGAAGTCTTCTGGAGAACATTAATGTTTAAAGAAGTAGATATCTACAAGAGAAGTCTACCGGAGAAGTTTGTCTACAAGAGAAGTCTACCGGAGAAGTCTACGAGAGAAGTCTGTCTACAAGAGAAGTCTACAAGAGAAGCGTACACGAGGAGATTTATGTACAGAAGCAGATGTCTACAAGAGAAGTCTACTGGAGAAGTCTACCGGAGAAGTCTGTCTGCAAGAGAAGTTTACTGGAGAACATTAATGTAGAGAAGCAGATGTCTACAAGAGAAGTCTACCGGAGAAGTCTGTCTACAAGAGAAGTCTACTGGAGAAGTCTACGAGAGAAGTCTGTCTACAAGAGAAGTCTACCGGAGAAGTCTACGAGAGAAGTCTACAAGGGAAGCGTACACGAGAAGATTTATGTACAGAAGCAGATGTCTACAAGAGAAGTCTACTAGAGAAGTCTGTCTACAAGAGAAGTCTACCGGAGAAGTCTACGAGAGAAGATTCATGTACAGAAACAAATGTCTACTATTTAAGTATACAAGAGAAGTTGTTAGAGAGAAGTTAATAACTTATCAAATTACGTTAATGTACATTAGTTTGTACATATCACATCCCGCCATAGTAGCCAAAAAATAAGGATGAGTTTTTCTCACAACTACAATATATAGGCAAGATATCTACAATATTGAAATTGTGAGGTCCTATATTAGTCATAAACATCCAATCCAGTATATGTATTTTCGTCTAACCCACGAAATTCAGTCTCGGCGAATATCTCAGCCGCAAGCTTCTCCCTAATACGCTTTATCTTTGCATCAGACAATACAGTCGAACTAAATGGAATGCCGAGAGCATGGCATTCAATGTACTTCAGACAATACACTCCACAATCCCCAACTTTCTTGTTTTGTGGTACTTTGGATGCTGGCCACCTTTCATGCGTGAATTTGGTGATTGGCCACTTGGGTCTATTTTCTACTGAACATGTTGTATGCATTAGATAAGGTACCATAACGGCAATGGGCTCGACCAAGTCTTTGAGTTGCGCGAGCGTTGTATGGGTTACTATAGAGTCCCACACCACAATGTGTCTCTGTGGGAGTGATATCCACAAAGCCACCCAATGGTCTTCTTTGACATTTAAAGGTAAATAAATGTCCTCCACTTCAGTCCCCCACGTCTTCTGTACTTTTGCATACTAGGGGAGTTGACCTGCATAGTAATCCCACGCCCCACCTGGTAGCGTTTTTCCACTCCCGTCAGGATTGGGTTCTGAGTTTTTAAAGTCATTGTACCGAGTAGGCCATATGTTGCCTAGAGTAGAGTCGAGGATGCAAATTTTGTCACTCCTAAACCACTCTGGATGTTCCTTGTACCGTTTCCTCAGCATATTCAACGCAGCATCCAGGTGCTGCGACAAAACAACCAAAAGAATCAAGGTTAAACATCAAAAACTTCATAGAGAAGTCTATTGGAGAAGTCTACAAGAGAAGTCTACTGGAGAAGTCTACTAGAGAAGTCTACTGAAGAAGACTTCATAGAGAAGTCAACTGGAGAAGTCTGTCTACAAGAGAAGTCTACTTGAGAAGAGAAGTCTACCGGAGAAGTCTGTCTACAAGAGAAGTCTACTTGAGAAGAGAAGTCTACTGGAGAAGTCTACTGGAGAAGTCTGTCTACAAGAGAAATCTACTGGAGAGAAGAGAAGAGAAGGCTTACCGTGTCTCTTAGCCATTGTTGCGGCGTTCGAAGAGTCCAAAACCACTCTACATTAGTGAACAGAATGATCTCTTCGCCATAATCCCTGTTTAGCAAGGAAATTTCAGCAATTGATAAACTTAAACAATGAGTTAAGGTCTTTTTATACTTACGGCTGTTGCTTCAGCCACACATCAAGTCTCCTCGTCATTTGTTCATCAATGGTAGCAAAAGGATCATATCCTTTTCCTACCTTTGAATTAACAAGTTTCTTTTCGTAAGGTGACTTATTTGCCATGGCCGGCTTCTTCAGCCTATCATTCCATGCTCGTCTCAAAACCGCCTACTTTTTCTCCTCTTGTTTAGATTTCGTAATCTCAGCATAATTCGCAGGTAGATTCTGAAAAGACAGAATGATAAGGCTCTTATCCACACAAGTGACACTCGCACTCTGACCATCATCCTTAAGTGTTTCCTTGGCTGCCTTCTTCTCCTCTTGTTTAGCTTTCTGAAGCGGTAAATTCGGTTGTGGTTTTTGAGGAGGTGGTATCATAACACTCGGATCCGCACCAGTGACACTCGCACTCTGGCCATCTTGAAGGATTTCCTTGTTAAACATTTTACTCTGCTAGGATCAAAGTCGAATCATATACCAAATAGAATATATCATCCTAACAAGAAAGGGAAGAAATGTTAAAATGTCAAAAGAGATTACAGAATCTAAACAAGATTACGCACTGACCCCAATATCAGGAACAGTCTTGTTCTCATCTGCAGCCGGTTCATTAGAGACCCCCACATGAAGAGCTGGGGCAATTTGGTTGGATTTGGTTTGCTCTTCCTTTCCAGTCTTCACAGCCTCTTCTTTTCCCTCTTTCACAGCCTCAATGCGTTCCAAGCGTTCCTCAATATTGTTGACCTTATCACCAAGGAGTTTGATATTGTTTTCACAGCGTTTAAAACCAGCATCAACCTTCTCTGACAAGTCTTTAAAATGCATGTCAAAGTGTGCTTGTATGCTCTGTACCAATGAAGGTAGTTCCGCCGTGTAACCAGACTCAAATTCTTCTCGACTCCTCTTCTCCGGTAAGCTAACAAGGCTAAGGCTCATGCTGCTTTCATTTTTCACACCAGGCTTCACCCTTGACTTCACACCCTGCTTTCTTGTATCATTAGCGGAATCAATCACACCCGACACTTGCCAGTGATCATGGGTCCATCTCCAGCCTGGTTCAGAAATAGCTGAGATTATGTTCACTATTTTCTGGTCGTAAACATCATCATCCCACCTTGGGAACATATCTTCGTACTCATCCTTCATCACACAGCTTAGGACATTCACCTAAAAAATAGACATATAAGACGTAGACCGATTAACCAGAGAAGTCTACTGGATAAGAAAAGTCTAGTAGAAAAGTCTACTGGAGAAGTCTACAATAGAAGTCTACTGGAGAAGAGAAGTATAGTAGAGAAGTCTACTGGAGAAGTCTACAATAGAAGTCTACTGGAGAAGAGAAGTATAGTAGAGAAGTCTACTGGAGAAGGAGAAGTCTACGAAGAGAATGAGAAGCCTACAAAGACCTGTTTGTACATGTTCTCTTTCATGTATCTCTTGCCTCTGGATCCCTTGAAAGCCAGTAGAGGTGGAGTAGGTTTATGTGGAAAGGGACCACCATATTGGGCTGCATAATTCGGTAGAGAATAGTAGACCCATATTTAGAGAACATGTATGAAGCCTTCCAGTATATATGATAGCTTTGCCAAGTCTTTCTCCTTCACTGACTTGATGAGTAACTTCAATGCAACCCTACCCCATGGGTAGTTCTGGAAGGCAGTGATATCCATCACAAGCCTAGCAAGGTTAACATTGATGGGTGTTGTCTCCTTTTTAGCTTCAATGTAACCGGCGTATATGCATAGATATCCCAACCTGATGCGGTCCAACCGTGTTCACTCTGCACATAAACCACAAGCTTCTATTAACTCGTTCACAGTTGGACCCCTGTCCAGATCAACTCCCAGAAGGGTCCAAAATTGCCGCGTTTCTTCAGTGACCTCTACATCTGGGTTATCCAAGTTCGGAACGTTGCGGCAATTCAGACCGGTAATCTCCTCAAACTCAAGCAATGAAAACCTCAACGGCTTGTTACCAATCAGACTCCATATCTCATGGGGTTTCTTGCACTCTAGCTGAGCAGTTAGTATATAATGAACCATCCTCGATGCCCAGCCAAACTCGAGAGCATGGAACCGTAGCACCACACCTAATGGAGAGAATAAAAGCTCTTCCCACTCATCTTTCCTTAAGATGTTGCGTAGAGATTCAAACAATTTTGTATTTCCAGCATAGTAGTGTATGCTTTTACCCGCTTCAGGCTCATCTCCTTTGGAATAAAGCCTTGACGGAAAACTTATTGCATCCATATCCATCATCGCATCCATATCCACTGTATTTTGATGAAGTTAAACCGAATTCGTACTTTCCGGCGGCGGCAAATCGGCAAAGAAGACTGAAAAAAAAAAGTCAAAGCTCGAATCAGATAGAGAAATAGCGAGTAAGAGATAGTAAAATCAAAAAGAGTTGAGAGAATGAAAAGAAGGCATGAAGTGTCCGACGGTGATGATGGAGACGGAAGGTGGTAGATCTCTTGTTTGGAGACGAAAGGTTGTAACTTTAGGTTGTAAATTTAGGATGTAAATTAACCGCATTTTTGTGGTTTTATAGGTAGGGTAAATACATTGGTTAAGTTCGGTTAATTTGGATGGGTAAAAAAATTGGTTCAATTTGGTTCAGCTTAAATACACGATTTGATGAATGTTTAAGAAATTCAAATTTTTAAAATGTTTTTAAAAAAATTCAAATTTGCCTCCTCATGTTTAGTAGACTTCTAAATGCGATTTAAATCTACTGCAGAAGTCTACTGCAGAAGTCTATTGGAGAAATCCACTGGAAGAGTCTACGGGAAAGTCTACTGAAGAAGTCTACTGGAGAGTCTACTGCAGAAGTCTACTAGAGAAGTCTGCTGTATCCAAAACCAAACATCGTATAAGAAAATAAAAGCACAGAAACATAGTGAAGACCTTCGATTTGGAAACCTTTGATTACTAAACATACTGAGAGATGCAAACAAAAACACATCCTCTCACAAACCTACTGGGCTTCGATAATGCAAACAAATACACATCCTCTAAATTAAGTCTACTTCACATAAATCGATTATTTTCAATGATTATTCGAAACCCTATACCAAAACTTTCAAAACGTATAATATATTCACTCAAAAGTTAACACTTTTATGCAAATTTGCCATTTTAAATATAAAAATGATAAACCCTAACTTTAACCCTAAGTGTAAAAACATGTTTGCAACCTATGATGTACCTTATTTGGTAACCTTTTGTTTAGTATAGTATGTATTTCATTCATAACATAATTTGTCTAAGTATGTTTAATTTTGTGAAATTTTATTTTTCATACTTCACAATTATTTATAGTAAGATCATCAATCAAAATTTTTTATCAAAATATTTTTTGTTAATTTATAAATTTAATTTTAATATATAATTATATAGTAGACTCCATGAGAAGTCTACTATATAATTATATAGTAGACTCCATGAGAAGTCTACTAAACCCCCTCCAGTAGACTTCTCATGGAGTCTATGAGTTGATTTCCAAACAGAAGTCTACTGGTAGACTTCTACATTATTTAGTAGACTTCCCTAGGTTAAAACAGTCATTATGCCTCCGTTTTATTGTTTGGTCATAAAGGACGTACTTGTAATTTCACTACCCCTTTGGGTTATTTTTCTCAAACATAAGATATATGGGTTACATTTGTATTTTAAATCAATTTTAGGGTCATTTTTTGTAACCAGGTCAAATTTATAAAGCTAGATAACATGCATATAGTTGATGGCCCGCGCTGAATACGCATATATTCTAATAGAAATTTTTTTTTTTTTTAAACGGTGTACAAAACCAATTTTTAAAAATATCTACTATTAGTTCTTAAAATAAATTATGGTATTTTAATCCATATATCTAAAATTTACTTAAATGGTGAAAATTGAAAAAAATATCATCAAATATCCAAATAGTGATTAACGTCAAATTAACGAGTCTTCATCTTTTTCACTTTAATAGTGATTCTAATAGCTTTTTAAAAAAAATTATCAATAGCTTTTCTTTCATGTGCCATATCTAAAACTTCATCAAATTTGTTGATTATTTTGTTCATATTTTTTTTTATTACTCTTTGATATTGGCTGGCATATTATACATCTTAAACCGACTAAAAACAATTGAGAGAATAAACTCATGTAGAGAAAAAAAAAAAAAAAAAAAAAAAAAGGAAGAACAACAAGAAAGAGTGAAAGATTCTTCTCTTGTTTTTGGAGTTATTGAGATCCTTATCCACAAAATCTTGTAGATTTTTTACAAGCAAAACTTTGTGATTCTTCTCTTAAGTCTCTTTTCTCTCTATTGTTCATCGTTTTTTCTTTTCGATAAAACATTTGCATTCAATCAAAAGTAGCAAGAGTTACGTAGATTATATAAAATATAATGCTCACTCTACAAAAGTCCAAACCCACATTAAGAATGCAAACATAGATAAAAAAATGTCTAGTATTAAAAGCCTATATCTGATCTTAAGTAAAATGCTTAGATCTTAAGTAGTCGAAATTAAAAGGGAAAAAATGCACTTGCTTGTGAGTTAAATATAAAAATAAATTATTTAAAGCTTTAATGTTTAAATTCAAAAATGAATGAGTGTTTTGCAAAGCAAGATGAAGTTTGTTTAGTTGGCTTAATATTAAAAGGATTGATGAAAGAGTTTTTCCCGGTTTATGAGATAAAACCTAGAATCACTAATTCGATGAAGAATAGTATAAGTTCGTTAAAGGGACCAGCAATACACTTTAATCTTATGGGACACAAATTCAGCTAAGCGATTCAAAGTTGTTTTAAGTGTCACGATTTATCAAATCAAACAAATGTAAATTCAGGGTAAACAATTAATGGAAAGGCGTTAAATCGAGGAATATATCTCAGGGATTAGAACATCAAAACCAAGCAATTATTCAGGTTATCAATTTAGAACCAATCTAGAACTCAACCATAGATTTAAGAGGACCCACTGTCGTGGCATCAACTACTTCAACAATCAATCTAACACCCTAAACTGTCGTTTGAGGTTACAAAGAATGATGAGCATTATAAGTATAGGATCGATTTGTTCACGAGTTGACTTAACTTCAACTGTCGTTGGCTAAGCACAACTCGCCCATCTATGTCAATTCAAGCAATTCACAACACTTTTGATGAGTAAATTTAACCTAAAATCAAAGGCTAGGTGATCAATCTAGTCTAGGCAATACGATCGACTATAGATGGAGATATCGAGTGATGTTTCAAAACCTATCTATGCTTAGTTATGATTCTCTAATCCCATCGAATCCTCAACCTAACAAAGGGGATTACTCGCACATATCAGGTCGAACAACAACAGCAAGTGAGAATAGAAACTTCATTGAATAAAATAGAAAAGGTAAGGGGTTAAGAAAACTTCAACAAAAACGTGGAAGACAATCTCCAAGCTTACAAACTCTAAAACAAGAATCAATCTCTCTCTCACTTGTGTTCTCGTTGTTCTCTGTTGCGTCGTGTCTGCGTGTTTTTCAAAAGGATCGAAAAACTCCCCTTTTAAAATTCCTCGGCGGCTGGGAAAAATTAGGGTTGCAAAATTAGGTTTAAATGAGAATTTCTATAAGTGGATCTTTTGGGGAGCAGGTGCTCCCTCATCTGGAGCGGGTTCTCCTTTTCTTCAGAGTACCCAAAAAGATCCAGATTCTTTCTTTTTTCGCCAAATCCAATTGCAAGTTCTAATCCTCTGTTCCAACCGTATTTTAGACCTAAAATGACTCAGAAGAGGATGAAAGACTCGATAAAAACCTATAAAACAAAGGTTAGAATGCGCCAAAAACGCATTATATCAATTTCCCCAGACTTAGATCTTTGTTTGTCCTCAAACAAATTCAAGACTAAATGAAGGAGAAAGGTTTGAAAATGCGGGAACTCTTATCCTCAGTGAACCGAGTTAATAACCTTCAATCTGCAGACCACATAATCCAAATTACGAATAGCAAAGCTTCACCACAACTCCTCAACACATTTCTCAACCAAGTCTCATTTCCCAAACACAAACTCAACGCATTCAAAGTTGCATGAGGGTCTTGCTAAAGGCACCATTTAGGGCAGATGACGCTAAAGGGTTAAGGACATTTAGAGGTGGAGTTAAAAGTGTTTAAAGTGTTTAAGGGTTACCCGATGTTTCGTAGAGGATGCAGAATATCGCACAAAATTGCAAGAGAGAATAGATCTGTTGATATCCACATTCTCTAAACCACTATTTCTTTCTTCCAACATCTCAAACGTCTCATCTAACCATCATCCACCTTGGGTATACTCGCTGTGCCGAGAGACACTTCCTATTTTACAGATTCACCACTCTTCATCATCAATTTTTGGAATTTTTTTTTTTTTAATAGAAAGAAGATGATGATGAAGAGGGTTTTGATTACATGTGTATGTCTCTCAAACATAGAAATATCAGAGGTTTTGTACATACCCAAGTGAAGCTCATCAATACCATTCCTCCTTCGTGGATTTTTGTTCCACCTCGTTGTAAAACCATCTTCTGGAAATAGGAGCAGTGTCTATTGCAGGAGTAGGTGCTCTTGTTCTTCAGAAAGAGTGATTTAAAGGCAGTGTCGACTCAATAAATCAAAAGAAAAACTGACTCAAACAGGAGATAAGAAAATAGAAAACAACCAAAATAAACAAGATTAGTAGCAACTCCCCCTAGACTTACTTCACACCGTCTCGGTGTGAGAATAAGAAAAAGAGAGACTTAAAAAGAAATAAAAATCATAAGGAAAAACATAAAATAAAATTGTTCATGGAAAATACTTAGGGTGGATAAAACAGCGATGTCTAATCGCTGGTGGTGTTGTCGGAGTCCTCGGCATCATCGGTGATCGGCTTCTTGCGTTTGGTGGAGCGCGTGGATGGTCCGGCGGAGGTAGATGGACGGGTTGATGTGGAAGGACGAGCAGGAGGTGGCTGGGCAGGTGCCGTAGAAGGCATAGTCTCTGTAGCCTGTGACCCGCTGCATCCCTTGTGCAACATGTGCAAAACCCGGCAAAGTAAGCTGTTGTTCTTCTTTGTAGAATCCACCATCCAGCGACGGTAGGCTTCCTCGGGGTTAGCGGCTATGTCACCAAGCACATACTCACTTCGGTAAGGCCTTCAGTAGTGGGCCTTGAACTGCTGCATCCTTGCTGTCTCCTCCTATAGATCCTCAATCTCCTCAGTGCTCAGATGAACGTCAGCGGCGGGAGCAGGTGCAGGTCTGGTAGCCGAGGTGCTCCTGGCAGGTGCTTCTGCAGCAGACCAAAGATACTTTGTTCCAGGTGTGAAACCGATGTTTGCTGTGACCTCAACTCGGTCAGGGATGGCTGCGGTAGGCTGTCAAACAGATCACTCTTATCTCGTGATGTGAAGCGGTAAGTGGTCGCATCATGTAAGATTTCGCAGTGAATGAGAAAAGCAGTGTTCATGAATTCCGTCGCCGGATTGCAGGTGTAGGTATCAAGGTCCAGCCCCAAATGTATGAACAGCCTGGTCAGAAGACTTCTGATCCGCTCCGTATGTGCGGCAGCCTTTCCCTTAGCGACCTTCGTCTTCTTATCCGTAATAACCCCTGCGAAAAACGCTCCCATATTGACATCCATATCAAGGTCACAACTCAACCCTGCTTCGCTTCCAATGGTGTCCCTTACTGCGTTGTAGAGTAGTATCAACTCATCTGCCCTTACCTTGGTTGCTTCATCCTTGGCAAATAGGATGGTGTTGATTGCCTTGGCTCCAATCCATAGAGCAAGGTTCTGAATGGTGGACTGTGCAGCAGATCGGGAGAAGTAGTCCCCATTGGCGATGAAGTTCCGGAATGCATTCGCAATGGGGAGTCGGCTTAGGAGGGCCACGTTCTGCTCCTCGGAGTCAAAACCGTACAGCTCACAGAGATTCGGGATCGTGATAGAGTGTTTCTTTCCTCCAGCAAAGAAAGAGAGGACTCCGTCAGAGGCAACCGGCTTATGTGGTTTGGCGTATACCAGCCTTGCGGAGGCGAGACACTGCCTAACCAAGTCATGATAGAGTGCATCTGGCTCATGGCCATATCGGACAGCTGTGTGGCAGTGAGTATGGAGCTAACATCGTGAAACATCCCCAAATCCTTAAGCGTCATCCCATATAGAAAACGGGTTGGCTCAATGGTGATATCCAACCAGTTGTTGTAATAGTACGCATCTGACTAGTCCCATGCGTCGGCTGAGTTCACTGGGAGGCGAGAGTCAAGCAAAGAGAACAGACTGCCCTCATCACGCGGCCAAGGGTTGGGCGTGATACGAGAAGAGCAAGACTCTCCTTTCCCTTTTGAGGATCGTGGTGGCTTACCAAAAGATGTCTTTGGTCCTGCATCCTGCAATGACAACGACAAACACAACCATCCAATATAAATCACCATCCAAAAATCCACACAAACATATGATTATGCAAAGGGAGAAATCCCATGTTTTTCCTCAAATCAAAATTCTATATGTTTGCGTTTGAACAGAGAAATCCGACCACTCTAAACACATCCCATCAAAGAACCATAAACCAGTTCGCATCCCTATTCCCCTAAATTCCAATTTCTCATCCAAAACTAGGTTTTTACTTTAAGCGAAATTTCAAGTCAAATTGCACAACCCTATGGCATCGAAATCATTCATAAGCAAGCTTATAGTTCGTTCACCCAACTAATCGCGGCATGATAAATCAATCAAATCAACCTCAAAATTTACCTTGTTACTCAAAACGGCGGACTGAAAAAATGGGTTTTCGAAGTGTTACCTTGGCTGTCTTGAGAAACGATTTGAAGATTCGGACATAGGGTGAAAAATCGAGTGAAATCGAGCCTTAAATCGCTTAGATTGGTTAAGATCTCAAGTAGTTGTGCTTAGAAGAAGAAGTTTGCAAACCGTTTTAATGGAGAAAAGAAAATCGAAGAGGGAGGAAGGAAAAGGGAGAGAAAGAGGCACGAGAAATTAGGGTGTTTTGGTGGATCCCAATATATCAGTTATTTCCATATTAAATTGGAAAAATCCCTTTTATTTCTCGGGCCCATCACTCTCCTTTATTGGGCTAACCACTTGGTGGGCCTAAATTCGAAATTCGAATTGTTACCCTGGAGAGCATGTGCTCTGTATTGGGGAGCAGGTGCTCCTTCTGGGAATTGGATCGACGTGCAGATCGATCCTGAGGTTGACCACTGGAATGGCTTTTGATCTTATCATCATGGATCGATCGATCTAGCTGAAAGGATCGATCGATCTCCCTTGTATATTCCACAAATTTTTTTTTTCTTTTTGAAAAAATTGAAAACTTACACTGAAATTCAAAGTTAGTAATAAAAAAAATTAAATTGAAATAGTTAGAAAACGTACCTGTGGGTTGCCTCCCACCAAGCGTTTGGTTAAAGTCTTTAGCTTGCTTTGATTAGCCATTTAGGCTTTTGGTGCATCGCCTAAGGGGATGAATCCTCCTTCGGCTTGGTTTGTTTCAGCGAGGTATGGCTTACACCGCTGTCCGTTGACCACGAACTCCTTGCCCTTGGCGTCCAGCAACACCACCGCTCCATATGATCGGACCTCCTTTATGAGAAAGAGGCCGGACCACCTAGATCGCAACTTTCCACGAAAAATTTTAAGGCGAAATTTAAAGAGGAGTACCAGGTCGTTTGGTTGGAAGTCTGGGGCAGAATCTTCTTGTCGTGATACATCTTGGTTCGCTCCTTGTATATTTTTAAACTCTTATCGGCTAGGTGCCTAATTTCCTCCAATTCATTAAGCTGCATTGAACGCCTCTCCAAGGCAGGTTTAATATCATAGTTCATCAGCTTAACCACCCAGGCTGCCCTGTACTCAAGCTCTACAGGAAGATGGCCGGACTTCCCATATACCAAGTGAAAGGGCGTTATCCCCAATGGTGTTTTGTAAGCGGTTTGGTAAGCCCACACCGCATCGTCCAACTTGGCAGCCTAGTCTTTCTTAGTGGTACCTTCGGTCTTTTGTAGGATATCTTTGATTTCCCTGTTGCTAACCTCAACTTGGCCACTAGTCTGCGGGTGATATGGCGTCGCAACCTTATGCTTTACACCATTTTTCCTTAAAAGGTTCTCAAAAACCTTATTGATGAAATGAGTCCCTCCATCGCTAATCACCACTCGTGGTACTCCAAACCTCGTTGGCCACCAATACCTAGCTTGCAGTGCCTTGGATACTGTCTTGAAGGTCGCGAAGTGCCCAGCATAACTCAAACTATGGCAGTAAAATAGGATTCCTGGAATCTCCTCATCAGGAACACACCTCCTAAGAATACCATCCGAGCACTGCTTGTATAGGTACGGCTCGTCCTAAAAGTATCTCCTTATGTCTCGCAAGAACTTTCTTTTTCTGTCTCCCAAAAGTCAGACGGTTCTTGCTCAGCAGCAAGGTAGTTTGCTATCTCCCCAAACCATGGAAAACTCGGACTACTCGTCTTAGAAACAACAGCACAAACCTCCTCTGGAGCAGGTGCTCCCTCTGTTTGAGCAGGTGCTCCAGTCTGGACTGGGTGCTCTAGAACACAGATTCCAATTGCATACACATGTTCATCCGGGAGTGCATTGTCAAGCGGTACTGTTTCATCCACTTCAGGCGGGACAAATGATCAGCAACTCCATTCTCAGTCCCTTTCTTATCAACAATTTGTAGATCAAACTCTTGGAGCAACAAAATCCATCTCAAGAGTCTCGGTTTCCCATCCTTTTTGGTGAGCAAATATTTCAAAACCGCGTGGTCGGTATGCACAATCACCTTAGAACCCACAAGATACAATCGGAATTTCTCAAAGGCAAAGACTACTGCCAACAGCTCTTTCTCAGTTGTAGCGTACTTACATTGAGTCTTATCCAAGGTGCGGCTAGCGTAATAGATCACGTGGAGCTTTTTATCCTTCTTTTGCCCCAAAACTGCTCCCATAACGTAATCACTAGCATTCGTCATTACTTCAAACGGTAGATCCTAGTCCGGTGGTTGAACAATGGGCGCACTCACCAATGCTCCCTTTATAGTATGAAACGCCTCAAGGCAAGCTCCATCGAACTCAAACTTGGTCTCCTTACACAAGAGCTGAGTGAGTGGTCTCGCTATCTTTGAAAAATCCTTGATGAAACGTCTGTAAAACCCAGCATGACCTAGGAATCTCCGTATTCCTCTGACTAAATTCGGTGGTTATAAACTCATCATTACCTCAACCTCTGCTCGGTCAACCTCAATGGCGTTCTCTGATATGCGATGACCCAGAACTATACCATCCCTAGCCATGAAATGGCACTTCTCCCAGTTTAACACTAGATTTTTCTCTTCACAACGTTGTAACACCTTGCACAGATTTGACAAACACACGGAAAAGAGCTTCCATAGACGGAGAAATCATCCAAGAAAACTTCCATTATGTCCTCAATAAAATCAGTAAAAATAGACATCATGCACCTTTGAAAAGTCGCAGGGGCATTGCATAATCCAAATGGCATTCTGCGGTACGCAAAAGTGCCATAGGGACACGTGAAGGTCGTCTTTTCCGGATCATCCAGGTGAATGAGAATCTGAAAGAAACCTGAATAACCATCTAAAAAGCAGTAGTAAGGGTGGTTAGCTAATCTTTCAAGCATTTGATTAATGAATGGTAAGGGAAAATGATCCTTCCTAGTCGCTGCATTTAACTTTCTATAATCGATGCACATCCTATGTCATGTGATAGTCCTAGTGGGTATCAATTCATTCCTATTATTGGCGATCACAGTGATTCCGCCCTTTTTAGGCACTACATGAACAGGACTGACCCAGCTACTATCAGAGATCGCATAAATAACGCTAGCTTCTAAGAGTTTCATTATTTCTTTCTTAACAACATCTTTCAAAATCGGGTTCAGCATTCTTTGGTGTTCTACAGAAGTTCTAGATTCATCCTCTAAATGTATCCTATGCATGCATAAATCAAGTGAAATTCCAAGGATGTCATCTAGCGAATAACCTAAACTCTTTCTATACTTCCTAAGTTCGCATAAAAGTAAGGCGATTTCCATATTATTCAAATCAGCATTAATTATAACAGGGTATGTGGAGTTAGGGCCTAGAAACGCATACCTTAGCTCGGTTGGTAGAGTTTTGAGCTCAAATTTCGGAGCTTTCAGCTCGCTCCACGGACTGTCAACAGAATACCCAGGAGCAGGTGCTCTGTCCGCTCCTTCTGTTTCAAGTCTCAAATATTCTGTTGATTTTTCCATCTACCCAGAATCCAACATCCTTGCGAACCCAACAGTATCTTCACTCAAATATTCGTGTTCACCCTCAGCTTTTGTCAACGCAACATCCAAGGAATCATCAGCAAGAATCTCTTCAATCTCTCCATCTGAGATTTCGAGATTATCCTCGATGGCAAAGGTTTGCCCATCAATGGTCGGTTTCTTCAGCATCTGATCCATCTCAAACTCCATAATAATGTCTCCCAGGTGGAGACCGATTGTTCTATTCCTTACATCTATAATCGCACCAGCTGTGCGCAAGAAAGGACGTCCCAAAATCAAGGGATCCTTCGGTTCATCATCAAGTTCCAGCACTACAAAATCCGCTGGAATCAAGGTGTTTCCAATCCTGACATGCAAATCCTCCAAAATTCTCACAAGCAACTTTATCGATCTGTCAGCAAATACCAACGATATTTGTGTTGGTTTGAATTTCATGTATCCAAGCTTTCTCATGACCGAATAGGATATGAGGTTCACACTCGAACCTAAGTCGCATAGAGAGCATGCAATCTCACGGGACCAATGTCCACAGATAACACAAACTTCCCTGGGTCCTCTTGCTTTTTAATCACCTTATTTTGTAGCACAGCACTACAATTCCTAGATATAATCATTGCGCTCTGCTCTGAACTAATCTTACCAGTTACCAAACCTTTGACGTACTTTTTCATGGATGGCATCATCTGAATCGCATCCGCCAATGTTAGCTTAACCGTCAAATCTTGCAGCATTTCCTTGCACTTTGCTCCTCTAAATCCTTCTGTGATTTCCTTGGAGGTACTAAGTAGGGTACAGGGGGTTTGTAGACACGAGATCGAACCCTATCAACAATCTCATTCGACCGTATTACCCTAGAAGTTGGTCCAGCAACTTCTTCTTCCGTTTTTGTTTCAGGAGCACGTGCTCCTTCTGGGTAGTTTTCTTCTTCTACCCTCACGATTGGTGGCAGTACTCTTCCACTCCTCAATTCTATTGCATTCACAAAATCTGTGGGGTTTGCATCCGTTTTACCATGCAACACTCCCTGTGGCCTTGATTGCATCGGCCGTTTGAGCAACCTGAGTGTCGAGCTTCTTCACGTGGTTGCAAACTGCCTCAAGCCGACCATTAATGTCCGAATACATAGCATCCACCTTCGTGTTGATCTCTGTAGCAGACTTTTGCTGATTAGCCATCAGCTGCTGCATCATACCTTTCAACTTTTCCTAAGAAGTACTTCCAGAGCTCGCAGGAGCCTGAAAGTTTGAAAACTGCGTTTTCTGACCTTGGAAAGGGAGGAATGTCTTTCCTTGGAAGTTCTGAGGATAGGTTTTCTGGAAAGTTTGATCCTGAGGTTTCGGGTTCTGGGGGCCAGTTTGCTGCGGCTAAACCTGGTCTTGTGGGTTCTCAACATTCGTACTTCGATAGGAGAAATTTGGGTGACTCCTATAATTTTGGTTGAACCCATGGTTTCGCACAAACCTTGGCCATTCACGTAGCTTACCTCCTACTGATCACTATCTCCTTCCTCAACCATCTCCTCAGCGAGTGGTTCACCATTCTCATCTACAAAGTGAACCATCCTTTGGTTCGTTGTGCGCAACAAGTTGACCTTAGCCGTAAGGTCATCTATCTTTTGGGAATCCATTCCACTAGATTTAGCAGTCCTATCATACTCATGCGACTTGTTGCTAGAACTCACATCTAAGTTCTCTATCAGCTTGTACGCACCCTCTTTGGTCTTAGTCATGAAGTCGCCATCACTTGCAGCATTCAGCGCATTTCTATAGTCCCAATCAACACTATCGTAGAAAATACCCAGCAAATTCTCATCAGTGAACCCATGGTGTGGACACTCTCTTTTGTACTCCTTAAACCGTTCCCATGCCTCACAAAAGGACTCTCTTGAATGTTGCTGGAAAGAGGAGATTTTGTTCCTTAGACTCGCGGTTTTGGATTTGGTATAGAAGTGGTCCAAAAACGCGGCTCTACACTGTGCCCAGGTCGTGATGGATCCGGCTGGTAGAGACTTGAGCCAACGGGAAATTTTTCTGCGAGTGAGAAGGGGAAAACCTTGCATTTCAAGAAATACAGGTTCATCCCTTTAGAACTCGTCGTGGAGCATATCTCCTCGAAGTTTTCTATATGGTCCATCGAAATTTCTGCAGGTAACCCGTGAAACAAATGCTGCTTGACCAGCGATATCAACTGCGGCTTTATCTCATAATCTTGCCTCTCAACAGCAGGTGGAACAATAGCAGCTCGGTTCCGGTAGAAAGCATGGGGATTGTCCATATCCCCTATGGCACGCTGCTGCTCACGCACGCGTTGCTGCTGCTGTTGCATCTGAGACATCTGCTCTTGCAGCCTTTGCAGCTCGGCTACCATATCATTTTCGCGTTGTCCGCCCATGTCGACGAGATTAGGCCTTATGCGTCTATTGACTCATTCTAGTCTTGCAAGTTCAGGGTTACTCAAAGTTACGAGGGGAGTTTGAAGATTTTCCTCGTTGTCCTTGAGTTCATGCACCTGAAACACACGCAAGAGAAAAGAAAAGAACGAGTTAGTACTTAGTATGAAAACGTATATGAAAACTAGAGGTATCGAGTTGGTCCCCGGCAGCGGCGCCAATTTGATGAAAGGGTTTTTCCTGGTTTATGAGATAAAACCTAGAATCACTAATTTGATGAAGTATAGTATATGTTCGTTCAAGGGACGAGCAATACATTCTAATCTTATGGGACACAAATTCAGCTAAGTGATTCAAAGTTGTTTTAAGTGTCACGATTTATCAAACCAAACAAATGTAAATTCGGGGTAAACTATTAATGGAAAGGCGTTAGATCGAGGGATATATCTCAGGGATTAGAACATAAAAACCAAGCAATTATTCAGGTTATCAATTTAGAACCAATCTAGAACTCAACCATAGATTTAAGAGGACCCACTGTCGTGGCATCAACTACTTCAACAATCAATCTAACACTCTAAACTGTCGTTTGAGGTTACAAAGAATGATGAGCATTAAAAGTATAGGATCAATTTGTTCACGAGTTGCATTAACTTCAACTGTCGTTGGCTAAGGACAACTCGCCCATCTATGTCAATTCAAGCAATTCACAACACTTTTGATGAGTAAATTTAACCTAAAATCAAAGGCTAGGTGATCAATCTAGTCTAGGCAATACGATCGACTATAGATGGAGATATCGAGTGATGTTTCAAAACCTATCTATGCTTAGTTATGATTCTCTAATCCCATCAAACCCTCAACAAAACCGTGGAAGACAATCTCCAAGCTTACAAACTATAAAACAAGAATCAATCTCTCTCTCACTCGTGTTCTCGTTGTTCTCTGTTGTGTCGTGTCTGCGTGTTTTTCAAAAGGATCGAAAAACTCCCCTTTTAAAATTCCTCGGCGGCTGGGAAAAATTAGGGTTGCAAAATTAGGTTTAAATGAGAATTTCCATAAGTGGATCTTTTGGGGAGCAGGTGCTCCCTCATCTGGAGCAGGTTCTCCTTTTCTTCAGAGTATCCAAAAAGATCCAGATTCTTTCTTTTTTCGCCAAATCCAATTGCAAGTTCCAATCCTCCGTTCCAGCCGTATTTTAGACCTAAAATGACTCAGAAGAGGATGAAAGACTCGATAAAAACCTATAAAACAAAGGTTATAATGCGTCAAAAACGCATTATATCAAGGATTTTAGCATAGATGTGGTGTATTAACATGAAGATCTTAGCTTAATTTAGATTAACATATATGTATGCATTCTCTCATTTGTTCACTATGTGAAATTTATATTGTCGTTGCTGGCGAGCTTGCTGCTAGAGCTATTTCTGCTGCTGGAACAATCATGGTATCGATTCTCTTTCTTTTCACTTATTTGATAGATATTTGGTATGTTTTCAAGTGTTATAATTTATTTTTTGATGTTTTCAAACTTTATATTCATCTGCTACTTGTAATGTTGAGGAAGTTGATTCTACTCAGACATGTGATTCGTCTTTTCTAACTCTATGTAGGCTGCAAAAGGTGTGTGTTGTTCTTCAAGTTTGGCTTTGAAGCGGTACCAATTCTCACGATTCAGGTTTATAAAGACAGAAATGTGGTTAGACAGCTTATGAAACGAGCTGAAAAAGCTGGATTCAAAGCAATTGCTCTAACTGTAGATTCCCCGAGGCTTGGACATAGAGAATCCATCATCAAAAACAAGTGATAAAACTTCACACCATTACCTAATAAAACCAATGTGTGAGATCTTTTGGTTTTCTTGATGGTTATAATCTTGTAGATTTGCGTTCCCTTGAGGTTTCACGTTGAAAAACTTTGAAGGGTTAGATCTTGGGAAAGTCGACAAAATCAAGAAACATATAACAAACTTCAAAGGATCTAAAAGCTCTATGCTTTAAAAATCTTTTCTTGTTTCTGTTTATAATTAGATTATGGACTAGCTTAATATGTTGCAGGTCAAGTTGATCAATCACTTAGCTGGAACGTCAAAATATGTAACAAAAGTTTAATTTGATGATAATATGTTTCACCCGCCGTGATGATCAGAAACATATAATCTCACTTATTTCGTTGTTTGTTTGTTTGTTTTCGTTTTCCATATTACATGGCTTCTATCTATCACAAGCCTGCCAATTCTTGTTAAAGGTGCTATTACAACTGGGGATGGTAATTATCTGCATCAACCATTTGGTTTAGAATGTTAAGGAAATTTATCTGATCATTCAAAGTTTTGTAACTAAGAATCGCAGATGAATATGGAGCTGTAGGGATTATAGTTTCTAATCACAGAGCTTGTCAGCTTGATTATGTCCCTGCAACTATAATGGCTGTTGAAGAGGTAAACACTGAAAATGGATCTACATTATCAACTGTTACATAGTTTTTCATTTTTATCTTATGGAAAATTAAACGTGATTGGATTGATTGGTTGATCAATTGAAATTCAAATCGCAAGTGGTTAAAGTCGTGGAGGGTGGGATTCCAGGAGTTCGTCGTGGAGCCGATGTCTTTTAAGGCATTGGCTCTAGGAGCTTCAGGTGTGTTTCTAAGTACATTCATCACACACTCTTAAGGCTTAGCTCTTGTAACTACCCCTGTTTCCTCTCTTTATTTTCAGATCGATTCCTTGGTTTTCAGTTCCATTGGAATTAACCCTAAATTACTCTCCCTCATATTAAGACCGAGTGAGACATTCCTCATTACAGAGTTAATGAATTTTACTACTCACTTATTTTATTAGAGACATCAAAGAGAGAACGTAGGAAACGAGGGATAAGGGATCTCTTATTCAATCTCCTTGTGTAGCATTTGAATCACTCTGACAAGTACTAAAACGGCAGCGTATTATTCAGCTATAATCTAGAGGGGTTTCCGGCAAGTGATGATGCCAAACTTAATGACACCTTTCTTGTAGCCTTCGATCATCAATGGCATTGTCAAGGCTCCTTTTATGCTCTTCATACCTAAGTACATGCATGTATTGTTTCAACTTTCTTCTTTTATCATAATCATGAATGTAAGCACATTGCGAAAACATACCACTACGAAGCAGCGAAAAAAGGCCCTTCCACGTTAACGCAGTTTGTATAACGGCAGGCCAGAAAGGAGCTACGTTCTCTGACCAATCTGCACACTTAATATCCTAAAAACAAACACACATATTAAAAGTTTTTACCAACTCCAATGACTGAATTTAACACTAGTTATCAAAAAGAGTTAATGAATGAAAACCTGGAGAGAGAGGGATTGAAGCAAGTTGACATAATCAGAGGTGGAGCACCAGGCCGGGAGATAGAATGTCTTGCAGATTCTGTCCAATAGGTTCTGTTCCCATGGCTGCAAAGCTTCTTCCCCTTGGGATAGATTTCTGTGGCACCATGTCACTATTATTATCCTTCCTCCTGGAGCCGCCACACGTACCAACTCCTTGACGAACTGCATTCATTATCTTTGTTTTCTAAGTTTATAGAAAGCATATGAGAGATGTAGTAGTCTAGCATATATATATATATATGGTCATCACTTGACTCATTATTAGTGGTACCTTGGCCTTGTCAGGCATATGCTCACCGCTCTCCATCGACCACACCAGATCGAATTGCCCATCTTCAAATGGCTGCTCCAACGCATCTGCAACTTGGAACGATACCTGCTCCAAACATGGAGAGGGTAATTAGATCAGATTCCACACACACAAGAAAAAGGGTCAGAAAATACCTTATGAGAGAGCGATTGAGCAGCAGCGAGATCATTGGCTCTCTTGGCCTGCAACGGGCTAAGAGTGATGCCAATGCACTCGGCTCCAAATTTAGTGGCAAGATGCCTTGAGCTTCCTCCTATCCCACATCCAACATCTACTACTCTCTTAATCCTTTGCTCCTCTTCTTCATCTTTTGATTCAATCACAATCATTCATTTATATGGGATCAAACTCAAGTTCATATCTCTAAATATATAACAATCCCAACTATATATGAGTTTTATCTTCACCTAAAATCCGATAAGAAACAGATTATTATTTACGAGAATATATTGTTACGAGTTTACAAGTATGGTAAGTGGTTTTGAGGGAGAAGCGGACCAGTAACGCCGGCGAAACGGAGAGACTCTTCGATCATTCGGATCTGAGCCTCCCGGTGACCGGAATCGGAGAGTTGAAGGGGGGAACTGGGGTCGTAGAAGCCATGGTGCATATGGTCTCCCCAAATCTCCTCCCACAGTGCAGAAGTCTCGTTGTAGAATTCAGCTATTCCTTGTCGCAGGGAGGTTGCAGCAGCCGTGACAGCCACGCTCCCACGCGCCGTCATAGAGGCTGAGGATGGACGTAGGGACCCAAGCGACGGTGGTGATGATCGGAAACAAGTAAGATGGGATTGGGGGAGGACTGTGAGAGAGGAAGGTGCGAAAGTCGCTTTCATTAGTGGAGAAACAAGAAACGTGGCTGCTTCTGTCTGATTTTCTTTCTTCTGTCTGTCTGGATACAATAACGTGCTATTAGGAGGAGTCTCACTGTTTTACTGCCACAAACTTTTCTGATGCCATTTGTTGGGGCCAATCATCTACATCCACTTATTACTTTGGTTTATCTTTTTCCTTTTTACGACCCAAAAGGATTCACTTCATTTCTTTGTCCTCATTCAATCAAAAGTCGGTAGCAAACAAATATTCTCAGAAGACGTCAAGTAAGCAAAGAGAGCTTCATAAGATACAATAATTTTGTTGTATAACGCTAAAAGCAAAATTATAATATTATGAGATCACGATATATATATTTGTTGATTTAGGGAGTGTATTGGATGTGGTATTTTAATGGATTTGGTGGAGTTTATAAAATCTCATGTTATTCAACTAAGGATTTTCAAATCTTGTGTTATTGAACATGCAGTTTATATAAAATACAATCCCTTGTTATTCAACTTATGATTTGTTAAATTCATTTCAAATCCACTGTTATTAAAAAGTTAACAATGTTTTGAAGAAAAAAGATTTAAAGAGACTTGTGATTCATTTTTAGTTATAAATTTGGATGAAAAAACCACATCTCTATAGATGTGATTTGAATAAAACGTTTTTAAAAAAAATTCTATTTTTTTATCTTCTTCTTCGTTAACTTCTTCTTCTTTCGTCTCTTCTTCTTTTTTGAGATTTTTCTTCCGTCTCGTCTCAACTGAAACGACGATGATGATTGAGCTTCTTCTTCGTCTTCTTCTTCTGTCTCGTCTCAACAGAAACGATGATGATGATTGAGTTCTTCTTTTTTTCTTCCGACTCGCCCAAACGATAATGATGATTGAGCAACAAGACCCAATCCTGATCTGTTAGTTAAAGAGAATCATTTAATTACGTGTTAATAAAATATTTTATGGGCTGCTCGTTTAGAAAGATAATTATGGGCTTCTCATTTTTTAGAGTTCAGTTGGTAAGTGCATACATATATATACTGATCATATATGATCAGTAGCTCAAAGCTTGCCGCTACCCATACTTCAAGGTATTCTTCTTGATTGACTTTTTCTTATTTTCACGTTTTGTTTCAAATATTTGTTTATTAGTCATGTGTTTGGATGATGTTTGTCTTTGACTGTTGTTTACATATTTGTGAGTTTGTTGTTCAATTCGTTGAATAATCTGATGGTATATATCACAACTAATCATGTGTAGATTGGTTAAATAGTTGGTTTTGACGATTGTTTATTAATGTCTGATGGCTAGCTATTACCAACACTACAATGGGAGATCACAGAAAAAAGATAAGGGTGACTATCTTTCTTGGTCTGATTTTGAACACAAAATGTTATTGCGGCTACTAGTGGATGCAACCAATCATGGGTTACGCGATGCTAATGGTCAATTCAACAAATTAACCGTGGAGACAAAAATATTACCAGTTCTACATGAAGAGCTTGGATCTACAAAAACCTATGCCAATTATAGAAACAGGTTAAGGATCTTGAAGACAAAGTACTTTAGGTGGTCAGATCTTTTTCGTTTTAGTTCTAGTTTCGGGTGGGATCCTGTAACAAAACAATTCACTGCTCCAGATGAAGTGTGGAATGCATATTTGAAGGTAAGAAAATTATACAATACATTTTTACGAAGATATCAGTGTTTCTTATATACGACTCCGACCATAATGATTTTTTTTTATTTTTTTTTTCTAATAGGCTCATCCACGTAATGAAAATCTGCGTGATGAGTCATATGAAGATTTCGAAAACTTAAGAACCATATTTGGACAAACTACTGCAACTGTGCAGAATGTTGTGGGATCGGGCGATACCATTGAGGCACAAACCTATCCAGTTATAGATACCAAAGGGGCTAGTGATATAAGTTTTTTTTCAGATGATGGATGATGCCGAAGGAATAATAGCATCTGAACATTTAGGTGCATCTTCCTCAGGAAGTAGTAGGGGGGAAAAGCTTCCTCGAAGAAAGAAAGCTAAAACTGATGCAAATCATTCAAAAAAAGTTTGTGTGAAGTGAATAAAATGACAAAGCTCAGTAATCAAATCTTTGGCATGCTACAAACAAGATGGGAAAAGGAAGCTGAAGAAAAAGAAGCCGAGGACAAAGCTAATAATGTGTGGGATGCGATCCAAGAAAATCTTGATTTGGATGAAGATATGCGCTACGAGACAATGACTCTTGTTCACAGTTTAGGTATGAAATCTGGATTCGTGAACATGTCCATAGCAGAGCGTTATGGATGAATTAAACGAAACCTTCGTAAACCAAATGCTTGAAGTTGGATGCAATACCATGAAAGATGATGGTTCTTGAATTGGAGATTTTATTTTGTTAAGTTGGAGCTTTTCTTTGCAATACCTTTTACAATATTTTATGGTTTTAACTTTGGGTTTTTATTTTAGCAATCAGTTTTTATTTGATTTCCAACTTGAGCTAGCCTAATAGATTGTTTCTTCCATCTAAAAGTAATCGTCAATTATATTCTTTTAAGTTTTGTTAAAGTTTATTCAATTTACTATTTGGTTAGTCATGGCTTTATAGTGATTTTTTAATCCTTATAATTTAGCTTGTGACCATAAGAAATTAAATTATATTTTTTTTCTTGGTTCTAGTCATACAAGCTCCATCGATCCACGTTTTATTATCTATTGTTTCACCATTGTTTGATATATTGTTTAATAAATCATATAGTTTTAAATTCATAGCAAATCATTGTTTAATTGTGTGACTCATTCGTATATGCTTAATGATCTGTTTTTTATTTAGTGAATTTTTTTGCGGGTAAAGTTTGGCTCTATTTTTTTGTTTGGCGCTAAAGATTAGCTCTCTTTTGTTTGTTTGCCGCTAAGATCTATGGCAAAAAATATGCTTATATAGATGATATGATTTGTTTGCACTCTCTTTTTTGATCAAGGGTTCTCCACCTCCCTCATGGTTAGTGTTCTCTTGATTATCAATAATGTTTCTGTTATCATGATCTTTTGTTGGTTATCATTCAATTATAATATAGGCACAAACGTGTATTTTTATATTTTGATTCTAAAACTGATATGTGGTTATGATTTTATAACTTGTTTTTGTGTAGAGTTTTAATAATGAATCGAATTGTTCGTGAAAGTGAAGAAATACAAGCTAGAAGAAAAAAGAAAAAGAAAAAGAATGGCAAATTCCAAGTCAGAAGTTGATATAATGGTATTGGTTTTGTCGTTCATCGCGAAGATCCGTTATTTCAGTGCAGAAATTCCGCAAATACAACCGGAGATTAGAAGACCAACTACAAGACTTGGACATGAATACATACAAAATGCGTTGGCTGAAGATCCCGAACATTTTCGACATTTGTATTGTATGTATCCAGATGTGTTCCTGAAACTATGTAGTCTCTTTAGGGAAAAGATGGAACTAAAAGACACAAGACATGTTTCAGTCGAGGAAATGCTTGCCACATTTTTGTTCATTGTTGGTCAAAATTCTAGGTATATCCAAGCTCAAGATAGATTCAAGAGGTCAAGATTCTCAATAAGTACGAGTTTTAACACATTTCTCAAGGTGTTAAATGCGCTTTCTCCAAGCTTTATGGCTAAGCCTGATCTTACTGTGTCTACAAAAATAAAAGAGAGTACACGATTTTATCCTTATTTTAAGATATGAACTTGTTTTCTTATGTATATAAGTATATTGTCAAGTGTAACAAAATCTTAACATTTGACTTTTGTTTCTCTTAGGACTGTGTGGGGGCTAATGATGGAACACATATTTTTGCAATGGTAGCAGGAAAAGAAACGGCTAGCTATCGCAACCGAAAAGGACAATTGTCGCAAAACGTTTTGGCTGCATGTAATTTTGATTTGGAATTTATATATGTTCTTAGTGAATGGGAAGGTTCAGCTCATGATGCAAAGGTATTACAAGATGCTTTAACAAGAAGAACTAATAAACTAAAAGTTCCAGAAGGTACATCTTTTAAAATTTAAATTTATTTGTTGTAAATTTACATGTTATCGCATTTGTACTCATATTTTTTACAATATTTTAGAAAAATTTTATTTGGTCGATTGTGGATTCGCCAACCATCGTAATTTTTTAGCTCCATTTCGAAGTACTCGGTATCCTCTACAAGAGCTTAGAGGACAAGGACAAGATCCCAAAAACCAAAATGAGTTGTTCAACCACCGTCACTCTAGCTTGCGAAATGTAATAGAGAGGATTTTTGGCATCTTCAAATCAAGATTTCTCATCCTCAAATCTGCACCACCCTTCCCATATCAGAGGCAAGCGGAGTTGGTGCTTGCATGTGTTGTTTTACATAATTACCTTTGTAAAGAATGTCGCTCAGACGTATTTCTTCCTGAAATAAGTGATGATGATGAAGTAGAAAGACATGACGAAATTAATGATGATGAAATGCTTCATGGTACTCAAGAACAACAATGAGGGTATGTTAATAATTGGAGAGCCAGTATAACAGAAACCATGTGGAGTGATGCAATGCAAATGAGATTTTGATCAACGAAGATAAGAATAAGAAAAATTACTTTGTTTGATCTTTTGCTGGAGTTTTTTTTTTGCTTTTGATGTTTTCTTTTTTTTGTTTTTATTTTTTTCTATTGCTTTACATTCGTGTGCTCATAATTATTTTTGTTTTTGATTTATTTGAAAGAAGAAAAAAGAAGCTCAAATCACCACAAATCCTCTCAAATCTTAAAACAAATCACCTTAAATCACACACCAAATCACACAATAAGATTTTATATTTTTAATTATTAAATTCCAAAATCATCACATATACTCAAAATCCACATAAATCCCACCAAATTAGAAATTCCACACCAACCCCCACCAAATTAGAAATTCCACCATTAGAATTGTGACACATATTGTTTTTGTAATATAAAATTTTGTTATATTTACTAGTTAGACCACAGGAAAGAAATATAAAATCTGTTGGGATACAATAATCTAGGTCGATTACAATAATAGGCACTTTATGCCAAAATGTTTACATGAAAAGGCACTTACCAAGGAAGGCATACTTTGGCATTGGTTAATACCTATTATATCCCTCTTTGCCCATGGCTAATATCTATTTTATCCCTTCTTTAACTTATCTAGTTACTAATCTAGTTCAATTTTAACATTTTCTTAAAAAGACAGTAACTACACGTTTCCGTAACGTGTCTTCATCCTCAAGATATATAGAGTTGACGGCGCCGACTGTAACCTCCGGTAAGATGCAACCGCCGGTGAGAGGCTTCGTCGGACCAAATCTAGCAGAAATCGCTTGAGAATCATGCCCCAATCCACAACTCTTCTTCAAAAACCACTTGTCTACTCCTTCGATCATTGTCTTTACGTATACAAAACAATTTTGTTTATTTCCTTCGATCATTGGCCATCTTCTTGGGCATCTTCGTCCTTCTTATTCTTTTTCTTCACAATTTTGAGGCTTTTCTCTATGTAAGCTTACTTTCCTCTCTCTCTATGATTCGATTTATCGAGATTTTTAGGTTCCTGATTTAACTCTAATGAAACATACAAATCCAAATTTCATTCAATTTTGCTTGAATCTGGTTTTGATATTTTTTTTTATGGCAAACCAAATGATTGCCAAAACGCACACAAAGAGTTCGGAAAAATGCCTCAAAGAAAAATCAGATTGTTATACACAGATGTTAACTCGCTAATGGATAGGAAGCATGTAGCGAGTTAGACATAGGGTTTTTGGGTTTGTCGAAACCCGCATCGTTGAAGATTGTGATGTTAATAGCACATCACGTATGGATGGATGTTGGTGGATGGTCACACATGGATGATCCCGCGTGGATGGTCACACATGGATGTCCACAACTTCGACTGGTTTGAATCCAAATGGTGTTAACCATATGGACAACGCAATATGGTCAAAATTGAATCAAAGACATTGTATCCATATGACAAAAGCCTTTTCTGGGTTAGTCGAAACTATATTTCTCTAAACATCAGCATTGGAATAACCGGCTCCCGTCTCCTCCGGTACAAAACAAAACTTGATCATTTGTATGAGTAAACTCATAAGAATCCAAAGGCTGATGTTTACTCATGGATACGAATCTATGGACAGAAGTTTCGATGGACATGATGTCGTGGATACGATTTGATAAACATAAATCCTATGGAAAAATGGATAGTAATCTTTCTGATGTTGGTGAAGAAGAGAGTGGTGCAAAGAAAGTTTACAGTTTGAAACTTTTCTCATCTCATGGAACTGATCTCTGCTTCTGAAAGATACCTTATCGTGGACATGATGTCGTGGATACGGATTGAAGTAGAAGTTCCGACATACATGATGTCGTGGATACGGATTGATGTAAAAGTTCCGACATACATGATGTCGTGGATACGGTTCGATGGACAGAAGTTCTGACGAACATGATATCATGGATACGAATCTATGGACAGAAATTCCAACAAACATGATGTTGTGGATACGAATCTATGGACAGAAGTTTCGATGGACATGATGTCGTGGATACGATTCGATTGACATAAATCCTATGGAAAATTTGATATTAGAATTTATCAAATGTTTAGAGTTTAGACGAACATGACATCATGGATTGGTTTATTGTTAATATCGCCTAGATCATCGATTAGTTTATTAACATCATGGATTGGTTTATTGTTAATATTCAAACTCTCAATATCATCTATGTGTAACTTAAAGCTGAACAAAATATTATTTGAGATTTTTAATGAATTTGAGATGAAAACAAAGTATAAGATCTAGTGATTCCAAATCGAAACATATTTCTCCAAATAGAAACAGAGTATAGGAGATGAAAACATTCGCATTAACCACAAAAACCTAGCCACAAAATAGTGACCACATGGATCAATCATTTATGCATTGATCAAACCTAGCTAACTCGACCACAATCATTTATCCATGATAACTCATCCACAATTCTTTATCCATGCAAAAAAAAAGAAACATAAAGCAATAAGACCACTTCATCATATGGTCTATTATTTTATTTTTTTATGCATAGCATATCCACATAAACATGTCCAATTTTTAAGTCCATATAATCGTGTCCAAGGAATCCACGATACTTTAACAACGAAACATATTTCTCCAAATGGAAACAAAGTATAGGAGATGAAAACATTCGCATTAACCACGAAACCTGGCCACAAAATACTGACCACATGGATCAAAGAACGTAAAACTAGTTAATTAATCTTCCCATCACATATCCATTTTGCACTGAACTATGAAGCTTTTGACCACCTGAGGCTGTTGTATACTGCTGAATTATGTAATGCGCAGAGGAAGTCTCCTAAAATTCAAGCATTAGTAAGAGTTATAGACACAGAGAGATTAAACAAACCTTGTAGCACCATATACAAGATTCATAGAGAGCAAAAGCATTAAGAATTTGAAGAACTAATTATGGTTTTAATGTAGAGAAAAATATTTGTTATACATCGACATAATTAATTGCAAAATTCTTCTCTATTATTAGGCTGCAACGAAAAGTAGAATCAGCCAAATTCAAGCACATAAGAGCATAACTCGTCGAAGAAAACTCAAATTCGAGTGAAATTAGTCTTGAATCAATCCAAAATCAACTTGATTAAGAGTGAGAGAGCTCACCATGGGAGTATTCTTGAGCTCACAGAACAAAAACGCAACTTTTTACGAAGAGAAACCACAGTTCCAGCACTGGATTCAGATTGGAGAAGAAGAAGAAGCTTTCTCTCAAAGTGGAGCTTTGTGAAGAAGAAGAAAAACTCAACTATATGAGATCTGAGTCTAATCTTTTTAATGAATTATCCAAGCTATACAACTTTTAATCTCAACCATCCAATTTTAATAACTTTCTCTCGTGAAGCTTTCTCTC
Source organism: Arabis hirsuta (assembly GCA_964056655.1). NCBI lineage: Eukaryota > Viridiplantae > Streptophyta > Magnoliopsida > Brassicales > Brassicaceae > Arabis > Arabis hirsuta. Next base: position 17,633,888 of record OZ053304.1, read on the forward strand.
AAAGTGGAGCTTTGTGAAGAAGAAGAAAAACTCAACTATATGAGATCTGAGTCTAATCTTTTTAATGAATTATCCAAGCTATACAACTTTTAATCTCAACCATCCAATTTTAATAAAAATGAATGGTTCAAATTACACAAAAAACTAACTAAATGTTTCTTTTCTCTTTGAGGGCAAATTCGTCCGAATTTCTCGATCTCAGTGCAAAAGTCCCTCTTCTCTGGTAAGTGCCTCTTCTTGTAAAGTCTTTATGAGAAAGTCCCTCTTTTTGTAATTCATCCCAATAATCTTCGTTGATTTAAGTGAATCGTTTAACGTTATTTGTCTTAAGATTAGACAGATACATTACCTCTATCAAATATGTGGACCAAACTTAGAGAGATATGTAGGCTTAAATCAGTAATAGTCCAAATTGCTTAATGGTCTAATGACAGCATATCCTATTACCCAAGATGATTTTGGTCCAGAACTAAGTGATCTGACAAACATGTAACTCCTATCAACGTCTGGAAACAACACGTAAATCCTGACTTGAGTGTCGGAAAGCCGTCAAAAACACTCTCCGATCGTGTTTATCGACTCTCACTTTGTTGGTTGCACATCAGCCGATCCTTAGTGGTCACTCAAGAAATTCAAATTCTCCGAAGAAAAATCTATAGGACCAAAAATGGACCACTGCGACCTTATGTGAGAAAATTGCGATAATAGAACCGTTGAGGGAAGAGATAGGAAGCAGAGGTGAGACGAATCTCTTTTCTTAACCCTTTGAATCTCCCGCAGTGTGACGGGTTTTTACAGATTCGAGGATCCCAGGATACAGCCACTGACAATCGTATTCGCAACACTCGAACTACGATTCTGACAAACTGAAGTATAACTACGATACTCTCGAATTAAATGACTTACTGTAAAGTAAAGAGAGATTGTTGTTGTTTGTTTTTGAGCGATTTCAGAGATAATGAAAATGAGAGACAACTGCTTGATTTATATAGCGAGAGATAGGAGTTTGAAAATCCAAAATATCAGAGACGTGATTTGATGGAGAAGATCTCGGAGTCTTAAAACAAAACCACTTCGTTGTTGCGCAAGGAGAGGGAAGTGGGAGACGTTGACAGAAAATCAAGAGAAGATCTTTGACTTATTAAATCAGTTTTTATTGATAATAAAACTGATCAATATCTTATCTTCACTCCAAAATGACATCGTTTTATGTCTAACGAAACTGGCCCAAAAAGAAGGAAGTCGGCTCGGTGAGGCATTCTCAAGAGCCAAAGGTCCGCGTCCGGGTCGGTTCGGCGCGAGTGTGGGGTTTTTTTAGGTTTTTCCATGGTGCATGTATATTCTTAATGTTTTAAACACTACACATACTTGCTCCCTTATATACAACATGAAAAATGTTTCTCTTAAGGGATGTTGGACATTTTCATGCATTTATTAAACCAAAACAAGAGGCTTTACCTCTTACCCCAAAGGCTTCTCCTCATTTCTCATTCATATTTTTAAACCCATTTTTCATAAACCAAATGCCTAATACAAGGCCCATTTGTTTAACCAAAAAAAAATGGTTCCAACAAATTCATAATTGAAAATAAAACTATACATATTTTATCGTGTTTTTGGATGAATAACGTGAGAGCGGTTAGTATTACAGACTCGAGAACAGTTATCCAGACACATGTTTCTAAGCAAAAAGTGTCTCATGGATTGTTAATAGCGATTATTGTGTATAAACACGAGTTAAAAAACAATTTAATCGACCCTTATATAAATCTCGTCCATTTTTATGCATCATTCAAAGAGAAAAGTCTTATAAAGAGTTCAAGAAAGATTTCAAGAGAAAGAGAGGGATATTACAAGTTACAACCGGATCGAGTGCATCGCCAGGTGATTCTGGTCAAGTCTTGGTAGCAGCAAGATGAGCAACCACAAGCTGAGGAGGACCAAGAGGTTTGGACGGAAAATACTATTTCTCAGACTGTTACTTGTTCTTATGCTTAAAACCAACTGGATATCCATGAATCTTATAACAAGTGTCAGTCGTATGACCATTATAACCACAATGGCTACATAAATGGCGATTAGATCTCTGTGAAGTAAACTTAGAATGAGTGACATTCACAGAGGCTGGAGGCAAATCATTTATAGAAACCTAAATTGCAGAAGCATTATGAACATGAAATTCTCTAATTACACCTTACACTTTGTTGGTGCATTACGAACTACAAGTAACTTTCTGAACACAGATTCCTGGATTGTGGATAGTGGAGCTATACATAATGTGGCTCATGATAAAACTCTGTTTCACACATTGTCTGATTCTTTGAGTTCTACAGTCACTTTGCCTACATGCATTGGAGTGAAATTGCAGGCATAGGCAGTATTAAACTCCATGATCATCTTATTTTGAACAATGTTCTCTTTATACCAGATTTCCGCCTGAATCTCCTTAGTGTCAGTAAGTTAACAATGGATTTGGGGTACAGAGTTGTTTTTGATCCGGATTCTTGTATGATACAGGATGCTACCAATGGGCTGATGATTGGGAAGGGTGATCGGGTTTCTAATCTCTATGTGCTTGATAAGGATGCTGTCACTGGAACTGGACTGTCTTCTCAACAACACTTTCCTTCCTTTTTAAATGTTGTTGTAGATTCTTCCTTGTGGCACAATAGATTAGGACATCCCTCTATATCTAAAACAAATTCTCTTATAGATACTCTTGTTTTTTTCACACAGAAATAAAGGTCTTTTTCATTGTGATATTTGTCCTCTTGCTAAACAAAAACATTTACCATTTCCTTCGGACAATCATATGAGTGCTCATCTTTTTAACTTGATCCATATACACATGGGGTCCCTTCTCTGTCCCTACTTCTGAAGGATATCGTTATTTTCTGACATTGGTTGATGATCATTCTAGGCTCACTTGGCTTTACCTGCTCCGCACTAAAGATGAGGTTCTTACAGTGTTTCCAGATTACTTGAAGATGATTGAGATGTAGTATGGTACAGTGGTCAAATCTGTCCGATCTGATAATGTTACTGAGTTGTAGTTTGTTGCTCTTTTTAAGCATAAAGGTATTATCTCCTTCCACTCTTGTCCTGAGACTCCGGAGCAGAATTTCGTGGTAGAGCATAAGCATCAACACATTCTCAATGTGGCTCGCTCTCTCATGTTTCAGTCCAAGGTCCCATTGGAGTTTTGGGGAGACTATGTCCTCACTGCGGTTTTCCTCATCAATCGTCTGCCTACTCCTTTGTTGTAAAACAGATCTCCCTTTCATGTTTTGACTTCTAAGAAGATTGATTACAAGGGTCTCCGAGTCTTTGGTTGCTTGGCTTATTGCTCTACTTCCTCTAAGAACTGCCATAAGTTCGAACCTAGATCTCGGCCTTGTATTTTTTTTGGTTATCCTGCAGGATTTAAAGGATACAAGCTTTTGGATTTTGAAACATACAAGGTTCATATTTCCAGGCATGTGGTGTTTCACGAAGACATCTTCCCTTTCAAATCAGGTCAGTCTGACTTCCCTCTAGATGAGTTCTTAAGTTCACCCCCTGTTCCTGCTCCTATTCCTCCTTCTTCAACCCCTCCTCTGGCTTTAGATGAGAGTAGAGACCCACTAAACACCCTGCTTATCTTAAAGACTATCTATGCAATGCTACTGAATTTGATATTCCTTATCCTTTGTTTGCTTATATGTCCTATGCTAATTTGTCTAAGGAATATAAAGCTTACAATTGGGCTGTCTCTATGCATCCGGAACTTACCTCTTTTACTCAGGCTAAGAGGTTTGATGAATGGTTGCTTGCTATGAATGAGGAGCTTATAGCCTTAGAGAGCACTGACACTTGGTCTATTTGTTCATTGCCTCCTGACAAGCATACTATTGGGTGTAAATGGGTCTATAAGATCTAAGGTTAATGCAAATGGCAGTCTAGAAAGGTACAATGCCCGTTTGGTTGCCAAAGGCTATACTCAAAAATAGGGTATAGACTTTGTGGATACTTTTTCTCTTGTGGCCAAAATGACAACTGTTAAAACTCTTTTAGCTGTTGCAGCTGCTAAGAATTGGTCTCTCACTCAGCTTGACATCTCCAATGCTTTCCTGAATGGGGATTCGGATGAGGAGATCTACATGACATTGTCTCCTAGTTACACACCAAAACATGGGGAAGTCTTGCCTCCTAATGTTGTATGCAAGCTTGAAAAGTCCCTTTATGGTTTGAAACAGGCTTCAAGCCAATGATTCTTGAAGTTAAGTACTACTTTGGTACATCTTGGTTTCCGCAAATCTAATGGTGATTACACCTTGTTCATCCGCAACATTAAAGGCAAATATGTCGCTGTTCTTGTGTATGTTGATGATATCATCATTGCTAGTAATGATGATTCTGAAGTTCATGTTTTAAAAGGTAATCTTAAACTTGCTTTTAAACTCAAATATCTTGGCCCTTTGAAATATTTTCTTGGCCTTGAGATTGCTCGTTCCAGCAAAGGGATCTCTGTTTATCAATGCAAATATGTCTTCGGTCTCTTGGAGGAAACTGGTTTGTTGGCTTGCAAGTCTTCTTATGTTCCCATTGATCCTAATTTGCAGCTTACTCTTCATTTTGATGAGCCTATTCTAGAAGATGCTGGTTTGTATCGCAAGTTGGTGGGGAAGCTTATGTACTTAACCATTACTCGACCGGACATCACCTATGCAGTCAATAAGCTATGCCAATTCTCATCTTCTCCCAAGGAATCGCATCTTCTTGTTGTCTACAAGGTCTTACACTACCTTAAAGGCACCATTGGCCTTGGTTTATTTTACTCTGTTGACTTAGATTTTCTTCTCAAGGCCTTCACTGATGCGGACTGGGTTTCATGTGTTGATACAAGGAGGTCTACCTCAGGGTTTTGTATGTTCCTTGGTTCTGCTCTCATCTCTTGAAAATCGAAAAAGCAAGATACTGTGTCTCATTCCTCTGCTGAATCAGAGTATAGGGCAATGAATTTTGCCTCTCGTGAAGTTGTTTGGCTTGTGAATTTGCTTGCTGAGTTACAGGTTCCACAACCTGCCCCTGTGGCTTTCTATTGTGTCTCCATAGCCGGTATTCACATAGCCAACAACCTTGTGTTCCATGAACGGACAAAACACATAGAATCTGATTGTCATCAGGTGCGTGAAAGGATTGTTCGTGGCGTTATCAAGACACTTCACATCCGTACTGATTCTCAGCTTACCAATGTGTTCACTAAACCTTTGTTTCCTTCACATTTTCAATCTTTATTTGGCAAGATGGCACTTCGCTCAATCTACTTGCCATCTTGAGGGGGAATAATAGACTTGAATATGTGATTGTTGGTTTAGCTATGGTTCAATGTTGAAATCATGTCGGTTTACATTAATTCTGGTTTGTTGTTTTAACCGGAACACTATAAATGATGTAATGGCACAATTAAGATCAAGAACAAAAACCATTTTCTTCTCTAAGCTTCTTCCTCTCCATACGAAGCTAACAGTTGGAAACTAAACTAGATGAAATCAATGTTGATTCGAGTTAACTAATGTGACTACATTATCATGGTTATTGTTCTACGATCGTTTTATTTATATATGTTGCATAATCTTTGAATAATTGGGTTATTGCGACAGATTGCTTGCCATGTTAATATAATTTACATATTTGTCTTGATTATCTAGATCATATAATACACTTGGGAGCTAGTGTTCTCCCTAAGGCTTACCTAGATCATGAGATGATTGCATGATAATATGGTTATGATAAGTTATATTTATTGTGTAGAATTGATAGTATGATCGCGATTTCTTGACTATGGCCTAGTGAGACGAGATGATCGTATTCATTATAGCATTTATCAAATGTTTATGTCTCCTTTTGGAGGCAGGTAAATAATTTGTTAGTGAAAGTCGTCCAAGTGATTGAGGTGCATGTGACAAAAGCAGAGAAGGAAGGATGATTAGATCCGGTAGTTAAGTCTAGTACTAAGCGATGTAATACCTTATCAGCAAACTTGTACTTGAGTCTCTGATCTAATCTAAATGGACTTTCATGCATGACATAGGCTAGTCTTATTGAATAAAACACCCACCGAAAATGTATAAGTAAAAATGCAGAAAAATCTGATTAAGTTTCGGGCAAGAAATAGCTTAACCGTGAAGCTTCAACTACGGGTAGAAAACCTCACACAAAACATAACGAATCAAGGGGGACTCGTTAGGTTGGCAATATGAACACCAAGGACAAGAATATGATGAGTCTCAGACATAGGATCATCCGAGAGGTTGCTTACTAATGATCAGTATCTGATCAATCTATGTTATAAATATGTATGTTGAGCTAATCAATGGTCATATTATCAATCAATTACAAAAATAAACTGCTACACAAGGACACAATATCAAATAAGTTGCTTCATCTAAGAGCAATTACAAATAAAATATCATTCAACCAAAGGTACAAGGACAAGAAACAAACGAATAGGTTATTATACCGTATCATCTTAATATTGGTATTAGTGTAGCGAATGATTCAACGAATTCAATGAGACAACAAAAAAAATGAAAATGCAAAGCCCTCCACAAGACTAATGATCCCTGGCTCTACAAAGCCAAAACCTATATATAAATCCATGTATCGAAATCTCAAAGACGAAGCACACTACTTGTTGGTAAGTAACATACCTCTTCTTCATCTTCTTGTTTGTTTCTAATTCACCAAATGGGCTTCTTTCTTGTTCTCTCTGTTGTACTCTTCCATCTCATTGAGCCAGAGATCGGCAAAGTCGCAATTCTTCCAAGCATCAAACCAAGGCCCTCCACGAGTATAATGCACGGCCTTAGGCTGCGTGGTGGGATCGTTCTCAACGACCCTGTTGTGCCCTTCAAGGAAGTTCCACACAAAGGGAATGGACCCAATCTCTTGGTCCTCCAGCCACTGGAACCTATGGAGGAAAGCCCCGGTCTGAGTGTTTACGGTCTCGGGGTTCAATGTCTTGTTCTTGGGGTGTCCACAGTTGTAAAGCACCATGGAGGACCAGTTCTTCCTCGGGTACACAGTTTGGACCGCACCGTCCATCTTAGTGGTCTCTTTGGGGGTGTAATCGTGTTGGACACACATGATTGCGTATTTGTCATCGATGAGATCGGTGAGCTCCTTGATGTCGGCAAGGTAGAGGAAATCACAGTCGACGAACATGGCCCAACCTTGGTAATCGGACAAGTGTGGAGTGAGGAAACGAGAGAAAGAGAACTCAGTGCTCTCAAGCTGGCCTCTCTCCCTCCAATACAGACCTTTCTTCCTGAGATCTGATTGAATGATTGGTGTGATCTCGACTGGAATCGAAGATCTCTTGGTGATGGAATGGCGACAGACTTGGAAAGCAAGATCCTCGCGTGGATCGTAACCCACGAAGATCCTGAAGGGCTTCTTCTCGGAAGAGCCACCATTGCCGTTGCTCATAGTCATATTGTCGTTGGATCTGCGTTAATCGAAAACCATCCAAATGCAGATCAATGTCTCATTACACAGAATCGTGATGAAGCAAAACCATCGAGATGCAAATCAAAGGAATAATTGAGCAGAATAGGAGGAATCGAGAGCGTACCTGGATCTTGAGGAAAGGAGACCACCGACACACACAAAAAAAAAAAAAAAAAAAAGAAGAAGAAGGATTGATCTTTATGTGGACTAAAATTGGAAAAGAAAGAGAGAAATGGAGCGAGAAAGGAGGAGAGTGATGAGTCTCAATTAAGAAATTAACCAAACAAGAGACGAGTTGACCCGCGCGTTGACCCGGTCGGCGTGAGTCTTATTCGTTGCCTCTCTCCCTTCCCATGTGCTCGCCTCTCCCCTCCACGCACTGTCATGCGCCTTCTCTTTTTTCGCTTTATTATCGTATAAGCTTTACGAATAATCTCAATTTTGCAATTTAATAAAATCTATTTGTTAAATACAAAGGAAAATTAAAGTCTAAATCCTCCTCATGTACCCAAGATATAATACATTGCAAGTAAGGAGATAAATTTGTATTTGTATTAATATGAACCGAAGAATCAAGCTTAATACAACCGGTTAAAGAGATTGAAATCACACAAACATAGTGCGAGAGTATTTGGTTAGACGTGATTTTGTCTACCTTAGAGTGATTGAGATTGGAATTAGCTTATTCGAAACCAGCTTTGCTGTTTTTGTCCTCAACTACACCTATATTCCCGCATCATATTTTTTACACGATCACATATCTCCAACACATTCCCGAATATCTTCTTAGATCAAGTCTATCTGTTATTCGCGAGTTACTCTTCATTTCGCAACTCGTAGCCAAATCTTCTAAGCTCACGGGCTTTGCTAAGTGGGCCGCTCTTTTTTTGTAAAATGCTTTTTAGTGAGTTAGTTTTGATACAAACCCAACCAACAATATATTACAAAATAGTGAAAGACATATCAGTAAAATATGAAGCTTTGACCGGCGTTCGGTGGCTCGTACAGCACCGGCGCCGGTCATGTCTGCTCTTGTCTCATTTTTTTAGCTTCGTTGATTCGTTTATGTTGAAGGTTTTTATCGTTGGTGGTACTTCCGATTTAGATTTGTTTTCCGGCAAGGTGAAGTTGTAGGGGTAGATATAGGAGCCGGATCTTACCGTCGACGGAGTGGCTAGGCCATTAACTCCTCATATCACAGCTTACGGCCACTTCTCCAATCTCCAGATCTGATTTTGCTTTGGTTTGTGAGATGCGACGGTGATGCTGGCGGTGGTGTGTCTCCGTCGTGTGTTTGCTACGGCTTCCCCTATTCGTTTTAGGTTTCTTTTTAGACTTTAACCAGTTTATGATGACTTCGCCAGATCCGGAAGTTCATTCCAAGCTTTGTTCATGGGGGCGTAGAATCGGTTTTTGAAGCCTTGGTTTTTAATTTGAAAAGTAGACTTATTTGAAGTAGACTTATTATACTATATGAGGTCTTTGTCGCTTGATCTTTCGTCATGGAATCCTCAGTAATTTGGTTTCAAAGGATGATCGATTGAAGAAGAAGATTTATCTAAATTAAGAGAATTGTTGTCGTATTATCGTAAACGGTATTGAAAGTCCGACTATTATTATGGATTCGAAAACACCTAATTGTTTATATTAGCCTCGAAACAAGACATTTAACATCTTCATTCTAAATTCCGAACAAGACATATTAGCTCACGATGATGGTGTTTCCCATTTTAAAGTGTTGGGAATATTCATAAGTCACAAACCTAAAGTTTTGTGTTTCGTTTATATAACATATGGTGCCTTATTTGAATATTTGTAATCTTTTTGTACCGGTTTTCGGTTTAATAAAATTGTTATCCAACGTTAAAAAAAAAATATTAGAAAAATCTTTTAACAAAACAATTGAAAAAAAATATAATTTCAAAAGAACTAAACAAGAGATTGTATTATTGTTTTTCGAAGTTGTGAAATTACAAATGAACGTACGAATGTCTGTTTATACTGAGGTTAAATGGATAAAATTTATAGTGACAATAAGATTTATACGACAAACATATACAAAAAGGTTACTTTGTTGACTTTCACAACAATATTATTTGTAATCTTTGGGCAACAACAATATATTTGATCGGTATAGATTTTTAGAATTCACTTGGCTATTAATATTGTAGCTTTATTTGTGGAAAATATCATTTTTGTTGGTTTTGATTGACTGTAGATACTAAATTCACTTTGTTATAAAAGTAATTTATTTATAGATGGTGAAAAAACTTTTAAGAATAAGAGAAAGATTTATACCCGTAGAAATCGGGATACTGATAGAAAAGAGCAAAAAGAGCAAGAGAGAATGTATTATTAATATTGTTTATGAAGTTCTGAAATTATCAGAAAACTGATGCGAATGAGCGTTTATATAGAAGGTAAAAGATAGGATTTACTGTGTGTGCATAGTGATAATGGGGTCCATATGAAATTATACACGCAAACTTGTTATACACATCTTGTACAGTTCTGCATTTTGACTTTTTGCAACATTCCCTCTTGGAAACCAGTGTCACTATGTATATTGCGTCGAGTCTTCTGTTGCCTCGTTAAAAACTTTTCTAGGAAAACCCAGTGGAAAAACTATAGAAGGATAAAAAGACTGCAACCACGCAAGCTCCCCTCGAATGATCAAGTTTATAGATCTCGATGATGGCGAATTCCAATGTCATAGACATGCTTCTTGAACACCGAGGTAGGTAGTGATTTTGTGAAAAGATCTGCAGCATTGTCGCATGATCGGACATATCTCACTTCAATGTCTTTATTTTTCTCGATCTCTTGGGTGTACGAGAAGAATTTTGGAGGTATATTTTTGGTTCTATCACTTTTAATATACCATTCCTTTGTCTGGGCAACGCATGCAGCATTATCTTCATATAAGATTGTCGGCTCCATGTTTGCGGGTAATCCACTGCAGGATCGAATGTGTTGACATATTGACCTTAGCCATACACATTCTCTACTTGCTTCATGGAGTGCGATAAGCTCAGCATGATTTGAAGAAGTAGCTACAAGTGTTTGCTTCTGGGAACGCCAAGATATAGCGGTGCCTCCGACCGTGAAAACGTATCCTGTTTGTGATTTCGCTTTGTGCGGATCTGACAGATATCCTGCATCTGCAAAACCAACTATTTTGCCATTTGAATTTTTAGGATAAGACAATCCTAAATCAACCGTCCCTTGAAGATATCGGAAAACATGTTTAATCCCATTCCAATGTCTTCATGTAGGAGATGAGCTAAATCTTGCCAAAAGATTAACAGCAAATGATATATCAGGTCGAGTACAATTTTCAAGATACATGAGGGCTCCGATTGCACTTAGATACGGTACTTCAGGACCAAGTAACTCCTCATTTTCCTCATGTGGTCGAAATGGATCATTTTCGACTTGAAGTGATCTAACGACCATGGGAGTGCTCAATGGATTTGCTTTATCCATGTTGAATCGTTTTAACACTTTTTTGGTATATGTAGATTGGTGTACAAATATACCTTTTTGAGAATGCTCAATTTGTAAGCCAAGGCAAAACTTTGTCTGTCTGAGATCTTTCATCTCAAATTCCCCTTTTAAATATTCTGATACTTTCTGTATTTCTTCCTGGGTTCCAATTATATATAGATCATCAACATAGACCGCAATAATCACAAACCCAGATGTCGTTTTCTTGATGAAAACACACAGACATATTGAATTATTCACGTATCCTTCCTTTGTTAAATGCTCACTTAGGTGATTATACCACATACATCCAGATTGCTTTAGCCCATATAATGATCTTTGCAATTTGATTGCACATAACTATTTGGGTTTAGAATTTAATGTTTCTGGCATTTTAAATCCATCAGGAATTCTCATATAGATATCGGTATCTAATGATCCATAAAGATAAGCAGTAACAACATCCATGAGACGCATCTCTAGGTTTTCGCAAGCTGCTAGAATCATCAAGAATCTAAACGTTATTGCATCCATGACGAGAGAATAGGTTTCCTCATAATCTATCCCAGGTCTTTGAGAAAAACCTTGAGCCACAAGACAAACTTTGTATCTCGTAATTTCGTTTTCCTCATTTCATTTTCGAACAAAAACCCATTTATATCCAATAGGCCTTAAATCTACAGGTGTAAGTACAATCGGTCCGAATACACTTTGTCTGTTCAATGAATTAAGTTCGGCTTGGATGGTTTCTTTCCATTTTCTCCAATCATCCGTCTTTTTACATTCATATACGGACTGAGGTTCTGGATCTTCGTTTTCTTCATTTATTTCCTTTGACACAAGATATGAGAAAACGTCATCCACAACAACCATCTCATTTCGATTCCAAACTTTTTTCTTATGAATGTAGTTGATAGAAATCTCATGATTTTCTTTAGGTTCATGATGTTCTATATCATTATTCGTTTCATGATGTGACTCTTCCAAAATATTTTCTACTATTTTGGGAACGTCAACTTTTTCAATTTCCCTTCGCTTTCTAGGGTTTCTATCCTTAGAGCCAACAGGTCTTCTCTTCAGGCGTGTTCTAGACTCACGTGTATCATCTGCTCTTCCAGGTTCTTTTGGAATCTCAATCCGAGCAGGAACATTTGCAGCTAGAATGTGTGACTTAGTTACCATTTTAGTATCCGCAAAAACATCTGGTAACTGATTTGCTATACTCTGCAAATGCATAATTCATCGAACTTCTAGTTCCGACTGTTTCGTAGGAGGATCGAGGTGTAATTAATATGGTACGCTCCACTTTATATCCTTCCCTACTTGTTTGTTTTCTCCCCCTAGAACTGGGAATTCTTTTTCATCAAACTGACAGTCGGCAAACAGTGCCGTAAAGACATCACCAGTTTGAGGTTCCAAGTATCTTATAATGGATGGTGAATCATAACCAACATATATTACTAACCTTCTTTGTGGTCCCATCTTTGTACGTTGTGGGGGTGCTACAGGCACATACACCGCACAATCAAAAATCCTTAGATGAGAAATATTTGGTTCATGACCAAATACTAGTTGTAATAGGGAGTACCTATGATATGCACTTGGTCTTACGCGGATAAGTGCTGCAGCATGTAAAATAGCATGTCCCCATACACAAGGTGAAAGTTTTGATCTCATGATCAACGGTCTTGCAATTAACTGCAGACGTTTAATTAATGATTCAGCCAAACCATTTTGTATATGAACATGAGCTACAGGATATTCAACTTCTATTCCCTTAACCATACAATAATCATTAAAGGCTTGGGACGTGAATTCACCAGCGTTGTCTAGTCTAACTTTCTTAATAGGGTAATGAGAAAACTGAGCCCTTAGTTTGATTATCTGAGTTAGAAATCTCGCAAATGCCATATTTCGAGATGATAATAGACAAACATTGTGACCATCTGCTAGATGCATCAATTAACACCATAAAATAGTGGAATGGTCCACATGATGGATGTATTGGTCCACAAATATCGCCTTGAATTCTTTCAAGAAATTTTGGTGATTCTCTATCGATTTTAGTTGGGGATAGCCTTACGATCAATTTTCCAAGAGAACATGCAACACATGTCTTTTTATTCCCCTGATATATCTCTTGGATTTTCAGTGGGTGACCATGCGAGTTCTCTATGATTTTTCGCATCATCGAGGTGCCTGGATGACCAAAGCGATCATATCATAATGGGAAATCTTCTGGATTTCTTTTGATTCCTAAATGCGACTCTACCGCATTTATGTATGTATGATGTAAACCAGAAGGAAGCTTTGGTATCTTCTCTAGAATTTGTCTTTCTTCTGATTTATCAAAAGTAATGAACATATACTTCTTCCCATTCTCAGTTGCGGACTGAGTGTCAAAACCTTGAAGATATATGTCATTAAAACTCAACAAATTCCTTTTAGAATTCGGAGAAAATAAGACATTACTTATGGAAAACTTTGTTCCATTTGACAACGTAAAGTTGGCTTTACTAGTTCCTTCAATCAAGTCTGCAGGACCCAATATTGTATTCACAATAATTTTCGTTGGTTTTAAACCAGAGAAATATTTTCTATGTCTCAGAATAGTGTGCGTTGTTCCACTATCTGGTATGCAAATTTCTCTAATATTTCCTGTGGATACCGTTCCGTTTGTTTTGCTGCCCATTTCTGTAATTAATATAAACATCAATAAAAAAAAAAGTAAATTTCATTCATTTGAAATAAAAACACACAATAATTATACATTAACTTGTAGTTAAAAACAACATTATTTTTTCAAACAACGGAAAAGCATAATATTATACATGGCATATGCAGAGACTATTCAGTAGTCTCATGACGAGCATCTTAGTTATCCGCAAGGTCGATCATTTCAGCATCATCCTCAAAGTCCGAGGTGTCGAGATGTGTATCACCTTCAAGATGTTCCATAAGATTCACTTCCTTTTCTTTGCCTTTAACGGACTCTTGGTACAACTTGCAAAGGTGCAAAAGAGTACGACACACTCGGGACCAATGACCTTTGCATCCACATCTGTGACAAATGCCTTCACGCTTCTGGGTGGCATTGCCTTTATTTTCCTTCCCTTTGGGATTTTGTTCAGACCGGATCCATTTGAATGACCGTCTTTGTGGATTATAGTATTTTCCACGTCCACAATTAAATCGACCACCACGACCCCGGTTGGTTTGACTTCCTCTCCCCGAATATCTCACATCCGTTTGCTCTGGATTTTTCACATCCATTGCGTTCACTTCAGGGACAACAATGGTTCCTACAGGTCGAGCATTGTGGTTTTTGATGAGAAGCTCATTATTCTTCTCAGCTAACATGAGAGCCACAATCAGCTCGGAAAACCTCCTGTACCTGCAGTTTCTGGATTGTTCAGCAAGAATAAAGTGTTCCTTGTGGAATGTTAGGTAAGTTTTTTCGAGCATCTCTTCTTTGCTCACATGCTTACCGCAATATTCCAACCGAGACCCGATTCTTAACATGGCGGAATTGTACTTATCCACCTTGTCAAAATCCAGGAACCTTAATTTTGCCCACTCGTTAAGAGCATGTGGGAGAGTTATTTCCTTTTGGTTGTCAAACCTTTCTTTGAGTGCTTTCCACAACTCTACAGGGTCTTTTGTGTTCACATAATCATGCGTCAAATTTTCATCTAAATGCTTTCTCAGGAAAATTATCGCCTTTGCCTTTTCAGGGTTAGGCGATTCATTTCCTTCTCTAATGGCATCCAATAGATTCTGAGAACTTAGATAAAGTTCAGCATTTGTGGACCATGATATATATTTTTTCCCAGTGACTTGGAGAGCTGGAATCTTTAGTTTCTCAATATTTGCCATTTGTTTCTAAAAACAAAATTATAAAATATTATTAGAACTTTATTAAAACGTGTCTGACAGATTAATAATAAAAGCGATTACAAGAAACATTATTGCATACATAGCTAAAGCAACACTCGCGGTGTACTCTTCAGGAGTAAAATTACCAACATAAATACCGTAAATACAAGCAAAAACCATAAATGCTACAACAATTAACAAAAATCGAATCATCTTCATAGTTTGAAAAAAAGGATGAGATTGAAATTTGAGTGAAATGAAAGAATGAAAATAAGTGTATTTATAGATTAAATATCACTGTTCATAGCCGTTTTAAAAGTGAAAAATTTTGAAAAAAATTTCTTTGTGACCGTTGTAAAATCTGTTGATAAAGAAAAATTAATCTGAAAATATTTAATAATCAATCAGATAAATTTACCAGTTTATATATTAAATTTATAAATAGGTGGTTAAACATTTTATATAATAATCATAAAATAAACAAGAATTTAATAACAGAGTTATGGTGACAGAGTCATCCACGTTAATTAATAAATAAATTATTAAAGCAATAGATAAATTAACAAGCAGTTAAGTCAAAAATAAATAACTAAAGCAATAAATAAATTATGGTGCATAAGACAACCATAAAATAAATTAGTATGTCAGTATGGAAGCGGTAATATGCACACCATAACAAATAATAAATAATGATGCGTAAAGCAGCCACAAAAGTTAGATGGAGGCGGTAATCCGCGCACCATAATAAAGAATAAAAAATGGTGCATAAAGCAGCCATAAAAATTAATATGGAGGCGGTAATCCGCACACCATAGGGTACAATAAGTATGCATATGAAAATTAAAATTATAGAGTGATCGTGCTGATAACGTGTTATAAAAGTAATTTATTTATATATGGTGAAGAAAATTTTAAGACTAAAAGAAAGATTTATACCCGTAGAAATCGGGATACTGATAGAAAAGAGCAAGAAAGATTGTATTATTAATATTGTTTTTGAAGTTCTGAAGTTATCAGAAAACTGATGCGAATGAGCGTTTATATAGACGGTGAAAAATAGGATTTACTGTGGGTGCATAGTGACAATGGAATCTACATGAAATTATACACGCAAACTTGTTATACACATCTTGTACAATTCTGCATTTTGACTTTTTGCAACACACTTCTCATTTGTTTTTTTTTTTCGGTTTTTGGGTGTCATAAATTGTTTGACCAAAAAAAAAGGATGTCATAAATTAATTTTGTGACAAAAACATGTAAATAATATATATATATATATATATATATATATATATATATATATATGGTTTTGATTGACTGTAGATACTAAATTCACTTCTCATTTGTTTTTTTTCCAATTTTTGGGTGTCATAAATTGTTTGACAAAAAAAAAGATGTCATAAATTAATTTTGTGACAAAAACATGTAAATAATGTGTGTGTGTATATATATATATATATAAAGTTTTTTTTTCACTTAAAAACATTCAGTCCATTGACGAAATATAATCATTGTGCAAAGCCATTACAAGCCATCGAGGGATGTAAGAATGAGACATGAAAACTTGAGAATGTGAAATTTGTGGTGATGTCGTTTGGTTTGACGAATGCACCAGCAGCGTTCATGCGGTTGATGAACGGGGTATTCCAGGAGTTCCTGGATGTGTTTGTGATCATCTTCATTGATGACATTCTGGTGTATTCGAAGACTCCGGAAGAGCACGAGGTGCATCTGAGGTTGGTTCTGGAGAAGCTGCGGGAGCAGAAGTTGTACGCGAAGCTGAGTAAGTGCAGTTTCTGGCAGCGAGAGATGAGCTTTCTTGGCCACGTGGTGTCTGCAGAGGGAGTGTCTGTGGATCCGGCTAAGATAAAAGGCTATCAGAGGTTGGCCTAGACCGAGGAGTGCCACCGAGATCAGGAGTTTTCTTGGGTTGGCGGGTTATTACCGGAGGTTCGTCAAGGGTTTGCGAGTATGGCGCAGTCGATGACGAAGCTGATGGGGAAGGATGTTCCTTTTGTGTGGTCTTCAGCTTGCGAGGAGAGTTTCGGGAAGCTGAAGGAGATGCTGACTAGTACACCGATTTTGGCGTCACCCGAGCCGGGTGAGCCTTATGTGGTGTATACAGACGCTTCGGCAGCAGGGGAAGGTTATTGTATATGCTTCGAGGCAGTTGAGGAAGCACGAGTGCAATTACCCTACCCACGATTTGGAGTTGGCTGCAGTTATCTTTGCACTTAAGATTTGGAGGTCTTATCTGTATGGCGGGAAGGTGCAGGTATTCACAGACCACAAGAGTCTAAAGTATTTCTTTACTCAGCCGGAGCTGAACCAGAGATAGAGGCGCTGGATGGAGTTAGTCGCTCACTATGACCTAGAGATTGGGTACCATCCGGGTAAGGCTAATCTGGTTGCAGATGCGTTGAGTCGGAAGAGGGTTGTTTCAGATCAGGAGCGAGATATGGAGGCTCTGGTGAGCGAGATCAGCACGTTGAGGTTGTGTGTGATCTCACAGGAGCCGTTGGGGTTAGAGGCAGCTAACCAGGCAGATCTGTTGAGCAGGATTCGAGTTGCTCAGGAGAAGGATCATGGTTTGATTGATGCTTCTAAGGCAGCCGGTTCAGAGTATGTGGTCTCAGCGAGTGAGATGATACTGGTGAACGGGCGGGTTTGTGTACCCAAGGATGAGGATCTGCGGCGGGAGATCCTGAGGGAGGCTCATTCGAGCATGTTATCGATTCATCCGAGAGCGACCAAGATGTATCGTGACTTGAAACGGTATTATCACTGGGTCGGGATGAAGAGGGATGTAGCCAGCTGGGTTGCAGCGTGTAATGTGTGTCAGCTGGTGAAGGCTGAGCATCAAGTTCCGAGCGGGTTATTGCAGAGTTTGCCTATCCCGGAGTGGAAGTGGGATATGATTACGATGATTTCGTGATGGGATTGCCAGTGTCACGGACCTATGATGCGATATGGGTTATCGTGGATCGTCTGACGAAGTCAGCACATTTTCTGGCCATCAAGAAGACCGACGGAGCGGTGGTGTTGGCTAGGAAGTATGTGCGTGAGATAGTGAGGCTGCACGGGGTGCCAGCAAGTATTGTGTTAGACAGGATCCGAGGTTTACTTCAGAGTTCTGGAGAGCATTTCAGGCTGAGATGGGCACTAAGGTGCATATGAGTACCGCGTATCATCCTCAAACGGATGGGCAGTCTGAGAGGACGATTCAGACATTGGAGGATTTGCTGAGGATGTGTGTACTGGATTATGGTGGTCATTGGGCGGATCATCTGAACATGGTAGAGTTTGCTTATAACAACAGCTATCAGGCGAGTATTGGAATGGCTCCATATGAGGCTCTGTATGGGAGGCCGTGTAGGACACCATTATGCTGGACCCAAGTGGGGGAGAGGAGCATGTTTGATGCGGATTTCGTTTAGGAGATGACGGAAAAGATCCGTGTCTTGAGGCTGAACATGAGAGAGGCACAGGATCGGCAGAAGAGTTACGCCGATAGGAGACGGAAGGAGCTGGAGTTTGAGCTGGGAGATATGGTGTATCTCAGGGCAGCGATGTTGAGGGGTCCTAAGATCCATTTCAGAGAATAAGCTGAGTCCGAGGTTTATGGGTCCGTTCAGAGTAGTGGAGCGGGTCGGACCGGTAGACTGGAGTTACCTCAGAGTATGAAGGCTTTTCACAAAGTCTTCCATGTTTCGATGCTGCGGAGGTGTCTGCATGAGTCTGAGGAGGTGTTGGCTAGGATTCCGGAGGATCTTCAGCCTAATATGACATTGGCGGCGAGGTCTGTGAGGATTCTCGAGAGGAGGGTCAAGGTTATGCGCCGGAAGAGTATACCGTTGGTGAGAGTCATGTGGGACTATGACGGTATTGGGGAGGAGACTTGGGAACCAGAAGTAGCGATGAAGAAAAAGTTCTCGAAGTGGTTTGAGAAGCAAGCGGTGGCTTGAGTCTTTTCTGATTTTCAGAGTCTGTGTTAGCATGTTGCTATGTTATTGTTATGTATTTCGTTGTTGTTGTAACAAGTATACATTTTTTTGAGATTTAATAAGATGAGTTTTCCTTATTAAATGTGTGTAAGACGTGTGTTCTTATGAGATGACTGGTGATGTCATGGTTTGTGATGACTGGTAGGTCATGTGGAGGTCTAGCGGTAGAAGTTCTATGTGAGTTAGAGCTTGCCTATCGGCTAGGATGGCTAGGAATAGAAGTTCTATGAGGCTTGAGCTTATTCATGTTCCAGGAGTGGCTGGAAATGAGGTCGTTCATGTTCCAGGAGTGGCTGGAAATGAGGTTGTTCATGTTCCAAGAGTGGCTGGAAATGAGGTTGATCATGTTCTAGGAGTGGCTAGAAATGAGATAGTATATGTTCCAGGAGTGGCTGGAAATGGAAGCTCTATGCGCGTTAGAATCTGTCTATTTCCTAGGAAGAATCTGGAATAGAAGTCTTATGCGAGTTAGGACTGTCTTTTCCAGGGACTCTGTGAGACACCCTGGTGATTGGGTTGTTTCGGTTACCACGAGAGGTGATTTCAGTCGACAAGTGCCTAAGATGCATGTTACAGAGTGATTGCCCCAGGGGATCGTGGGTCTCCTGGGTATACTTGAGGGGCCAAAGCCTCTCCAGGGGATTTGTGATTCCTCTGCAGCCGAGCTTGACGGACTGTGTGTTCTGAGAGTAGGAGGGGCTGGAGCATACCGAGAGCTGGATGGACGGCGGTCCTGAAGGTGGAGGGGTATGATATACTTCGAGAGCTCAAAGGGTGACGATCCTGAGAGCAGAGTGTTGTATATAGATATGAGTATGAGCAATAGTATCTGTAATGTGGTTGTAAGCATGAGACTGGATGAACTTCGGGGATCAGGAGTGGATCTCGAGTGGTGCTGACCGAGGGTCGGGAGAGTGGATGTGGATGTCTAGTCTAAGGTTTCTACTTGAGTCTGGAACTTCAGTTTGGACAATCCTGGTAGCATATGTAACGCCGATTGTCGTACATGTTCTTGTTTGATTGTTGTACGATCATTTGGTCCAATGCGGGGTCAACGGTTGGTCGTACATGTTCTTGTTTGATTGTTGGGCGGTCAATCGGCCAACCCTAATCCGGACCATGGGGCGTGCATCGTTGGTGTTTCTGGGTGAATCTGGTCGGGTTTCAGGCGGGAGTGTTAGCCTTAGTAAGACGGGTTGTGCGGTTCGAGTGTGATCTCGAGAGGTGCTGACCGAGGGTCAGGAGTTTTGAGGTGGATGTCGAGTCTAGGGTTTGTACTTGCGTTTAGAACTTCGATTCGGACAACCCTGGTAACATATGTAGCGCAATTGGTCGTGCATGTTCTTGTTTGATTGTTGTGCGATCATTTGCTCCAATTGGGGTCAACGGTTGACCGTTCATGTTCTTGTTTGATTGTTGGACGATCAATCGGGCAGCCCTAATCCGGATCAGGGAGTGTTGCATCGTGGATGTTCCCAGGAGAATCTGGTCGGGTTTTAGACGGAAGTGTTAGCCTTAGTTAGACGGAATCGCGTGATTCAAGGTCGAATCCGTGGTAGTGGGGGAGAATTGTAACGCCCGTGAACCAAAAAGTGGATTTTTGGTGGTGTCGATCGACACAGGGTGGTGTGTGTCGATCGACACGGGGTTAAATTAGACCGGCAGGTTCAGTTTAATTGTCCGGTTTGGAGGGCCGGTTTAGGGAACCTTAGGGTTCGGGTATTTAAAGGATCAGACGGGTTTGTCTTCCTTTTTGGCCGTTTTTCAGAAAGAAAAACAGAGAGAGAGAAGAGAGAATCAGAAATCTTAGGGTTTGAGTGATTGTTGGGAGATTTCTTGAGGAGAATTGCGCGTGAGGCTTTTGGGAACGAGGAAGGATTCATTGCTGGGTTGATTCGGGTCTGGGAAGGACGAATCAGAGGCTGGTTCAGTTCGTTCTTCACGTTCTTCGCGTTCTTTATCCTTTTCAATCCAAATCAAGGTGAGCGCGTGATCGTGGGCTTGTATAAGTATAGGGAATTGATATAATGCGATTGCGTGGTGGTTTTTGTGTGCCTTGTGAATGGAATTGTGCAGGAAACTCGATGGCTCGGGACAGATTCGAGTCGTGTGAGGACAGACTCGTTTTTGGGTTCTGCGACGTCGTGTCGATCGACACCAGGGTGGTGTGTCGATCGACACGAGGCATCATGTCGACCGACACCTAGAGGTTGTGTCGATCGACACAATGCTTCTGTGTGGGTTCGTAATGTTTGTTCCGTGTATGCTTGTTCTGTGATCATCCTGGTATTGTATCCTTTGTTTATACTTGTGCTTAACTAGCCTGTAGACGGGATGACCGCGTCGCTGAGTATTTGTGATAATACTCACGCAACTCTTTTTGCCATGTGTTGCAGGTAAAGAGAAAATGTGATCGTGGTATCGTGGCGAGGAAGAAGAGATGATTTAGGGTCTCGTTGTGTTTGTCGTTTATGGAATTGTTAGGTTGTTAGTTATTGGATATTGGTTGATTGGTTGAACGGTTTGACATTTAATAAAGTATGGGAATGTTAAATTGGAATCTGTTGTTGATGTTTTATTGTTCCGCGTTGCTTGGTTGTTGACCCATTGAGGATTAGTATCCGTGATGATAGTAATCTGGCGGGAAATTTTTTAAAATTTTGGGGCGGGTCGTTTCAAATTCTCTTGGATAAAATGTTAGTAACTTGGTTACTATCTCTGGAGATCCATACAACCTCTGATGACTCAAATCGTTGCTGCCAATGTTGAATTTCACAAATCTAATTGTAAAGACCAAAGTTCTTGTCTTTTCCATTAACTAGAGCACATGCTGTCTTGTTATCACCTTCAAAGATAATTTGCCTATAACCACGAATCCAAGAGTGTTGAGACGCCATTAAAAAAGCTTGTAATTCTGCTTCTAAAACTGTGGCACATACTCTTCCAATGCTTTGAACTGCTTCAAGGAAAAATCCCTTCGAATCTCGGATTATCCAAACCATTCCCGATGGAGTGCCATCTTTCTTGAACCTACAATCATAATTGCATTTAACAAATCTGGTTTTGGTCTTTTCCAAAAAGAATTAGAATGAAACCCCTTTGAAAAAGTTGTTGTAGTGCTATGCATTCTCTCGTGATTACATGCTAACCACTCGCTTGCTTGTTGTTCTGCTTTTTGGCAGTTTTGTTGCCAAAAACTATCTTGTTTTTGATAAACTAGAAGATTTCTGCTCTTCCAAATCCGCCACAATATATATAAATAGTTATTTTGGTTTTCTATTACGTGATTTTATAGTTATCCGTTTATTTTGTAATACATTTGAGAACTAACATTATTCCTATATACATTTGATAACCAATTAAATTGTTTATTAAAGAGTTTTAAACCTAATTAAGTATGATTAAGCCATTAAGCATAATTAAACCACTTTTTGACAAGTAGCGTGGCAAGAAGACAAGTGGCAAAGAAAAGACACTTGGCATCTATCAGACGACAAATGGTGTCCGCGCGCTTTTCACTTGTCACACATATATTCATCTATAATTTGATGATAAAATTACATACTTTGATGTCGGGCCTGTAATTAAGGGATTAAGCCTGATAATTATTTAAATTAAATTCTATTTATATTAAAAAAAATTATACTCCATTCGTTTCAAAATATAAGATGTTTTGAATTTTTTTTTTCAAAAATAAGATGTTTTGACAATCCTAAATACTTTTTACTTTACTGAATATTGTGCGACCAATAGTATTCTGCAGTCTCATTTATAATTGGTTAAATTATTTTATTTTATATATTAAATAATACATTTTGAAAAAAAAAAGAAATTTCTTAATCTCCGCATTTTAACCAAAAAAAATTATATTTTGAAACGGAGAGAGTAGGAGTTTTGCTTGTCTAGCATCGGAAACCTATTTAAATGCGCTATCACCAAGTTATTGTTGAGAATCAATCTGAACAAATAAAAAAGAGAAATTTTAAGAAATATCACTTTTTAAATATCACTTTTCAAAAATGCCACATTTTCAAAATCTTTACAAAAATACTACTTTTTCAAAATTATTTTTTTATTATATCATTTATGTTTGGGTTAACTATGTTGTATTAGGGTTTAGTTTTGAAGGTTTAAATGGTTTTAAAAATCAAAACATTTTTTAGAGTTTATAATTTTAAAATTTATGTTTTGAAAATCCATAATTATTAGCATTTTTGCAAATGGACATTTCTAAGTGGCATTTTTATAAATATACACTTCAAAAGTGGTTTTTTTATAATTGCCCCAAATAAAAAATGAATGATAATTTACAAGTAAATTCTTGAGTATGATTTTAAATAAAAATGGCACAAGATGCTAGTTTGAAAAACCATGTCGAAAGATGATGAAAGTTGAAACCAGGTTATAGAAGAATTGATCGATTCTGCTTCTGAAGATAGGTTCAGAAGCTACTTCAAGAGTGCTTCTGCACTAAAGACTACAAATATACAAGATCGAAAATCTTGTCGACTAGTTAATAGTATCATCACTCCCTCAGAAGGAATAATTGTACAAGAAATTTCTCAAATAAACATACTCTTCCTCAGGAATGTCAAAAATAAACAAACAGCCAACCGTAAGCTATACATTAAGCAACCATTACTACTAGTAAATCGATTTCAAAGTTTTGGTGTAGGCCAAATAATAATAATACGGAACTTATTCGATAGCGTGCTTATCAGATTGACGAGAAGTGTAGTGTGCAGAAAGCAAAAGGAGAGAGAGAAAAGCACTGGCCACAAAAATTGCATCAAACCATCGATGATAGAAATCAAACTGAATATCTCCACCCAATACATCCGTTATGATTCCCCTGCCAAAATGACACCAATAAAGCTTCAGATTCCAGTTTAGCGTCTTTTAAACACAGCAAATACGAACGAATGTATTATTAGCTTAAATTTTCTTTCTAAATTAGCCTTTGTTTAATCCAAGAAAACATGATTAGTCTTTGGAGCATAGAAGCAATGACACTAAAACTCTAACCAAGACAAGCCAGCAACAACTTGATTACTTAATTAATGATTAAGGATATATATTAGGTATTATTATCTTCCACGGAATCAGAATTCTGCGTACCTGTACTCATTTCTCAAGCTTTTTCGGATAAGAAGGATGGAAGACAAAAAGTACATTCCCATGATCTCGGATAGGAAAAGCACAACATTGCTTGAAGACCCACTTCCCACTCTTGAGACTGCAAAGAAAAACTGTACCATACACAAACTCCAACTCATTATCCGAAACTATAGAATTCAAACTCAGGAAATATCAGAATATCCTTAGTGTTTCCATCTTATTAAAAACATTCATTCGTTTTATTAGCTCGGATTTGAAATGAGAAGGGATTTCATTAGCTCGTTTTATCAGAATATCCTTAGTTATGTTTCCATCTTATTAAAAAATGAATGCCTCTAAGAATTGTCTTGATTAAATAGTGGGGAGATAAGATTAAAATACATCAAGGATTGGTGAGCAATCATTTGAATGTGTTTTTCCACAAATTTGAAGGATCCGGAAGTGTCTTGGTTGCATAGATGACAGTATAGAGACACACCAATGAAAACAACCGAGAAATAAGAATTCTAATTCACCTTCATCAAATTTGTCAAGAACCCCCTCACAGAAATCACAATCAACATCCCAATAAACAATAGGGAAATATACTGCAAACAAGAAAGAAAGAAACAGAATTAGAGCGAAGTTGCAAAGTAAACCAGATGCAGAGAATTTGAAAAGACATCATATATTTCACATTTTCATAATAAATAGTCAGGCCATATAACTAGGCCCTAAGAAAGCTCTGATCTATTGAACCAGCTAAGATTGCATCCAACAAAGGCCCGGAGAAAGTGAGTTATAAGTGATAGAAATGCTTTAGGATTTCTATTTGGGAAAGAAAAACATTGTAAAGAAGAAAAGTCCAGATCAGATTTTTCTAGCTTAATTGCTCCATTATCAGAGATAGCAAACACAAAGTAATGCAAACCTGTGAGAGCAATGCAGCATCTACTCCTATGTCAAACCACCGCAAGAATATGCTGATCATCATCGTGACAGGATCTTTTGTACCGGCCTGTAAACAAACTGATTACTAGCAAGTTCATGTAGTAAGAGGCACACATAATGATTTATTAAAGGACGGTACTAATTATGCATAATTGAACACAAAAAAAAATGAAAACATGTGGGTACCTCCTTGAAGACAACACTTTGTAGAGACTGCAAAAACAGAAAAAAAATTTGGAGAAACTAATGTTACTTGTTCACAGTTACAATAAGGAGATAACTTTTAACAAGGGACATAGAAAACAATTTATCTAGTAAGGCATAGGTGTCCTGAGAAAAACTATGTCCGAAACATAAAGGGTTTTACAGAGAGATAGCTAGATGAACAATCAGGAAGAACTGTCCACATCTAATCATGAACTGATCTCCCGAGAAACTAAGGCTTTGAAAGGTAACAAAAAGAGGAACAGAAAGAAGGGCAGAATAAGAGGAATCATTAAAAGATTCGATGGAACATTTTGGGCATATGATTATATAATATATTTACGAGCATTCTTATATTTTTGCAAAGGGTTCTTTTTTAGTTACAAAAAGAGAGTGATGATTAGAGAGAAAACTATTCTATTGCAAAAATTATTCTATAAAAATGGCAAAATTTTGGAGTATCGTTGAGGAATGATTCAGTCATCTATTTTCCAATCCTGTAAAAATGACACCATTCAAACCTAAAAGTTACCCATATGAATACTGACACTCTTTTTAAGGAGAGTAAACAACTCAAAGAAAAATAAGGCAAATTCTTGAATTTGATCCATGACGCAAATATCTATTAACCAAAGTAGCATTGATCACAAGAGCTATTATCATACCCATGCTAAACAGTTTAAAATGCTCTTGCAATTGATACAAGCATAGGGTAGAGCTAAAATATTAAAAGCTAGAAACTCCTTAGAGAGATACAGAAAATTACCTTCAACATTTTATACACACAATAAATTGAACATGCATAACCAAGTAAGTTCTGCACATGACCCCTCCAAGTTCTGGAAAAAGCAGCAGCATCCTGCAAATGAGATGGAGTCACAGCAAATGCTTTCAAAATATTTCAATTAAAGAAGACCATCGGAAGAAGTAATCTTAAGAATAGAAAAATCAACCCAAGTCAGTAAATAGAATTCTGTAGTGAATAAAAACAAAATCAGTTGAAGCTAACCTTTGCTTGACGGAGCTCATATATTTCCAAAAATAACTGCTTTGACAGCTCTTCTAAGCCTTCCACCTCGGCCTCCATTATTTTTATGTCTTCTCATTGAAAATTTATCAAAACATTGGGGGAGGGAAGTGTGTGCAGCACAACTAAAACTAAAAACAAAGCACATAAACTGACCTTGCTCCTTTTGGTCATCTTGAACCGACCGCACAACAGTCCCAACAATTCTTCTAAAGAAAGAACTACCTTTCTGATTCTGGGAAAAAAAAGTGAGCATCAAATGATTAGCTCCCAAACTCGTCAGCTTAAAATAAAGGCATATTGTTTTAAGGAAAAAAAATTGGATAACAGAGCATGAATCATGTTAATGTAATTTCTAAGATATTAGATAGAAGTTTGAGATAAGAGCAATGAAACTAACAAACAAGCATTTAGGTACCCACTAAAAAGAAAACGTGCAGCTGAGTAAGGAACAAAGACCATGGGTTATAAGAACTATGACACATGAACAGAAAGGTAAAGAATATGAAACTAGACAGTATAATCATATACAGTATGCTAGAAGATAAAATGAAAACAAACCTCTTCTGACCCTTGACTTCGTTCCACCTCTAATTGACACAAAATAATTTTCTTCTTCTTTGCTATGCACGTCTCAGTTGACTGCATCAGTTGCCTTTCCAAAGATATTATATCTGCTTCTTCAATCTCCCTATATGTGAAAGAGAGAAGCAAAAAAGTGCTGTTAGAAAGCAATGTCTTCTATATAAAGCCAATCCAGTGGATTCCCTATCAGTCCAGACCAACATATATCATAGAAATGACAAGGCTCTGGAGATATCTCCTAAAGATATCCCAAATGAACATCCACAACACCATTTGTTTCATTCACAATCAAATTATGGAATACAAGTTCCCATGTTGTGCAGTTTCTTAGCATATTTTTCCACATAAACTCGGCATTTTTTCTTTCGGAGTTTTTTTTTTATCTTTCTTCATCCCACTTTTTTTTTTGTTCTCTCTTAGAAGGACATGCAGGTGGCAGTATATACACGCAGTGCTACTTATTTATGCTTTATTATTCAGCCCATTAGATGGTGCCCCTAAAGGAAAACACTCTATTGGTAGTTAAATATGAACTACAGAAAAGGGAATTTTGTGACTCTTCTATTTCAAAATCTGCGTTTTGTACTACAGATACAAAGTACAGAAAGATGTCTATAACTTTTCCCCAAGGACCTACCCCCCAGCCTCGAGTGGCTAGGTGGGGAAGTAAAATTAATCCTTGTTAAAACAAAAACAAATACAAAAACAAAAACCAGTATATAGCAGCTTTACGACAGAGTTGAATAACAGTACCTAATGAAGAGGGATATATAGCTGTAGGGCAAATTTACAGCTCCAAATCCTGATAAGACAGCCATTAAGGTCACTCCAATGACCCCAATTCTACTGACCAGCTGAGGCATGGTAAAAAAACCTTCGAAGAAATAGTATCTTTAAGTCAAGAAGTTCAACAGACGAAAAAAAGATCATAAGTAATCATAAGACATAAATGAGAATGTTTGAAGGTATTTTCCAATCAGGTAACATTAGACACTGTCATCTAGCTCTCACTATCGTTTCATGGCAAACAACGTACCCTCTAACTACATATTCAGAATTCCATGTTATTTATAACAATGGATAAATATGCCAACATAATTGCTGCTTACAGTGATTACAACATCACTAAAACCATCTAAAGCGTTTAATTGATATTCACAATATATTAAATTCTGTGTTAAGAATATCAAAACACTAGCTCGAAAAATTAATATAACATGGTCATTCTACAATGCCATATTCATCTATAGCACACAAAATAGGTCTAACACTGATACCAAGCTTAGTTCTGAAAGTTTATTTTAATTACTAAGTAAGCATTCAGAAGTTCACAGCAAGTGATAAATGGAGCAGAAACTAGTACAGGAAAACGAATGGAGTAGCGACTATCGGCATAACAATGCAGTGCTGATACAATAGGGGAGATTACAGTCAAAGAGATACCTTTATCCTGTGAAGGCATAGGAAAATGAACTCCCATACGCCAGAAAGCGTAAAGGAATGCTGTCAAGAATAACAGAGCCCCAGCAGAGGCACGCTCCCTTCTTACACCTGAAATGTTCGTTTTGGTTGACAAATTACAGACAGTCAGCACAGACTGCTGTAACATGTGGCAGCAAACTGGTAGTCTATGATTTAATAAGGAAAATAACAAAGAAAACACAGTGAAGGCAGTAAAGTGATCCTTTTTCATATTCATTTATCTCCATGTAATTTGAACTCAAGAGTGTTTGTAAATGAAGCAACACAGCAAATCATAAGGGTTAAGAATAAGATAGAAATAATAGAGCCAAACACTGTTTTCCAGGCACACACAAGTGTTCTCTCCAGTAGAGTAGTATATATTTGTAAAGTAAAACGCTTTCAGGAACTCGTAAGAAAGTTGCAATGACATATTAACCAATTATAATGATTACCTCCTAAACAAGAAGTATGAGATAAAAGAAAATTCACAAATGGAAAAGCTTACCACTATTGCGAAGCATCAAATAGCAATGGTAGTAAGGCAACATGAAAACCAGAAGCAGTATCAAACAAAAAAGATCCACCTTCCAGTTCACCATCCTTGCCCTGCAAAAGAAGGGAAAAGATTGATCCATGGCTTAAAGTAATTCCCGAACTGAACAATTGCCACATACGGTCAAGTAAATGAAAAGTGTCGAAAGCAAATAAGCAAGTTTCCAAGACAATATAATTTGAAAAGTAGAGAGTGGATTGGGTAACTTACTCTCTAGAAAGAACAGGTATGATCTCGAAGAGAACGAGCTGCAATAGGTTACAAGAGAAGGCGAAGACGATGCTGAAAATGATTTGAACCAAGGCTCGCTTCTCTTCGTACTCCTTGTATAGGCGTCGGTTAAGGAACCATAGACCTGCCCATCCTAGGAGACACAGTGATGCCATCACCACCGTGCCTTGGTAGATTACCAATCCGTAACCCATCGCCAATCCAGATCTCGATTAAGACAAGAAGAAAAAACTCAGATCCGTCTCTCTAAATTCTCCATGTCGTTCTTTGGATTCAATTATCCTCCTACGTTAAAGAGAGAGAAACGCAGAGAAATCTCACAATCTACGGAACAAGTAAATTATATATTTAACTGGGACAAAAACAAAAGGTATTTAAGAATACCTCAATTGGTCAGATTAGGGTTTACAGTTTCAGCATCATCAAGTCATCAGTCTCCACCACCACCGTCACCGACTCTCTAGTAGTCAGACAAGTCGCTCAGTAGTTACCTTATCAACGGTAAATTCCCTTTTTAATAAAAATAAAATAAAACCCAAGACCGGTAAAAAAGCCAAACCGCTAAAAACAAAAGACTTGCGGACTCTTAACCGGAATCAAGGAAATTGAGAATGGAGATGGAGAGAGAGACTAGGAAGGAGCAGATGGAGGACAAGTTGTGCCAGAGGTGCAAGCGATGCTTCACAGATTCTTCAAACGACGCTTCCTCTTGTCGTTTTCATCCTTCCTTGTTCGTTTGTCGTCGCCACGATGACCAGAAAAGGTTGTGTCCCTCTCCTCTCAAAACCTAAATCTCTTCTTGTTTCTTTGATTTCTGATCAAATTCTGGTTTGCTAATTCTTTGTGCCCGATGATGATGAATTTGATTTCCAAGGTGGATCTATTTGCTTATGTTTTTGCCCAAAATACCAGATCATGATCCACTCTAATGCTATGACATAGCCGAGCTTTATGCATAATCATCAAGCTCTATAATGTGACCCTCTCTCTCAAACATTTCCTTCTTGTTAGAATATGCGGAATTAAGAGAGAGAATGTTGAGATAAGAGTCCAAGAGTAGAAGTTTGGATATGAGAATAGAGAGAAAGAGAAAGAGATTTAAGAAGAGAAAAAATATTTTCTTTATCTTTTTTCTACTTTATTACACTCTCTTTATATAAAAAACATAGATAAAAACAAGATCTTAGAAATAAATGTTGATTTGATTGCACACAACGGTCATATGTTTATTTAAATATGTATATCTGGTTCTTTTTCGTCTAGATCCAACGTTTTTATTCTATCTTTTTTTCATCTTCAACAATTCTTTCTATTTTTGAGCTTTTGATTTCTTCAATTCTATGTCTTTAATTCAATACTCCCCTCAAATTTAACCATAGAGATTCGAGTAAAGATTGGAACCATGAAGATTCACCTCATTAAAACTTTAGTATAGAAAACTTCATGGGACAAAACTACACTGAAAGAAAAAGAGTATGAACTCCATGGCAAAAAACCTCATGGGACAAAACTACACTGAAAGAAAAAGAGTATGAACTCCATGGCTAATTGATCTCTATGAGTCCAAGCTTTGAGTGAATGAACTGACAGACCTTTAAACTGGCGGCTTTGGTGAAGATATCCGCCAATTGATCTGAGCTTCTTGTGTGGCATGGCAGAATTAATCCTTGTTCCACCGTTTGACGCACCTTATGACAATCCACTTCAATATGCTTAGTACGTTCATGGAACACTGACTTGGAGGTTATGTGAATGGCTACTTAGTTGTCACAATGCATGGTTATCGGATCATGTGACTCAATGTCTAAGTCTTTGAGTAAAGTTTTAAGCCACGTGAGCTCATTGGTGAGCTTCTTCATGGCTCTATACTCGGCTTCAACACTTGAACATGAGACCGCATTTTGCTTCTTTGTCTTCCCCGTGACTAAGTTTCCACCAATGAAAGTACAATAACCAGTTGTAGATCTTCTGTCCTTTCTATCACCAGCCCAATCAGCATCACAATGTCCTACAATCTTTGAGCTTCCATTGCACCCCATCCAAATGCCTTAGCCTGGAGCACCCTTGAGGTATCTTAAGATACAGTCCACCATGTTCTAGTGATATATCTTAGGAGCTTGCATGTGTTGGCTTACCTGATTCACAGCAAAACACATGTCAAATATGGTAATGGTCGAGTATATGAGCTTACCAACCATCTTCCGATATAAAGTGACATCTTCAAATGGTCTATCTTCTATCTCCCCCTCTCGTTCGGTATAAACACATGTCTTCGCTTGCTTTGCTTCAAGCTTACCTGCTTCACTCAAAAGATCAAGAGTATATTTTCTTTGTGATACGAAGAGTTCCTCCTTAGAGCGACATACTTCTATCTCTAGAATATACTTTAGTTCTCCAAGGTCCTTAATATCAAATATGGATTTAAGATAAGATTTAGTGGCTTGAATGCCTACCTTGTCATTCCCAGAGATGATAATATCATCTACATAGATGAGAATAACTATAATACCTTCTCGGCTTTGTAATGTGAAGAGAGTATGATATGCCTCAGACTTCTTGAAGCCTCGATCTTTCAAGGTCATGTTTAACTTGTGGTACCGAGCTCTTGGTGACTGTTTCAATCCGTAGATAGCTTTTATGAGTCTCAAGACTTTCCCTGGTGCAATTGAATCTTCAAGACCCGGTAGAAGAGTCATATATACTTCATCCTCTAGCTCACCTTGAAGAAATACATTCTTAACATGCATCTGCCAAAGATCTCATTCCAAGTTAGTTGCTAAGGAAAGTATAACTCTTACCGTGTGTAGTGTGGCCACAGGAGCAAAGATGTCATGGTAATTCTCTCCATAGGTTTGAGTGAAACCTCTTGCCACTAGTCTAGTCTTGTGCTGCTCTATCTCCCCATTGCTTTTGTACTTGATGGTGGATATCATTTTAGAGCTCACAGGCTTCTTGCCCTTAGGTAGATCTACTTCATCCCAAGTATGGTTGATTTCCATAGCTTTGCACTCTTCACCTACTACTTCTCTCCACACCTTGTGTTCTTTAGCTTCTTCATAACTTGTTGGAATCTGTTCTTGACCAAGTTTGGTCATGAAGACTAGATGTTCTTGAGGGACATGAGCAAGAGTTTACACCGCTTGAATTGGATGAGCTACTGCATTGCTGCTGTAGTAGATCCTTGTATACTTTGAATTGCGAAACTTTGGCCTTGTACTTCTTCTCAATGGAATAGGTTGTGGTTGCTCTTCTTGAGCTAGTTCTTCTTGAACTTGGTCCTGGATGACTGAGTCTCCTTCTTTCAAGTTTGAATTTCCCTCTTATTGAGCTGATTCACCTTGGTCATGGATGACTGAGTCTCCTTCATCCCAGTATGAATTTCCTTCTTCTGGATGTGTACTGCCTCCCTCATTATAAAGGGGAATGGCTTCATCAACAACCGGTGTTGTTTGAGAGTTTGGGTTGCTTCATTCCACATTTTATGTGGGTTGATTGACACCAAGACTCTCCATCTCCCAATTCCTCTCTTCATAGTATCCCTTGGCCTCCACAAACTTCACATCTCTAGACACAAGAACTCTTCATGTTTCTGGTACATAGCACTTGTATCCCTTTTGAGTTGTTGAATACCCAATGAACATAGCTTTCACATTTTTGGCCTCAAGGTTGTTTCTTTGTTCTCTTTGTATCAAAACAAAACACACACACCCAAACACACGTAAGTGGTTAATATAAAGTTTGGTTTTGTTTAATACCTCAAATGGAGAAATGTCATTGAGAATTTTGTTAAGGATTTGGTTGATCAAGTAGCACGCTGAGACTAGTGCATCTCCCCAAAAAAATTTTGGAACATTGTTGTGGAACATCATAGATCGTGCCACCTCCATCAAGTGTATGTTCTTCCTTTCAGCCACTCCATTTTGTTGTGGTGTATATGGGAAGCTTGTTTGATGAATTATCCCATGCTTAGCTAAGTGTTGTTTGAAGGCATTGCTTATGTATTCTCCAGCATTATATGTTCTAAAATTTTTGATGTTGGCATTGTAATGGTTAGTAACATATATTTGAAAGTTAGAGAATAACTCAAGTACCATATCTTTTGAAGGAAGTAATATTACCCAAGTATATTTCGATTTTTCATCTATAAATGTGACAAAGTACTTATGATGTTCTCTAGATTCACAAGGTGAAGTCCACACATCAGAATGTACTAAATCAAAGCAATTTTTATATATAGTTGAAGACTTGGAAAACACAGATTTACAATGTTTACCAAGTATACCAGTTTCACATTCATCATTTTTAAAAGAAATACTGGGCAATATCAGTCCTAATGCACAAGAACGGAGATGGCCTAATCTAGCATGCCATATAACACTATTATTATCCGCAAGAATTGAACTAAAAGAACAAGATATCAAGGAGGTTGGCTCGCTGTCCTCAAGCACATACACATCATCCTTTATTACACCTTTTAGTACCTTACTAGTCTTAATATCCTGAAAATGCACATCATTAGGACTAAAGATAGCATAGCAATTCAAATCAGAAGTAGCCATTTGAACAGATAATAAGTTGGATGTAAAAGTTGGCATATAAAAGGCTTTAGAATCCTTATCAAACAACCTAAGATTACCAACACCTTTAATTGGAATTTTCGCACCATTTGCAATTACAACATTCCCTAAAGCAGATTCTATGTTGTTAAGAAGATTTGGGTGACTAATCATATGGTGAGAAGCACTCGAATCTACAACAATAGAATTACTAGATTTGTGAGTATAGAATATGGTACTAGATTCCTTCAAGGAGCCAATGGCTTTAATGAGAGCCTCTAAGTCGGTTTTCCTTACAAACTCACCAGATGCAGCCATGGCCATGCCATCTCCTTGTGTTGAAGAACCGGCTTGCTTCTGTCCATCCATTGGTTCATAGGATAGATTGGCCTTCTGATCCTTGAACTTGTTTGGATTAAGGTGAGGATGTAGAATACAACACTTGTCTTTGGTATGGCTTTTCTTCTTACAATGATCACATACCCACACCTTCCTATCCTCAGGCTTATAGACTCCGTTGTTGGCTACTATGAGCTCTTTTTTCCACCAAAGAGACCATGTGAGCCTTGTTCCTTTTGATACTGGGCACACACTTCTTCAAGGTTTTGAAGCTTGTTTGCCCTCAAGAGATGCTTGATGAGGTTTGTGTAGATCGGATTTAGAGTCATGAGAAGGCCGAAGACCTTGTCTTGCTCACGCCTCTCATTCAAAACCATCGGATCAACTGAGCTTGGCCTTAGCATCTCAAGCTCGTCCCAAAGAGACCTAAACTTCCCAAAATGCTGAGTAAATTCCATATCTTCTTAGTTGAGGTCATTGATAGTCTTCTTGACTTCAAAGACTCGGCTCAAGTTGGAGGTATTCCCAAACACGTTTTGGAGAGTTTCCCATAGCTCCTTGGCGGTTTCATAGTAGGAGTATGCCTTTAGGAGAGATGCTTGAAGGGAGTTTTGTACGATAGAGAGCACCAGTTGATCCTCCTGGAACCACTGGTCTTTATCTCCAACAACAACCATCTTCTTGCCATCTTTATCAACCGTCTCATTTGGTGCTTCCTTCTTTACGACATGATTCCAAATCCCACGGCTACACAAAGCTGTTTTGGTCGTTCTAGACCACATCAAATAGTTTACCCCCTTTAGGATGACAGGAAGAACCACCGGTTTTGAGTTTTCCATGGTCAGAATACTATGGACCACTAGATAATACTAAGGACCGATGGATAAAGAGGATTTCCCAGAAAATTTGAGAATCGAATGAAAACGAAGATTAAGAGCTTAATGCTCTAATACCATGTTAGAATATGCGGAATTACGAGAAAGAGAATGTTGAAATCTGATACGATTCCAATCGATGATCGGAACTTTGATTGGAACCGAGTTTCGGTTAAGGTTGAATCCGTACGATCGGTTGCGGAATGGATTAGGGGAAGAGTGAAATGAACGGTGAATACAATCACACGAGTAATGAGAGACTCGGTGAAAGGTAGGGACTCGAACCACTTGGATATTACGCACCAAGATGGAAGGAGGATTCTCTCGTCGAGAGAATGCTCGGATATTTCAAACCGAGAGTTTTGATCGCAAGTTAGAGAAGAGACTTTGATCATTCTAAAAACTTGGATGATCTTATTATGGGGGGGACGAAACATATATATAGGCCTAGGGGAGTTTACATGCAAGCTCCCTAGGAAATTACAAAAGCATTTAATGAAGTTTGACTCTTAAATGAAGTGCATGCAAAAGACATAGAAAATGATGAACTTTGACTCAATCTTTTCGCCATGGAAGTGGGCTTGAAATGGGCTTGGGCTTGGCGAAAAAGGCTTGAGTCCTTAAGAAAAAGCCCACGTAAAAACCAAGGAAAATACTAAGTGAAAGATGTAAGCGACCTTGCATGCCTCGTTAAAAACCATGTTCAGAAAACCCATTGGGACAAAACCGAACATAGGAAAAAGAATACAAGACAAGGCGCTTGTCACTTAGACATTCCCTTGATCTTCTTCCTCCTTGGCTTGCATAAACGTCACGATCCGGTTTGCCTCGGCCGCTCCTCCGCCTTGTGTCTCCTTGAGCATCCTTTGAATGACCTTCGTGAGCTCCTTTGCCTTTGTGCGGGTGACCGGTCCTTGCGGTAGCTCCAATGCGCGTGCCTCGTCCCGAACCTCACGGTTGTCGCATTGGATCACATCATCCCCTCCCTCTTGAAAAGGATTTGTCCTCAAATCTGTCTCATCTGCAACAAAAGGGACTAAGTCAGAAACATTGAAGGCGTTAGACACATTATACTTACCTTGAAAATCGAGATGGTAGGCGTTGTCGTTGATCTTCTTGGTGATGCGGAAATGACCGTCGATCCTCGGCATCAATTTGGACTTCCTCTCGTTAGGAAAACGTTTTTTTCTTAGGTGTACCCAAACTTGGTCACCTTCCTCAAATACTAACTTCTTACGACCCTTGTTCGCGTATTTCTCATAAAGCTTAGTCTTATGCTCGATGTTTTCCCGAGCCTTCTCATGGATCCTCTTTACCACCTCGGCCTTCTTTTTGCCATCAAGACTAACTCTTTCACTTAAAGGAAGAGGGGTTAAATCCAATGGTGTTAAAGGCTTAAAACCGTAAACAATTTCAAACAGAGAAAACAAAGTAGCGGAATGCATTGCATGATTATAAGCAAATTCAACATGCGGCAAGCATTCTTCCCATGATTTCAAGTTCTTTTTAACCAATGATCTAAGCAAAGCGGATAAAGTCCTATTTACTACCTCGGTTTGACCATCGGTTTGCGGATGACAAGTTGTAGAGAATTGCAATTTAGTGACTAACTTAGACCATAATGTTTTCCAAAAATGACTAAGGAATTTCGTGTCGCAATCCGAAACAATGGTCCTAGGCATGCCGTGCAACCTAACAATTTCTCTAAAGAACAAATCCGCGACATGTAATGCATCATCCGTTTTATGACATGTAATGAAATGAGTCATCTTAGAAAATCGATCCACAACCACAAAAATTGAATCCTTACCCGTCCTAGTTCTAGGCAATCCAACAATAAAGTCCATAGAAATATCAACCCAAGGATGCGTAGGGATAGGAAGAGGGGTATACAAACCGTGGGGTTGAGTCGTGGATTTGGATTGTCTACATGTCACACAACGGGTGAAAATCCGTTCAACGTCGCGTTTCATGTGCGGCAAAAAGAAGTGATCTTGAAGGGTTTTGAGAGTCTTGGTGATTCCGAAATATCCCATCAAGCCGCCGTCATGAGCTTCCCTAATCAATAATTCTCGAATAGAACTACTCGGAATGCATAGCTTGTTATCGTGAAACAAATAATCATTATGCCGAAAATAAGAACCTTTAACATATTTTTCACAAGCTCGATATAGTTCCATAAAGTCACGATCATTATGATAAAGTTCTTTCAAATGCTCAAAACCGATGACTTTGGAACTAAGGGTTGAGATTAGAGTGTACCTTTGAG
The DNA here is from genome assembly GCA_964056655.1 of Arabis hirsuta. NCBI lineage: Eukaryota > Viridiplantae > Streptophyta > Magnoliopsida > Brassicales > Brassicaceae > Arabis > Arabis hirsuta. The sequence goes on from OZ053304.1 coordinate 17,670,899, forward strand.
ATAATGCGTCGGCTACAACATTATCATTACCTTGTTTATACTTTATGACGTATGGGAAGGTTTCGATGAATTCAACCCATCTCGCGTGGCGCTTGTTGAGCTTGTGTTGGCCTTTGAGGTGCTTAAGTGATTCATGGTCCTTATGAATGACGAACTCCTTTGGCCATAGATAGTGTTGTCACGTTTGTAGTGCCCTCACCAACGCATAAAGTTCTTTATCGTAAGTCGGATAATTGAGGGTGGCTCCACCGAGTTTCTCGCTAAAGTAAGCTATCGGCTTCTTATCCTTGTTCCATTTAAAGCCAACGTCTTTTTTGATTACCTCGGTGAGAGGAGCTGCGATTGTGCTAAAGTTCTTCAAGAATCTTCGGTAAAAGCCGGCGAGACCATGGAAGCTTCGGACCTCGCTTACGTTCTTTGGAACTGGCCATTCGCGGATAGCTTGGACTTTCTCTTCGTCCACCTTAACGCCATCTGCACTCACTACAAAACCTAAAAATACAAGGTTATTAGTACAAAAGGTGCACTTCTTAAGGTTAGCGTAAAGCTTTTCCTTTCGGAGTGCTCCAAAACCACACCGACATGTTTCACGTGATCCTCCAAGCTTCGGCTATAAACCAAAATGTCGTCAAAGTAAACAACCACAAAAACACCAATATAAGCCCTTAGCACGTGATTCATTAACCGCATAAAAGCGCTAGGCGCGTTAGTAAGACCGAATGGCATTACGAGCCATTTGTTAGCCCTTACTTGGTTTTGAACGCGGTTTTCCACTCGTCGCATTCCTTCATCCGATTTGATGGTATCCGCTCTTAAGATCAATCTTAGAAAACACATTAGACCCATAAAGTTCATTTAACATATCATCAAGACGAGGGATAGGATGGCGATACTTGACGGTTATATTGTTGATCGCGCGGCAATCCACGCACATTCGCCACGTTCCATCCTTTTTGGGCACGAGTAGGACGGGAACGGCGCATGGACTCATGATTTCTCGGATATGATCCTTGCTTATTAACTCCTCGACTTGCCTTTGGAGTTCCTTGGTTTCCACCGGGTTGGTCTGATAGGCGGGTTTGTTGGACAAGGACGATCCCGGTACAAAGTCGATTTGGTGCTCGATTCCGCGGATGGGTGGTAGTCCGATGGGATTATCTTCGGGAAAGACGTCCTTATAGTCCTGCAATAAAGAGCTAATCTCACTCGGAATAACCGGTGCTAGGTCTGATATACTCATAAGAGACTCTTTATAGATAAATAAAAGAATCGGTTTATTCAAAGAAAGAGATTTAGTGACATCACCCGATTTGATCATTAGGTTGTTGGCTTTGGGTTTTGGCTTTTTCTTCTTTTGCTTGAGTTGAAGTTGGTCTTGATACACCTCTTGAGGAGTCATCAGAATGAGGGTGATCTTTTTGCCTTTGAACTCGAACGAGTGCCGATTGGTGAATCCGTCGTGTATTGCCTTGCGGTCGGATTGCCACGGCCGGCCTAAGAGAATGTGACTCGCTTCCATCGGTAGCACATCACACACGACTTCATCCTCATATTTCCCAATACTTAAATAAATGGTAACGTGACTCCCAACCTTCGTTTCTCCTTTCTCGTTGAGCCATTGGAGTTTATATGGCCACGGATGCTTTCAAACCGTAAGTCCTAATTTCTGGACCATCGTGACGCTTGCTACGTTGGTACAACTTCCTCCGTCGATGATGAGACTACAAATCTTATCTTGAACAACACACCGAGTATGGAAAAGGTTCTCACGTTGCGCTTGGTCGTCGTCTTTGGCTTGTAAACTTAGGGTCCTTTGAACGACAAGTAACTCTCCTTGGGCCGGTGGTTCCTCGTACTCATCGGGAGAATCTTCTTTCTCCTCCTCATCCTCCGTAACCACATCATCATTGTCGAGAAGGATGAATGCCCGCTTGTTGATACAATCCTTAGCCACGTGAACGTGACCTTGGCACTTGAAACATCGAATGTCTCGAGACTTGTTCAGATAAAAAATTCCCTTGCCTTTAGTATCTTCTTTCGGGTCAAAGACGGCGGTTTTTTCCTTGGTATAGCTCGGTTTGACATCCTTAAACTTAGGAATACTCGGAGGTACCATGGACTTGGTTGACCGCCGGTTTAGTTGTTGCTCGATAAGGATGGCATTATGCAACATCTCCTCGATTTCCTCATAGTATTGCAACTCGAGCCAGTCTTGAATTTCGCGGTTTAAGCCTCCCAAAAACCGTGACATCGAAGCCTCATGATCTTCTTGGATGTTAGCTCGCAACATCAATGTCTCGAGTTCTTAGAAATAGTCCTCGATTTTTCAGCATGAGCCACCTTAGTCGTTGATGAAGTTCCCGTTGGTAATGGCTTGGTACGAACCGCTTCCTCATATGTCGCTTAAGTTGATACCAAAAGACCACGGGATCCTCACCGCATCTCCGCCTTATGGTGACAAGGATGTCCCACCAACTTAGGGCATAATCGCAAAAATCGGTGACGGCAAGTTTTACGCGACTTCTTTCGGGTACATCTTGACACTCAAAGATGATATCCACCTTCTTCTCCCAATCAAGGTAAATATCCAAATCACTCTTCCCATAAAACTCGGGGACTCTCACCTTGACGTGGCCATAGGCGTTTCGGGTTTGGTATTCCTCGCTATCTCGTTGTTCCCAAAACCGCCTCGGCCTTTGTGGAAGTTCGAGCGTACTCTCATAATCAGACATGATCAAGTCTGGTTATGGTTCATTTTCTTTTCTTTGTGGTCGTTTATCGTTAGCTCGTTGAACACGTTGAGGAGCGATAACGGCGAGCTTGTCGATGAGATGTTGGTCCATTTTTGCCTCGATCCATTGTATTACACGATCAAGGAATTGATCCTCACGATTGTTGTTGGTTTCTTCGTCCATGGCTGTGATAAAATCACACAAAAGAGTATCGAAATTCTTTTAAATACTAAACCACAACAAAATCGATAGAAAATTAAAACATGTAGTGATAGCGATTAAACCGATTGATAGTGATAAGTAAAAATTAACAAAGATGAATTAGAAAACTTAGCTCTGGATCAAAGCGTGCTCTGATACCACTTGATACGATCCCAATCGATGATCGGAACTTTGATCGGAGCCGAGTTTCGGTTAAGGTTAAATCGGTACGATCGGTTGCGGAATAGATTAGGGGAAGAGTGAAATGAACGGTGAATACAATCACACTAGTAATGAGAGACTCGGTGAAGGGTAGGGACTCGAACCACTTGGATATTACGCACCAAGATGGAAAGAGGATTCTCTCGTCGAGAGAATGCTCGGATATTTCAAACCGAGAGTTTTGATAGCAAGTTAGAGAAGAGACTTTGATCATTCTAAAAACTTGGATGATCTTATTATGGGGGGGGGGGGCGAAACATATATATAGGCCTAGGGGAGTTTACATGCAAGCTCCCTAGAAAATTACAAAAGCATTTAATGAAGTTTGACTCTTAAATGAAGTGCATGCAAAAGACATAGAAAATGATGAACTTTGACTCAATCTTTTCGCCATGGAAGTGGGCTTGAAATGGGCGGCTTGGCGAAAAAGGCTTGAGTCCTTAAGAAAAAGTCAACGTAAAAACCAAGGAAAATACTAAGTGAAAGATGTAAACGACCTTGTTTGCCTCGTTAAAAACCATGTTCGGAAAACCCATTGGGACAAAACCGAACATGGGAAAAAGAGTACAAGACAAGGCGCTTGTCACTTAGACATTCCCTTGATCTTTTTCCTCCTTGGCTTGCATAAACGTAACGATCCGGTTTGCCTCGGCCGCTCCTCTGCTTTGTGTCTCCTTGAGCCTCCTTTGAATGACCTTCGTGAGCTCCTTTGCCTTTGCGCGGGTGACCGGTCCTTGCGGTAGCTCCAATGCGCGTGCCTCGTTTCGAACCTCGCGGTTGTCGCATTGGATCACATCAAGATCGAGATTGAAAACAAAAGAATAGAACAGTAGAAGTTTGGATATAGAATAGAGAGACAGAGAGTTAGGAAGAGAGAAAATATCCTCCCTATCTTATTTCTTTTCTATTACAATCTCTTTATATGAAAAAACAGAGATAAGAACGAGATCTCACAAATAAATGTTATTTGACAGCACACAACGATCATATGCTTATTTAAACATGTGGCTCTCCTTTGTCCAGATCCAACGGTTTTATTCTATGTTCCAACTGTTTTATTCTATTTTTCTTTTATCTTCAACAATTCTATTCTATCTTTGAGGTTTTGATTTTTTCAATTCTATGTCTCTAGTTCAATACTTCTGCTACGTAAAGAAATTATTTAGGCCAAGATTAATGTCATCGATTAAAGATACATCTTAGAGAATATCATCTCATCATTTGTTTATTTCTCGTCTTCATTGTTCTTGGTCTTGAAATAAACATGTTTTCTATCCACAAATGAAGGTACTATGAATTGGGACCTGAGGATCCACCGTATGCAGCCAAGTTCTACGATTGTTGCGGGGCAGAGGATCCTAATGCACCGGGCTGTGTCACCAGCGCTCACATTTCATATGATGACTGATTTATAACTGATCTCTCATAAGCCTTGTTTTTTTTTGTCTTCAAACAAACTCACATATCATAGCTTTCTTAACTAAGTTGGGTACCACTTATGGAGTTGCAACACGGCTATATGGTGAATTGTTGTCTTGAAGCTTCCATTGATTTTTGTGAATAAGAGTGTCTGACTCTTTTGATGTGAGAAATCCTTTCTTTCCAACTCTTTTCACACTAAATTGAAAATGAATCTAACATATTCATTACTTATCTTTCTCGAGAAAATGGAGGAATTAATAAAGCTGCAAGAGGAAGCCTCTTCCACTATAAGATACCAATCTTTGGAAACGACGAGGTTACCAACATTAAAAACGATTATGAGTGCCATATTTTCCCAAGTAAAACGGATGAAAAGACAAAGACGACTGATCCTTTTCATAACAAAGAACATATGGTACAAGTCCATCCCAAGGACTTGTACATGCCTTTACAAGTAAATGCCTTTACAAGGTTACTTTAGCATTAGGGGATGAACTAGATTTTACAAACCAGCATTAACCCTCTTGAGTTTCCTATACATTGTCATAATCCAAACCTTTAAAAGCCAATAATGACAAAAACTTTTACCATGTAAAAACAAACATAACTAAAATCTTTAACATGAAACAAGGGCTTTTGTGACCAAACAAAAAAAAGAAACAAGGGCTTTATGATGTTGTGTTCAGATAACTCAATAATGGAAGTACGTATACATTATTCTAATTTGGGTAGAGTTGGAATTTATAGCAAAATTCTTTATAAGAGCTGCATCTTTGTTTTCGTATCTTGTTTTTATTTAGTTTCATTCACGAAGTTTGTTTCATTTGTCTTGTTTATGTATTGAGCTTGAAACACTGTCACTAAGTTTGTAAAATAATCAAAGGTGTGGTGGCATACTGCTAACATAAGGGAGTTGGTTCATTTGTATCTCGGGTTCAAACTTCCTCTGGTACGAAAGGTTATTTTTTAAATCATAATATCCAAAGACTATTTCTGGATATCGAGGAGATTATGAGCCACAAATTCGGAACTCCCACGGTTTAGCCAAAAAAAAAAAGTTTGAAAAGTAGCTTGATGAACACTTAGACCAAATACCCTAACGTGAAGCGATCCAATAAACTTTATTGCATAAAACATCTAGTGTAGGAATGATTTAAATACAGTGAGTACGAGTATTGGAGTTTGCAGAAGTGGGCGATAATGCATAATTTCAAGCATCATTAAACGATTCGTACGACTAGCGCAACAGTTGAAAACATATGCATTTGCGGGATATTTATTACTAGTTGACTAGATGATGCAACAATGTTTAAACAATAAATTAGCAATATAAACACAACTTTTCTATATTAAAAAAAAAAACCATTGAAGCCGATTTTTCTTAGGTGTCATGACCACGATTTTTCTTTAGTCTTTTTTTTTTATTTACTTAATTGGGTTAAACTCACTGCCAAACAGAATATACACTTATTAACAAACATAATTTAAATGCCAATTTAAATCTTTATATACTGATTGATGAGTATTTCTAGAAAAAAAACTTTACCAACTAACTAAATTCGAATGTGTATTTTAAAAACTATATTATTACTTATATAATTAGCCTAAACCTATAAGATTTATAAACCGTATCTTTACTCATTGTGTATATTTGAGTCATAAACCGTATCTCTGAAGATTATGATATTAAATAAGTGATAAGTTATATATATTGACTAAAAAATTAAAATTCGTTGTTTTCAATTATTTCACAGGTGAAAATATAATTGTATACAACATATTTGCAAATTTAAATATATAAAACGATTTTTGGATTTCGTATAAGAATTTCTCTAATAAATATTATTGATATTTTTATAACTAAAACTATATTGATTTTACTCGATAATCATATTATCCATCTTATAATTTGGATAATTACCTAGTAAAATTATGATGATTGATTGAATATTAATAGAAGTGTCAAATTATTCATATATTTCATAATTATAATATTCAAATCTTGATTTTTAACTTATAATATATGTATTCTGATTTTTAAATATTTTTTTAGAAAATAATTTTGATTTATCCATCTTTCCGCAACCGCAAATGTTCGAAGAAAATAGATTTTTAATTTTTAAAACTTTCTCTCTCTTTCTCCTCCTTCTCTCTAAAAATTGTCCAATTTCTCTGATCTACTAACAAAGCCATCTTTTTTTGTCTTTGATGTCCGGTGTTTTGCCGGCATCGTGAGTTATGTATATATAATATTAGATCTATGCGTTTTCTTAGGTTTCTCCTAAATAATTACTGCCGATTTTGTAAAAGAAAAGAAGACGATCCATAATCAGATCTGACTTCTTCGTACATATGGAAAAGTTGTTTGGTCTGATTCTGCAAGTTTTCTTTTTATTTTCGAAGGAAGAACATTTTCAAGAAGAGAAAAGTTCTAATCTATGGTAGAACGATCTCTAGTTAGAAAGATTAAGATGATATGTGGCTGTAAAAGTTTGGTTGGCGTTGCTCATAGTCGGCGGAGACGGAAGTAGTATTGTAGGCGGTGAAGATGCTTTGTGAATCTGTTGAAGCTTGGTGACGGATGGGCAAATAGGGCAGCGCCACGTGGCCCTCTATCTATCACACGTTTCAACAAAAGTATTCAAGATGCTTTCTATTTTATTTTAGTTTTAAGTTATTATTATATTAGTGTATATTAAAGTTTTTGGTGTGTATTATGATGTCAGCCTTCTTTGTTATATTAAATGGAGATATTCCACTAGGCTACACTTTCCATGAAAGTAATGTCCCGAAACAGTGTTCGCCGTCAAAATGGGATATAGAGGGTTTCTCCGAGTCTGGATGTAGAGACGACTCCAGGCTATGTAATCCCGTTATACGGGAGCAGTCTCACTCTTTTATAGGAGTTTTACCTTTCTACTTTTTTCTAGGAGTTTTAGTTTCCTCTTTTAGGAGGTGTTATGTATCCTTTAATGGGTTTGTATTTCCCTCATGTGGAATTGTTGTATCTATTTGTAGGTATTTTCTCTAATAATATAACAAGTTGGCCGACAAAAAACAAAAATTTGGTCCAACAAGAAATAGTAAAAATCGTTTTTCATAATTGTTATCAAACTCAAACAACCATTAATACTAGCAAACACTGCGTTGAACCAATCAACCCCTTATTCATTTTGGTTTAGTTTATAATAATTTAGTGAAAATATTTTATGTTTATGAAATAAATATAAACTAATGTTAATTTTCTAATTGATGAAATAAATTGCGCAGTATTTCGTAATCTTGAAATTTGTAATATAAATGTTCAGAATACCTTGAACCTAATGAAAATAAAAGAAATTTACGAAAGAGGAAATTAATTTTGTTTCGACCAAGTCATAATTTCTCAAGCGATATGTAGGTGGCAGGCTTTTGTAAATATGGACCTTATGGTTGGGCATTTTAGTAAATTAAGTTTAAACGGCTAGATTGTGTATAATATAATCTCCGTGTAGTCAAATCAATCCTAGTGTCTCACTGATTTTGGTATTATTATTTGAAGGCGATGTTGTTTTCAATGAGTCTATGAATGAAGAGAAAAAGTTTCCACGCAATATGTTAAAGAGGCGAGTAATGCAATGTATTTGGATGAGATTAGTTCTGAGGTATGTCGTATAGTCTTATGGTTTGATGTTCCAATGTTTTTTTTTTTTGCAGACGTTAAAAGACCATAATTTACTTGTAGAAATAATAGTAGATATTTTTAAAAGTAAGTCTTGTACACAGTTTCAAGAGACAATATTATCTTTTATGAAATCATGTGTGCATATTCACTGCAACTATTGCCTACATTTGTAAGATGCATAGGCAACACTTTGTTTTGAATCATCAAGATTTAAACCAAAAGCACACTTCACAGTGTAGCCTTAACTACTTGTATGTCTTTAAAATGTAATCCATGATTCCTGTAAACTAGCACAACTCTTGAAATTTTCTCAGACTCGCTACAAAACTACCAAAAGAAAGCAAGGACAAGTTACGTCTAGAGAAGAATTCACAATTCCAAGGAAGCATATACACTCAAAGTGAAAGAGGATAACTGGCTAACAAACAGGATGACACAGACTTCATATTCCTTTAGCTTTCCAGTGCGATCCGGATACTATAAAAGGAAGCCTTCGTGCTTTAAGATCATTCTTCTCAGTTGCTAAGAGAATACACAGACGATGCTTCAATTATGGCTCATCAAGGGGATAGTAGCCATGATCATTTCTACAGCGTTATTATCATCCATATCCTCATAATTACGAGCAGCTGCACAAATAAATTAACTTTGTTATAAGACCCATAGAGAGTTCCTTATATTTTCTGTAGTTAATTCACTCGGTGATTTTGGGTGGTAAGATATTACAAACGAACCAGAAAGACTTAGGGGGTTCTAAGCACTTTTTACGCAACATGTATGCAGGGCCGGTTTTGAAAATTTGAGAGCCCAAGCAAAATAAAAATAAAAATCTTGGGTTTTTTTTTCTTCTAAAAACTAAGGTTAAAAGGTAAATTTTTACAAATCTGGAGGCTCTTAGAACCCTTGTAAGGGAGTTACGTCTGTCTTTTAGTTAAAATATGTCTTGTTTTCTCCGTTGACAGCAAAGTTATAGGGGAGGCTGCAGATACCTGGTTAGTAATAATGGACTGCTTGTTCACCTTAGGAGATGAGAGAGTAAGTGAAAAATAAGCCTTTGGTTTTAGTTCTTGTAATCTTAGATTTGTCATGTAGTGCACAAATAATTCCGTGTTTATATTTGCTTATGAAATAAATAAATAAAATCATGTTAAATAAGACTAATCTTATACAGTATAAAAATTAGATGATTTTTTAGAGAAATTTTTGTGTGTGTTAAATTAGATGAGTTTTTCAGTTTTCAAGAGAATTACATATATTTTTATTTATTTTGATTATTTGTATTTTGCAGTTTGATTTATTATTGATTAAATTATATTTAATTGAATAATAAATGATATTTTAATTTTAAAAAACTAAAAAGTAAATTTTTTTTAATTTGTGTGATAAATTTTTAAATATTAATTATTGTAATGCAGAGAGAAGTATTGAATTTCATGTAATTATACGTGGCAACTTCTGGATAAATGTGGTTTACAAAGCTGTCTTCTTCAGTCTGACACCTTTATGCATCCTCAAGTTTCCATTTGGAATTTCCATAACCTTCTTCCTTCTCATACTAGAGATTCAAGAAAGAGGTACTCGAAAGTTTTTTCTTCTTTGATCCTTCTTGATTTTGAAGTTTTTACTTGTTTTTGCTTTTGGTATCATTGATTCATTCAAGATGGAGAGTGAGTGACACGCCCGACTCCGATCACTTTGAACCCTAAATCTCGCGCTTTAAATTACAACACAAGTAATATACTTGCATTTGCACACATTAAAAAAGGAAAAAAGAGAGATGAGTAATGAATTACTTAGTGAAGAAGGCGGTCACACCAATCCACAGTGATTCACAATACAATAATAATTTATAACACTAAACGCATATACTAAACTAAGATATGGCACAAGAAAAATACAACCTAGAACGCTTAACACAAGCAACCTAACCATTCTAACATGTCACTTAACTTAATAATTGACTTCCATCATATTCTACACTTCACAATACAATATATATTCACATACAAACTAGCCAGTCACCCTATATGGTCGGGTCATACTGCTACCTTGACCCGTCGACCGGTTTAGGAGCTGCAGTGGGCTCGCCTTGTCTACACTTGCACACCCGCAATCAATTCTACAATGGGGTCGCCATGTCCACATCTGCAGAGACTTACACACGCCGTCGCGGTATAATATAATACTTACTGTTGGGCTACAATGGGCTTGCCATGTCCACATCCGTAGTCCAACCTTACTTAACACTTCACACATACTTAACCACTCAACACATCAAATTATACTCATATACTCATGCTTACTTATACCTCTAATCTCATGATCAAACAAACCTATCTCAAACAAACCACATTTAACTCAGTATAACGAGACAAATTACTATGCATTGTGAATACACAAGTCCAAACTCTTCACCTTAGCCACAAAGCTACCAGAGTTTCTAAAATTGATAACGGTCCTTGCTCGAGTGGATTTCCAATATCCAACTCCAATTATCCTTTCACACCATCTCCTCTTATGAGTCCATAAGGTTCCTGCGAATTTCCAGCTCATTCCGAGCTCATTTCCCAATCGAAACAAGTGTAACTCAATATACATCATCATCAAACAAAACTGCACTTACTATGCTTCGAAAATCGTGAATAACATACAAACTAACCGTCCACTTGTCGATCCAACCGTTGATTCGAATGTCAGTACTGCCATGAACAACTATGAAAAATTACAGCACGATCGGACTTGGTATGAACCTCAAAATGGACCCTCAAAGCAGCTGCATCAGAGCTGTTTCTGAAACTGCCAGTTTCAGTTCCTGTTAATTCTTGTGCCGTAAGCAAACACCACCACGGCCATAGAATAGCTTCAATAATGACGATTGAAACTTCCTTGGAATCTCTGATATTTCCTCTGTCAGAAGAACTCAATGATATCGCCATTCACGCTATGACGTTAGCCGAATCGTTCTTTAAAAACTGCATCTTGAAACTTGAAACAGATAACTTAGAAAATATTCCGGGTTCAGAAACTGTGCTTTTACATCAACTTCAAGATTGATTTCCGAATGGATCTTACCTCGGATTTGATATCCAAAAAGTGTTCCAGAAACTAGGTAATGCGCTCTTTACAGCGGTATGAAGAACAATGATAAACTCGTTCGTATCTGACCAGGAGAGGCTTTCCAAAACCCCATATCAGATCGGTTTCCTTCTTCCTCCTTTCCTCTTTCTCTCTTCCCCGACCTGTCTCTTCCCGCCTCCGACCTTCTCCCCCGGTGGATCCTCCACCACTGGTGACGCCTTCCTCCATCTCCTTCACCCAACCAAACCTTCCTTTCTTCTCTTCTCTACCGCGATGGCTCGGTCTCCGGTACTACATCTCAACGATAGCTTAACGAGTGCATGTGTTTCTGTGACAATAGAAATTGAGCTATGCATTCTCTTTTTTTCATCAATGTTAATTAACATATGGGTCCCAAATCAACAAGCAAAACCCTCGTAATAAATCTAAAGTTGTTCTGTTTTTACTGCATGCTCTTTACCCATAGCAAGAAGCTCCTCTTTGCTCTTTCAAATTGTATGGGAGTACTACAAAGTGAGGAGCTTGCGTTAAATAAACGAGCTAGAACTGGCTTGCTGGGCGTAGCAAAAATAATTGAATAGAAAGATTTTCAATCATTCATTATGTGATCGGAAAATAAGCAGTAAGCTTAGTTCGAAATTATAGAAAGAGAGGGAGAAGGAAGTATAAGACATAAATATGACTCTCAAGGAGGTGAACTAAGTTGTCAGTTAGCTACCTGTGATTCCAACTAAGCTACAATCCTGTGGAAAAAGGTCACCGTAGTGATAAAATAAAATCTGAAAATCTAAAAAAAAAAATAGCTCTGGTTCCAGCATTAGACTTTCTAAGCAGTTTCAACTTTCTTATATCAAAGAAGGCCGGTCGAGTGACATTAAGCCCAAGTGTGAAAAAAAAATTCTCAACTCAAGATCACCTTACCTGAATCCAGCTACGCACCATGTAATTCTAAAACTCTCTTCACTTCTGCATAATATTAAGAAGAAAATGTATACTCTATAAGGAAGACAGAAGTGGTGAAGAAGATTTGACAACCAAAAAAGGGGTCTTCAATCAACAAAAGCTTTCGGGCTCTTAATGTTTTTGAAATATAGCGAAAAGACCAGCCATTGCGTAACAAAAACCAAGCAATCTATGCAAATCAGCCAAACAGTTTTAGATAGAAACTAATATGAGAGACAACCAGATTTAATTTAGGAATGAAAACCCTACAAATCAGTTGAGAAATGTACCCAATATGTTAGAAGACTGAGTGAGAACATGGGACGTTAGGAACCCATTGCCCATCACGGTCGTTGTTTATTCTCACTGGCAATTAGCAACATCGATTGGAACGTCTCACCCATTTTTTGTTGGTTTTCCGGAGCTTTACCAGATAAATAATTCCAGTTAGACATTCACTTGGTTCACTCTCTCCATGATTACTATTAATATGATTGAGAATCTTTTAGACTCCAGCATAACTGGATTCAAGTACCCAAATCGCCAATGTGTAGTCATTTTGCAAGGAAATCTCAGTTTCATTAACTACAACAACTAATTTTAAAACCATCCTTGTTTACCACACTATATAAGCAATTCCCAGAAAATTAATCGAAAATGAGAATGAATCAGATATACCTATTTAAGGATTACGGATCCTCCAATAGTCGCGCTCTCTACAGAACTGGGAGATTTGCAAAACAAGTAAATCAATGTTTTCCCTTCCCATAAATCGGAACAAGATAAAATACGCTAGTAGATGGGAAATTCGAAGAGATGGAGTAAACGTACACGTTACTTTTTCTTCTTCTCGAATCGTCAAAAACGAGGACGGAGAGAAATCCCGAGAACGATCACCACCAGTGAGAGAACAAGTTTCGCGACTGTTAACAGAAACTCCATTGTTGCTCCCCAAATTTTTGATCCGTTTGCTTCAGAGAGAGAGAGAGAGAGAGAGAGAGAGAGAGAGCAGATTGGAGATAGATCGAATCAATCGGAAGTAGAGAGGACGAAAAGCCCGTCAATATTTCACCACGAATAAATATGACGATACATTTAAAGGTTTTCGGCGGAAAAACCCGTGGTTAAAGTTTGCGTTTATACACTCCAAATGATTTAAATGCAAGTCAATCCTCTAAATGTCGGTCAAACTGCTATACAATTTTCGTCTGTATCGATGACGTGGCAAGGTTTAACGGTGTTGGTAACAATTGACGTAACTTAAAACGTACCGTTTGTGTAGTCTAAAACAACAATTTGTTTTAAAATTGATGTAGTTTTTGTGAATAAAAACGACAAAAAAAAGACAGAAAAGAGAAACGCCAACTAATACTCGATTTGGGAGAAAATGGATTTTAGGGTTTCATATGAAATCGATTTGGAGGAAACTTGTTGTTGATGGTTTCGTGAAATCGATTTAGGGGAGAATTGATTTGGGGAAGAATTGATTTGGGGTTTTATTGATTCAGATTGATTTCGAAAGAAAAGATCTTCGGGATTGAAACTTGATTTCGAAGAAGAAGAGCTTCGGATTTGAGAGTTCTGGGTTTAGGGTTGTTCTTGGTTCGGGTTTGAGAGTTATAGGTTTGAGTTTGTTCTAGGTTCGTGTTTGAGAATTCTAGGTTCAAGTTTGTTTTGAGTTCGGGTTTGAGAGTTTTGGGTTCGAATTTGATTTCAAAGCATCTTTGTTGGAGCGATGGAGCAAGCGAAGGGGTAAGTTTCGAAGCAAATTTGTTCTCATGCACTGATTTCATTTGATGTAGGATTAATTTGAGATTCATCTGCAGTTTCGATTTGTACCTGAACATTGATGGATACTGGTCAAAGCGCGAGCATATCAGGGAGGAGAGGTACGTGAAATAGGAAAGATGGCTAGTGATAACTTTACCATTAGTTCAGTGTGTACGGTTATTATGGAATTGCTTGGGTATGATGAGAACATAAAAAAATGTCACGGTATCCACCAAATGATGAGAAGAACAAGAAAGAGGATATAGAAGATGATATTATTATGAGGAAGGTGGTGGATAATGCTATTAGCTCTAGGGAAATGACTTTGTATGTTGTTAGGGAAGATGATCCATACATTGGTAGGCATAAAGCTGCTGAGCTAGGTATAGAAAAAAAACTTTTCAGATGATGAGAGTCTTAGTTCAGAATCAGGTGATGTTAATCTGGAGCATGATAATGATGTTGACGAGGAGCAGTATGATGATGCTGACGATGCTATTGTTGGTCAGTTTATGGAGCCGAATGAAAGTAGTAGTGAGGATGAGAATAATGCAGTTGCTGTATTAGATGAGAACAATTGTCAAAATTTTAAGTTGGAACAAAATCTATAACTCAATATGCAGTTAGGAAGAGGAGAGACATCAAGCTTTTTAAATCAGATAGTAAGAGAGTGGTTGCTATTTGCTCAGATAGGGGATGTCCTTGGAGGGTTTCTGCATCTATAAACAGTAGCAACACTAGAGATGTTGTCAGATCTTTCAATGGTGAACATGATTGTACCTGGCAAGGGAAGGTTTCACTTCTCACCAATGCTTGCCTTGCTGAGCTGTACCTTGAAGACTTCAGGATTGACCCAGATATCTCTGTAAGCTGTTAAAACGCAACATAAATGTAGCATAAAAAATATGTTAGAGGACACGGCTTAGATGTCCAAAATTATTTGATGAGGAGCAAGCAGAGTCTTCTGCAAGATTATTTGACTATGTTGATATTTTGAAGAAAACCAATCCAGGATCCACAGTGGAATGTGAGGTACAGGAAACTACATTTTCTAGATTCTATGTTGCTTTTCATGCTCTCAAAGATGGGTGGAAGGCAGCTTGTAGGAGGATCATTCACATTGATGGTACATTCCTCAAATGGAGGATGAGTGGAATTATTTTAGTTGCTTGTGGCAGGGACCCTAATGATCAAATGTTCCCAATAGCATAGGCCATAGTTGATGTTGAGAATAGACCCAATTGGGAGTGGTTTTTTCAACATTTGGCTGATGATTTAGAGCTTGGAACGGGAAATGGATTAACTTTGGCTAGTGATTAGTGTAAAGGTTTGGTTGCAGCAGTCAAAGATGTTTTGCTATATGCAGAGCATAGGTTATGTGCCAGACATGTTCATGCCAATTGGAAGAAGAGACATTCTGGAGCAGATTTTGAAGACTTATTTTGGGGTGCTGCAGATGCTTACTACCCTATTGCATTTAAAAAAAAGATGGAAGAGTTGAAGATTCTATCTTCGGCTGCATTTGATGATTTGAAGCTGAACATTTTCTATCCATGGTCAAGGTATACATTCTATTCTATTTCATTTGAATTCATAATGGAATGTCTTAAACATTTCTCATAATAGATATATAAAACCTATATGCAGGGCATTTTTTAGTGAGTTTGCTAAGTGTGATGCTGCTGAAAACAACCTTGGAGAGTCATTCAATGCAGCTATTCGGATTGCTAGAACCAAACCTAGAGATGTTTGAAGAGATTAGGAAATGTGTGATAACAAGAAATGAAAAGAAACGGTCTGAGTCAGAGAAAACAAAAGGAGAATACACTCCTAGATCAAAAGCTGTGTTAGATGAGCAGATCGAAAAAACTAAAGATTGTATTCCACTTAGTTGTGGAAGGGGTGATTATGAGGTTGGCTACTTTAATGATAGGTTTGTTCATTTATCTCTTTGTTGTATGTTTGTTCATGGATAAATTCAATTCATATAAATTATTAACTTCTATTTATGATAGGAATGTTGTAGAAATGAGACGTAGAGTGATCTGTAGTTGTAGGATGTACCTCATCAGTGGGATACCTTGTTGCCATATCATTTCCGCACTGAGACAAGAGAAGCACGCATATCAAGATCCAAAAAGTTTGATATGTGAGATGTTCACGGTGAATAGGCTTAAGAGATGTTATGCTACTGGTTTAAGACCTGTACCTGGCCTAAACCACTGGGAGGCGACTACTAATGTAAGGGTGAAGCCACCTCCATATAAGAGGCCTCCTAGTAAACCTCCTGGGAAGAAAAGAAAGAGAGAAAAGGGTGAACCAAAACCAGGAAAAGTGTCAAAGAGAGGGACTAAAATAGTAAGTGTGGCTTTCTATCTTTTCATAGTTAACTATTTTATATTTTCTAAATGGCTTGTCATACAACATTGTAACACTTGTGGACAAGAAGGGCATAACAAACACCATTGTAAGAATGTATCAGTTCCTCAACCCCCTAAGAAACCACTTGGAAGGCCTAGGGAAACATCTGCTACACCTGCTCTATGTCCTTGAGGCTCTGATGATGCACATATCCAACATCACATTGCTCAAAGTCAGCCATTTGAAGATATTCCAAGCATATATTCTGCACTACCAAGAAAGGGACGAGGAAGACCTCGTAAAACTCAATCTGATGTTGGTGGTTGTCCTCTCAACCACTTCCTCCCATGGAACCGATTTATGATATAGGGCCTACACATTTACCTAGGGTAAGAATATCCAACCTATTGATCTATTACTCTATAAGTATCCAACCTATGGATTTGTTACCTTTACTGATGTGATCATGTTTGTTGCAGCAAGGTGTAGGACTCTTTACAAGCATCTTCACAGGTGATGATTACATTCATCTCGGCAAATCAGTGAGAGACACAAGTGATAACACAATTCTACCGAGCTTGTACCAAGCCAGAGAACGCAAGAAGATGCAACTCCGCAGAAACCAAGGAAAGACCAAATGATGTTTCTGGTGTAGCATGTACTTGATCATGTTTCTGGTGTAGTACTTATGGTTTTTGTTTTTGTAAAACTTGGTCATGTTAGACTATCTTTATGGTTTGATTTTTTATGGATTTAAAGTGTGTAAAATTTGATCCTTTTGAGTGTGTAAAACTTGATGTCTTTATCGTTTTTGAGTGTGTAAAACTTGATTCTTTAAAACTTGATTCTTTAAAACTATCTTCTTTGTTTTTCATTGTGTTATAATTGATCATGGTATATGGTACATAAAAAAACATACAATTCATCCATACAAATTATCCAAAGCTAAAAACCATTACAACTCCATACATAGTACTTGTCCTTCAATTTCCTAATATGAACACACAAATACATATCTTATTGATTCGTTATTATCCTTCAACGTGAACAAGTACCAAGCACTTGCTACAAACACAATCCCAATAAGAATCTCATACTTGACCCTTGCAATTTCTCTTTCATTCTTCTTTTCCAGCTCCGTAATCTTATTGATTTCATCACTCAAGTTCATCTTCTCCAATGAAGGACCTCCACCACTCATAAGACGTGTAATCTCTCTGTTTGTCATTATCCCTACAACCAAATGAAACGAAGCAATTAAAACCTATCGAAACTGGAGAAGAAGCTTCAAAACACGCAGACGCGATTTATCATTTGCCCAACCTGACCCTAAATCTCCGATTCTGAAACACAAACCCTAAATCCTAAATTTATCATTTGCCCAACCCGACCCAGCAATACAATTTGACCTGATCCGACCCAATTTTATAAAAACGACATAGTTTTTAACTTTTAGAATGATTCAAAACGCAATGTTTTATATATTATCATCAATATAACGTTGAGGGTTGTATAGCGGGTTGACCGACACTTGGAGGGTTGACTTGCATTTAAATCACTTGGAAGGTATAAACACAAATTTTAACCACTTTGCGGGTATTTTTGCAGAAAACCCTACATTTAACCCGATTAAAGAAAGTGAGCGTTCTAAATGTACACGTGGCATCATAATGATAGATGATGTGTCAAGTTCATGGAGAGAGCCATTATATAGTAGATGTTTAGTTTTATCTGGTTTAAACGGTTTGGTTCAGTTTTGATTAGCCGACATAATTTTGTTATGTCAAAAGAAAACAAATTTATATATCATCTAAATTTGTGGCATAAGAAAACACATCCATGGAATCCTAATAATCTATCAAAATAAAAAAAATTTGTGATCAATGAGAAACAAATTTATCGAAAGCTAATTAAATCTTTTAGAATTAAGTAAATCTGTTTGACATCTACTTATATTTATATAGAGCTGTCGATTACATAAAAAAATACATGAAATAACGAAATAAAAAATTACATAACTAAAATTAAGAGAAAACAATAAAATAAAGTAAATCTATGACAAAAAATCCATCGAAAGCTAATTAAGTTTGTCAGAATTAAGTAAATCCATTGGAAAAAAATCTATTGAAAGCTAATTAAATATGTATAAATTATGTCAATCTAGAGACAAATTTTTTTTTTTGTCAAATAAACCGGTGGGACACTTAAATCTTTTAATATTAAGTAAATTTGTTGGTAAAAGAAAAATAAATTTACTTAAAAGTAAGTTTGTTGCCTCATGTAATGTTGGTATATCAAGTTTGTTATGACAAAATTGTAATTTAAATTTTTGGTTTTAAGGTGAAAATTATGATGATGGTATTCTTGTCAATATAAGATTTACACTAACAAAAAATTAGAGGACAAAATAAGCATCAAAATCTCGTTAGTAATAAAATTAAAATTAAAACTAAAAGTAATCTAGTAATGAAACAATAGTGCCAAACCAAAATTTCTCCCTTAAAGAGAAAACATGATAGTGAGATTAATCAAAATTTCTGCTAAAATTGTATATAAATATATGTTATAGTAGATGGCACAAAGATAATAATCTGTAATGGCTTATAATATGGGATAATAATAGTGAGTCAATGAGTCATTACTTGGTTCAATGAGGACAAAATGTTGATCGACGAAGAATAGATTGGGGTTTAATGTAATGGTCAAATTTGAGTTATTGAAAGTAATAACTCTATGCCTCTAACGGCTAAATCGAGGCAAATTGATGTACATGATATAATTAATATATGGGCTTTCATGTAATAATTAAGAAATTGAGTGAAAGAGTTCATAGCATAATGTAAGTATGTAACGGTTAGATTGGGGCAACTGCGTAAATTTGGAAGAATATAAGAGTTTATATAAATATATTTCCATAGTGGGTGGACTCACCACAGTCCCGTTAATAAACCAAGAGTCCTTTTTTCCCCAGAAAATAAAAATCAAAATTCAATTTGATCGTCGTCGTTCTCGGATTATGCTGTCGTAACCTCTCCTTCGATTTGTCCATGGATGCTTCGACGGATGTCTATGAGGTCGTCTCCAAGCCAAGACTCGCGAAGTTAAGTTACCCTCTTTATCGTTAGGGTTTCTTTGTGGTAGTTTTCGGTGAATCGATGTAGCGCGTTTTGTTGATTTCTTTGTGGGTTTGTCAGAGCGATGCTTTAGGGTTTCTTTTGTTTATCGTTGGATGCCTTTCCTTAAATTTGTTTGGGGCTTAGAAAACTTAATGTTTCTCGTGTATTAGTTTAACGAGTTTCGATTCTCTTTTTGTTCTTGTTGTGGATTTAAGTGAAATTTGAGAAAACCTTAACCTGCAATACAGCTCGGTTTCTATGATAATTTCGTGTGGGTTTGGTTGAAAAAGATGTTGAGATACTTCTTTTCTTGTCTTCACCTGTTAAAATTAGGTCTCGGTACCGTACTGGCTGTTTCTTTGATGCTTGTTAATAGGATTTTGTTTCACTTTCTTGATTGATCATACTGCTAATTTTATATTGCCTATTTCTTTCGAATATCATGGTTGCTACTTTTGACTAGAATCGTGTATCTATTCTTGAGTGATTTTAGGTTCATCTGTTGATCTATAATTATTCCATTTCAAGGATGCTAATGTTGATGAATTTCTTACATAATCTTTATATCCAGGATGGTCTCAAAGGAGAAAGGTCAATTAACTTCAATAGATTTCTTTTGCAAAACACAGCTAAGCTTAAGTTGGACGAGATTCCTAATGGTAGGTAATTATTTTTCCAGTGGAAGCATTGGTGCTATTATTCAGTGCGTAAAGCTTGAAGTTAATCCAGCAACTCACTTGCCCCTGCAGCTGAAACATGGACCTTTTTGGTTAAAATCCTCCTTCAATGTGCAAGAGGTATCAGGTAGCTTTGGGTGAACTTGAATTTAGTAAGGTGTTTTTGCCACTTAGCTATAGTCCTGGGTATGTTGATGTGCAAGTTTTCGACTATTTCCATCTATTTTAAGTGACTGGTTTTGTTGACACTTACCTTTTTTGATGTTATACAGGCATTGTCTGGATCAGGTTATGGTTGATACTTAATTGTTGATGAGATCAGGGAATCGAAGAATATGCCTATGATTGCATACGAAACTGCAGTTTGGGAGCGCTTGGGCCGGCTTTATTGCTCCCAAACAGGCAGAAGTGTGGTATGACTGTTTGATGTTCTGTTCTATTGGGTGTTGTTTATCTTTTATGTCTGTATTTCTATAGGTGAATTGAGGAGGAACAGAGAGAGAGACTTTGTTGTTACAATGTACTAATTGCTTCATCTTACATTGCTTCTATCCTCAGCTGCTTAAATGGGATAGTGATGAAAATGTTTTAACTGTCAAATTTGCACATGTGTCAAGAGAGGCAGACTGTTGTATTGACCCTTACTCTACATCGAGATGGATTGCTAAGAATGGTATCATTGTTGGATTACGCAGTTATCAATTTTTTGGTGGGTCTTCTTCCTTGTTATTTCCTCTTGATTATCATTTTTCACATAAAACACTTTCATTGTTAAGGTGCTAGTGTTATGTCTAGCAACACACCTAGCTGATAAGTTTCGTAGTTTTGCTTTGTGTTTAAGATTGCATATAGTAAACTTGTTTACGTTTCTTTAAAATAGCTTTCAAAGATGGAGGGAAGGAAGAGAAGAAGAAATATTTTTCTACAAAGGGAGCGACATGTTAC
The DNA here is from genome assembly GCA_964056655.1 of Arabis hirsuta. Classification (NCBI taxonomy): domain Eukaryota; kingdom Viridiplantae; phylum Streptophyta; class Magnoliopsida; order Brassicales; family Brassicaceae; genus Arabis; species Arabis hirsuta. The sequence goes on from OZ053304.1 coordinate 17,692,029, forward strand.
TTTATACGCACAGACTCGACAGCTTCGAATGATAAGAAAAACTTCTATCTTCTCTGGAAAGTCAATTCATGAGGCACTTATGCATGTTTGTTTCTTGTTTTTTTTTTTTTTTTAAATCGAAAGTAAGATTCCAAATTTTGAAGCACAGGGAACCTGTGGCAATGAGAAAGTAAGGAATTCTCTGAAAGTTTGTTTGCTGGGTTCTAAGGATTGCCTGAACTTTTATTTTGGATTTAATTGTTGTATTGTGGTTTGTAGATACTGAATATCAATTGGTTTCAGAAGCAACCCCATGGAAATGATGAGGTAAGGTTTCATGGTCTTGTTTCTCCTTTAAGGTTTTTTCTTCATTAGATGTTCGATGATTTTTGATTGCTTGGTCTGAGTTATGTTTATCTGGTCACTCTTTGTGGGTAAAATTGATGCTTATTTCATCATCAATTCCTGTTTTGGCTATCTAAAACGTATCCTTTGGGAAATTTAATCAATTCCTGTTTTGGCTATCTAAAACGTATCCTTTGGGAAATTTAAGTTCACGTATACTGAATTATTGGGACTATGTTTCGTATTCATACCAATATTTAGTTTTGAAAGACGACAGAAATTCTTAGTAACACACCCTAATAGCCTTCTTTAGAGAAGCATGGAATGGAAATTTTGGCGTTTTTTCCTCTAACTCTGCACTTTCTAGTATGAGATTTTATTGGAAGTCATCTTAAGTTTAGTATTATGGCCTTATGGATTCAGATGTGACTGTTTCTTTGAACATTGTTGTAAAATATAAAGATTTCACATTAGCCTACTCTTGAAAGTCATACTGAACTCAAATCGTCAAAGTTAATAAGTAGTTTCTTCTTTATTGAGTCTTCAGGCTTCCCTTTACCTGGCCACATATATACTAATTGCTTAGCATGTTTTACATGTCAGCTTGACACTGAACATAACAGCAGACTTGCAGTCACTATTTACTTGGAACACAAAGCAGGTATAGCATTCGAATGTACATCAATGCACCATCTCTTTTCTATAAGCTGAAGCTTTCCTAATGTTGTACTGTCTTGTTGGGTACCTCTTTTTGTATGGCCGGTGAAACATAAAACCAACAGAAACGAAAACATTTGCAGGTATTTGCTTTTGTAGCAGCAGAGTATGAAACCTCAAAGAATTCCCTGAATCAGATATAAATCCAGTTTGCTTCAAAAGCTTTATAGCCTACTGCTTCGTATGGGCAAAGAACAAGTTCAGGGTTACGTGGTTTTAGTGTTACTGCTGTCGTCATGCTTATGATTAGATCGGTACCTTTTGGTTGATATACCATAAGCAATTGCAGGTTTCTCTTTGGGATGCCATAATACCCGAGAAAGAGCATGCCAAATTCTGGATACAAATCTCAAACAAGTACCGGGTTGTGCTCTTGTTGTTCAACTTTGGCCATGGAAAACGACAAGAGCTGCCAGAAGTTGCTGATCCCTGGCGAAAGAAATATACTAATCACCAGTGCTTTGCCTTGAGTCAACAACGTCCCTCATCTCGGAAACAACATTGGATGTAACCGAGTCCTTATTCTTCCCTTTCCATCTATTCTAAGTGATTGGTTATGTTGACAGTTACCGTTTTTGGTGATACGTCACTTTTTTTTTTTATGTTAAACAGGCAATCACTGGGCCCCAAACTGAAGTTTCGTTTGCTACCACAGGCAAATTCTTCCATTGTCTGATCTGAAGCAGCTATAACCTGACCGCTTGGGCCGGCTCTATTTGTTCCCAAACAAACTGAAGAGTGGTATGACTTTTTGCTCCGGAAAGCCAATTCATTAGGCACGTATGCATTTTATGAATGTGCATACATCTCTGGCCATCTGTATGGCAAGGTACGCTTGTTTTCATCGAACTCTCTATTGGATGCACATGAATATATTCTACTGTCCATATTTAGAGACGTTCTTCTTTGTAATCAGATTCACCTTCTTTCGTTATTACTCCTGGTTTTTGTTAATTCTGTCAAAAGACTAAGACGCTTGAAGTTGACAGGGGTGGAATTACGCTCGAGCAAGTAGATGATATACACTGCCATGTAGTTTCTTGATTGATGTGTCCTCAGGATCTTTCTAATTGGCCTTTACGTAGCTTGTATTCACTATAGGCTCTGTCCTTCTCTTCCGATTGCAACATCAAGATGGTAGTGATGTTCTTGATAAGAATGAGAAACCTTGTATAGATTCCGATGGAACTGGCCAAATCTCTGAGGACCTTGCTCGGATGTGTCCAACTGATATTTATAAAGGGAAACTCATCAGAAGTGACAACATTCAGGTCTTTGTTTTACTTCTATGACAATTTGATGGTTCTTTAGTTTCCCTCTGTTTACTCTTGTTCTCTTATCATGTTTTTTTCTTATTTGTTTATAAATCAAGAGTAAGGTTCCAAATTTTGAAGCACATGGAACCCTGGGGCAAAGAGTATGTAGTTTACACTCTATGTTTAAGATGGATTCTCTTTTTGTTTCTATCACTTAACACAACTTGTAACAATCTGTTTTTCTAACAGGCTGATCTAAAGGCCTTGGAAAACTATGTAGGAAATTCCAAGTTTGGTGTGCTCTTCCCTCAAAAAGGATCATGATTTCTGGGTGACGAAATTGCAGGTGGTGACGTTGATGGTGATTTGTATTTTATATCTAGAAATCCCAAGGTGCGCTGCTATATCCTTTGCATTTGAAAGTAAATTCTTCATTGCTGAGACCCGACTTATGAACCGTAAATTATTATGTTTTAGCTACTTGTAAACTTCAAGCCAAGTGAGTGGGTGAGTTCTTCTCCACCTAGAAAATTTACACTGGTAAGGAAAGCAAGTGAACTTTCACGAGAAGAGTTGGAAGAAGAGCTTTTCAAAATGTTCTTAAAGACAAGATCTGATGCCAAGTCCGCAATTTAATTCACAGCATACTTTTAAGCTCACAATAATGAAGGATTCTCATTTTCTTAGAACCCTTTTTAGGGATTTACGTCTGTCTTTTAGTTAAAATATGTCTTGTTTTCTCGGTTGACAGCAAAGTTATAGGGGAGGCTGCAGATACCTGGTTAGTAATAATGGACCGCTTGCTCACCTTAGGAGATGAGAGAGTAAGTGAAAAATTAGCCTTTTGTTATCTTCATGTCTCATAAGCTCTGTGTTACGCAAGTATGTTATGGGAGTAACCGGTTAAGCTATGTGGTGTAGTGCCTTTGGTTTTAGTTCTTCTAGTCTTAGATTTTTCCTACAGTGCACAAATAATTCCGTGTTTATATTTACTTATGAAATAAATAAATAAAACCATGTTATTGTACGTGGCAACTTCTGGATAAATGTGGTGTACAAAGCTGTCTTCTTCAGTCTGACATCCTCAAGCTTCCATTTGGAATTTCCACAACCTTCTTCCTTCTCATATTAGAGATTCCAGAAAAAGGTACTAGAAAGTTTCTTCTTCTTTTTGCTGGTGTTCATTGATCCATTCAAGATGGAGAATGAGGCCAACTCGGATTTGCAATCAATGAAGAAGATTCAGCCACCATTGAGTACAACAGAACTCCATGGTCTCTGTCTGTTTGAAGGTAACAACATAACTCATCCATGGTCAGAGGAACTAAGTGTCTAAATTCGAAAATGAAGTTAGTAACTACGTTTTTCTTGTTTCGGTGGGTATTCATTGCTGAGAGGTCCTCGTTATAACAAAGGACTTGCTTTCACTAAGAAAGAAAGAGACACACATTACTTGCGTGGTCTTCTCCGTCCAGTTGTTCTTGATCAAAATCTTCAGGTAAAAATTTGGTGTTTTGGGTTAATAATTCGGTATAACAAAGGACTTGCTTTGACTGATTATTATGGGACTGCAACCGAGATCAAAGCTACTGAGACCAGAGCTCTTGAGGAAAATTTCTCCCCCAGGGAAATCTTTGACAAGTAATGTTTCTTGATATACTTGCATCGGTAGTTTTATGCTACTTGTATCAGAATTTTGATCTTTTTTCCTTATTCAACTTGAGCGAGATTTTTGATGCTCCCATTCCATGGTTCTTTCTTTCTTTTATGCATTTAGGTACCATGCCATTCGCAAAGAAGTATATGACTGGTTTGATATCAGTTTTGATATGTATGGGCGAACTTCAACTCCACAACACACAAGTCTCCCAAGCAGTTTTCAACAGGTTGTGGGAAAAAAGTGGCTTAAAGAGGAGAGGATACCATGACGCAGGTGAATCCCTTTACTCATATTTTACGCATGTGTTCTTCTTTAGTAGAACGATCTACACCAGTTCTAAGTCTCACGTCTTTAGTTCTGGCACATCTTGTCTTCAGCTTTACTGCGATACATGAAAGACGTTCTTAGCTGATCGGTTTGTTGAGAGTTCATGTCCATTTGAAGGACATAACTAAGGTTCTGCTCGTGTTCATCAGTGCGAAAATTACAGAAAGCTCCTGAGTCCTACTGAACTCAAAGATCCGAGGTGCAGGGTGAGCTATGCTTTTCTCCTTCATCCTTCATGGCCATCTATCTATCCCATTATGGTGCAGACTTAGATCTGTTGTTTGTAAAAATGATCTTGGGTGTGAGTACTTATGTTTTTATCTCTGAAAACAGGTCTGTCAAACAACACCCCAAATTTGCAACGCAGACCACCGGTTTATTGAGCTTCCGTTTCTGGAAGATACAAATGGATCTAGGAGTAAAAATGCTGTTGAACCCACAGTTGCATGGCTTATTGAAAGACTTGCACAGGAATGCATTACAAGGGATCTAGAGTGGGGAATTCCTGGCCGACATGAGAAATATGAGGATAAAGTAGGAACATCACTGCCAGCCATTCTCAGTGCCTATATTAAACATCAACAACTAATTCAAATCCTGGTTATAGGTCTGCTACGTTTGGTTTGATTCTCCTATTGGGTACACTAAATAACGTCATGCTTTACATCTGAATCGGACAAGTTGTGGAAGAATCCTAAGAATATAAAGCTTTATCAGTTTATGGGGAAAGAAAATTTCTGTGATTTGTTTACCGCCAATGACTCGTTCCTATTTCTTACCTCCATGCTCCTCAATTCACAGTTGACCAAGACTTGTTTCTGTTTTAAATCTTTTGGAAGACACATGCTTCTTGATATGTTGGAGCTTTTATTTTTCTGTCGTCCTTGTCAAAGATTTCCTAAAGAAATTTTTGTGCTTGCAGGGATTTGCTAGTGAGACAGACTGAATCTGCTACGTTTCTTGGGATTGGGGTCAAGATTGTGCCAGTCCTAGGGTTATGTTCCTGGAATCTTTAGTTCTTGTAACCATTGCTATTTGGTAGTGCACATAAAATTAGGTGTTCTGGTGATTGCGACTTCGATGTCAAGTCTGTTTCATTGGAATTTGTTGTATGTATTTTTGAGTTTGGCTCTTTGTCTTTTCTGAAGCTATCCTCAAGGTTTATATTTTTATATCTGACTGTTTCAACTGCCAATTTGTTGGTATGCAGGTGATTTTTTCCCTCTGCGCAGCTTGGAACTGGGGAAAATTGGACAATGATGAAGGCAATCAGTGTAAATGGGCATAAGAGTTCCTTAAATCTTGAGAATCGGTTCTTGTTAAAGAACCTTCTCTCTCTTCCCACTTTATTATTTTTCATTATTTTAGTGGTTACATATCATGATAAAGACCCCATTGGAGATGTTCTAATAGGGATGCAGAATCAAAAAGACCGGCTCGTAGACGTTTTAGGCCTATAGATGCAGCAAGTCAAGCTTGTAGATGCATGGCTCATTGTTTAAGGGCTTTAGAAACTCGGCTTGAAAAACGCTTAAGAAAACTTCTACTTCGATTTGTTACTCTCTCCTTAGTTCATTATTTTACTTAGAATAATGAATACTAAAATATTGAAGAAATTTTACTACTATTGTAAATTAGAAAATTCACTTTCATCACACAGACTTAAATACAAGATTTGTAGTTGGAGGTTTTCGACCTAAAGACTCAGACTTGGAAGCCATTGCCTAGCTTTAGTGATGACGGTAAGGTTCAACTTCACAGAGGAGAGATATAAGCTAAAAAACTAAGTGAGCATAAAGGTTGTGCGAATGAACAAGGAACATGGAAGGAGGTGCGTTTGTGTCCATCACATACGAGTGCACCTTGGTACGTTACAGAAAATGTAATGTTCAGTCTCTTTTACCGTAAGGTCTTGAGTCAAGAGTCTTGACCTGTATCAACTTTTGATTCATTTGCTTTCATTTGAGTTATGAAATTTAATAATCTTGATTTTCATTTTATTTTGTTAATGTTGTAGCACAACAATCATTGAGAGAAAAAAAATTGATTCTTCATTACAAATTAATGTCATATGACTTACGAACCGAAAATCCCAACCGAATCTAAATCGATTTTCTAAAAATATCTGAACGAGTCTTCAACACACAGTATTGAAAAACTCGAACCAAACCAAGAACCGAACGGGTACCTAAAACATAAATTAACCTAAAAATACTTAGATTTAAGGTTGGGTATGTTCATATAGATTAAGTAATTTTTATAAAAACATTTCGTTCAATTAAGATATTGTGGGTATATTCAAGTGAAAACAACCAATTTAGGTATATTATTTGAATTATTACGATTTATTTTGTTAATTTTTTGGGCATTTCCGGATACTTCGATTAAAAGATAATTAAATCGAATGAAATTCGGGAAAAAAATTGAGAAGTTATGAGTATTTAGGTATTTTTGAATATTTTGTGTAGAACGTCCGAAAATACCTGAATCTGAGCCCAAACACATTTCAAGTATTAGCGGGTTTCAAACTTATATCCAAATCCAACCCGAACCCGAACAGAAATCGATCCAAAATTTTTCAATACCCGAATGGGTAATATGTCCCTAAATCTAAAAATCTGAATTACCCGAACGGATACTCGAATGTCCACCCCTTATTATGACTTATTGATTATTGAGTTGATAGGCCTCACAAATGAAAAGTGTTGTTGAAATTTGTTGCATACAAACATTTTATGATGTTTCATGTTTCTCTGTTGATCCATCATAGTCCAATTTTTGCATAAGACCAAGTCTTTAACAACTCTAGAGGATAAATTTATTAAAATACGTCGGTTCACAAGTCAAAACTAGGAGTGAGCATAAGTACTGGAACCGAAAAACCAAATTAAACTGAACCAAATAAAGGGATGTAGGGTCGGTTCGGATCTTCGCCAAGAACCGAATGGTTCTCAAATTTTAGATCCACTAAGTATTGGTTCGAACCGAAAACGAACAACATATCCAAATCATAATTAAAAAAACTGGACATTAAAATTCATTCTATTAAACATATAGAGCCATAAAAAACCAATTCCATTCGACATTTCCGTAACCCAACTCGACAACAACAACAACAAAACTATTTTGTGCTTCATTTTGTTATGTTGTAACAAAACCTGTTTTATTTTAGAATTCATTTCGGTAATTACAATTTAATTTTATAGGTTCGGTTTTTCCGTTCTTCCGATAAGTATCTGAACGAACCAATCCAGTTTGTAGTTTGGTTTTCTTATAGTTTTTCTAATTGTGCAACTGAAATGAATCGAACCATAGTAGAACCGAACCAAAAATCGGTTTACATATGGATCTTGTTTTACTAGAACCGAAGATCTGAATGTCCATCCCTAGTCACAACTCACAACCATCATTTTCATTTTGGACATGTCCATGTTCGGTCCAAACTAATGCGGATTGGATTGGTTCATTTGGAGAAATAAAATGGATGGAATTGTGTATTCCTCTTGACTTTTATCATTTGCGTGGAACAAAAAATAGTGGAATTGAGCATTCCTCTAAATGTTTATCATTTGGATTGAAAAGTTTTTAAAAGTGATTCAACTTATTTCACCAATAAAAATTGAAAACATAAACAAAATTGGAGGAAAACATTCCTCAACAAAATAGGAGAAGAATTAATGGAACACAAAAAATCATTTCTCTACTTTTATTTTTTTCAGTCATGTTATTCCACCTATTCCACTTGTGCAAATTATTTGCATTCTTTAATTTCGAACTTTTTTCTGGTCTAATGGTGATAACTATTTATATGCTCGTGCGATATTTTTAGGCTCTAAAATATAAATTTCCAGTATTAAGTTTAAAACATTACAATGAAGAAATTTAAAAATATACAGCTCTCAGATTTTTTTTTTCACTAAATAATATTATATAAACCAAAATAACATTACAAACACATACATCGTAAACAAAACCCGAAAGTTTACCGAAAAGCGTAGCCCGAAAGATTACCGGGATCGTAGTCCAAAAGTTTAGCGGGGAGCAGGGGTGAAAAACGGTACAACAAGATCAAAGATGAACATTAAAAACCAAATGACCAAATAGAAACTAGACAAGCAAGGTAGAACCAAATCTATTAAACCAAACCCGTAAACTCCACCTCCAAGAAACCAAACACTAACCATCCACATAATCACCGAGTCCAAGTGTAACGACCGCGAACCAAGATTTGTGAATTTTGGTCGTGCGTCGATCGACGCAGGTGGTGTGCGTCGATCGACGCAAGGTTAAATCAAACCGGATCGGTTCGATTTAAGTATCGGTTTGCGACCCGGTTTAGGGTGAAACCCTTGGGTTTCTCTATAAATAGGGGTTGGCCTTATTTTTAGGGCTTTTAGAGAAGTTCCATAAAGTTTTCAGAGAGATTTGTGAGAGGAGATTTGTCTGGGAGGCTTGGGAGATCGTTCTTGGAGTGATTTCTCGTGGGTAGAGTGTAGAGCTCGGTGTTGGGGAGTCATTCTTCGTGGTTTTCATCCTTTTCTCATCCTTTTTCCTTTCGGATCTGAGGTGAGTGCGTGACCATAGCTTATCTAGGTAAAGGGGTTGATAGGATGCGTTTGATTGTTGTTATTTGGTGGATTTCGTGTTGTTTTGAGTGGATTTGTGCAGGTGAATCGTTTGGAATCGAGCCATGAGAGGATAGGCTCGATTTCCAGGTTCTGTGTTGATGCGTCGATCGACACAAGGGCTTGTGTCGATCGACACAGAGTGCATCGATCGACACACGGTGCTTGTGTTGATCGACGCATTGCCAGTTTTGGCGAACATGTGTTGTTTGTTCATGCTTTGTCTTGTTGCGTGTTCATCTTGGTATTGTATCAATTTTCTTATGCATGTATGTATAGCCTTGTAGATGGGATGACCGTCTCACTGAGTATTTGTGATATTACTCACGCATCTCGTATAACCATGTGATGTAGGTAAAGAGCAGGTGTGATCGTAGAATCGTGGCCGGGAAGAGAAGATGATCTAGAGTCTCGTGTTGGTTGCCTTATGAGCTTATTAGAATTGCTAGGGTGTTAGTAATTCTGGAATTGTTGTTGGATGTTTATTGGATGATGGTTTATGGATTGAATTGGATTAATGGTTTCAATAAAGTATGAGATTTATTGAATGTGTTATTGGTTGTCGATTGTATTGTTTCTGCAGTTTGGGGTTGTTGACCCGTTGAGGATTATTATTTGTGATAATAATAATTCGGAAGGAAAAAACTTTAAATTTACGGGTTGGGATTTTTTCAGTTTGGAATCAGAGCCCTTATGGTTCTAGGGCAGGTGAATGATTGATTGATTATTTGAGTTAGTCGATGGATTGTTGTATGGGTTTGGAGGCCTAGATCATCTTTTCCGAGCCTTCAATGAGATTCCACGGTATGTGTTTGGTGATTTTCTGTTTTTCTAGTATTCTTAGTCTTCTGCTGGGTAGTGCAGAGTGAGATGGGGATAGTTGCTAGAGGCAGAGGTCATGGGAGCCGTGGAGGTCGAGGTGGTCTTGGTGGGCGTGGGCGCGGGCGAGGACTTGTGAGTGAATCTGTCGCCACGAGTGTGGCCCAGGGGACCACGCAGGAGCAGGTGGCGGATTCGCAGATGTTTCAGGAGGGGTCAGTGGGCGTGGCCGCCAAGAGTACCAGTGTGAGGGCTGGTGGGACTGGTGTGGGTCCCGTTGTGGCAGGTGGTGCGGTGGGCCCAGGTGGGGGTGCTGCTGCAGGTTTTACCTAGGATCGAGATGATCGTCTGGCGAGTCTGCTATAGTTGATTCTGGAGCGGTTACTAGGTGGGGTGCCGGCTCCGGGTCAGGCTCCGGGAGTGCAACCAGGTTTGGTTGGTGTTCAGCTAGGTGGGGTTGGTGTTCAGCCAGGTAGGGATGGTGTTCAGCCGGGTGTGGCTGGAGTGCAGCCGGGGATGGCTGGGGTGTAGCTGGGTGTGGCGGTTGCAGAAGAGCTCCCATTATACCTTAGGATGATGTAGAGGATTGGCACCGGATTCTTCTCGGGTGATGCCAAGCCTGAGGAGGCGGACTTGTGGAGGAGCGGAATTTTTAGTTTCGCAGGTGTCCAGTGGGATATCGGGTAGACCTAGTGGTTCATTACCTCGACGGTGATGCACATCTCTGGTGGCGAGGTCTGGTGGCTAGGAGAGCTCATGAGGGTATGGTCTGGGAGGATTTTTTTACGGAGTTCAACGCCAAGTATTTCCGCACGAGGCGGTGGATCGCTTGGAGTTGCGATTTTTGGAGTTGGCTCAGGGTAGTCGGTCGGTCTGGGAGTTCGATGAGGAGTTCAGTCGGCTTCTGGTGCATGCCGGTAGGGGTCTGGAGGGCGAGCAGGCCCAGGTGAAGAGGTTCCTGAGGGGATTTCGACCAGATCTGAGGACTCGCTGTAGAGCGAGTAGGTTCGCCACGAGGGCGGAGTTGGTTGAGACAGCTGTTGCGATTGAGGAGGACCTGAGAGAGCAGGCTCTGGTGGTTAGCCCACCAGTACAGGTGGGTTCGAGCAGGGGCGGTAAGCCTGCGCAGGGACAGAAGAGGAAGTGGGAGAGCACTTCAGGAGCTAGTCAGGGTGGTTCGGGATGCTTCGGGTGTGGAAGCATGGATCACCGGGTAGCGAGCTGCCCGAAGAGGAACGAGTCCCGGGGAGCTCAGGTGTGCTATCACTGCAGGGAGCCAGGGCATATCAAGCCCAGGTGTCCTAAGCTGCAGCAGATGGCGGTGGCGGTGGTACAGCCGGTGACCTAGATTGCAGCGGCACCGTAGGTATTCACTTCGGTGGAGGCGGAGGGTTATAGCGCCAGATCAATCACATGTAATTTTCGGATTTGACTTTTTAAATTCTTTTGTTGTTGAATTTTTGTCTGTTTGGAAATTGTGAGTCTGTGCTAGAGTGGTAGGGTTCTTAAGAACATGAGATTTGTGCAGGGACCTTAGTAGTGGGCGGATGTGAGTCCTACGTTTTGTTTGATTCTGGAGCTACGAATAGTTTCATTACTCTAGAGTGTGCGGACAGCAGCGGAATCTGGAGCGATTCCGGTGAGCAGCCGGGAGTGGTTAAAGTTTCTGGCGGCAAGTCCTTGGCAAATTTCAGGCGGGTTCGTGGTGTGGATGTTTTGGTGGCGGGAGAGTTGATGCCAGCAGATTTGATTATTAGTCCAGTGGAGTTGTACGATGTCATTCTCGGGATAGATTGGCTGGATCGGTACAGAGTCCATCTGGATTATCATCGAGGACGAGTGGTGTTTGAGCGAGAGGCGGGGAGGTTGGTTTACCAGGGAGTGAGGCCGATTTCCGGGAGTCTGGTGATCTTGGTGATTCAGGCTGAGCACATGATTGAGAGGGGCTGCGAGACGTATTTGGCGACGATAATGATGCCAGAGACTGTTGAAGAGGTTGCAGTTGGGGATATTCGAGTTGTTCAGGACTTCTAGGATGTTATCCAGTCTTCGCAGGGATTACCATCGTCGCGTTATGATTTTTTTACGATCGAGTTAGAGCCTGGGACGAGTCCCATATCCAAGGCGCCTTACCATATAGCTCCAGCAGAGATGGCAGAGCTGAAGAAGCAGCTGGATGATGGGAAGGGATTTATCTGACCTAGTGTTTCACCGTGGGGAGCACCAGTGCTGCTCGTGAAGAAGAAGGATGGGAGTTTTCGGTTATGCATCGATTACCCGAGGCTTAACTGAGTCACTATGAAGAACATTTATCCTCTGCTACGGATTGATGAGTTGTTGGATAAGTTGTGAGGGGCTACTTGGTTCTCCAAGATTGATTTGGCTTCGGGTTACCATCAAATTTCTATCGACGAGGCGGACGTTAGGAAGACTGCTTTTAGGACGAGGTATGGGCATTATGAGTTTGTGGTGATGCCTTTCGGGTTGACGAATGTGCCAACAACATTCATGAGGTTGATGAACGGGGTGTTCCAGGAGTATCTGGATGTGTTTGTGATCATCTTCATTGACGATATTCTGTTATATTCGAGGAGTCTTGAGGAGCATGAGATGCATTTGAGGGCGGTTCTGGAGAAGCTACGGGAGCAGAAACTGTACGCGAAATTGAGCAAGTGTAATTTTTGGCAGCGAGAGATGAGCTTTCTTGGCCATGTGGTGTCCGCAGAGGGAGTTTCTGTAGATCCGGCTAAGATGGAGGCTATCAGAGGGTAGCCTAGACCGAGGAATGCCACCGAGATCCGGAGTTTTCTCGGGTTAGCAGGTTATTACAGGAGCTTCGTCAAGGGTTTTCAGAGAGATTTGTGAGAGGAGATTTGTCTGGGAGGCTTGGGAGATCGTTCTTGGAGTGATTTCTCGTGGGTGGTGTGTAGATCTCGGTGTTGGGGAGTCATTCTTCTTGGTTTTCATCATTTTCTCATCCATTTTCCTTTTAAATCTGAGGTGAGTGTGTGACCATGGCTTATCTGGGTAAAGGGGTTGATAGGATGCGTTTGATTGTTGTTATTTGGTGGATTTCGTGTTGTTTTGAGTGGATTTGTGCAGGTGAATTGTTTGGAATCGAGCCATGAGAGGATATGCTCGATTTCCAGGTTCTGTGTTGATGCGTCGATCGACACAAGGGCTTGTGTCGATCGACATAGAGTGCATCGATCGATACACGGTGCTTGTGTTGATCGATGCATGGCCAGTTTTGGCGAACATGTGTTGTTTGTTTGTGCTTTGCCTTGTTGCGTGTTCATCCTGGTATTGTATCAATTTTCTTATGCCTGTGTGTATAGCCTTGTAGATGGGATGACCGTCTCACTGAGTATTTGTGATATTACTCACGCATCTCGTATAACCATATGATGAAGGTAAAGAGCAGGTGTGATCGTGGAATCATGGCCGGGAAGAGGAGATGATCTAGAGTCTCGTGTTGGTTTCCTATGAGATTATTAGAATTGCTAGGGTGTTAGTAATTCTGGAATTGTTGTTGGATGTTTATTGGATGATGGTTTATGGATTGAATTAGATTAGTCGTTTCAATAAATTATGAGATTTATTGAATGTTTTATTGGTTGTTGATTGTATTGTTTCCGCAGTTTGGGGTTGTTGACCCGTTGAGGATTATTATTTGTGATAATAATAATCCAGAAGGGAAATTTTAAATTTACGGGTTAGGGTCGTTTCACCAGAAACCCATGCTTCAACAGGAACATTCACGGCAAGGATAAAGGAGATGAGGGAACTGCAAATGCACGCAAGAAGCGAAAGCCCGAGACCAAAGTTTAGCCAAAAAAGTGTGACAAGAACCAAGACAAACCATGAGAGGAGATCATCAATAACCCGACCAATCCAACCTATGATTCTTCTATTGATACACAACCCAAGGCACTAAGGCAGCTGTTGATCCACATCGCCGATAGAAGAACCAATTGAAAAAAAAACGGATAGAGAGGAGACTAAACCGAAAGCAAGGTAAGAGAGCCTAAAAACCAACATCTTCACAAGGAAAAAGTCACACTTCAAATCAGCCCCAAGACCACTCCTATCAAAAGACCACGACACGACGAAGGTAAACACACTAAACCATCCAAAGAGAAGAAAGAGATAGTACCAACATATCTAGGATATGCAAAAGTCTAGAGCTACTTAAACCGATACCCACATCAACCGACCAAACAACGGAAGCAAAGGCCCAAACAAAGAACAACCAAACCTAGGATCCAATGAACGCGAGAAGGGAGGACGAGATCTAACACTTACCACCGTCTCCAATCGGAAAACTTCAGGAAGAACCGGATCTTGAGGTGTGACGACTTCAGTAGAATCTTCTGAGAAATAGAAGCCAACACCACTGAGAAAACCCGAACGCGTGAAGTGATCCCAACAGCTGAAGACTGATACCACCATTAAGATAATGAAATCCACCAATCCAAGCACTAGATTTGTCCATCCCCTCAAGGCGAAACAAGATCTGGTTGGAAAGAAAGAAAGTTACAAGGAATTTACAAGCATAAACAAAGGGTACGACGCCGGAGACAAGCTCCGAACGCCGGCCAAGCTAGAGAAAAATTAAATTTGTCGCCTCAAAATTGCCTTCTCTATTACTCATCGCCAGTTACCCAGCTCTTAAATAGCTAACGAGAAAAAGTCAAAGTCAAAATCAAAATAGAGTCTACGTCATCTTTTTGGAAAAAATCTACATGCGATTAGACATCGAGCCTAGTTCTTCGTCTATCTTAGCTAGTGCGACACACGTGCGTGCCACGCAATTCTTATCCTCCATATCTTACATATAAAGTAAGTACGATACTTAATTGGTAGTTGAATTTATTTTGCATATAATATTAGAGTATGGTTTAAGACCATATATGAACATGTTATAAATACTATCTACAAATGATGATGGATCGAACATGGTAGCTACTATTAAGAGAATACTATAGATTTATTAAAAAACTTTAAATTGTTATAAATTAATGTATTTGTAGTAAAAATTGAAGATAAATTTTATAAAATGTCATATGTACCATGCCACTTTGTAAAAATACCACATGTTTCATGCCACTTTGCAAAAATACTATTTTTTTGAAAGTTTTGCAAAAATATCATTCTTTTTGTTATATTCCTAAATTACCATCTTTTAAAAATAATCTCTCTCTAACTCTCTCTCTCAGATCTCTCTCTCTTTTTTTTTCTGGATCTCGATCTCGAGCTTTTTCTTTCTCTTTGCGATCTCGATCTCTCTCTCTTTTCTCTCACAGAGAGAAATATCTCTCTCTCTCTCTCTCTCTTTCACTCTCTCTCAGAGATTTCTCTGCGATCCCGATATCTCTCTCTGGCTCTCACATAGAGAGTTCTCTCTGCGATCTCGATCTCTCTCCCTCTTTCTCTCTCACACAGATCTGAATCTCGGATTTTCTGGGAATCGAATTTCCTGGGAATCGAAATTGAATCTGAATTTTGATTCTCGTTGCCTCCAATATGAGATTAGATCTGGTGGATATATGAAAAAGAAGAAGAAGAATATTCTCACAGAAACGCATATGCAAACTTAAAAAGAGAAGAATCAGCAAAAACGTTTTTGATAAAAGATACAAAAAACTGTGAATTTTTGAGTTTGGGTTAACTATTGTGCATTTAGGGTATAGATTGGGGGGGGGGGGGAGGAGGTTAGGATTTTCATTTGCATTATAATTTTTTTTTTAAAATTATACTCCCTCCGTTCCATGAATATTGATGTTTTGGCCTTTTCACACAAATTAAGAAATAATTAGTTGTAAGTTATTAATGCATTACTTTTTAATATTAAATATTTTTAATACCTATTAACCAATAGTAATTCACAATTTAATATTTTCAATTAATATTTATTGAAGTTTGCAGAAAATATCATTTAATAATCTAAAACATCAATTTTTATGGAACAAAAAAAAAAACTCAAAACATCAATCTTCATAGAACAGAGAGAGTAATATTTTTAAACTGTTTATAAGGTTTTTAAACGGTCTTACGAAACTTTTTAAAAACCATATAAACCTTGTAAAAAACTCTTATAAACCTTATAAATCTTGTAAATAACTCTTATAAACCTTTAAAAACTTTATAAACCTTTTAAAAAGTCTTATAAATTTTGTAAAAAACTCTTCTAAACCTTATAAACTTTGTAAAAAACTCTTATAAATCTTTTAAAAACTTTATAAACCTTTTAAAAACTTTATAAACTTTTAATAAACCCTTATAAACCTTGTAAAAGACCTTATAAACCTTATAAAAAAAATATTATAAACCTTTTAAAAACTGTATAAACCTTATAAAAACTTTTATAAACCTTGTAAAAAAACTTTTTAAAAACTTTATAAATCTTTAAAAACCCTTATAAACCTTGTAAAAAACCTTATAAACTTTATAAAAAAAATATTATAAACCTTTTAAAAACTGTATAAACCTTTTAAAAACTTTTATAAACCTTGTAAAAAAACTTTTTAAAAACTTTATAAATCTTTAAAAACCTTTCTAAACCTTGTAAAAAACCTTATAAACCTTGTAAAAACACTCTTATAAACCTTTTAAAAACTTTATAAATCTTTTTAAAAGTCTGATAAACCTTGTAAACAAATCCTTATAAAAAACTCTTATAAAACTTTTAAAAACTTTATAAACCTCTTAAAAACTCTTATAAACCTTTTAAAAACTTTTTAAAAACTTTATAAACCTTATAAATTATTATTTTAATTGTTTAGTTTTTAAAGACAGATACATAATTCTTATTAATTGTTTAAAAAATTAATAAATATTTTAAACAATCTTATAAAACATTGAAAAAACTTTATAAACCTTTAAAAAACTTTATAAAAAAAATGTCAAAAACCTAGATCACTGAGAAGAACATTAAGAACAAAATTAACTAGATTGACTCAAACCCAGATTGACAGATTGAAATAAGTTACAAAATCAACCGAGATTTGTTATCAAAATCAAGAACAAAATAAAGCAAAACGAAACAAAACACATATTTTTAGATCCAGATTGAAATCAACACAAATCAAATTAGAAACTCTTATATGTAACACAAATCGAATAAAATCTCAGATTTGGAACACAAATCGAATAAAAAACTCAGTTCTGTAAAATAAACCAAATAAAACCATATTTGCGAAAATCAAAACGTGATCTAGAACAAAAAATCATAAAATCCGATCTAGATCTAGAGAAAAAGAGAGAGAAGGAGAGAGAGAATAAAAACATCAGATTTTGATCTTGATGTTTCGTGGAGGAAAAGAGAAGAGAGAGAGAAAGGAAAAGAGAAAAAAAAAGGGAAAAGAGAGAAAGGATAATATTTGTCATTTTGTTAATAAAATGTGGCATTATTGCAAAATGGAAGGAGAGAGTGGCACGCTTGTAAAAGTGTCTTTTGAGTGTGACATTTTTGCAATTGCCCCAAATTTGAACCCTTGATTTCTGGGTTAAACCCACGACTTTCCATGCCAATTTAAACTATAATAAAAATTGAGGCTATAAGATTTTAAAGGTGTCCATATAAGATTTAAATCAATCAATAGTGTTATGCCACATTAACATTCAAAATTAAGTTATTTACCTATATTTAACATTGAATAAATTATGTTATCTAAATAACCGACTAACATTTTGAGGATATAAATTATCAATTGTCTTTCAATCATTTTCAATAGAATGCTTAGTTATAATTTTCTTCTTATCAAAGTTTCAAAAAAAAAGTATAGAATTAAGTTAATTTTACTTTTATTGTTAATAATAAATTTTGGGAACTTAACTTAACGGCACATAAATTAGGTAATATTACTAGAAGTATATAAAACTTTGTTTTACTACTGATTTATTTTAAATGCCCAGCGTGCCCTTGTAATTACGTTCTGACAAAAAACATAATTACAAAAATGCCATTACTTTTGAGTGCCACGTCAGATAAAATCCGGCGCCACATAGGAAATCACTGACGTGTATTAATGAACTCAGTCGTAAAGCATTACGACGGTATTGACGGCTGAGTTATATATACGATGTGGCTGACTTAAAAAAATTGGCTGATTTACATATAAAAATAAGCCAAACGATACGGCTGAGTTACAAAACGTGGCTGATTTAAGATCTTCTGGCTGACTTAAGATTTATGTGACGGCTGAGTTTACAAAAATCTGCTTGATTTATGAGCTAATGGCTGACTTACACACATATATGACGGCTGATTTGTATATCGGCTAGTTGAGATATGTTTCTCACGATGATGAAATGATCATTGACTGGCTGTGTTACTAAACGGACGGCTTACCTATGAAAGGTTGTTACAGCTTATTTAAGTATAATTAGCATAAATCAGCCGTGTTAGCTTGATTAATAGTTAACTCGGCCTTATTACGTCTGATTTATTAGCGAAAGATTAATTACTACAATAGCATTCATTTGATGGCTGATTTATTTGACGATATAGCTGACATAATATTTTCCAGCTGATTTACGCCCTTTTATGTCCTCTTTTCAAACCCGATTTTTTGTTGTTTTTATTACTGAAATAGTATTCACGTTGCAACTCACTTACATATGCATTTGATGACTGATTTAGTTAGGCTTATTTACGTTTTCGTTTTGTGGCTCACTTGCCATATAAGCAAAAAATTAATGACATCAAGTCCGATTTTCCATGTCATTAGCTCCTATTTTCCATGTCATTTTCCATGTCATTGTTAGAGTTTTATGTTGTGACACCGTGTCTTCTTCTTCTTCTTCATCTATTTACCTTCTTTATCATCTGATACCCAGAAACTTAATCGTCACCTTCTTCATCTATTTTCCATCCTCATTTTTTTTTTTTCATTGATCTTTGTTCGAGATCTTATGGATCCGGTAATTATTGTTTCCGGTAATTGAGTCAAGAAAAATAGATACGTATTCAACGCCGACGGTAAAGGGTGTAGAGTTCTGTATTTAAATGATGAAACAACACACGACGAACTTGCAAAGTCGGTACTCGATGATTACGGATTGAACGAGTCAAGCCATCAGATTCAGCTGAGCTACATGTTCTCGAATAAAACTTTGAAAACAATGGCGCACGATACTCCACCAGTTTACGTCTCCAATACTCGACAGTTGTTAGGTTTTCTAAGCCTAAGGAAATTCGAACAGCTACATCTCTGTGTAGAGATTACGGAGAAAAAGGAGAGCGAAATTAGTCGGAATGACGAAGTGAGAGAGAAGAAGATAATGTTATTCAGTTATGGCTCAAAAGGAGAATCTACATACGAAGATTACGGTGGTTTTAGTAATGATAATTGTCCTAGTGTTGAAACAAAATATGAAGATAAACGCGACGATGAAGACATGGATTGCGCAAGTAGAATGGAAGGTGAAAAATACGAAGTAGGCGGAGAAGACGAAGTAGGCGAACAAGACAAAGAAGATGATGAATTTGAAAGCCGATTTGATATGTTCGACGACTCGGATGGTGCTTCATCTGAAGATGATAACTTCAGTTCATACGGTGAGTCTCCAACACAAGACGAAGATTCACTGACGCTACCACATAAGAAGAGAGCTCAGAAATGTCGGTGAGCGGATCGGAAAGGAATCCAGAGGTTATAAGGTTGGAGATGTCTTCGCTAAACCTCGCGGTAGGGCAATTATACGAGAGTAAAGCCGATTTGGAGAAACGACTGAAACTTCTTACGGTGAGAGATCAATTTGATTTTGATGTAGACGTATCCAATTCGGACACACTCATTGTTAAGTGTTGGGTTGATGGATGTCTCTGGAGATTTTGTGCTTCTACACAAGGGAAATTACCGGCATTTTATGTTCGTATTTACGATTCGAAGCATACATGTTCTGTAACTGAGCGTTCTAATCGATCTCGACAAGCAACACCAGATATTTTAGGTCAGTTGTACAGAGATTATCTCGGCGACGTTGGTCCGTCAGTTCGACCTAAAAGTGTTGGAATAACTATCAATAAGCATTTTGGTGTAAAGGTAATTACTAGTACGTTGCAGCTGACTTATTTGTATAGTACAACTGATTTTTTAGTACGTTTTGGCTGACTTATTTGTATATTACAGTTGATTTATTAGTACGTTGTGACTGACTTCTATTTCAGCTGATTTATTGGTACGTTGCGGCTGACTTATTTGTTTATTACAGCAGATTTACTTGTACTTTACGTTTTCCGTGTGGACAGATGGATTATTGGAAATCACATAGGACACTAAAATTTACAAGGGAAATCGATATGGGAACTCCTGAGAATGGGTTTGAAGACTTGTCTCCTTACCTATATATGATAAGAAGGGCAAATCCGGGTACGGTTACGCGTCTTCAAATTGATGAGTTTGGAAGATTCATGTATGTGTTCTTTGCGTTTGGTGCGAGCATAAATGGGTTTCCTTTCATGCGCAAAATTGTCATTGTCGACGGTACGTTTCTTAATGGTAACTTCTCACAGCACTAGCTCAGGATGGTAACTTTCAGATTTTCCCAATAGCCTTTGGTGTGGTTGACACTGAAACTGATGATTCATGGCAGTGGTTTTTTACGCAACTAAAAATTTTGATTCATGACGATGAGGCTCTTGCGATTATCTCGGACAGGCATAATTCGATAGGAAAAGCAATTGGAAATGTGTTTTCGTTGGCTTCTCGTGGAATTTGCACATACCATTTATATAAGAATATTTTGCAACGGTACAAAGGAAAAGATGTCTTTCGTCTGGTGAAGAAAGCGGCAAAATGTTTTAGGGTTTCTGACTTTACTACGATGTTCAAGGAGATTGAAGCGATTAATCCTGAACTTCATCATTACCTCCAAAGAGCTGATGTCCGACCGTGGGCGCGTGTTCATTTCCCGGGCCAAAGGTACAATTTGATGACTACGAACATAGCGGAATCAATGAACAGAGCACTGTCAAATGCTAGAAGTCTTCACATTGTTCGACTATTAGAATCGATATGGGTTATGATGACCAGATGGTTTGAAGAACAGAGAGAGGAAGCGAAATCGCAGCTAACCACGCTTTCGCGTTGTGTCGAGAAACTACTACATGTAAGTCAGCCATTGCAGTTCATAAGTCAGTCGTTATTGTTCCATAACCCAGCCTTTATGATAAGCTAGCCGTAATGTTTTTTAATTTTTTATGTATTATAAATAGGGTCGTGTCATTGCCGCCAGACTTATGACGGTACAAAGGATTGATCCTTATCACACAGAAGTTACATATGGATCGTCTTTGCATATTGTGAATTTGGAAACGAGAAAATACACATGTCGGTGTTTCGAACACGAGAAATTACCATGCGTGCATGCAATCGCAGCTGCCGAGGACAGGAAAATTTATCGTATATCCTTGTGAAGTCCTTACTACAACAACAGTTATTTGGTAAATGCATACGCTGAGTCGATCATGCCGATAGATTCAGCGCTCCAAGTTTCAAATAACGTTGCTAACCAACCGTGCTTGCCCCCGCTTGTTCGTCAACAACCAGGAAGGCCTAAGAAAAGTAGGATGAAATCTGCTTTAGAAGTTGCCCTTGAGAACAAACATCCTAGGAAACGACACACATGTTCTCGTTGTAAACAGTCTGGGCATAATGCAAAAACTTGTCCGATTTAAAAGTGTTGTTTGGATATGTATGGATTTGTATTTTTTTTAATGCGATAAATCAGCCGTAAAGATTGAATTATTGTCAATAAATGACTAACTTATTATTACAATACAGCTGATTGTCAATAAACGACTGAGTTATGGTAACTCGTCCAAACGCGTAATATTTTAAAAACAAATCATAATATTTTAAAACAAATATTATATAAAAAAGATTAGCGTTTCCAAAAGATTAATCATTACTCCTAGTATAGGAAGCCATATAACTGTCAGTATAGCGTCTCGAGAGTACGAAACATCGCGAGATAAAATTGAATAAATTATGTTTTTTTTTTTGCCGAAATACGAAACGTCGCGAGATAAATTACACGTTGCGGCTGACTTATATGCACTTAACGTCGCGAGATAAAATTGAATAAATTATGTTTTTTTTTTCTGAAATACGAAACGTCGCGAGATAAATTACACGTTGCGGCTGACTTATATGCACCTAATGGCTGACTTATATGCACCTAATGGCTGACTTATATGCAACTAATGGCTGACTTAGGTTTGGGAATGTCATAAATTTGTGTTTAGGGTTTATGTATCGAGTTCTTTAGAGTGACCACTCGCAAATTCAAAAAGAACATATATCTTAACAATTAGATACCATTCAGATAGTATATGTTTAGGTTATAAGAGCTTCAACGTAACTTTATAAAGTACTGAGTTATATACACACGATGTTAGGGTATGTTTAGATAGTTGTAAGAGAACCTATACCTCAACATTATTTATCTCACCAATTAGATACCATTCATATTGTATACGTTTAAAGTACTGAGTTATATACACATGATGTTAGGATATGTTTAGATAGTTGAAAGAGAACCTATACCTCAACATTATTTATCTCACCAATTATATACCATTCATATTGTATACGTTTAAAGTACTGAGTTATATACACACGATGTTAGGGTATGTTTAGATAGTTGTAAAAGAACCTATACCTCAACATTATTTATCTCGATTTTAGGGTATGTTTGAGGTTTGGCTGAGTTATATACACGACAGAGCTGTGGTATGTCTTAGTTAGGGCTGATTTGTGTTTTTGTTACAACGATAAATCAGCCGTAAAATAAGATTGAATTATTGTCAATAAACGACTGACATATTATTACAATACAGCTGATTGTCAATAAACGACTGAGTTATGATTATAATACGGCTGAGTTATGTACTTCTCGAGTAGTCTATGGCACTTTTAATATTTAAATTTGGCAAATTGTGGTACTTAATCTATAAGGTTATAAGATTATTTGCTGTGAAACTTGAGATTGGTAAAGATGATTTGGAAAATTGTATTTCAATTTCAAGATGATTTGCTACAAATAAGATATAAGTTCATTAAAACAAGTCATAGTTATTATAGAGCTAGAGAGAGAAAACTAGCTAGTCATCGAATCCATACTACATAGATTATGAGTTCACTAAAACAAGTCATAGTTATTAAACAACTTGGGTGGAAACTAGAGGCATCATGCCTTGATCTTGGAGCAGAACTTGAGCATAGGAGGAGATGCTTTGTCTTCCCAAACCAACTCAAGCACAAAAGATTCGTACGCCTTAACGCCAATAGCATTGAAGAATTCTCTAACCCCTGAACCAAAGCGCAACGTCATATGTATGTCTGCCACGCATAGATACACTGGCCACTCTACTCCATGCTTGTCCAAAAGAGTAATCTCTTTCCCTCCTGCTTTTTCCATCTGGTGAGCCCTAGTGAAGCTCACTGGAATATGCTGCATAAGAAAGAGACAATAAGCTCTTGACAAAGCATCAATAACGAAAAAAATAAGGGAACAAAACTTCTTCAAGAGAGTTTATTTAAACTTACAAGTCTAGAATCTTTGAGATTAGCTGGTGTGACAGTTAGTATCACAAATCGGTTTTCACTTAGTGTAGATGACACTCTACGTTGACTACTCTCACCGGTTTCTCTCTTCTTCTCTTTGCTGCTATGTTTTGTCCTCCTCCTTCTCCCCCTCCACATCATCATCATCATCGACGTTGTTGCTAGACTGTACATATTGAATCTCACAGCAACTAGGTCCAAGACCAGTGACGTGGAACAAAAAATCTCCTTCGTGTCTGAAAATGATGAAGTCTCCGACTCGGAAATTATGAGCAACTGCGAACTCTTTCCATCCAAAGGTGAGTCTCCGACCTTCCATCTTAACTTTCCATATTTTCTCACACGCGTCCGACTTAAGCTCCATCATATTTCTTTCGTTTCTTTCTTCTATATATTTCGAGAATAACTTCACCGGAATGCTCTGCAACAAACACAAACCGTAAAGAAGAAGAAAGACATTGATATATATATATATATATATAGAGAGAGAGAGAGAGGGAGGGAAGAAGGGAGATTACATACGAGGTGGGAGTGGAAGCTGGAAAGAAGAGGTTGAAAGAAATGTGGGTTTGTAGGAGATTTACATACTTGATCCGCCATTGTCGAAGTTGGAAAAGGAGCTTCGAAGATAAGAAAAACCCTAAGTTTATGAGTGTTGTTCGTAATCCTCCTCTTTTTTATGGAGTATACTCTCTACATGCTTCATACAGAAAGGGAAAGAGAAAATACGGTGAAAAATCTTGAACAGAAGAAGTCGAAGAGACTTACATGGTTTCGCAAGAGAGGAAAAAGAGAAGAGCCGCGTTGTTTCACAACCTAGGGTTTAGAGACAAAAGCCAAAGGTGGAGATTTTATATGTTCAGATTTTATGGGTCATTTTTTGTAACTTTGCCTTTTAAAAACAAATCATAATATTTTAAAACAAATAATATTTAAAAAAGATTAGAGTTCCCAAAAGATTAATCATTACTCCTAGTATAGGGAGCCATATAACTGTCAGTATAGCGTCTCGAGAGTACCAAACGCGTGCGTAATACGATTACATACATACTACACGGCTGACTTATTTTAAATACACGGCTAAACTTATAGAAACTACACGCCTGACTTATATTTTAAACACGGGTGACTTATCTCATGCGTGTCAAAGTGAAGTCATAAAAGGCGTTTAGGCTGAGTTATGTTAAAGGTTAGGCTGAGTTATAAATGAAGTTTAGGCTGAGTTATGTTAAAGGTTAGGCTGAGTCATAAACGAAGTTTAGGCTGAGTTATGTCAAAGGTTAGGCTGAGTCATAAACGAAGTTTAGACTGAGTTATGACAAAAGAAACAAATTCTGCATTAGAGTACTAAAAATACATAAACATTAGAGTACTAAAACATAAGCATTAGATAAACATTTAGTCAGCCATATATTTTGCATCAAGCTTCAGCCAATCAATTTCTGGAACTTCGACTTTGGCCATCTTTTCTTCGGCTTCAATGAGTTCTGCTGCAAGTTTGTCCAACTCAGCAAAGAAGTCAACCTTTTCTTTCCCGATAAATTCTTCAAGCAAATCCATTTTCGCAGAAATAGATTTCACTTCCACCAAAGCATCATGCAATTCAGCTTTTGATTTCATATGTTCCTTGAGCGAGAGGAGCAACGACTTGTAATGCTCCTCGATTTCCCTTCTGGCCTTTTTAACATCATTTGGTCCATGGTCATCCTCCATTGGACGCTTCATCATTTTTTTCGATTCTGCCATTGATGCTGCATGTATATCGAAAATAGAATGTTAATATATAATGTAAACATATAAACAAATCAAGTTGAAAAACGTGAATTACATATACTAAAAGGAGAACAAGGAAAAACTAACTTGTATTTGAGATTGCAAAAGGATTAAACAAGTTCAAAGTTAATAAAAACAAATGTTCGATTACTGAGTGTTCACTTGGTATTTATAGAAAAAAAACAAAAATATATATTAGAAACTATTCGGTTACAAGTAGTTACCAAAAATACAATTAAAAATTGTTTGGTTACTGAGTGTTTAGTTTAGGCTGAGTTATGACTGAGTTATAAGTGACATAAACGTGTTAAGGCTGACCAAAATATTAGAGTTCCTAAAAGTTCAATCATAACTCCTAGTTCCCAAAAGATTAATCATTACACCTAATATAGGAAGCCATATAACTCGTCAGTTTAGCGTCTAGAGAGTAATCATTACACCTAATATATGATTACGTACATATATTCAGACGCCATAATAAATCATATATTCTCTATTATTTAAATTTAAAAATGTGTAATTTAAGGTTAACTTCACGGCTGACCTATAGGTGCTACACGGCGAACTTATAATATATTTAATACACGGCTGACTTATCTAATGCGTGTCAAAAGTGAAGTCATGAACGAAGTTTCGGGTGAGTTATTACGAAGAATTTATATTCAAACGAATGTAGCTTTAATTGATAAGCATTAGAGTACTAAAAATACATAAACATAAGACTACTAAAACATAAGCATTCCATAAACATAAGCATTAGATAAACATTTAGTTAGCCATATATTTTGCAAGAAACTTCATCCAATCAAGTTCTTGAATGCTGGCGTTGGCCATCTTTTCTTTGGCTTCAACGAGTTTTGCTGCAAGTTGTCCAACTCAGCAAAGAAGTCAACCTTTTCCTTCCCGATAAAATCTTCAAGCAAATCCATTTTCGCAGAAATAGATTTCACTTCCACCAAAGCATCATGCAATTCAGCTTTTGATTTCATATGTTCCTTGAGCGAGAGTATCAACGTCTTGTAATGGTCCTCGGTTTCCCTTCTGGCCTTTTTAACAGCATTTGGTCCATGGTTATCCTCCATTGGACGCTTCATCATCTTCTTCGATTCTGCCATTGATGCTGCATGTATATCGAAAATAAGATGTTAATATATAATGTAAACATATAAACAAATCAAGTTGCAAAAACGTGAATTACATATACTTGGAGAACAAGGAAAAACTAACTTGTATTTGAGATTGCAAAAGGATAAAACAAGTTCAAAGTTAATAAAAACGAATGTTCATTTACTGAGTGTTCACTTGGTATTTATAGAAAAAAACGAAACTGTTCGGTTACTGAAATTGTTCGGTTACTGAGTAGTTGCCAAAAATACTATAAAAAATACATATAACTCGTCAGTTTAGCGTCTCGAGAGTACCAAACGCGTGCGTAATATGATTACGTACATATATTCACACGCCATATTTATTCAATTAAATTGTAAATTTTAAAAAGTATAATTTGAGGTTAATTTCACGGCTGACCTATAGGTACTACACAGCTGACTTATAGTAAATTCAAATTAACGCGTGCGTAAATTGTCTGACTTACCAGTGACGAAATCGTGGAAAGTCGGAGTTATTGGAAGGAAAAAGCTGACTTATATTTAATACACGGCTGACTTATATTTACTACATGACTGAATTATATTTACCAGAAGGGTGACTTATCTCATGCGTGTCAAAAGTGAAGTCATAAACGAAGAAACAAAGCATTAGAGTACTAAAAATACATAACTGATATGAATTACATTATAAAGGAAGAAACAATAGTTTATATTACAACACCCAAAGCCTAGTGTACGACCAATATATAATCGGCTTAAAATCACGGTAAAAAAGACCTAACTTTTTGAACCAAAAGTAGCGGTCACACAAATTGTTCTCCTTACTGTCTTCAATGTACCAAAGATCCCAATATCGGTCCATCAATGGAGTACATGTGCAATTATAGAACAAGGTTATTTCCTTTGACATGAACTCATACTTCTTCGTTAGAAACGCATCAGTGTGAGACGTTCCCCAACTCCAGTCTAGAGATCTAACAATCTTGCCTATCCTCTGAACAGATTCCCTTGTGAAAAGAGAGAAATACTCCTCAATATTCCAACATACCTTGCATGTCATTGCATATGTGTACAAAGCACGCTCGAATCCTGCATCTGCTGCTCTCTTAATCAAAGCAATTCCTTCATCTTGGAGGTCGAACGTGAAGAACATATGTACACCCTCTAAGAACAGTGTACTCGGGTTTCCATTAGCGTAACAAACTTGCATCACCAAGTTAGATAGATGTATGTACGAAGGGAAGGTAAACACATCTATAGATGCGTACACTCCGGGCCGGTCTGTTAGTTTCTTCATAGACTTGCATGTTGCTCTCAATCTATTTAGATCTGCAACAGAGTTAGCGGCCACACGTTCGGCCACTAAGACTTGGATTTCTTCAGGTAGGGCGGTAAAAGGGAATAATTCCATTACAAAGTGGATATACTACGGCTGAGTTATGATTTCACTGCAAATTTGAGTAAATTTCTCTAGAGATATAAGGTTAATAAAACACTAAAGAGATGATATTTATAGATTTAAAACAATTTAATAGCAACTTTTCGGTTAACCGAGTAAAGGCTGACTTATGTGTTAGTCAGCCTTTACTCTCATTAATAGTCACGAAAAACAACTGTTCGGTAACTGAGTAGAAAAACAACTAGGGTTTATGACTGGTTAATGAGTGTTTAAATGGTATTTATAGATTCAAAAAAAATTAAATAGCGACTCTTCGGTTACTGAGTAGTTACAAAAAGCAGTTGTTCGGTAACTGAGTAGAAAAACAATTGTTCGTATATTTTGAGTAAAGGCTGACTTATGACTGATCAACCAAAAAAGTAAATTTTAATGCGTTTTTGACTGTCAGTTTAGCGTCTCGATATTAACAAAGTATGTTTGATTATGTACATATACACACGCATAATAAATGAAGTCATAGTAAATTCGGACTTGTAAATCAATTAATTCAGACTGATTGTGCAAAGAAGCGGCTGACTTAAGAGTGACGAATTCGTGTTTCGGCTGAGTTATGACTGCTTTGTGCAAAAGAAGCGGCTGACTTATTGGTTTAAATATTCAAAACACAAATAACTCGTCAGTTTAACTTATCTATACGGCTGATTTATACATTCAAAACACAAAAAATACGGCTGGTTTAAACATTCAAAACACAAATAACTAAAGGGTCTCATAACTAATTACATTCAAAAACCAAAATTATCGGGGCCAAACTCTTCAAACATATCGACCAGATTCGTCCAAACTATAGTGTTTATCCAATCTGGCTTCTCGCAACCATGCGCCCATATCCTCCTTAACGTGCGCATTTGAGTTTGAACTAGCGTTCTAGCCACCAGATTAAAATGTGTTCAAATCGTCAAAGTGTGTCTCGGTTCCCATCTGTATTTTCGCTACAAAAAAGAAAAGAAATATTATTGTTGTTGATAAAATGATCGGGAAAGAAAGATATTAGTGTTGGCTTACAGCGAGTTTAAGAAACCATTGTTCCCTAAAATAATCGGGAATGAAGCGGTAAGTCGGCCACTCATGAACCCAGCCTTCTCGAAGAATCTCCGGGATCGCCTTCGAGAGCTCGTGTAAAAATTTGAACAACGTGATGGTTGTTTTATCAATAATACCAATACCAGGGTTTAGAACGGGGAGGTGATCCCGATCAGCAGAGTATAATATGGCATCGACACTGCTGATTAACTTGAAACTACAGTGTGAGACAACTGACATGTCGAAAAGGAATATGAAACATATAGATTTATGAGAAGGGAGAAAACAGTGTTGGATAGAATGTGATGGGAGAGACAAGGTTTACGAGAAGGTAGATATATACAGATATATAGAAATACGAAATATCGCGAGATAAAATTGAATAAATTATGTTTTTTTGCGCGAAATACGAAACGTCACGAGATAAATTACACGTTGCGGCTGACTTATATGCACTTAACGTCACGAGATAAAATTGAATAAATTACACGTTTCGGCTGACTTATATGCACCTAATGGCTGACTTATGGCATGGTTTGGGAATGTCATAAATTTGGGTTTAGGGTTTATGTATCGAGTTCTTTAGAGTGACCACTCGCAAATTCAAAAAGAACATATATCTTAACAATTAGATATCATTCAGATAGTCTAGGTTTAGGTTATAAGAGTTTCAACGTAACTTTATAAAGTACTGAGTTATATACACACGATGTTAGGGTATGTTTAGATAGTTGTAAGAGAACCTATACCTCAACATTATTTATCTCACCAATTAGATACCATTCATATTGTATACGTTTAAAATATTGAGTTATACACACACGATGTTAGGGTATGTTTAGATAGTTGAAAGAGAACCTATACCTCAACATTATTTATCTCACTAATTAGATACCATTCATATTGTATACGTTTAAAGTACTGAGTTATATACACACGATGTTAGGAATTGTTTAGATAGTTGTAAGAAAACCTATACCTCAACTTTATTTATCTCGATTTTAGGGTATGTTTGAGGTTTGGCTGAGTTATATACACGACAGGGTTGCGGTATGTCTTAGTTAGGGCTGATTTAAATAGTCTTAATTGAGACTCTATTTAATTTACACTTTTAATGAAAGCTTATCATGCATAAGTCAAATACAATACAATAAACGGGCTCATGTTTCGAACTGCCCAAACATATTAAAAGTTCTTTCATGGAGGATCTCTGATGCCATCTTTACCCGTATACCCTGAATATTCGCATCATTTATCCCATCGAAAGTTAGACCAAGCGCTAAACACTCGACAAACTTCAATGCATACACTCCACAGTCGCCAACTTGGTCGTTTTGTGGGATCTATTTGCCTTTCCTCCTTCGGAACGCAAACTGCTTGAATCTAGGTGTTCGGAGATTGGCAGGAACTAATTCGTTCATCATTGCAGGGATCATTTGCGTAAACGGCCTAAATGCATCTAGAATTTTCTGTTCACTTTCGGGTGTTACCTGTCCAATGATGGGATCGTAACCATCGATCTTCTCCTTAAGAAGGTCCGCGTGAAATGCCACCCAATGATCTCCTCTAGTTTGTATAACTCCGTACAAGTGATCGCCATCTTCTAACCACTTCTTGTTTGTTGGCATGTCTGCGGGAATATTGTCGTTTACTAACGCCTCATACCCAGCACCTTTGAACTTAAACATCTTTGGTTTGATATTGAACTGTGGATAATCAATACACCATTCTGCAGTAAACCAAGAGTCCAAAAATCCAATTCGCTTGGAGTAAAATGGGGAGGGATCTAGCTTGGATTTTTTTATGAGGAGTCTCATATACGCAACAATATGCTGTACAAAGAGAATCAAGTCAGCCCAAAATTAAACTTAACTCAGCCCCATATAATATATAACTCAGACATAAAGCATACTTAAGCCTACATAACTCAGACATATAATAAATAACTCAGATATTAAGTATATTTAACTCAGCTCCAACAGTATACTTACATTATCAAACAGCCATCCATAATTTGGATTTGGCCAATACTTTCTCTCCGTTATGAGAATTTTGTAGAACTCGATATTCTCAGCAACCTCTGTAAGTGGAACGTCCCTAAAACAATTAAACACAAGTTAGTTTAGGCAAATATTGCTAATAGTTGTATTAACACATGCTCTAAAGGGTCATACTTGAATGGCTTTAGGTGATCCAAAAGTTTATCCACTTTAACCGGATCAGCAGGTGAGAGAGGATCATAGATTGCCGGTGAAGGTTCATAATTTTTCCTCATGCACGTCGTTCCATTGTCTCCAATATAAGGAAAAACTCGTGCTTGAGGATCATTTTTTAGCCTCGCTGAAAACCCATCAGGAGATAATTGAACACTTGACTCCCGATAAGCCTTAATTCTCTCAGACCTTATCCTTTCCTCTTCTTCCTCATCAGACTCCAGCAACAGTTCGTTATTTTGCGCGACAATTTTGTTGGTGACATCCTCAATCTCACCTGTTGGTTCCAATCTATTTCTTCTTTGTAAAAGGTATTCTTATTGTATTGTTCGATGCTGGGATAGTCACTTCTGTAGGTTTCGGATCGTCGTCGCCTTCAAAATTCCTCGTTGTCCTTCTTAGTGGCCCCTGTTGTTTTTTTAAAGCAGCGGCCTCCTTTTTCTTTAAAGCAGCGGTCTCCTTCTGCTTTTTTGCTTCAGCCAATTTATTTTTCTTAGCAGGAGAAATAGTAACGAAATCAACTGTTTCTTCGTCATTACCAAACTCCTCAGCCAATATCTTTTGCAAATCAGTGGCCTTATTAACTGGTTCAGGACTTTTAAGCTGTATTAACATATAAACATAACTTAGTCAGAATAATAAGAATAAATCTGTCGTTATGTATTTATAACTCACCCGTCAAAAGTAACCATAACACAGCCGTCAAAAATAAACATAAATCAGCTGTAACGTACCTTTGAGGCTGTTGGACTATAAACGGATTTATGCAGGAGGCTGTTGACTGGTTCAGGACTTTTAAACTCGTCCTTCTTCGGCTGTATTAACACATAAACACAAATCAGCCGAGACTAATAAGAATAAATCAGTCGTGATGTAACCATAACTCAGTCGTCAAAAATAAACATAACTCAGTTGTAACGTACCTTTGGACTATTAACGGATTTCTGCGGGATGTTGTTGACTTTTGAGACGTTATCATCCTTTTGGGAACTGTTATGTGCCTCGAGAGCCTTCAGACGCTCTCTCATTTGCATCCGATCATTCTCAATAGACGCAACTCTTTCTTCCACAGCAGCTCGGACTGTATCACCAATTATCTTCTTCAAAACTGACATCTCTCCAAATTTTGTGTTATAAGCGGTTAACTGCGACTCAACACTCTCTATTCTACTAGCAAAGTTGTCAAAGTTGTCAAATCTTCTAACAAGATTTCCCAGGATATTCATTATGGTCGTCAAATCTGTCTCTTTCCCTATATCCTCCTCACTACCATGCTGCAACACAATCTCACTGTTGTTTACTTCCTGGTTTTTCTTAGCTTTCTTCTGCTTATTTGCCGGGGGGGGGGGGGGGGTTGTTCGGAATCTAACGAAACTGCAACCTTCATTTTTTTCTTGTTCTCATTGCTCTTCACATCCCAAAAACCTCTAACAAACCTATCCGCATGTATGTCTGTTATCAGATTTACAAGTTGTGGGTCATTTTCTTCACTCGACCACTACGGAAACAACTCTTCTGTAACCTCCTTCATAACCATTTTCTTCACACGCACCTGCATAGTAAATCAACCATCAAGTAACTCATAAGTCAGACATCAAATGATTCATAACTCAGCCATCAAGTAACTCATAAGTCAGACAACTCAACCAAGTCAACCTTCTTACCTCACCATGATCTCTGATCTCCTTAGATATGGCTGTAGTAAGACTTTTACGTGTACGAGTTCCACCCCATCGCAAAAGAGGAATTTCGTTCTCATTGACTACTCTTTCAAAACGCTCTCCGAAGCAAGTCACAGCTTCATACGCCCAAACCAGCAACACGTCCTTCATGCCGCTAACGGTGTACGACTTTCCTTGTAGATTCAACATCTTAATTGAACCAACCAGAACTTCGAATGCAGTCTGACCCCACGGATAAGTCCTCAAGGCTTCATCATCGAATACTCTTTTTGCACTTTCAAATGGTATTCTAGAATTATGATGCAAGCCATAAAGTCCCATGGCTTGAAGAAGTAACAGCCCTAACCATTTCCGCTTTTCAAAACTCCAGCCTCGACAAACCTCTAATGCTGGCCTCAGTTCATCTAACTTGGGTCCTACCCCAAGCGGCACATTCAAATCCTCCCAAAACGTTTTGTATTGCTCAGGTTCAAAACTTTCTGTTGGTAGTGGACCTGTGTTTAGACCCGTGAGCACACCAAATTCGATTAAGCTAAACCTGAGAGGTTGATCAACAACGAGAGACCAAATCTCCTTTTTATGTACTCGCAGCTGTCTACATAGTAGATAGTGTACAGTCTTCCCAGACCACACGAATTGGCTATCAGCTAGCTTAGCAACTACTCCAAGAGGAAACTGCTTCATGTGTTCCCACACATCATGTCCTATTGCGCCTCTGACTTGAGGGAAGTCTCCCAAATGGACATTGTGATTAATTTTTTTTATTTTCCAGATTAGAAGCCCCTTTAGCATATAGTCTTGGAGCGTAATCCCTTGCTTGATCTTCATAAATAGCCATCTGAACATAAAAGACATAACATGTTACTGATAAATCAGCCGCAGCAAAATTCAAACTCAGTCACAACAAACAAATAAATCAGCCGCAACCAAACACAAACTCAGCTACAACGGCACATAAATCAGCCGCAACATAACACAAACTCAGCCACAATAGCCACAATTGCAATTGCACATATAAATCATCCGCAATACAACACAAACTCAACCACAATTGAACATATAAATCAGTCGCAACGTAACACAAACTAAGCCACAATTGCACATATAAATCATCCATAGCATAACAATAAATAAGCCGCAATAAATAACTTAAACAGCCACTAGCAATGATAAACAAGCCGCCACTGAATAATAAATCAGCCACAATACCGTTAATAAGCGACAAACACCTTCGATTCCTCAGATTATACTCAAAATAAATCGGAAAACTCAAAATAAAACGAAGGAAGATGAAGAATCCCCACTCCTCTGTTTATACACACTTTCGACTAAAATCCGACTGTGAAATTGCAGAGCAGACGTTTCGACGACAACGGCGGTGAATGTTTCTCAGAAATCGACTAGAGAGAAAACATTGGAAGTTTCGACGACAACACACAAAGTTTTTATTTTTCCGTCCTTTAAATTTCCTTTTCCGACTTGTTAACACGGTTAATCTTATTAGTGATGTGGAACAGTGATTAGTGACGTGGATTAGTTAATCATTTTTTAATTATAAATAACCTCAATTAAAAAAAATAACCAAAGGTGTTTATTGTAATTTACTAGGCTTTAAAAACTTTTGAGTAATTTCCAAAATATGTATGTTATTCTAGTAATATAATAACTTTTCTATGCTATTTGAGTAATTTTCTCATAAATTTTCCATTTTTCTTAAATTCGTTTTCTTTTAAAATATTTATAATCTTTTCCTTTTAAGAAACTATATGCATTTTGAAAAATGTAATATGAAATAAAATATATAATAAAAAAATTTAATTATACTTTTTTGTAAAAACAAATAATACGAAAAGTAAACATTACAAAACATACATACATATATATATGAAATAAAGAAACATATACGATTTGATTTAATTTAATAAGTTTAAACACATATAATAAGTTTAATTTAATTTAATCAACCAATACTAGTTTTGATTGTATATTTTGTAGTTTTCTATTATATAAGATTTTTCATGGTAGCATAGCAGACGATTCTAAAAAATCGTAGTTAAAAACTTCTGCAATAAAAGTCTTGTGATCTTATATTAAAAAGAGATCATGTAGACCGTGACCATCGGTGAAGAAGACGAAACTGATTTCGATGATGATGATGAACAGGGCCGGCCCGATGGATTTTGGTGCCTAAAACCCAAAAAGGAAAATATGCCCATTAAAAAAAACATAAATACAAAAAAAAAACACAAATACATGCATTTTTGAGGTTTGATCTTGGGAATTTTAGCTCACAGATTCCGTCATAACCAATGGACCACAGAACAAATTTCTGAAATTGATGCCCTTAAATTATATATATTTTTGTGATGTCTAAAACACCAGCTTTACTTGCTTTACCCCTGGGCCGGCCCTGATGATGAAGATGACGAGTTGACAAGGTCTCTGTGTTACTAAAAATTGTTTTGTTTATTGATTGGTTGTTTTCTTTATTATAATATATGTTTTGGTTTTTTAAAAGCAATTGTGGATAATTTTGGATGATCTTTTCCACTTTGCTTCACGGTTAATTTTGGTTTTAATTTTCATATTTTTCTAGACAAAAGTGTTTAAAAGTTTGATGATTTGGTTTTGGTACAATAATAAATCGAGAGGTTTTTTTGAAATTATTTCTAAGGGTTTATGGTTTTTCACGGTTTCTTACTTCTACTTTCTGAGTTCTAAATTTTCTCAGTATTTTGATTTTTTTTTATCACGGGGGAGTTTGTTTATGAAATTTACTACTACGGGCGAACTCATGTTTTCATGTTATTTTTTAGTCTGAAATATGGACTGTCCGAGATAAGAACAATTATTTGTGGAATTGCAAGTTGAACTCATAGGATGTTTTTCCCTTTTATCGAGACCGAAGACGAGCCAAAGTTTCATCTCTTTTTTCAAGATTAAAGTCTATTTAGGACTGTCGAATCATAAGGTAGTTTATCAATGGTAGTAACATTTAAGAGTTCACCTCAGATACAAATTCTAAGTGTCACTATTGCTAAACTCTATTGACTTCTAGAAAACGACACATCTATTAATAGTGAGATCAAACCATGAGAAATCAATTTTCAATTTTTTTAAAACATTGGAGTTTAAATATTCAATTTCCATTATATTCTTTGACGATTATGTTTGTTTGTGTGTATAGACAGCAAAACATAACATATAAAGCTAAAGATGATCTTAATCGATTTATATTGAGAAGAGAATGTTTTTAGAGTGGATAAAAAAAAGACAGAGAATCTGAAGAATTTCCAACAAGATTTACCTAGAACAACGACAATAAAGTATAAATCGAACGAAAGCGGAAAAAATGATAGGAAGAATAGTCAATACTCATCGATCAGCAAGAGAGTTAAACTATTTAACAATATTTATCAACAAACTAAAAGGACCAAAGAAGTTTTGATGAAATCCTAACAGTTGGGGGTAAACAATATCCAGATTCTAACATTGAATTGCATGATGAATAGATGAGAAGCTATTTGATGGGATACACATGATCAACTATGAGAAATATTTGTGATATTACTGATATATTGTGAAGTGGACAATCCTCTTAATTTATGGAAGAGCTGTTGAAAATCACACGGTAAATGCATGCTTAACAAAAAAAGACAAAATTTTTGACTTTCAAAGGCTACATCTAAAAGAATACTAGCTCCAATAGTAAATCTTGACTGAAACATAGAAGGTAATGCTACAACATGAACGCTCGCTAGCTGAGTTCAAGGATATGCCACAAGCAGATCTAAACATTATGTATATATAATTCTCTACACACAAGAAATTACCAGTACAAATTAGTATTTGTGGTAAACTAATTCTTTACGATTGCTTCACTTAAAACTAGCAAGTCCAAATATATATTAAACATGACATGGAAATAAAGGAGGATGTGCGTGTGGGTATAAAATCTAGTCTTATTATATAAAGGAGGATGCGCGCGATGAGAACATGACACATAACAAAAATTATAATTCACCAGATCGCGACATATGTCCAAAATTGATAAGATGATAACATGTGTTAACACTCAAGATTAATTAAGGAAAAGTAAAATTAAAATTGGAAAATAGACAAAATAATTGTCAAATAACTAACCAAATAGTAAAAAATAAAATTTTCTTATAGTTAAAATTAATTAGGAAAAGAAAAATTGCTAATAGTCCAAAATAGCTAGATAAAATAGAAAAGATCTAATAGTTCAAACCAATTAATAAAAATATAATAATAAAGAAACTAGAGAGTATAACCCGTAGAAATTAAATAGTCGGGAAAATAAAAATTTTAATTAAGAAAAATTAAACATGAATGATAAAAGAACAAAATATCTTATTATATAAAAGAGGATGCGTACGATTAGAACGTGACACGTAGGCAAAAATCTAACTGACCAGATTACGACACATGTAATTGTTAATTTAGATTGTGACATGTGTCAATATCAACACAAATTTTAAAAAAGAAAAAATAAGTGATACATTCTAAACAAAGATTATTGACTAATTAACAAAAAGAAAAAACCGTCCTACTAAAATAGGTAATATTTATAAATTGTTATATTACAAAATACATTCTATCCATTTCAAATTATCTAAATAGTTAAAGAAAAAAGGAGATGTCATATTATAAAAGTTATTTTGCTAATATAATAACATGTATGAGACAATTTTAGTATGAGATAATATAATAAATTAACAATTTAATAAAATATAATAAGATATCATAATAAAATAAATATTAATTACATTTGTCAAATTATAGGCGTTATAAATTTTAAAATCAAAAGTATTTACCGCAATGAATTTTATATAAGCATGACACGCTAGTAAAATTATAACTCACGAGATCGCGACATGTATCTAATATTGATAAGACCATGAATGTGTTAAAAATCTAAAATTAATGAAGAAAAATAAAATTTAAAATGGAAAGTAATTATCAAGTTACTAATCAAATAATAAAAAGTAAAGTTTCTAATATTATTCATACTAACTAAGAAAAAAAATTAAGATGAAATATAGACATGACATAAGCCATAAAAGAAACAAATACTACATACAGAATAAAAATGTAAATTAAAATAAAAAAAAAGACGAATGATAAAAAAAAAGGTATATAAATTGGGAAAACAAAATTAAGAAAGTTAGAGAAACCTCAATTTAAAAGTTTAAAGATATACATAACTATGCAAAACGAAAATTTTTTTTTAAGAATACTTATTTTATTAATATAGAGTTATAGAATATCATAAAAACGCAAGCTAACCAATTTGTATAAGCTGGCCAGGCCTAATTTCCTCTCTTCTTCTCCTTAGCCGCCGGCTGCCCATCGTAGATCTCGTTTGACCAGCGCCGGCGGCTCCCTAAGTGCCGGTGTCGGTTCTCTGATTCTTCATCTTTCTTTGTTGTTTTAGTGTTTTCGTCCATGGTTTCCTAGTCACGTTTCTTGGAGAAGAGCAAGTGTGGAGTTTAGATCTGGTTTTTGTCAGATTTCTTTTTCTTGTTTGCAGTCACAGATGTCCAGAATGGTAGATTTGGAACCATGCAGTCTTCAGAGCTCGAGTTCGTCTCTCTCTGTCTCTTTCCTCAGGAGGATGGTGATTTGTTCTGAAGATCAACCTTGCTTCTCCTTCTCTTCCTTTCGGGCAGGGTTATCTTTTATTGGCTTTGGTGTTTCGACCAGAACTAGAGTTTCGATTGGCATGTAATCCTTTGTTGTCGCTTGTTGTGTGCTACTCCTACAGGTTTCCTTCCTCGCTTTTGGCCATATTAATCTTTGTTGTTTCGCTCGTTTAACGTGTCTTGGTTTCTTGAGACTGGTTTCTCTCAACTGGGTTGTCTAGCGCTCCTTGTTTCTACAACAGATCGGTGTGTGATCTGGTATTTTCAAAAAGGTCCTATTGAGGCGTTCAAAAGTCGTAAGTATTTTCCTCTTTAACATCGCCGCATCCGGAAGATTGTGTGAGGCACAAAGTGTGCTTTATCTTGCCGGGTTATGAAGCCTTCGATTCTTATCTCGAAAGGTAGTATCAATCCACTATAGGAGGTTATTTAAGTGGTGTTTTGGGGTGCTTTGGGTTGCCTCAATCTTATACTTTCAATTGGTCACGAGGAGTTCAGAAGTATGTAGTTTTGGTGTGTACTTGTGTTACTTTGGATGTTGTTCTCGTTGTTCCGGCTATGGGGTTTAATCCGAATTGGTTTTACTCTTTTGCGGTTAATTGTAATTTTCTATGTGTTTCCCTCTTTTGGGCTTTTGACTCCTGGGACATATCTGTAGTCCGTCGGCTCTTGGCTCTGGGGACATATTTGTAGTCCGTCAGCTCTTGTAATGCTCTTGTAATCCAGATGATAAAAACAAAAACAAAATATCACAAAAAAATAGAAAATTTTGACATATTACGTCATTGGTACTCTCCAGGTGTATATATTGAAAATTTATATAAATTAAAAAATAGTAAGATTATATTTACTATTAAGTTAATACTGTATAAAGTTTGGCGAGCATAAATCTCTATGAGAAATAAAACGATGAAATTGATAAAATAAAATTATCAATCATGTAATACATGTGATGGTTCACATCATTATTTATAGTTTTTATTAGGTTACTAACATAAAAATTACTTTTTCTGATTTAACTATATAGTATTTCAATTATTTTTATTTACTATCACATAATTGATAAATATTCATACTGGATTAATATATATATATATATATATATATATATATATATATTTCTATGTTATTAAGAATATATTTAAATTCCAACTATATATATTTTTGGATTTACATGATATGGATTAGAATTTGATAATTATGATATAAATGGACTTATACTGGTTTTATGATCCACGTTAAATAGTATTTTAAAATTTAACGGGTTACTAATTAAAATTAAAATATTTGTTTTATTAATTTTTATTGTATTTATCCGCGTATTAACCTGGATTCTATTCTAGTTTCAAATAAATTTATTACAATTAATTGTATAGTATTTCACGGCGTGACACAGCCTCTCCCTTACAAAGAGACAAAACTCAATGGCCGTCTTTCCCTTCCCTTACACAGCCTTTCCCTTCGTATATTCCTCGCGTTACATTGTATATTCACACTACTCGTGTTCACGGCCGTCTCAACACCTACCGAAGATCCCGTCAAGTGTGTATCAGGAAACACGGATTGTACGGTCACCAACTCAGTAGGAGTTTTTGCAGACCGGTCTACATGTCGAGCCGCCAATGTGGCATATCCGACCATAGAGGCTGAGCTTGTCTCTATTGTGGCTGCAGCCACTAAAGCCGGACGGAAAATGCGTGTGACCACGCTCTACTCACATAGCATAACTAAGCTAGTGTGCACGGATGGGAGGGACGGATTACTCATCAGCACAAAATTTCTAAACCACACGGTGTGGTCCGATGCAAAGGCCATGACCTTGACGGTTGAGAGCGGCGTGACGCTTAAGCAGTTAATCGCTAAAGCAGCTAAGGTTGGATTGGCGTTGCCTAAAGCACCGTATTGGTGGGGAATAACCGTGGGTGGCTTAATGGGGACCAGTTCTCACGGGAGCTCGTTGTGGGGTAAAGGAAGCGCAGTCCATGACTATGTGACTGAGATCAGGATGGTTAGTCCTGGCTCGGTCAATGATGGGTTTGCAAGGTTAGAGTTTTATTTAAGTGAGACTACGACTCCTAGCGAGTTTAACGCGGCCAAGGTTTCTCTTGGTGTTCTTGGGGTTATCTCTCAGATTAGATCAATTAAAATTTCGTCTTTTTGCGGTTACTAGTTACTGCTATACAATAAGAATTTTAACTCGTGTAAATTCCAATTGTTTCTTTTGTTTTTTGTCTTTTTGAAAAGGTTACTTTTAAATTGCAACCAATGTTCAAGAGATCGATAACCTATGTTATGAAAAGTGATTTGGATTTCGGAGATCAACCCGTGAGCTTTGGGAAGAAACATGAGTTTGCGGATTTCATATGGTTACCGAGCCAAGGCAAAGTGGTGTATAGAAAGGACGACCGAGTAGCGGTCAACACGTCGGGCAATGGTTTGTATGATTTTTTTTCCGTTTCGTTCCCAATCGTCCGTGGTGTTAGCCATGAGAAGAACATCAGGTTCAAGTTCTTAACTATCTCTAAATTAAAAGCTTTCTTCTTTTCGATATATAAAATAAACGTTTGCTAAAAATGCTATGTCTAATTTTTTATTCTTTTAATTTTCCTTGTAAAATAATTAAGAGGAGAGGCAGGAGAAGTTTGAAGATGCGAATGGGAAGTATGTGGGTGCTACACTAATGTCATCTACATTGTTTTCAATCTCATACGGTTTGACCAACAACGGTAACTTTTTGTTTTTTTCTTTCTTTCTCATTTTTACGTACCCATACATTTTTTTATTGACATTACTTTTTAGTCTAAATTAGTTTCAAATATTCACCGCAGGCATTATATCCACTGGTTATCCGGTAATTGGATACCAAAACCGTATGATGTCTTCAGGATCATGCTTAGATAGTCTTCAAGATGGATTAATCACGGCGTGTGCGTGGGATTCACGTATAAAAGGCGAGTTCTATCATGAAGTAGCTGTTAGTGTTCCTCTCATCCACATGAAAAGTTTTATCGACGACATCAAAGCTCTTGTCAAGATCGAATCGAAAGCTCTTTGCGGTCTTGATCTCTACTACGGTTTTTAATGCGTTATGTCGCATCATCTTCGGCTTACCTAGGGAAAGACACGGAAGCCTTGAGTTTTGACATGACGTATTACCGAAGCAAAGACCCGTTAGCACCCCGTCTGTACGAAGAGTTTTTTGAAGAAATCGAGCAAATTGCATTGTTCAAGTACAACGGATTACCACATTGGGGTAAAAATCGAAACCTAGCTTTCGATGGTGTGATTAGAAAGTATGAGAATGCACCCGCATTCTTGAAAATAAGAGAGAGTTGCGATCCGACTGGTCTATTTTCGAGCGAATGGACCGATAAAATCCTTGGTCTTAAAGGAAACGCAACGATCTTAAAAGATGGCTGTGCATTGGAAGGCTTGTGTATATGTCGGGAGGATGCTCATTGTGCTCCGACCAAAGGATATTTATATGTCGACAGGGAAAAGTTTACAAAGAGGCTGGGTTTGTACACGTGTCAATGACACACCTAATTAGGATATTAATTTATATTTACCGGTTATCCGGTCGTTGGAAGCCAAAACCGTATGATGTCCTCAGAATCATGTTTAGTTAACCTTCAAGATGGATTGACCACGGTGTGTGCGTGGGATTGGACATCATCATACGTCTATCCCTAGTCACAACTCACAACCATCATTTTCATTTTGGACATGTCCATGTCCGGTCCAAACTAATGCGGACAGACCGTCCAATTGACAGTTCTAGCAAAGAGTAGATCACAAACATGGTTGAGAAGGCAATTAAACAGAAACATGCATAATGAACACGACAAGGGAGTGTCAAGGAATTTGTGTGGTTAAAGTAAGTGCAAGACTATGGGTTATGGTCGGGTTCATAAATTTTAGGTTCATATGAATTGAGTTAGTTCACGTTTTTCTTTATTCTGCATGACTTGTTCTTGATCATGATCAATTCGGAGCTGAACGGAATCACTGTCAAGAAAGAGATTTGGGGACCGAAATAGTTCGCCAATACATGTCTTGATTGCAAACGGCTCTACCAAGGTCAGGAGGATCAAACTGAGATCGAGGGAATAGATGTGGCATGAGTATATTTATTGATTCTTGCTTGAATCGGCATAATGAGACGTGATTACTGTACTTGGTATACAATAGATTGATAATAGCATTCATTTATGGATGATTGATTCATGCTTCAGCCTAATGAGACAGGTTTTCCTTAGTCTCAATCCGTAGTCTCTCATTTAGGTAGGCATGTTTGTCCTTCTTTGATAAGCCTTTTCTTAATACAAATAGATCCCCTTTTATGCCTAGGAATCGCCCTTCCATACTTTATTTAAGAATCTTATATATGAAATAGCCAATAAAGAGGGTGCAAAGTATAGTCTATAGAGCTTATTTCAGTCATGGCCTACGAAATTCATATAGTAGACATTAACAAACCTCTGCAGTCTTTTGAACAGAAAAGTTAGGCACTTAGTGTAATGGAGACGAGTGACGATAGCTTGAATTTCTTCATCTTTGCAGAGTCTCGAGGCTGAAAGACAACTTCGGTGCTCGACCTTACAGTCACTTCCTTCGACTCAGATCCTGAACTGCCTTCACTTCTGTAGTCCCTATACGAGTACAGAACCTGCAACCTTGAAGGAGCTGCAAAGCCAATTTACTTTTTTGTTAAATAAGCTCGATTTCTTTCATTTTTCGATAAATTTTTACATTTTCATGAGTAGGAATTACATTATTGTGAACAAACAACAAAGCGGATTAAAGTCTCAATAGTTCCAAACTACAATCTTTTGCATTTGCGCTTGTGTTTACATGTGAAAAAGAATTCTCAGAAAAAAATTACTTCAACGAAGATATAAAACATTTGTATTCTTTCATAAAACATTTTTGCATATAAAATGCAGAAGCAGAAGGAAGAAGGAAGAAGAGCCTTCTGTTTGCGTTTACAAAAACAAAGATGAATCCTGTTAAATACTTAAACTGGAGATAGCATACACACTAAATGTAAACGCCAACAAATAATTGAGGTCTAAAGAAAGAGAGATTACCTAATCCAAACATGCTTGTTTTCTGAACAGAGATACAGTCAACTTTTGATCTTTTGATATGTCTCAAAGCCAAAGTGTCTTCCTGTTTTCCTTTAAACTCGAGGAATTCCCCTAACACGATCTTGCTACTTTTAAGCTCCACCCTGCATCATAACCATCTTATAAATAAAACTACTGAAATAAATTACTTCAACGAGAGTTCAAGAGAACCCAAAACTCTCACTACCTCGGACGAAATTTGAATTGAATGCCAATAAAGATAAGAGGTATGACCTATCCCACATTGGTGCCGTGCCAAGGATGAAATTAAGTTTTTGATGCGACGATTCCTGCATCTCTTTTCCTGTGCCGAATGCGCCTTTGACCCAACCAGAAAGTTTACTTCTTGATACTGGTTTCAGCTGTTGCCATTCTTCGTAGGTAATTACTTCAGTTGGGAATGCATGAATTGTACTGAAGAAACAGAAACATATGTTTTTCCATCACTAGAAATTAAAAATATATCTCTAGAGACTAACATGGCAACACCCACAAACACACATCAAAAGGTTCTGTAAGTACAATAGATGTTTCTTTCACTAGCTCTTTGCAAACATAAGAGGAAACGTGAATATACTGAGGGTAGCAACTTAAGGATAACAATACATACCGAAAATTTGGATTGGGAATCACAACTTTGCAAGACAGATTCCCTTCAAGTAAAGTAACTCCCCTCTGTTCAAGATATGATTCAAGAACTGAAGCTTGTTTCTTTACTTGAGCCAGCTGAGAAAACAAACAAAGAATGGAAAAGAAAAGCAATGGTAGATTCATCATGTACAGCAAAAATACATTCATAAATCAAACGAAACAAGCAATTTTGAAACTTACAGGATCAGGGTAAGTCTCACTTGTATGATGCTTGCCACCATCACAAACCCAGCTACCATCACTCGTTACCGTGACAATCCCCGATAGATTCTTCACAGCGATCACCACAACTTGTCTAAAGCAACATATAATCATTTGTTTTTCAAGTCAAGAAGACATATTCTTCGAAAACAGATATAAAAGAAAGAAGAAGTTACCCCTTAGTGACGAGAACTACGTCGATGTCCTGTCTAGAAGCAGTGTCTGCATCTGGAATTCGAAGCCCTACATAAGCCTTTCCACCATAAAGCTTCTCAAGCCTGCGATTCAGTGGAACATCAACAAGTCTCAAAGAATCGAGAATTGGAGATCGAAAAATCGAGGGTGGGTGTACCTGTGAGCAACGGAGAAGAGAGCAGTGGAATCGGAGGTCGCGACATCGGAAAACTCGTCGTCGTAGAAGAAACGGC
Organism: Arabis hirsuta; assembly: GCA_964056655.1. NCBI lineage: Eukaryota > Viridiplantae > Streptophyta > Magnoliopsida > Brassicales > Brassicaceae > Arabis > Arabis hirsuta. The sequence continues at coordinate 17,736,665 of OZ053304.1, forward strand.
GAAAGAGTTTGTAGATTACGAGACCGCAGAGGATCTCCACCCACATCGTTCTTCGAGAGGCTTGAAAATAAAGAAAAAGAAAAACCCCAGCTCAAGTAAACAAATAATTATAAGAAAAATACCGATGGATCTTAACCTAAACAATTCTTAAAACTCTTCCTCTCAGCAATTCTTCCCTTCTAATTTTCTCTTTTTTATCTCTCTCTAAAATATATTATTTATATATAATCCTAATTAAATATATCAACACCAAATTAAATAAATCACAAACAAAAAAAAATCTAAACTTATAAAAAACTTACACGTGGTACCATATCTTCCTCATCTTCGTCAATCTCTCCTTCTCTCCTCTATCTAAAAAAATAAATAAATAAAAAATAGAATGAATACCCGACGTCTTCGTCATAAACCGGCGTCTTCTTCTCCATCTTGATAGAAACAGAAGCTTCCTCTCGTCGTCGTCATTGTTCTTGTACAATTCGTTGGAACAAAAACAGAGTGAATATCCAATTAAAAAATTATTATCTTTTTTATTAAAATAGGGTTATTATGGTGTGTTATTTCCGATTTCAGAATAGGTTTAAGGTTTCTCATGTCCATTATTCATGTTTAGAGTTACAATAAGTGTTCTTATAATTTTGGGATTTTGGAGATTTGTTAGTTTTGTATGGTTTTTTGGATATTGGTCTTGTTTTGTAAGTATTTGAGGGTCATGGAATAGTTTTTGTACTAAAATAATAGCTTAATCGTTCTGAATCATACTTGTCGTCAGAGTAAGTGGTATAACTGGAATAACTGGTACTATTGAGAGTAAATGGTATGACTGGAATAACTGATAATACTGAAAGTGAATGAATTATATTTTTTATATTCTTATTCTCTTGTAGGGGAGAATGAATTGCACAATCATATGTTTTGATTATGGAGGATCTTATTCAAGGGAAGATGATTACATAAGATGGAGCTCAGGAGGAGATTGAATTCACACCTTAGCGATACGGATTGGAGCGGAGGAGGTGACTTACTCGGCGTTGGTTGAAGGAATTGGTAAGAAGATGAAGATAGATTCAGCTACAACACAGCTGAAACTCAGTTTTTTTCCAATGATTCTGAATGTTATGGTACCATCTGATGTGTCGAATGATGATGAAGTTTTTAATTACCTAATGCAAGTGAATGGAGATGGTCGTAGAAATCTTTTGCACGTGGAGGTGGTCGAAGATGTGGATCAATCTCAGAGAAGTGTGCAAGTGATAAGAGAGGTTAGAGAAATTGAAGTTGATGTAGGGGAAGGTATGATAATTTACAGACGAACCACCAGAAGACCATGCATTGGTTCAACAAAGTATTCTTGGAAAAAGTTTGTGACTCATCTTATACGTTCTCTTTGATTGGTATAACTAAATCTAATTGTATAAAATTGTTTTGATGACAGATTACGAAGATAACTTTGGTATGTATGAAGACAATGAGGATAACTTTGGTATGCATTAAGATAATGACGGAGCAGATGTTGTGGATAGAGTTGGGCTTGTATTGTAATGACCGCGAGCCAAATTTCGTGATTTTTGGTCGTGCGTCGATCGACGCATGTGGTGCACGTCGATCGACGCAAAATTAAATTGAACCGAATGGATCAATTTTGGAGTGACAGAATTGGTTCGGTTTCGGAGAAACCCTAGGGCTAGAGTATAAAAGGGGGCCAGCCATTTTCTGTCATGTTGGAGAGTTCCAGTGAGTTCCAAAGAGTTTTTGAGAAAGGATTTGAGAGAAAGGAGAATCATTGTTGACTTCTTCCTGTTCTTGATCATAAAATCTCGGATTGTGTGTTGGGAGGCTCTGGATTGGTTATCTGGTGCTCATCCTTCGCAAAGGAGGAGAGGATTTCGGATTGGAGATCTGATTTCGAGTGTTCTTCGCGTTCTTCGTACTTCATTCCTTTTTCTTTTCCAGAACCAAGGTAAGTGCGTGACCATGGCTTATCTGGGTAAATAAATTGATAGGATGCGATTGATTGTGTTGTTCGGATGGATTTCGTGTTTGTATTGGTGAATTTTGTGAAGGAGATCTATGTGACGCATTCTGAAATCGATCCATGAGAGGATAGGTTCGATTCCTGGACTCTGCGTTGGTGCGTCGATCGACGAAGGTGTTACGCGTCGATCGACACACGAGCAGTGCATCGATCGACACTAGGTTGGTGTGTCGATCGACGCAGGATCTATTGTGCTGATTCTCGTTTAATTGTTTGTGTTGTGCATTGTTGTTTGCTCATCCTGGTATTGTATCATTTTCTTATGTGTGTGTGTATAGCCAAGTAGATGGGATGACTGTCTCACTGAGTATTTGTGATAATACTCACGCATCTCTTTTAACCATGTGATGCAAGTAGAGACAAATTGTGATCGTGAAATCGCGGCTATGAAGAGGAGATGATCTAGTGTCTCGATTGGTTACTATGATTGGATTGTTTAGAATCGCTAGGTTGCTGTTTCTATAGAATTGGTGTAATTATCGTTTGAATTGGTTTTTGAATTGGTTTAATCGTTGAATTGAAATGGTTACTTGGTTGGGGTGGATTATTCGTTGTTGAGTTGATTTCCGCTTTCGATATTAGCTTGATTGGATATTGAAAATTAATATTTATGGAAACATTGATTTGAGTCCAATGTTTAAAAAAAAACGGGTCGGGTTGTTTCAGTTTGGTATCAGAGCCCTTATGGTTGTAGGACGGGATAACGTAATTGATTATGTGAGTTAGTCAATTGTGTGTAATATGTGGTTGCATTGATTATGAGTAATTAATCAATTGTTGTGTGGGGTTTGGAGTCCTATATCATCTTCTTCGAGCCTTCAATAAGATTCCACGGTATGTGTTTTTATGATTTTTCTAGCTTTCTAGTATGCTTAGTGTCCTCCCGTGGTAGTGCAGAGAGATGGCTAGAGTTGCTAGAGTTGGAGGCCGTGGTGGTCATGGAGGACGTGGGCGTGGTCGGGGACTTGAGAGTGAGTCCGCCGCTGCAGGTGTGGCCCAGAGTTCCACGAACGAGTAGGTGGCAGCTTCGCAGATGTTTCAGGAGAAGTTCATGGGTGTGGCCACTACGAGTACTAGTGTGAGGACTGGTGGGACTAGTGTGGGTTCCGGTGTGGCTGACGGTGCGGCGGGCCTGGGTGGGGGTGCTACTGTAGGTGTAGCCTAGGATCGAGATGATCGTCTGGTAGAACTGCTACAGCTGATTCTGGAGCGGTTACCATGAGGGGTGTCGGCTCAGGTTCAGGCTCCGGTAGGGCCACTTGTGGCTGGTGTGCAGCCGGATATGGTTGGTGTGCAGCCGGGTATGGCTGGTGTTCATTCGGGTATGGCTGATGTGAAGCCGGGTATGGCTGGTGTACAGTCGGGTATGGCTAGTGTACAGCCGGATATGGTGGGTGTCCAGCCAGGTGTGGCGGTTGTGGAGGAGTTTCCATCCTATCTTAGGATGATGGAGCAGATGCAGAGGATTGGTATGGGATTCTTCTCAGGAGGTGCCAAGTCTGAGGAAGCTGATGAGTGGCGGCTGAGACTGGAGCGTAACTTTTGCTCTATCAGGTGTCCAGAGGGATACCGAGTTGATTTGGCGGTTCATTACCTAGAGGATGATGCGCATCTCTGGTGAAAAGGTGTTGAAGCCAGGAGAGTGCATGCAAAGATTGCATAGGATGACTTTTTGGCAAAGTTTAATACCAAGTATTTCTCGTAGGAGGTGGTGAATTCTTTGGAGTTGAGGTTTTTGGAGTTAACTCAGGGTGACCAGTCATTGAGGGAGTTTGATGCGGTGTTCAGTCGACTTCTGGTTCATTGGATAGAGGCATGGAGGGTGAGCAAGCCCAGCTAAAGAGGTTCTTGAGAGGACTTCGACCTGATTTGAGAACTCGCTGTAGAGTGAGTAGGTTCGCCACGAGGGCGGAGTTGGTTGAGATTGATGCGATGATTGAGGAGGACCTGAGGGAGCAGGTGGTGGTGGTTAGTCCACCTGTTCAGCAGAGGAGGTCGCAGCAGCAGGTGGGTCTGAGCAAGGGCAGCAAGCCTGCGCAAGGACAGAAGAGAAAGTCGAAGAGCACTTCAGGGTCAAGTTAGGGTGGGTGGTCCGAGATGCTTCGGGTGTGGGAGCATGGATCACTGGGTGGTGAGCTGTCCAAAGAAGAACGAGGCTCGGGATGCGCGGGTGTGCTTTCACTGCAGAGAGCCGGGGTATATCAGGCCCAAGTGTCCTAAGTTATAGCTGATGGTGGTGGCGGCAGTACAGCCGGTGGCCCAGATTGCAGCGGCACCACGGGTGTTCACTTCGGTGGAGGCGAGTGGTTCTAGCGCCAACCCGATCACAGGGACCTTAGTAGTGGGCGGTTGTGAGTCATATGTACTGTTTGATTCTGAAGCTACGAATTGCTTCATTACTCTAGAGTGTGCGGAAGGCAGCGATATTTGGAGCGATTCCGATGAGCAGCTGGGAGTAGTTAAGGTTGCTGGTGGCAAGTCTTTAGCTACTCTTGGGCGGGCTCGAGGCATGGATATTCAGGTGGCGGGCGAGTCTATGCCAACTGATTTGATCATTAGTCTGGTGGAGCTGTACGATGTTATTTTGGGTATGGATTGGCTGGACTGGTACATAGTTCATCTGGATTGTCATCAGGGAAAAGTTGTGTTTGAGCGAGAGACGGGGGATGTTAGTTTATCAAGGAGTGAGGCCAACATTCGGGAGCCTCATGATTTCGGCAATTCAGGCCGAGCAGCTGATTGAGAAGGGCTTGGCGACGATTGTGATGCCAGAGACTGTTGGAGAGGTTGTAGTTGGGGATATTCGGGTTGTTCAGGACTTCCAGGATGTTTTCCAGTCGTTGGAGAGATTACCGCCGTCTCGGTCTGATCTTTTTACGATTGAGTTAGAGCTTGGGACGATTCTGATATCTAAGGCGCCTTACCGTATGGCTCCAGCAGAGATGGCAGAGCTGAAGAAGCAGCTGGATGATCTTTTGGGGAAAGTATTTATCCGGCCTAGTAGTTCACCGTGGGGAGCGTCAGTGTTGTTTGTGATGAAGAAGGACGGGAGTTTTCGGTTCTGCATCGATTACTGGGGACTTAACCGAGGCACTGTGAAGAACAAGTATCCTTTACCGCGGATTGATGAGTTGTTGGATCAGTTGCAAGGGGTTACTTGGTTCTCCAAGATTGATTTGGCTTTGGGTTACCTTCAGATTCCTATCGACGAGGTAGATGTTAGGAAGACTGCTTTTGAGACGAGGTATGGGCATTACGAGTTTGTGGTGATGCCATTTGGTTTGAAAAATGCACCAGCAGCGTCCATGAGGCTAACGAATGGGGTCTTTTAGGAGTACTTGAACGAATTTGTGATTATCTTCATTGATGATATTTTTGTGTATTCGAGTAGTCCGGAAGAGCACGAGGTTCATCTAAGAGTGGTTCTAGAGAAGCTGCGGGAGCAGAAGCTGTACGCGAAGTTGAGCAAGTGCAGTTTTTGGCAGCGAGAGATGAGTTTTCTCGGTCATATGGTTTCTGCAGATGGAGTTTCTGTGGATCCGACGAAGATAGAGGCTATTAAAAAGTGGCCTTGACCGAGGAATGCCATTGAGATCACGAGTTTTCTCGGGTTGGCAGGTTACTACAGGAGGTTTGTCAAGGGTTTTGCGAGTATAGTGCAGTCGATAACGAAGCTGACGGGGAAGGATGTCCCTTTTGTGTGGTCTTCAGCTTGTGAGGAGAGTTTCGGGAAGCTGAAGGAGATGTAGACTAGTACACCAGTGCTGGCGTTGCCGGAGCCGGGCGAGCCATATGTGGTGTATACAGATGCTTTAGGAGTTGGTATGGGTTGTGTGTTGATGCAGCAGGGAAAGGTAATCGCTTATGCTTCGAGGCAATTGAGGAAGCACGAGAGCAACTACCCTACCCATGATCTTGAGTTGGTTGCGGTGATTTTTGCTCTAAAGATTTGGAGATCTTATCTTTATGGTGAAAAAATCCAGGTGTTCACTGACCATAAGAGCCTAAAGTATTTCTTTACGCAGCTTGAGCTGAAATAGAGACAAAGGCGTTGGATGGAGTTAGTAGTAGATTACGATCTGGAGATTGGTTACCATCCGGGTAAGGCGAATCTAGTTGCAGATGCGTTGAGTCGGAAGAGAGGTGCTTCGGCTTAGGTGCGGGATATGGAGGCCTTGGTAAGTGAGATTAGCATTTTGAGATTATGTGTTATCTCACACGAGCCGTTGGGGTTAGAGGCAGTTAACTAGGCAGATTTACTAAGCAGGATTCGAGTAGCTCAGGAGAAGGATTAGGGGTTGATTGATGATTATAAGGTTGCAGGTTCGGAGTATCAGGTCTCTGCGAACGGGCGGGCTTGTGTGCCTAAGGATGAGGATCTGAGGCAGGAGATTCTGAGAGAGGCTCATACGAGCATGTTGTCTATTCATCTGGGAGCGACTAAGATGTACCAGGATCTGAAATGGTATTATCACTAGGTCGAGATGAAGAAAAATGTCGCTAACTGAGTGGTGGCGTGCAATGTGTGTGAGTTAGTGAAAGCTGAGCATCAGGTGCCAAGTGGTTTGTTGCAAAGTTTACTCATTCCGAAATGGAAGTGAGATATTATTACCATGGATTTTGTGGTAGGATTGCCAGTTTCGCGAACTTATGATGCTATCTTGGTGATTTTAGATTGTTTGACTAAGTCAGCACATTTTCTTGCCATTAAGAAAACCGATGGAGCGGCAGTTTTGGCTAGGAAGTATGTGCGGGAGATAGTGAGGCTGCACATAGAGCTAGCGAGTATCGTGTCAAACAGAGATCCGAGGTTAGCTTCAGGGTTTCGGAGAGCCTTTCAGGCTGAGATGGGCACTAAGGTGCATATGAGTACTGCTTATCATCCTCAGACAGATGGTCAATCTGAGAGGGCGATTCAGACACTTAAGGATTTTTGAGGATGTGTGTGTTGGATTATGGTGGTCATTGGGCGGATCACTTGAACTTGGTAGAGTTTGCGTATAATAACAGCAACTAAGCGAGTATCGGTATGGCTCCATATGAGGCTCTGTATGGGAGGCCATGTCGTACACCATTATGTTGGACTCAAGTGGGGGAGAGGAGCATGTTTGGTGCAAACTTTGTTCAGGAAACAATGGAGAAGATCCATGTTTTGAGGCTGAACATGAAGGAGGCTCAAGATCGGCAGAAGAGTTATGCCGATAAGAGGAGGAAAAAGTTGGAGTTTGAGCTTGGATATCAGATGTCTCTCAAGGCTTGTTAAGGGGTCCTAACAGATCCATTTCATATAATAAGCTAAGGCCAAGGTTTATGGGTTCGTTCAGGGTTGTGGAACGGGTGGGACTGGTAGCTTATCGTTTGGAGTTACCTTAGAGTATGAAGGCTTTTCATAAGGTTTTCCATGTTTTGATACTGAGGAAGTATCTGCATGAGTCTGAGGAGGTTTTGGCTAGGATTCCGGATGATCTTCAGCCCAACATGACGTTAGAGGCGAAACCTGTGAGGATTCTCGAGAGGAGAGTCAAGGTATTGCACCGGAAGAGGATACCGTTATTGAGAGTCTTGTGGGACTGTGATGGTGTTGAGGAGGAGACTTGGGAACCAGAGGCTTTGATGAAAGCAAAGTTTTTGAAGTGGTTCGAGAAACAAGTTGAGGCTTGAGCTGTCTTTTCTGGTCTTCAGTTTCAAGATAGAATGTTACTATGAGTTTTGGCTATGTATTTTCGTTTGGATGTAACGATTTATACATTATTGAGACTTAATAAGAAGGGTTTTCTTATTAATGTATTTATAAGACGTGAGTTCTGATAGTATGACTAGGGTAATGAGTTATGTGTTATGAGATGGCTAGAAATGGAAGTTCTATGTAAGTTAGAGCTTGTCTATTTTCTAGGAAGAGTCTAGGAATAGAAGTTCTATGTGAGTTAGGACTTGTCTATTGCCTAGAGAGAGCCTGGGAATAGAAGTTCTATGTGAGTTAGGACTTGTCTATTACCTAGAAAGAGCCGGGAATAGAAGTTTTATGTGAGTTAGAACTTATCTATTCATGGGGAGAATCTAGGAATAAAAGTTTTATGTGAGTTAGACTTATCTATTTCCTTTAGACTCTAGTGGAAACACCCTGTGTGATGAGGTTGTTTCAGATGACCTAGAGGTTGGTCATGGATGTGATGATATTCCGGGATAGGGGATGTCATGATGGAACCACGGGAGGTGATTTTGGTCGATAGGTGCTTACAATGCACGTTACAGAGTTGATTGCTCTAGGGGATGCAAGGTTCCTTGTAGTTACTTGAGAGATGTAAGTTCTCTCCAGGGGATGTGAGTTTCCCTGCATATACTTTGAGGGACAGGGTTCTCTCCAGGGGATGTAAGTTTTTCCTACGTGCCAATAGCTTGACAGACTGTGTACCGAAAGTGGGAGGGGCATGGAGCATACCGATAGCCTGATGGACGGCGGTCCTGAAGGTGGGAGGGGTATGATATACACTGAGAGCTCAAAGGATGACGACCCTGAGAGTGGGAGGGGTGTATATATATATATGAGTTGTGAGCAATAATGTCTGAAACGTGATTGTAAGTATGAGACTAGATGAGCTTCAGGGATCAGGAGTTGATCTCAGGTGGTGCTGGCCGGGTTTTGGTCAGGATTATAGCCATAGTGAGACGGCGTTGCGTGATTCGAGGTCGAATCCGTGTTAGTGGAGGAGAATTGTAACGACTGCAAGCCAAATTTTGTGATTTTTGGCCGTGCGTCGATCAACGCAGGTGGTGCGCGTTGATCAACGCAAAGTTAAATTGAACTGAATGGATTGGTTTTGGAGCAACATAATTAGTTCTGTTTACGGGAAACCCTAGGGCTCGTGTATAAAAGGGGGCCAGTCATTTTCTGTCATGTTGGAGAGTTCCAGTGAGTTTCAGAGAGTTCTTTAGAAAGGATTTGAGAGAAAGGAGAATCATTGTTGACTTCTTCCTGTTCTTGATCCTAAAAGCTCGGATTGTGTGTTGGGAGGATCTGGATTGGTGATCTGGTGCTCATCCTTCGCGAAGGAGGAGAGGATTTCGGATTAGAGATCTAATTTCGAGTGTTCTTTGCGTTCTGCGTAGTTCATTCCTTTTTCCTTTTCAGAACCAAGGTGAGTGCGTGACCATGCCTTATCTGGGTAAAGGAATTGATAGGATTCGATTGATTGTGTTGTTTAGATGGATTTCATGCTTGTATTGGTGAATTTTGTGCAGGAGATTTATGTGACGCGTTCTGGAATCGATCCATGAGAGGATAGGTTCAATTCCTAGACTATGCGTTGGTGCGTCGATTAATGCAGGTGTTACGCGTCGATCAACACATGAGCAGTGCATCGATCGAAACTAGGTTGGTGTGTCAATCGACGCACGATCTGTTGCTGATTCTCGTTTGATTGTTCGTGTTGTGCATTGTTGTTTGCTCATCCTAGTATTGTATCATTTTTTTATGCTTGTGTGTATAGCCAAGTAGATAGGATGACCTTCTCACTGAGTATTTGTGATAATACTCACGCATCTCTTTTAACCATGTGATGCAAGTAGAGACAAAGTGTGATCATGAAATCGCGGCTATGAAGAAGAGATGATCTAGTGTCTTGATTGGTTGTTGTAATTGGATTGTTTAGAATCGCTAGGTTGTTGTTTCTATAGAATTGGTGTAATTGTCGTTTGAATTGGTCTTTGAATTGGTTTAATCGTTGAATTGAAATGGTTACTTGGTTGGGTGGATTATTCGTTGTTGAGTTGATTTCCGCTTTTGATGTTAGCTTGATTGGATATTGAGAATTAATGTTTATGGGAACATTGATTTGAGTCCAATGTTAAAAAAAAAAAATAGGTCGGGTTGTTTCATGTATGCACTCCATGGGAAGATGGTTTAGATATCGTTTTGGATCAAGAATTTGGAAGTAGGGACGAAGTGAAGGTCTTAGTTCAAATAGCTTCAGATCAGAATTGTTTTGAGTATAAAATAAATAAGACTTGTCCAAAAAGATATGTGCTAAAATGTTCGGTGTTCAAAGAAGGTTGCATGTGATATTTACGGGTTCTTCCGATGAAAGATTCAGATCGTTGGAAACTTGTAACTTACGAGAAGATGGATACATGCTCTCAAGCTGATGCAAGTACAAGGATAAAAAGAAGGAGAGGGACATCAAAACTAGTTGCCTCTATGTTACAAGAAGAGTAATTTCGAGACTCCAAAACCAAAAAATTTGATAAAGATGGTTAAGGAAAAAGCTAGTGTTGACATATCATACTCTACTGCATGGAGAGGAAAACAACCAGCTGCTAATATCGTGCGGGGAAGTCCAGAGGAGAGTTATCAGCTGTTGGATTGTTTTATGTATATGCTAAGGAAGACGAATACGGGTACATGAACATTTGTAGAATGGGACGATATTGGTAGGTTTAAGTATATGTTCTTTGCGTTAGGAGCGTGTATTGAAGGTTTCAAAGCCATGAGACAAGTCATCATTGTGGATGCCACTCACCTTAAGCATTCATATGGTGGAATTCTAATTGTTGCGATGGCTCAAGATCGTGATCATCACCATTATCCAATTGCTTTCTGTGTAGCTGATGGTGAGAACGAAACAAGTTGGATATGGTTTATGAAGAAGTTGAAATTAGTGGTACCGGATCATCGTAAAATGATGTTTATATCTGATCGAAATGTATCCCTCATCAAGTCAGTACGTGTGGTGTTTCCGTTGTCTCAACATGGGTATTGTATATACCATTTGTCTCAGAATGTGAAGACTAAGGTTTCTACTAGCCTGAAAAAACAGTTGCGGGGGATTTCATGAAATGTGCGGAAGCTTATACAGAGGTTAAGTTCCTAACACTTTATAGTGAGTTTAGGAGAAGGTATCATGCGGCAGCTGTGTATCTCGATAAAAGTGTGGTTGTGGAAAAATAGGCAAGGTGTTATTTTCCAAGATAAAGGTACAACATAGTAACCACCAATAGTGTAGAATCAGTCAATGGCATTTTCGTAGATGTAAGGAAATACACGTTATTACCTATGATTGATATGATCGTTGCAAAAATAGCTGAATGGTTCAACAAGCATCGGAAGGCAGCGAATGAATTACCCGAGGCACAGAAGTTGGTTCCTCACGTGAACGACATAATAGAGCACAACATACCGATTGGGAAGAAGCTATTGTCGGAAGAAATAAACAGCTTGTCCCATGAGTACATTGTGAATGGACGTTATGGGAAGAATTTGCGGTTAATTTGAACGAGAAACTTGAACTTGCAAGTACTTTGATATAGACAAGTATCCATGCGTGTATGCGATACAAGCTATTATCCGATTAAGCGGAGAGACGGTGGTCCGTCATTATGAGTTTGCCTCTCACTTTTATTTGGTGGAGCAGTGGGTACTTGCATATAATAGGACGATATATCATGTACCCCATATGTCAACTTGGATGATACCTAACGAAGAACTTCAAACGATCCGCTTCGGCAAGCCTCTGGCCCACGATATAACCAAAGGACCCGCTCAACAAACATGGTACATGTCAGCTGGAGAGCATCAAGGAAGAGTTCGAGGAAGAAGAGGACATATTTATGACTACCTAGGTGGTGAACCTAGAAGAAGCACTAATTGTTAAGTCAAACATACAAAACTTTTGTTTTCATAGATTTTAATATAGGAAACAATATTAACTAAGTTGAAATGGATTAATCAGGTCAGTACTACTAGAAAAATTACAATTTGACCTAGGTATGACTAATAAAATGTAAAAAGCATCAAAATATAACTATGTGTTAAATGGCACTACTGAAAAACTAAGTGTGACTATGAGTAAAATTTTAATATTTTTTTATTCATTCGACGGCTCATGTGTTAAATATGTGGTAATTTCCTTAATTTTTTAATGATGCAAACACATGTTTTACACCTTTTTCTTTAGGAGGTTCATTGACAAGTTATACAAGTTATACCAGTTATACGATTCGTTATAAAAAAAATTTGGTAATACTTTATAGTTATAATACCATTTCAAAAATCAAGCAGTACCTGAAAACATCAGTTCAACATTCCTAAAGCAATCCAGAAAACATCAGTTCAACAATCCTTAAGCAATCCAAAAAATATTCCAACATTCCTAAATGAACGAAAATTAATCCAAACTACATTCTAAGTCTTCCGGTACACAGAAAAACATTCCAAGCCAAACATGATCACTTCTACTTCTATTTCTTCCGAGCCTTGGTAGCTTCTCCAGCGTTTTGCCTTTTTTCTCCCAACCTCTGTGCCACCTCCTATTTTCTTCTTGGTCTTTCTTTTCCCATCATAAGTATAAGACTCTTTCCTGTACATAGATGGTTACCTCTCTCTCTCTCAGCTTTTGAGGTCTCATCAGCTCCTTCTGCTTTCTTTTCTTCTTCTTCTTCTTTCTCTTTTTGTTCTTCTTCTTGTTCTTTCTGTTCTTCTTCTTCTTCTTTCTCTTTTTGTTCTTCTTCTTGTTCTTTCTGTTCTTCTTCTTCTGCTTCCTTTTCTTCTTCTTCTTTCTGTTCTTCTTCTTCTTGTTCTTTCTCTTTGTCAATGTCCATCTCTGTGCCCTTCTCTTCTTCTTTTTTCCTCTACTTCTTCTTTCTCCATCTCTGCTTCTTCTTCTTTTTCACCTTCTTCTTAATCTTCTTCTTGTTATTTTTCTTCTTTTTCTTCTTCTTCTTCTTTCTGTTCTTCTCCATTTTTCTCTTTTTCACATTCTTCTGCATCGACAGTCCCTAATGACTCCCCTACATACTCATTATCATCTCTCTTGAACCCATCCCAATTATTATTCTCCTTACCATCTCTTATTTCACTTCTAATATCCTTCACTTTTTCTTTAAGCACCTGACCTTATTCTCTAAATCCTTATTTGCATTATTCACCTTTTCAAACCCTTCATTCATTCTTTCCACCAGCCTATCTTCAAGCTCTTTCAAAAGCTGAACCAAAACAATATTTTTTTTCCACTTCCTCTGTACCCAATCCAATATCTTCTTCTTCCTCCTCTATTGGTACTCGGGAAGCCACGTCTGAGTCATACAACTCTTGCCAACATATCTTCTTCTTCTTCACTGCAAGATAGTCATTCCAATCATCTTGCATTACATCGTAGCCTGCAAAAGTTTCTTCAGCATCTAAGATGCGGCTCAAAAGTTCTTCTTCCTCTTCATATTCTGGTTCCAAGACACTTTGAATATCCTGAAAATGTAAATAAGTACAAATTACATGTTAATTAACATTAGCCAAAATGATTTCTAATTATGGCTTAAGTTAAACTAATACCTTACTATCACCAAGCGACTGATAAAGCTCTTCCAATGTCCACCCTTTCATACTACACATTTTGAACCTCTTGTTGCACATTATTGGACATTCTCCGGATACTTATTCCACATTTTCTCTAAAATCAGTCTTCAAATTTGATATAGACTCAAAAGCCAGAATCTATATACAAATATATAGATACAGTTATATTATGTAATAGATAGGTTAAATATCAAAACATAATTATAGAAATAATATTTTGGTTTACCTCTAAAGGAGTTACGAATCCAGGAAAAGTTAATTTTGATTTAGCAGAACCTCTCATAAACTCCACCGTGTGATAAACATCTTTGATAGAACCTTCAAATGTCATCCGCCCCCATGGAAATGATTTACACAACTCTGGATCCTTAGCCATTTTAAACAAGAATGGCTCTATGTTTCCATTAGTCTTCGACTTACATGCAAGCACGACACTTAGGAAATATAAGATGGCCAATTTCAGCCGAGTGAGAGTACTCTTCTTACTTGACAGCAGCTTGTCTTTCACATCTTTGATAGTCACTTTTATCTTCTTCCTAAACACCTTCTGCCTCAACTCACTTTGGTGGTTCTTCAACTTTATTTGCGGATTAATTCCAGCCGGGTATTCATGGCAGTAAAACCCACAAAGGAGACCATGCTCTCTCAATGAGTACCGGATAGGCACACCATTCACCACAAACCAAACAGCGTTCCTAATATCCACTTTCACAGTTCGAAGGAGTATAATCCATAATCCTCGAAGCATATGATTTGGTTCCTCATCCATGTGGAATATGTGCTTGAACTGAGGGTGTTCATCAAACCATTCTAACTCTGGTTTCAGTTCCTTTATGATCTCCAAGAAATTTTTCAAATCGCACCTTGTTTGTATTTTGCATTGCTTCTTGTTTCCGTAGGTCCGAAGAAAAAAATCCTTAGGTGCCAACGGTTGGGATTTTGAATTCTCTTTTTCCTGCAATCCAAACAAAATCCAAACTTAGTCCAACCAGAATACTTTAGTACTACTAGTTATCCTAAGTACTAAATGCTAGTAGTACTAGTCATCCTAAATACTCACAGTTATACATAGTATTAAACCCTAAATACTCACAGTTCTCCTTAGTAGTACCAGTCATCCTAAGTACTCACAGTTCTCCCTAGTAGTACTAGTAGTCCTATGCAGAACTACACTTGTCCAAAAGCAATTACATACCTTCGATGGCGTAGCATCATTTCCAGATTTCGATTCTGACCCATTACTTGAATCGCTCACAACATACCTTTGGAAGCTACTACTAGAAGTCTTTGAAGTGATTCCCTTTGAAGTCCCTTTCTTCGAATTCTTTCCTTGCTCTTAAGAGACCCATTTCTAGAAAATTCGGACAAACAAAACAAAGCAAAACCCAGTTACTATCCCTAAACAAAGCAACACACAGTTACAATAAACCTGAATCCATACATCTCCAATTCGGTCCCTCCAATTTATATCAAACCCCGACACATCTCCTTTCCAAACCATAATACTATTACAAATCAAAACATCTCGCAACCCAAAACCCATTACAAATCAAAACCCCAAATTACTTTTACTACAAACCCGAATTTAAAAATTGACTGCAATTGTTTTCAATTCTCTATACATTCATATCAAATTCGTAGTACAAATCGAAACCCTATCATCTTGCAAAACAAAAACCTAAGAAACCGCATTCAAAATCAAAACCCTTTTTCTAAAAATTGCGAGATGTGATTGAGGGAATGGCCTACCACGACGAGATGGAGAGATGGAGACGCTTTTGATTACATCTACGCGACGGCGATAGTGACGACAACGGAATGAACAAACAATTTCAGAGAATCGCTTTCAGAGAGAGAGAGAGAAAAAAAAGATGAGGGAGGTTTTTATTTTGGTTTCGAGGTTTTTGAAACAGATTCATTATTTTTTTTTTCTTTGGTTTTTTTGTAATATGCCAAATTCATTAAGGGCAAGCATGACTTTAACCACATTTCGTATTAAAAATAAATAAAAAGAGTAATTGTCTTTATAACAAGGGTTTATCACATTTAAATTTTGTTTTGAGGGGTCTTTAAGATTACTCTCCAATACCGACACGAAAGAGGAGAAAAATAATAATAGAAAAATCTCCGATGGAAATACAATGAAAAAAAGTTACGACGACAAAAAAAAAATCAATAACATGAACTAATAAATGCATTCGCATAAAAGATACCCAAGTTGCCGTTTCAATCTCGGGTATAAGATCATTAAGTGTCTTCTTTGATTCTCGAAGCGTCGTCTCATCTTCTAGCAACAATGGCAGCGTTGAGTTTTTCGATGGCTTAAGTTGTTTAAACCTTTGGCTCGCGTCCTTTTTATGTTCTCTATGTTTTATGTTTTGCTATTTTAGCATTATTCTTGTTGGCTTTTATAGCCTTATTTTCATGTTTTGTAAAAAAAAAAATTCTTTTAATGGAGAGTAATAACAAATCAATGAAAATCTTTTTGTGACCAAAAAAATAATTTGTAATTCATTTCAGGGTCATGGATCACTAATGACTTTAAGAACTCTTTTTCAAGTCTCAAGATCAGTAGGCCACCAACCACTTGGTTATTTGTGTCGATTTTGGTGGCGCTTTTTGTTGGGTAAAAATTAACCTAATAGTTTGACTCATTATAAAAGTCAAATGTTACCTAGGTCCAAATGACATAGGTTCGAGTGGCATAGGTCCGAATGACATAGGTCCGAATGTCATAGCTCCAAATTCTACGGGATACACGACGTCCGATTTCCACGGGATGTATGAATATCCACATCCCACGGGATATAAGAGCTCCAACTGATGATAAGCCCGAATCATTAGAAGATAGATTCAGAGCTAATGTGTCAACATAATCCTAAACGAACTAGGGTTTGGGAGATCTCTATAAAAGAGAGAGAGCTCTAGAAACAGGAGGGGAGGAGGCAATACAACAAAAAACCCTAAACAAAATACTTTCGCCGCTTCCAAAAACAAGCTACGAGAATACAACAAAGCTCCGATTCCAACAAGTCACACCTATACAACCCCGAAGATCTTCCTCAAACAACTGTTTAGCTTTCAATTTATTGTAGCTTTGAGTTTGTTGTTCGAAGATCATTCATCAATAAAAAAGGATTATCTCCCATCGTTTCGTAGAGCAGTTTATTCGAACGTATTGAATTTACACAAAACAGGTGGCGCAAGAAGGAGGGGACAATTTTAACTATGTGAGATATGACAGACGATGATAATCCCGAGGGTCCTACGGGAGGTGACAATACCCAAGATCCCCCTGCTCAACTGGTGGTGCTTACCGCCCTGATGAAGCGGAACGAAGAACGACTAGCGTTACTCAAGGAATAAAACGTTACCTTGAGAGCTACGAACGATTCTTTAGTCGAAGAAAGAAACACCAAAGTCGACACTTGAAATCAATTCCAAAGACGCGTCGATCCGATGCAGCCACTTGACGGAAATACACTAGTTGTAGGTGCGAGAATACATGGAAGTCATTATATACAACAAGAATATAAAGACCTGAATTTGAGCTCCATTATAACAAGTGATTGAGGACATCAAGTCATCATCAGCTAAGGAGCAAGGAATTAGGACACATGGAGAGGAGAGCATGGAGCCTAGGAGAACTAAAAAGACATGCGAGCTGTTCTTAGTTCAAATGGAGACAAAAAACAAAAATTCTAGCTCAAAAAACATTTGGAATACACTCTACGCTCATCTAGAGCACGTCCAGAAGAAGAATCATCTCCAAAGATTTGAAAATGAAGAAGATATTGAAGTTACAATCCTGCAGACCATCAATGGATCCGATGGAGACATACGACCACTCATTGAAACATTTCGACCAAACCAGTAGGAACCAGTCCACAAATCTACTTGTTTTGGATTCTCAACTCAACATAAACACGCGGAGAATTGGATTCATACCAAAATTCATTATGGTTTAAAAGATATTCAACTTCTACACCGGAGGATTCTCAGCTTGCCTTATTTGAAATCTTCTAGGTTTGAGAGGCTTCAATCATATGTTTAGCGTCCATGAGGATATCTAATACAACTAGAGACTCTTATGGATATCTCAAGCATCATTCTCAGCCACTGGATAAGGAGGAATCAATCATTTACATTCGTAAATAATCACTTTCCTTATCCGGCGCCGAGAGCATTTATACTTGGAGCAATCAATCTCCAACGGCTAATTTCTGCTTCTATACAGCTCCAGACTTCTAGAAGGCTGCTAAACCACGGCTTTATCACCAAGATCACGAGATATAAGCCATCAGACCACATTCCTTACTTGTTGAGAGCACAAATGATCCAACGGCCATATTTGCATTTATTTCAAATTATCTACATTCTTTTTATGATTTTTGTTAACGTTAGCTTGTCTTAGTCAAGAGCATTATATAAGCTCTCTTAGTGTTTCATTTGTGATCACCCATCTTTTAGCAAATATATACAAAAACGTTTTTCTTTTCAAAAAAGTGTCTTTGATTGTTCTTGTTCATTTGAGTCTTGTGAGCGAGTCACTTGTCTCTTTTGTTCGTGCGAATCAGCGTGTTTGTGAGAGACAAACTCTCTGGTTTCGTGAGCTGTTTGTGTGATTCAATCAGCATCTTTCATCATCCATTTCTAGATCGTCCATCGTCCGCCAAAGCTTGTCAACTCTTGACAACCTTGTGATCTATAAGATTTGGCGTGATTCCAATCCTATATCAACAAGCTCACTTTGATGTTAGTTATCTCGCCCTCATGTGTTTTAAGCTGCAAAAAGACGATCAAAAGTAGCCAATAAGCAAGTCAAATAACTCATCGAGGAGATTAAGTGGATGAAGTTCATGATGAAACATGTGATATGGAAGTGTGATTAGCTTCACTCAATTTCTTAACAGGCTTTTAATCTCTCGTTAACGATGGGCAATGATAAAGATGTCTCTGATGAAACGTGTGGGCACATATATACCTCTATCCAAAATTATAGCGTCGTTAGAATAGACATCAAAACGACTCATCCATCCACCAGTTCCATTTCCCCCAAATAATAAATGATGTACAAAGAAATATGGAAATATGAGACAGTTTGACATAAAAACGTGAAGAATATCCAATACCCACCACTACATGTGGACAAAAAGCATACATAAAGCAATCAGAAGGTTCATGGCTGTTCACTTTCAGAGACGATCAAAACTTGATGTATTTTCCCTTAGACCATTGGCATGCGCTTAATTAACTTTTATAGGCTGTCCAAATCTGTTAAACTCTAGTATTAGAATATAGGAGACATGTATGAATAGATCGAATCAGAGGAACGTTAACTATCAATGTTTGATGCTTACAAATGCCTCCCATTAAGCGACATTATAACCAGACCCACAAATCCATAAGATAACTGAAATGTAAAACATGAACATTTCTACCATACAACATGAAAGTAGTAGTTTTGAAGAAGTTAGCATTTACAAATCGCCTTAAAAACTCTAAATTGTATAGAATCATTCAATAAAAAACACTTGCACACTACGACATGCACTTGGATCAAAACCATGAGGAAGATTTCCACTTGGTAAAAGCTCCATAAACAAAAATCATAAAACAAACGGAATGTGCTTACAGTCACTGTATGTTTTGGTTTTGGTGGCGCTTATGATTGATGGCTATACTTTGTCGAAGACGGTTTGAAATTATAGTGGTACAATCGCGATCATTAATTCATCATTTTATCAGCTACGTTTAAGACTGATTGTGTTTTTATTTTTCATACTGTGCACAAAATCTACGAAAATATCATTGTGTGCTCAACTATTGATCTTAAAATGAAATAAATTTTTCAAGTAAAATAAAACTTGAAAAAAATATTTTATTTTTCATTTTTTATAAATTAATAACTCTATCTTATTATATAAAATTTGATGCGTCAAACATGATAATTAACAAGATCGTGACACATGTCAGCCGATCGATTAGATTTTGACACATGTTAAAAAAATTCTAATTAACTTTTGCGACATATATCATACAAAACTTATTTCTTTTTTAACTTATATATTATATTTATCAAGTAGATTAAAATAATCAATATATATCAAAATTGTTCTAATAATCAATAAACAATTTAATTTATCTTTTAATTTCGATAATCTCTTCCACGAATTTTATTTTATCTTTGTCATTAGAAAATAACATCAATTATTCTCTTATTCGACTACGACGATCTAATTGTAATATTTTTCATACATTTCCTGCAAATTGCAAACTAAACTTTGTGCATCATTCTCTTCTTGCAATATTTGGGAATCAATTATGTGAAGAAATTTTATTAAAATTTGTAATTTTAGTTTGCAACTAAAAATATGATCTTTAATTCGTCAAAATTTTGAAAAATAAATATATATGAGTATATACATAAGAAAATAGGGTGAATTAGCTTAATATTATTTTTGGAATACATAATTAGGAGAGTAACGTAGGTATAATAGTTTTTAGGTGAGTAACAGAGAGGTAAAATATTTGGACAAAAATGCCCTTATTTAATTGGGTAATAAATGTTAATAATAAAAAAAAATCGGATAAGGAAAGTAGTAGAATTATTTAATTGAGTAAGTAAGAAATATCAATAATAAAAGAAAAAGAATAACCGAATAAGAAAAATTGTAGAAACAAAAAATCTCTAGAATCCCTAAAAAAATTTATATGTTGTTGTAATCGGCGGATCTCAAAAGCAACGAAAGTTTTTATAGTTGACTATATTTCTATTTTTTTTCTTTTTGTTGTAGTTAGCTAAAATTTCTACTTTATATAGTTGACTATATTTCTATTTTTTATGTTGTAGTTAGCTATTCAATTAATAATATAGTCAACTACAGTAATTAATTCAATTGTAATAATATAGTTAACTATATAATTTTTACAATTGTATATCTCTTAGTCTATACTTATCAAGATAGTTAACTAAATAACAGTTACAACTAAATATAGTTAACTAAAATAGTTCACTGGTTATACACGAATAGTTAGCTAATCAGTCATGTATGGTAATCAAAGATAGTTCACTATATAGAACATTGTATTGATCTAGTTCAATAGTTATACTGTATAGTCAACTATACTATTTAATTGAAATATAGGATGATATGTAAAACGTTAATTACATAGATATTATGATTGTCTCAAGATAATTGTTAAACGTAATCCTACAAAGATCTTGGAAAAACAACAAAATTGAGCCGACGAAGAAACCTTA
This sequence comes from Arabis hirsuta, assembly GCA_964056655.1. Lineage (NCBI taxonomy): Eukaryota > Viridiplantae > Streptophyta > Magnoliopsida > Brassicales > Brassicaceae > Arabis > Arabis hirsuta. Next base: position 17,757,308 of record OZ053304.1, read on the forward strand.
AACCCTTCTTTGACTAATTTTCCAAATTGAAAATTGAAGAGTATTTTCTTTTGCTCTGGATTTTTTTTCGATAAATTTCATTATAGCTTTGTAGTATTTGATGAAGTAGTAGACATTGACCTTGTTATTGACTGGCTCAAGACTAGAGCAAAAAAATTGCTTAGGTAACTTCGGATGTCTCATGCTCGGTGATTTCTAAAAGTCAAAGAAATTGGGAAAAAGTTGGAATGCGAGAAGAAATCTTAGTAGAAAAATTATTGAAATCAATGGAAGTGGATGTTATCGAAAGAGAGAAAGAAAGAGAAGAAGAGAAAGGGGAGGAAGAAGAAGAAGAAATAAGAAAGAGAAGGTGGTGAGCGGTTCTTATTTTTTTAGGGTAAATTAATGTTCTATATTATTTTTGGAAGTTATTGTTATTATTATTATTTTTAATTTTAAAAAAACTGTATAATTATGAGAGGGTAAAATCGGAATTTCGAGTAAAGCAAATGGTAGTTACTACATTATAATTTATGTAGTGTTAGATATTTAATTATAATTAGAATGACTAATATAGTGTACAATTTCCCAATAAAATAACCTAATTCAATTAGGAATAGAAAAAACTAATTATTTGGAATATTTTACAAATTTAAATGGAAAAACAATATACTAATAAAAATAAGAGAAATTTTATAAAAATGCCACATTTTCAAAACTTTTGTAAAAATGTCATTTTTTCAAAAACAAAAAATTCATTATATCATTTATGTTTGGGTTAACTATGTTGTATTAGGATTTAGTTTTGAGAGTTTTAGAGGTTAAACATTTTCAGGGTTTATAATTTTAAGATTTAGGCTTTAAAATCTATAATTAGTGGTATTTTTGCAAATTGACACCCCTAAGTGGCATTCTTGCAAATTTACACACCAAAAGTGATTTTTGCAATTGCTCCTAAAAAGAATCAAAATAACTTAATAACGGTGAGACTTCTCTATTAATGGTTTTCAGTTTTGTTATTTTTCACATATTATAATATATATTTATAAAGATGAAAAATTTTAAATAGAAAAATGAGTAATTAATTCAAATTTTTTTAATAAAAAATAGAGTAGTGAAGTAATAGAAACTAAATTACTTCATATATGAATAAAAAGAATTAATTACGTGATAAAATTTAGAAATTACTTAGAAATGAAATAAGAAAAACGACAAAAAAAATAACTCTTAAATTATTTTATATTAACATTTTTTTATTCAATTTTTTTATTTTACAAATTATAAAATATTTTATTATATCATAAATCGGGTTATATGCAAGTTTTTTACCTAGTAAATTAATAAAATATAATAGTTCCATGTTATCAATGTATAGAGTGTAAAACCAAATCTGGCCTACAGAAATTAAAGCTGGTTCTGTCGATCGAACCGGTTTGAAACAATGAAACACAAATCTAGTCGGTTAAGTATCTGGTTTGATTGTGATAACATTTTATCGAGAGAGAGAAAAAAACATTGTGTTGTAATTTGGGATAAAAGCCTAAAACCCTAAAAAAAAGCTTAGAATCAGAGAGAGCAGAAGAATAGAGTAAGAGAAGGTAGAATGAGCATCATCGCAGGGTCGTACGAGAGATACATATGGGGTTTCAAGCTTAAACCCTCCAAGCACGACGCCGACAGCCAAACCCTAACCCTTTCCCCTCTCTTCTCCTACCCTTCCCACATCTCCTCCATCACGACCGTTGCTTGCTCAGGCCCCGCCGCTGCTTCCGGTGGCTCCGACGATACCATCCATCTGTACGATCTCCCTTCCGCCTCTTCCCTTGGCTCTCTCCTCGACCACAATCACACCGCCTCCATCACTGCTCTCTCCTTCTACACTCCTTCTTCCCTCTCTTTCCCTCGCAATCTTATCTCCGCCGCTGCTGATGGCTCCGTCGCTATCTTCGACACCGACCCTTTCGTTCTCCTCAAATCCTTCCGTCCTCATAAGAAGGCAGTCAACGATTTGGCTATCCATCCCTCTGGGAAGCTCGCTCTTGCGGTTTACCGCGACGAGTGCTTCGCGATGTTGAATCTGGTGAGAGGAAAGAGGAGTTTCTGTTGCAGGCTAGGGCACGAGGCCAGCCTTGTCAAGTTCGATCCGACTGGGGAAAGGTTTTTCATGGTGGTCAGTAGCAAGGTTGGAGTTCATCAGTCGGAGGATGCTAAGCTTCTTCTCGAGCTCCAAAATCCTATCCGCAAGCGTATACTCTGCGCTTCTCCTGGAGAGGTGAGATTATGTCTCCTTGGTCTCTTCTTTTAATGCTTGGTCCTATCCAAGAAGATCCCACCTTCTTAAAGCCTCCACAAACGACTTCTTTGGCTAGATAGATAGATAGTGTTGTTCTTGTTCGTTATTGATAGTGTGTTTTATTTCTTGAAATGGTGACGATGGTTTTGAATTCTGAAATTGTATTCCTTGATGGGCAACAGAGTGGAACTCTGTTTACAGCTGGTGAGGATCGGGCCATCACAGCTTGGGACACAAATAGTGGGAAGCTTGCTTACTCCATAGAAGATGCTCACCCAGCTCGAATCAAAGGTGTTGTCGTGCTTACCAGGAATGATAGTGACGGTGCATCAGAAGATCCATTCTTGATTACTTCTGCATCTTCTGATGGGATCATACGTGTCTGGGACGTGCGAATGGCGCCTAAAGAGAAGGCAAAACCATTAGCCGAGACAAATACTAAATCAAGGCTTACATGTCTTGCCGGGTCAGCTCTTAAATGTGAGTTTGTTTTTCAGAATATGCCTTTCTATATAAAACATACAATGGCTCCTACAAGTTGTGATGTATGATTCTCTGTTTATTCAGCTATGAGACGGCCACAGATTGGAAAGCAAGCTCAGAAGGTAGAAGAAGGGAATGAGAACTCAGGATGAGCTGACAATTTTCTGATGCAAGTTTTGGTAGAATCTTAAATTATGATCCAGTAGTTTTTCTTTTTGTTGAATTACATTTATAAACATTGTCTTTTTTTTTTGTTTTGATTGAAACTATAAACATTGTCTTACATCGTCGAAATTGTGTGAAAGAAACCCATTTTACTACTATCATTTACATTATGACAGTCTACTTATACATTATGTTAAACTAGCTTGTTGGATACTCGTACACTAATTTGCTCTCTAAACCAAATCCTTGTAATTCTTGCAAAATGCGATGTGAGTTTTAGTAAAAAATTAATAGTGAAGGTGTCCCAAGGGTCAATGTATTACTAGTAGAGGGTAAGCAGTTAGTAATGTAATAATCTAATGTAATTGTTATCTCTCTAAAGAGTGATATTCTCCTCTAAATGAGAACATGGATCCTTGGCAACAGATAGTGTAATCTTATTATCATCAAACAAACAAGCTAGTTTTGAATTTATCAAAGTGTATTCAGGTTTCATTATTGATTCAAACAGAGAAATTAGAGTGCCAATGTAAGTAACATGGCTCAATACTGAGTAGTGTTGTTGGGGATTTTGCCTTGTTTCAACTGGGAAAGAGCATATTCAGCAGTATGGATGAGATCAGCAACATTGTGTTTTGAAATTTCCTCAGAGCCAAACAAGAAGATGGTCTTAACCTCAGCTTTCTTTGCAAGTCTCGAAGCGTAACTAAGCTGCAATTTTGGTGAGTTAAGGCTCCTTAGTAGTTGGCGGTACAAGGAAAGAACCTTTCCCCTGTTCTTTGCAGCCTCTTGTGCTGTTAACCATATCAGGCTAGTCATGACAAAATGGAACAAGAATGTCCTGCGAGGAATGTTCATTCGGTAATTTTATCAAACACCTGATGAGCAAGAACCAAACAGCAAAGGATACAAGCATAACAAAAGTAACGATGCATCACCCAAACAATTCCATTGCTAAAAGAAGCAGAATTAAAAAAAAAAAAAAAAAAAAGGAAACGTTCAAGTATACCACAAATCATCAGCGTTTTTAGTCCATCCTTGAGAGAAGGAATTAAACAAAAGCACCCTCAAATCGGAGATTTTCAGTTGTCGGAAAATCACATTCGATCTATATCTCCATTACCGGAAAAAGCATAGAAATAAGAAACAGAAAGAGACTTGACTTACCGGACGGCGAGCGAGCGGGGACGCCGGGAGGAGGTAAGATGTATCCAAAAGCAATTAAGGGCGGCTATGAATAGAGTCAATTGCTAAAATGGTGTTGAGAACCCATCTCAAAATCTCAAATGGTGTTGTTAAAATTAGATATTTTTTTATTAATAAAAAACCAAGTAAAACTCAGTTTTGCCCTCTATCATTCAAATTATTTACCATAAAAACCTATCAATCTCTCTTTCTGAGTCCACTATCTTCTTCTTCTGCCATGGAAATTAGACTGAGCAAGGAGACTCTCTTTTCTGAGTCACTATCTTCTTCTTCTGCCATGCGTCGTTCTCGTCTCGTCGTCCAATTTTTCTCCGACGCTGCACTCTCTAACGCCTCCACTACTTCTTCTCCCATCGTCGCCATGTCCTATCGCTCTCCGGTAAGGTTTTCCTCCGCCATTTCTTTTGATACGATTTCACCTTTTGCTTTTGCTTTTATGGAAGATTGGGTTTGGTCTCTTACTGAGCAGTACAGAGGTGGCCTAGGGAGAGGCCGAGTCGGGAGAAGTTTCTCCGATCGTCCGTATAACGACGGAGGAAGAGATCAGTTCGTCACCGGAGACTCGCATTTCCAATCAGTACATGACGCCAATCGCGAATTCCGCCATGGGAACAGAGGCTCCTCCTCCTCGAATCTTGATCCTCGTCATCCAGTTCAATGGCAACAATTTCATCAACCTAATCATTATCCGCCGTCGAATCAAAGCTACGCGGCTTGCCCTCCTTCTCCGTTCTATCATCAGAACAAGATATCTCGACCGCCTCCGCAGCGGAGCTTCCGTCAACGACCACGGTCAAAATCGTCGAATTATCGAGAATGGGAATATGCAAAAACGGCACCGTCTCCTGGGTCCGGTAACTTTCTCTTTGCACTTCAAACGTCACAGTTTCTCTCTGTTTTTTTTTAGGATTTTGATTTGTTTTCATTATTTCCTGCAGAGAAGTTTGTTGTTCTATCGTATAACATTTTGGCGGATTACCTTGAAAATGATCACTGGATAACTCTCTACTTTCACATACCGAGGAATATGTTGAGTTGGGGATGGAGAAAGAGCAAAATAGTGTTCGAGCTTGGCCTTTGGTCTGCAGATATAATGTGCCTACAGGTTATAGTTTCTGCAATTGTTTATGTATCTAGGAGAGAAAGCATTTTTGCTTTCTTCCTTAACATCATGTACCGAATGTATCAACTAGAGGAGGAGTTAAAACCCCGGGGGTATAGTGGCATTTGGAAGGTACGTATATGTTCTAAGAATTGGCATCACCTGCATCAACTATTTTTGTTTAAAAATGGTGGTCTTGAGTTTGTATTCTCGGTAATGCTGTTGACGGCTGTGCAATATTTTGGCGATCAAATAGGTTTGATTCCCTTGTCCTTCCTTGTGTGGTTCTATGTGGAATTTTCTTTTGGGATCTCATTGTTATCGTATTAGATTCAAGTTGCTTCACGAGGAAAGCATTCAGTTTAATCAAATTGGTCTCCGGGATAATGTTGCTCAGATATGTGTGCTTGAGGTAATATGGATACTTTTTGTTAATAGGGACTTATATAACTCTGCCTCTTTTGCCTAAATTAAATTTGCTCTGTGTAGACACTGTCGAATTCACAAACAAAAGAGAATGAGGTCTCTCCATCTGAAAGGTAACCTAATAAAATACACTTTCATCACTCTTCAGTGGTTTTCGACTTTCGTTATGGAATATACTTTATGGTTGGGTTGAAACTTAATGACTCTTTTTTTTTTAAATATTTAATTAAACTTAATGACATTTTTTTTTTGTAAGGTCAGCCGAGTCAACCGATGCCGGGAACTCCGGCAATCACGCCAATTATGAAGAAGAAATTGAAGAGATGGATTGAGAGGGCTAAAACTCCTAGGCCAAAGAGGGAAAACAAGCCTTCAGCTGCGATGAAGACCCCTTATGTTCCTAAGTGACTTTATAAACTATTTATTTTATGTTGAATTTATGTTGAATTTTATTAACTTGATTTTATGTTGAATTTTATTTTCGGTCCAACTAGAAATATTGGTATAACTAGGATAAAACAAATTACTTGAATTTGTGTTGAATTTATGTTGAATTTTATTAATATGAATTTATGTTGAATTTTATTAATATGAATTTATGTTGAATTTTTTTTTTGGTTCAACTAGAAATACTGGTACAACTAGCAGAAAACAAATGAGCATTAATGAATTAAACACGTGCTAGCCGACAATTAATTACAAAACGTGCGCCGCCTTTTCCTTTTGTAGTTGTACCAGTATTGTAGTTGTACTATTTTCTGCTAGTTGTACTTTGGGTGTTTTTTAGGTTTAATTAGTAGTACCATACTTTATATTGAAATTTTTTAGTAGTACTTCGAACATTTACTATATAAACTACATTAACCATAATCCCAGACCATAAAATTTATAAAAAAATACAATTTTAAGTCATTAGTCATGTTAGTGTGGTTAAGTTTTGAAAACAAACCTTAGAAGTATAAGGCATTTCATGTACACATTAGATGATCATGTAACCAATTTCAAAAAATTTAATTTATTTATGTAGTTTATGTAAATTATGATGTTTTAATGGCCAATTTGATGTGGAATAATGTTTACAAATGTAAGTTTACATCATTTCACTAACAATACATCTAATCGGTAATAATAGAACGACTAGTACTACTGTATGCGTACTACTAGGACTACTGTATTGGTACGACTAGTCCAAATAGAACTACTTCAACCGTAATAATAGGACTACTAGGACCACTGTGGAGGGTAGTACTAGGACCAATGGGACTACTTGGTAGGTACTTCTACGACTACTAGTACTACTGTGCGGGTAATACTAGGACAAATGGGACTACTTCCCTGATACATGCGAACTAGTTTTTTCCAACCTGTTCTTACAAACACAAATAGGTCTTACACATACGAAACAAGTTAAAAGTTACACAAAACACAAATAATCATACGCATCCCGAGCTCTCACCTCCATCGGATGGTCCTGAACTCTTCTTCTTTTTATGAGGTTCTCCAACGGATGGTACTTAAAATATTTACTATAGAAACTACATTTAACATAATCTCATGCCATAAAATTTTTAAAAAGACTATTTTCACTCATTGGTCATGTTAGTGTGGTTAAGTTTTTAAAACAAACCTTAGAAGTATAAGGCATTTCATGTACACATAAGATGATCATGTAACCAATTCCAAAATTCAAATTTACTTATGTAGTTTATGTAAAAGTCAGATGTTTTAATGGCCTATTTAGTATGGAAAAATGTTTACAAATGTAATTTTACATCATTTTTTGTAACAATACAGTTAATGGGTAATATTAGGACGACTAGTACTACTTGAATAGTAGGACAACTAGAACTACTGGATTGGTAATATTAGGACAACTAGGACTACTTGTGTGGTAATATTAGGACTACTTGGACTACTTTATTGGTAATATTAAGACGAATAGTACTACTTCAATGGTAATAGTAGGACAACTATAACTACTTGTTTCCTGACACATGTGAACTACTTATTTGAACATGTTGTACCCAAAAATACCTCTCATAAACACAAATAAGTCTTACAAAGGTACTACAACACAAATAACATCCGCAAGAATCTTTTAGGATTTTTATGATGGACTTTTAGAATGCACAATCAATGGAATGTAACTTAACTGAAGCTTTGTCGTAGCTGTATATATTATAATCTTCCTACATATTCTATCAACCAACCGAGAATAGTGACATCCGAGTGTCTCCAACAGTTGAGAATCTAGTCACTTATTTTTTACCTTTCTTTTTCTCATAAGACACATTCAACTTGTATCTCCTGTAAAATATCCCAAGTAGAATTATGAGATACTGAATAAATAAACCATTGCTTAATCCAGTAACATTTGGAGCAAAAACCATGAATATTAGTCTCCACATCTGAGTTTTGTATGTACAACCCTAATTAGTTGTACCATTTATACTAGTCGTACCTCTAAACAAGTTGTAATAGTTATACGAGTTGTACTAATATCTAGTTGTACCATTTGGACCAATTATTCGAATTGTACTAGTTAAAATATTATAAATATTATAAGTAGAAATATTAAGATCTTTCTGATTTCATCGCACCAGTTACAAAGTTATACTATTTATACTAATCGTACCATTTCTACTACTATTAGTTGTACTACGAGACACTAAAACCAGTTGTACCGATTTTAGTATTGTGCCACTAAAATCAGTAGTACTAGTAGTATGAGTTGTATTATAAATCAGTAGTACTAGTAGTACTGCGCCAGCTGTTTGGTCACGTGTCCTTTTTTTTCTTTTAAATTGTTTTATTAAAAATTTAAATAAAAAAAAGGAAGGAGTTAAGATTCATTAAGGGTATAAATGGTTTTTCATATTTATCAACACCATGTAGAACAATTGAGCTCCATTGAGATTATTCTCCTTCTTCTTAACACCATTTGAGAATTTGATCCCTATGAATACCTTCCATACACAACATACTGCGTCGTTTTCATCCAAATAACACATTTGGGGTTTTTTCGTAACTTACACCGATTACACTGTGCATTTCCACTAAAACAAATTATTTTTGTCAGTCTTGTTTGATCAAAGGTGGGCCAAACAAACCAAGCTGGTCCACTAGTGCATTTAACCACAAATAAAGAAAGATGGAGTCGAATTCGATATGCCAAACAACGTGCAAATGAACTACCACTACACCACACATGTTCTCAGCAAACATTTAACATTTAACATACATTTTTGCAGAATTAATTAATACTCTTTCTGTTTCAAAATATAAGTTGTTTTAGCTAAAAACACGCATATTAACAAACTACTTTTTTACTAAAAAGTATCATTTAATATATTTAATAAAAATAATATGACCAATCACATAAAAAACTACTAAATACTATTGGTCATACAATATTCAATAAAATTAAAAAGTACCTAGGATTGTCAAAACAACTTATATTTTAAAACAAAAAAAAACAACATTTTAAAACAGAAAGAATATGCAATAAATACATTTAAACTTTGGGTGTATTAAACTTTTTTTTTCAATAGACACTTTCTGAAGTAAGAGGCATTTTTACAACTATTTCAACAAATCAATATGATAATACTTTTGGACCGAACCATTCGAAATAAAATAATTATTAAAGAAAAAACAAAAAGAAGAAGAATCGGTTTTATCATCATCCCTCTGCTTCCTTTTTCTTCTCTTTTATTTTTCTTTTTTTATTAACCTTTGATTCCCAATTCATGTTATGTTTTTTTTTCAAATTCTTGGATACAGCTAGCAGTATAACAAAAAATTACAGCACATAGAAAAATCATGGAGTTGTAAAGAGACAGAGGTATAATAAGATTTCGTTGTTGGAATTCGATAGCTCATCTTCATCTTTTTCGGTAACACGAGTTTGGTTTCGAATGACCAAGCTCCTGTTACCGAAATCCCAAAGATCCATCATCTTAAAGGACGATGTCATTAGGGTTGAATTGTATTCAGATATAACCTTCTGTATAAAAAAATTTTATTTTTGATTTAAATTTCTTGTGTAAAAATCAAAAAATGGGCAAAAGACCCAAAAGCTTTTAATGAAATTTCTTATTTACAGACCCAACCATCCCTAATTGGATCAACCCTCACCCAAACCCGTTTATTCGGATCCCACTCTCCCTCTCTTTATTAACCCGACAACGGACCAACTCTCTTTTAAAAAAAACTCAAGTCCGCGAAACTTCCAACTCTCCCTCTCTTCGCTTCTTGGAGGATGTCCTTATATACCCTTATGGGTTGAATTGTATTCAGATATAAACTTCTGTATAAAAAAATTTATTTTTGATTTAAATTTCTTGTGTAAAAATCGAAAAAAGGGCAAAAGACCCAAAAGCCCTTAATGAAATTTCTTATTTACAGACCCAACCACCCCTAATTGGATCAACTCACAACCAAACCCGTTTTATTTGGATCTCACTCTCCCTCTCCTCTTTAACCCGACAACGGACCAACTCCCTTTAAAAAAAAACTCAAGTCCGCGAAACTTCCAACTCTCCCTCTCTTCGCTTCTTCTTTAACAAGTTCTAGTACAACCAAGGACAACCAAGGATAACTGTTCGTAACTCGAAATCTAATTCCAAAGTAAGTCAGAATCTAATTCCTATATTCAAATCTGAGTAGAATTCGCGTTGAATTTAGGTTAAAATGCTTAACCGATTTCGCGAAGTTATAATGTTGGGTTGTTTGGGTTTTCAAAGATCAATGGCGCGCACGAAGAATCCAAGTTATGTTGGTGATTCGCCTCCAGGACAATGCGAAGTCGGAGTAGAAATTGGAGTCCCTGATCGTTCGAATTACAGTGAGTTGCATGTAAATGACTCAGAAAAAAACTGTGTCGCACTCCAGCCATTCAAAGGTATGTCTCAATATTGTGGCCAACTAAGTGCAAATTGGTATAACTTGCTAGTTTTTGTAACTTAGTAATCGGTTAAATAACAAGTTATAACTTGGTATAACTTGCTAGTTTTACTAAGATACATCTTGGAATTGAATTCGGAAACAAAAGGGGTAACTTGGTAAATGTTAGTATAACTTGCTAGATTTTGTAACTTAGTAATCGGTTAAATAACAAGTTATAACTTGGTATAACTTGGTATAACCTGCTAGTTTTACTAAGGTACATCTTGGAATAGAATTCGGAAACAAAAGGGGTAACTTAGTAAATGTTGGTATAACATGTTAGTTTTGTAGCTCAAATTATGTGAAACAAACGGGATAACTTAGTAGATATTGGTATAACTTGTTAGTTTTCTAGCTCAAATTCTGTGAAACAAAAGGGATAACTTGGTATAACTTGGTATGACTTGTTAGATTTTTGTAATATATTCCGAAAAACTAAAAGGATAACTTTTTTAATTTTGTTACAACCTGTTTTGATTGCAGGATTCTAACGAGGAAGTCACATTAGAACGAAAGCTAGAGATGTACTTTCCACCCTCAAAATATACAAAACCGTCTAAGATTTCGGCTAAGTGTTGTATCAAAGAGACGGTGGAACTAATTCAAGGCCATCTTACACAGGATGAGATGTCATGGTTCTTAAATCACCCAGAGTTCAAACATTTTTTCCATATGCCCAAGTCCGCTAATCATAAGTTGATGGGCATGTGGATGCTTTTTCATCGCATGGCCAAGTTAGAGTAGACAAAAGAATGTTGGTTTGTAGTGAACGGAGTACCCATCCGATATTCTCTAAGAGAAATGGCACTCATGTCTGCATTGTATTGTCATAACTATCCAGCTAACAAAGAGACTTTCGGCGGGACCGAGTTTGTTGGTACTCATTTTGGGGTGGGGGCAACAATAACTCGGGACGAAGTGAAGAAGAAGTTATTCTCAATGAAGGAACCTTCTCAGGATCGCTTGCAGATGACAGTGCTATATTTTTTGTGCAGCGTTCTTATTGGAAAACGAAAGGGAGGGAAGCAAGAACCCTTTGTCCACCATTTCTTTATTAGAGCGGTGGAAGATCTTGATGGATGCCTAACATATCCGTGAGGACGAGAGGCATTTGAGCATAACATGAAAGACATCTTTCATTGTATGGACCACTATGGAGGGATTGTGAGCTCACAGTGGGTCTTTTCTAGCTTCATTATCCCGCTGGAGGTAAGGTTTTAAAAATATATAACTTAGTATAACTTAATAGTTTTTCTAAATTGAATTCGGAAACAAAAGGGGTAACTTAGTATAACTTGGTATAACTTGGTATAACTAAGTATAACTTGTTAGTTTCAAATCATGTGAAACAAAAGGGATAACTTAGTATATATTGGTATAACTTGTTGAACTTCCTGCTGCAGTATAACTCAATTCATCTAACTAAGTATAACTTGTTAGTTTCAAATCCTGTGAAACAAAAAGGATAACTTAGTATATATTGGTATAACTTGTTGAACTCAGTATAACTCAATTCATCTAACTAAGTATAACTTGTTAGTTTTAAATCCTGTGAAACAAAAGGGATAACTTAGTATATATTGGTATAACTTGTGGAACTTAGTATAACTCAATTAATCTAACTAAGTATAACTTGTTAGTTTCAAATCCTGTGAAAAAAAGGGATAACTTAGTATATATTGGTATAACTTGTTAAACTTAGTATAACTCAGTTTATCTAACTACGTATAATGTGGATTTTGTGTGATGATGTGTAGTATCTTGCGTTTGAGGCCATTCCTGCTCTGAAGAATAGTTGCATTGAAGTTGTTCATGCACACAGAAGTTGTCCTCGTATGTGCAAGATGAAGTTCAAATCCGGTCGATTGAAAGGGTTTGCTCTTAAGGACATCAATGTCCAGCTTGGTACAACTAAGATTAGTAATCCGTTTATATTGTAAAAACTTTTTATTTTTGTATCAATGGGGTAGGTATTAATTTGTATTTATTAATTTTCTCAGGATATTCAGAATATCTTGACTCCATCCAGCCGTAAGAGACGTATGTTGTACCAAATCATGGATATCGAAAATGGGTGGAATGATGATGATGATGGGATTGCTGATGGGTGGACGAGGCTTATTCTTGTGGAGAATAAGACATTATGGTCAAGAGATCTTTACATTGAAGATGTAACCGCCAGAGGATTAGATCTTGATGTAGGTGATGATGACGATGCTGTGGGTTTTAGTGGTGTGATTCGGGGTGGTGTGGTTCTGGATAATATCGCTCGGGATGAGACTATACCTGGGGATGTTGGTGAAACTATGCCTGGGAATGCTCATGAGACTATGCCTGCGGATGCTCCTGAGACGTGGAGAAATGAATTGGTTGCGCTAAAAGGCCACATGGAAAAGATGTTTTTCAATTTGAATATGAAGATTGAAGGCCTTGGTACCAGAGTCTCCTCTACTGAATCAGCTCTGAGGTTGGAAAGAGAAGCAGATGACTATAACCGTGGGTTTGATGACTATAACCTTGGGTTTGAAGAGGTAGAACCTGTTGCAGGACAACCTGGTGAAACTGAAGAAGTACGACCTGATGCGACTGACGAAGTACAACCTGGTGCAACCATTGGTTCGACTGAGGCTGAGAAAGCTGGTGCAGAAGAGGTACAATCTGGTGCAATTGTGGTATAACCTGATGCGGAACAGGTACAACCTGGTGCAACTGTGGTACAACTTGATGCGGAACAGGTACAATCTAGTGCAACTGAAGTACAACCTGATGCGGCTGTGACAAAAGAATTTAGTACATATGAGAGGAAGAGAAAGAGAGCAGCCGAGGTTCCACCTGAGGCTTCATCAGATGTTCCAGCACAAGCAACGCAGAAGGTCCAGAGTATAGGGAAGACGGTTCCACCTGAGGCTTCATCAGATGTTCCACCACAAGCAACACAGAAGATCAAGATTATAGGGAAGATGAGGGGATCTACTGTTGTGATTAGGAGTCCTGTTGGTACTAGGCAGCGCCATAATATTTTAGAAGGGTAGAAGAAGGATTAGAGTGTGTTTGTCCTCTCCTTTTATCCTTTTCTATAAATCATTTGATTGAACTCTCTTTTTTTTTGGTGTTTTTGTTTTTGTATGGACTCACTTGGAACAACTTGTGTTTTTAAGGATAATTTGGTACAACTTGTGTTTTCTAAGGATAACTTGGAACAAGTTTTTTGAACAAACATACGGTTTTTACATAGTTGTACAAATATACGGTCCACAAATACAAATAGTTGAACAAAGATACGGTCCTTACATAGTTGTACCAATACAAGACCTAGTTACTCTTAGTTATACAATCTTGATAATCATTTTTCCAAGAAAAAGAAGAGAAGAACATAGAATCAGTAATGTCCTCGTTTTCTTACTTTCTTGCTTCAACATGAGAACTTCTTCTTCAAGAACACTGACTTGAAAATCCAACTGTTCTATCTCATCCAGAAATGCTTCATCAACCTACTTGAAGACATGACCATCGTTCACAAGCTACACATAAATTATAAACAAATGTGAAAGTGTAAAGAAGATGTGAATTCGGGTCCTGTGAATTCAGTCAAGTTATGAGATGTACCTTCCTTTGTGCAGCATACAAACACCGGTAGTACCGACGACAAGGATTCTATACCGACCTAGAAATTTTTTCAACAATCACCGATCCGCAGTGACACTCTTTTTGAATTCCAGGAACCCTAATTCGTTTAGAGAATGTGCCATATGTGTTCGTCGATGCTTCAGAGTTGCAGCTCATATCAATTTATGAAAGGAAAGTCCAGGATCAAAAAATCGGAAATGGGAAAGTAAACGGAATCGGAAAATCGGGATCTATTTATGAAAGGAAAGCCCAGGAATCAGAAAATCGGAATCGAAAATAGGAAAGTAAATGAAATCGGAAAATGGGAAAGGAAAGCCGCCTTTTGAAAATCGAAAACCGGGATCGATTATGAAAGGAAATGGGAAAGAGGATGATTCAGTGCGAGAGGGATTTTTGAATATTTCCAATTTTTGAAAAAGAGGATGATTCACGTGCGAGCCGCCTTTTCGTACGTGTGTAGCTGCCAAATGTGTCAAGTTATACATCATTGACCAGTTGTATCATTTTTGGCAAGTTGTACTTTTTGAAATTTTTCTTAAAGGTTAGGTATACACATGTTAATTGATAACATTTGTATTTGCACACATGGTTTATGGTAATTTAGATCTAATAGCAACTGTTTTGTAGAATAATATTTGACATAACATAATTTTAAGAACCGTTTGGAAGTTTGAGTGGTTAACATATGCAAAGTAACCATTAAAGTATAAGGTGTAACATGGGATATTATTGTAACGCCCGTGAACCAAAAAGTGGATTTTGGTAGGTATCGATCGACACAGGGTGTGTGTGTCGATCGACACGTGAGTTTTTGGACTTGTGAGATGTCGGGTTGGGCGTTGTGCCGATCGACACAGGGGTTGTGTGTCGATCGACACGAGTTAAAATCAGACCGACGATTTTGGTTTCTGATTGCCGGTTTGGAGAGCGGTTTAGGGGACACCTTAGGGTTTGAATAAAAGGTTGGTGCAGTCGCGTTTCTCCTTGTTTTGGCCGAAAACTCAGAGAGAAAGAGGGTTTGAGGGAGAGAGTCTTTTGCTCAAAGGAGTTGTGTGAGGTTTTGTGAGTGAGAACAGCTTCTGTTTGGAAGTTTGAGAGGGCAAACGGCTGGGTTATTCGAGACGGATTAGGGTGAAACTTGGGAGGTA
This sequence comes from Arabis hirsuta, assembly GCA_964056655.1. Classification (NCBI taxonomy): domain Eukaryota; kingdom Viridiplantae; phylum Streptophyta; class Magnoliopsida; order Brassicales; family Brassicaceae; genus Arabis; species Arabis hirsuta. The sequence goes on from OZ053304.1 coordinate 17,772,684, forward strand.
AGTTCTACGATCTCTGCTCCTGATATAAGCGAAAACGGTTCGTCATTTCGTTGATTATTCATCGAGTTATGGCTGTTTGAACTCATTGGGTCTGTGCAGATTAGTCGTCTGCGATCAGTCGGCTTTGGGGTTGATTTCCGATCGAACCAGAAGGATTCTGGAGGCAATCCGCATACCGACGCGTAGCTGTGTTTGTCTAGTCTCCAGAACAGTCATCCGTTTTGGTTTTGGACCAGTGGTTCGTCGTGTACAAGTCTTTTTGTAACTGTTGGTTCTATTCTCATTTTGATTTTTCGAGGTGAGTGCGTGATCGTGGGTTTGTGAGGGCATAGGGATTGATGGAATGTGTTTGCTTGGTGTTTCGTGTGTTTGTGGTTGGAATTGTGCAGGTGACTCGACGAATCGCGACAGATTCGAGCCACGAGAGGATAGGCTCGTTTCTGGGTTGTCGTGTCGATCGACACCAGGGTGGTGTGTCGATCGACACGGGCAGAGTCATATCGATTGACACCAGGGTGGCGTGTCGATCAACACAGGATGGAGTCATGTCGATCGACACCTAGTGGTTGTGTCGATCGACACAGGGTCCCTGTACTTGTTGTGTTGGTTGTTCTTGTTGTTTACTTGTGTGCTCATCCTGGTATTGTATTGATTGTTATGTCTATACTTAAATAACCCGTAGACGGGATGACCGCGTCGCTGAGTATTTGTGATAATACTCACGCAACTCTTTTTGCCATGTGTTGCAGGTAAAGAGAAAATGTGATCGTGGAATCATGGCCAGGAAGGAGAGATGATCTAGGGTCTCGTATGGTTGTGTGCTGTTGTAGAATTGCTAGGTTGCTAGTGAATTCTGAGTTGTAGTTAATTGGTTTATTGGTTATTGGTTATTGTTTGGATTGTTGAATTGAACCGGTTAGATTTAATAAGTATGGGATTATTGAATTGATTGAATTGGTCTAATTGTTTTATGTTTTCCGCATGTTGTATTTACCCAATTGAGGATTATTATCTGTGACGATAATAATCTGAAGGGAAAAATTTTAAATTTTTGGGTCGGGTCGTTTCAGTTTGGTATCAGAGCCCTTATGGTTCTAGGGCGGGTGATTGATTAATTGATTGTGTGAAAATTGATTGATTGTTGTGTGGGTTTGGGGACATAGATCATCTCTTCCGAGCCTTCAATAAGATTCCACGGTAAGTGTTATATGATTTATGTTTTTGTTCTAGTACTTAGTAATCTGCTGTGAGTGCAGAGTTATGGTTAGAGGTGCTAGAGGCAGAGGTCGTAGTGGCCGTGGTGGTCGTGGTGGGCGTGGGCGAGGACTTCAGAGTGAGTCAGATGCCGTGAGTGTGGCCCAGGAGACCACGCAGGAGTAGGTGGCGGACTCGTAGGCGTTTCAGGAGGGGTCTGTGGGTGTGACTGCTACGAGTGCCAGTGTGAGAGCTGGTGGGGCCAGTGTGGGTCTCGAGGTAGCTGGTGGTCCGGGGGGTCCAGGTGGCCCAGGTGGGGGTGCTCCCATAGGTGTGGCCCAAGACCGAGATGATCGTTTGGCGGGTTTGCTGCAGTTGATTCTGGAGCGGTTACCAGGTGGGGTACCGGCTCCGGGAGTTCAGCCAGGTGGGGCTGGTGTGCAGCCAGTAGTTGCTGGGGTTCAGCCGAGAGTGGCTGGGGTGCAGCCGGGAGTGGCGGTTACGGAGGAGCTTCCATCCTACCTGAGGATGATGGAGCAGATGCAGAGGATTGGTACCGAGTTTTTCTCGGATGGTACCAAGCCTGAGGATGCGGATGAGTGGCGGTAGAGGTTGGAGCGTAATTTTTGCTCTATCAGGTGTCCAGAGGGATACCGGATTGATCTGGCAGTCCATTATCTGGATGGTGACGCGCATCTCTGGTGGAGAGGCGTTGAGGCCAGGCGAGTGTAGGCCGAGATGGTCTGGGATGATTTCTTGGCTGAGTTTAATGCCAAGTATTTCCCGCAGGAGGCGGTGGACAGGATGGAGTCGAGGTTTCTGAACCTGTTTTAGGGAGATCGGACTGTGAGGGAGTTTGATTTGGAGTTCAGCCGACTCCTGGTACATGCTGGTAGGGGCATGGAGGGCGAGCAGGCCCAGGTGAGGAGGTTCCTCGGGGGACTTCGAGCGGAGTTGAGGATTCGCTGCAGGGCGAGTAAGTTTTCCACGAGGGCGGAGCTGGTTGAGACAGCTGCGACGATTGAGGAGGACCTCAGAGAGCAGGTTTTGGTGGTTAGTCCACTGGTGCAGCAACAGCAGCAGAGGAGATCTCAGCAGCAAGCGGTTTTGGGCAGGGGCGGCAAGCCTGCTCAGGGTCAGAAGAGGAAGTGGGAGAGCACTTCAGGAGCCAGCCAGAGAGGTCAGGGTGGTTCGGGATGCTACGGGTGCGGTGGCACGGGCCACAGGGTGGCGGACTGTCTGAAGAGGAGAGAGGAGCGGGCGGCTCAGGTGTGCTATCACTGCAGGGAGCCAGGGCATATCAAGCCCAGGTGTCCTAGACTACAACAGATGGCGGTAGCAGCAGTGCAGCCATTGGCGGTCCAGCCGTTGGCTCAGATCGCAGCAGCTCCGCGGGTCTTCACTTCGGCAGAAGCGGGCGGTTCTAGCGCCAGACCGATCACAGGTATATTCCAGACTTCATCTTTTCTTTTAAATTCTTGTCTTGCTTGAATTCAGTCTGTGGGGAATTGTGAGTCTGCGTTAGAGTGCCGGGTCTTAAAGGACATGGGGTTTGTGCAGGGACCTTAGTTGTGGGCGGATGTGAGTTCCACTTGTTGTTTGATTCGAAAGCTACGAATAGCTTCATTACTCCGGAGTGTGCGGAGGGCACTGGGATCCGGAGCGATTCCGGAGAGCAGACGGGAGTAGTTAAGGTTGCTGGTGGCAGGACGTTAGCTACTTTTGGGTGGGCTTGTGATGTGGATGTTCTGGTGGCGGGAGAGTCGATGCCAGCAGACCTGGTCATTAGTCCGGTGGAGCTGTATGATGTTATCTTGGGTATGGACTGGTTTGATTGGTACAGAGCCCATCTGGATTGTCATCGAGGGCGTGTGGTGTTCGAGCGGGAGACAGGAAGGTTGGTGTATCAGGGGGTGAGACCGACTTCCGGGAGTCTCGTGATTTCAGTAATACAGGCCGAGCAGTTGATTGAGAGGGGCTGTGAGGCATATCTAGCGACAATAGTGATGCCGGGGACTATTGGAGAGGTTGCAGTTGGGGATATTCAGGTTGTTTGGGATTTCCAGGATGTTTTTCAGTCGTTGTTGGGATTGCCACCGTCGCGGTCGGATCCTTTTTCGATTGAGTTAGAACCCGGGACGACGCCTATATCCAAGGCGCCTTACCGTATGGCTCCATCAGAGATGGCAGAGCTGAAGAAGCAGCTGGATGATCTGTTGGGTAAGGGTTTCATCCGGCCTAGTGTTTCACCGTGGTGAGCACCGGTGTTGTTTGTGAAGAAGAAGGATGGGAGTTTCCAGTTGTGTATCGATTACCGGGGGCTTAACCGGGTCACTGTGAAGAACATGTACCCTTTGCCACACATTGATGAGTTGCTGGATCAGTTGCGAGGGGCTACCTGGTTCTCCAAGATTGACTTGGCTTTGGAATACCATCAGATTCCGATTGATAAGGCGGACGTCAGGAAGACAGCCTTTTGGACGAGGTACGGACACTATGAGTTTGTAGTGATGCCGTTTGGGTTAACGAATGCCCCAGCAGCATTCATGCGGTTGATGAACGGGGTGTTCCAGGAATATCTGGACGTGTTCGTGATCATCTTCATAGATGACATTTTGGTATACTCGAGGAGTCCAGAAGAGCACGAGGTGCATCTGAGGTTGGTTCTGGAGAAGCTGCGGGAGCAGAAGCTGAAGGAGATGCTGACTAGTACACCGGTTTTGGCATTACCCGAGCCGGGTGAGCCATATGTGGTGTATACAGATGCTTCAGGAGTTGGTCTGGGATGTGTGTTGATGCAGCAGGGGAAGGTTATTGCGTATGCTTCGAGGCAGTTGAGGAAGCATGAGTGCAATTACCCTACCCATGATCTGGAGTTGGCTGCGGTGATTTTTGCACTTAAGATTTGGAGGTCTTATCTGTATGGCGGGAAGGTGCAGGTATTCACAGACCACAAGAGTCTGAAGTATTTCTTCACTCAGCCGGAGCTGAACTAGAGACGAGGCGCTGGATGGAGTTAGTTGCAGACTATGACCTAGAGATTGGGTACCATCCGGGTAAGGCTAACCTGGTTGCAGATGCGTTGAGTTGGAAGAGAGCGGCTTCAGATAAGGAGCAAGATATAGAGGCTCTGGTGAGTGAGATCAACACGTTGAGGTTGTGTGTGATCTCACAGGAGCCGTTGAGGTTAGAGGCAGCTAACCAGGCAGATCTGTTGAGCAGGATTCGGGTTGCTCAGGAGAAGGATCAGAGTTTGATTAATGCTTCTCAATCGGCCGGTTCAGAGTGTGTGGTCTCAGCGAGTGGGATGATACTGGTGAACGGGCGGGTCTGTGTACCCAAAGACGAGGATCTGAGGCAAGAGATCCTGAGGGAGGCTCATTCGAGCATGTTGTCGATTCATCCGAGAGCGACCAAGATGTATCGTGACCTGAAGCGGTATTATCACTGGGTCAGGATGAAGAGGGATGTAGCTAGCTGGGTTGCAGCGTACAACGTGTGTCAGCTGGTGAAGGCTGAGCATCAGGTTCCGAGTGGTATGTTGCAGAGTTTGCCCATTCCGGAGTGGAAGTGGGATATAATTACCATGGATTTCGTGATGGGGTTGCCGGTGTCATGGACTTTTGATGCTATTTGGGTTATTGTGGATCGTCTAACCAAGTCAGCACATTTTCTGGCCATCAAAAAGACTGATAGAGCGGCAGTTTTGTCTGGAAGTATGTGCGGGAGATTGTGAGGCTGCACGGTGTGCCAGCGAGTATTGTGTCAGACAGGGATCCGAGATTTACTTCAGAGTTCTGGAGGGCTTTTCAGGCAGAGATGGGCACTAAGGTGCATATGAGCACAGCGTATCATCCTCAGACAGATGGGCAGTCAGAGAGGACGATTCAGACTTTAGAGGATTTGCTAAGGATGTGTGTGCTAGATTATGGTGGTCATTGGGCGGATCATCTGAACCTGGTTGAGTTCGCGTACAACAACAGTTACCAGGCGAGTATTGGGATGGCTCCATATGAGGCTCTGTATGGGAGGCCATGTAGGACACCACTATGTTGGACTCAAGTAGGGGAGAGGAGCATGTTTGGTGCAGATTTTGTTCAGGAGACGACGGAGAAGATCCGTGTCTTGAGGCTGAACATGAGAGAGGCTTAGGATCGGCTGAAGAGTTACGCTGATAGGAGACGGAAAGAGCTGGAATTTGAGCTGGGAGATATGGTGTATCTCAAGGCAGGCAGCTATGTTGAGGAGTCCTAACAGATCCATTTCAGAGAATAAGCTGAGTCCGAGGTTTATGGGTCCGTTCAGGGTTATGGAGCGGGTCGGACCGGTAGCTTATCGGTTGGAGTTACCTCAGAGTATGAAGGCTTTTCACAAAGTCTTCCATATTTCGATGCTACGGAAGTGTCTACATGAGTCCGGGGAGGTGTTAGCAAGGATTTCGGAGGATTTTCAGCCCAACATAACGTTGGTGGCGAGGCCTGTGAGGATTCTCGAGAGGAGAGTCAAGGTTGTGCGCCGGAAGAGTATACCGTTGGTGAGAGTCGTGTGGGATTGTGATGGTATTTAGGAGAAGACTTGGGAACCAGAAGCATCGATGAAGAGGAAGTTCTCGAAGTGGTTTGAGAAACAAGCGGTGGCTTGAGCTCTTTTTCTGGTTTTCAGAGTCTATATTAGCATGTTGCTATGTTTATGATATTGTATTTCGTTGTGGATGTAACGAGTATGCATTTTGAGATTTAATAAGATGAGTTTGCCTTATTAAATGTTTGGTTAAGACGTGTGTTCTTATGAGATGACTAGTGATGTCATGGTTTATGATGATTGGTAGGTCATGTGGAGGTCTAGCGATAGAAGTTTTATGTGAGTTAGAGCTTGCTTATCGGCTAGGACGGCTAGGAATAGAAGTTTTACGCGGCTTAGAGCTTGCTCATGTTCCAAGAGTGGCTGGAAATGAGATTTGTTCATATTCTAGGAGTGGTTAGAAATGAGATTGTTCATGTTCTAGGAGTGGCTAGAAATGAGATCGTTCATGTTCCAGGAGTGGCTGGAAATGAGATCGCTCATGTTCCAGGAGTGGCTGGAAATGAGATTATACATGTTCCAGGAGTGGCTGGAAATGTAAGCTCTATGCGCGTTAGAACTTGTATATTTCCTAGGGAGAGTCTGGGAAAGAGGTTTTATGTGAGTTAAAATCGTCTTTTCCAGGGACTCTGCAAAACACCCTGGTGATTGGGTTGTTTCGGATGACCACGAGAGGTGATTTCAGTCGATAGATGCCTAAGATGCATGTTACAGAGTGATTGCCCCAGGGGATAGTGGTTCTCCTAGGTATACTTGAGGGGACAGTGATGTTTCTCTCCGGGGGAAAGTGGTTCCATTGCATATACTTTGAGGGGTGAAGCCTCTCCAGGGGATGTGTGATTCCTCTGCAACCGAGCTTGACGGACTATGTGTCCTGAGAGTGAGAGGGGCTGGAGCATACCGAGAGCTGGATGGACGGCGGTCCTGAAGGTGGAGGGGTATGATATACTTCGAGAGCTCAAAGGGTGACGACCCTGAGAGTGAAGTGTTGTATATAGATATGAGTATGAGCAATAGTATCTGTAATGTGGTTGTAAGCATGAGACTGGATGAACTTCGGGGATCGGGAGTGGATCTCAGGTGGTGCTGACCGAGTTGGGTCAAGATTGCAGCCGTGGTGAGACGGTGCAATGAGGCTAGTGTGAGCCTAGTAGAACTCGGGGATCAGGTGTGATCACGAGTGGTGCTGGCTGAGGGCCAGGGGGGTGTTGTGGACGTCGAGTCTGGGGTTATTACTGGAGTCTGGATTCGGTTCGGACAATCCTGGTAGCATATGTTACGCCGATGGTCATACATGTTCTTGTTTGATTGTTGTACGATCATTTGGTCCAATGCGGGGTCAACAGTTGGTCGGACATGTTCTTGTTTGATTATTGGACGGTCAATCGAGCAGCCCTAATCCGGACCATGGGGCGTGTATCGTTGATGTTCCGGGTGAATCTGGTCGAATTTTAGGCGAGAGTGTTAGCCTTAGCAGGACTTGTTGTGGGATTCGAGTGTGATCTCGAAGGATACTGGCCGGGTGCGGGTCAGGTGGTTGAGACCGTAGTGTGGCGGTGTCGCGTGATGCGAGGTCGAATCCGTGTTAGTAGAGGAGAATTGTAACGTCCGTGAACCAAAAAGTGGATTTTGGTGGGTGTCGATCGACACAGGGTGTGTGTGTCGATCGACACTTGAGTTTTTGGACTTGTGAGAAGTCGGGTTGGGCGTTGTGCCGATCGACACAGGGGTTGTGTGTCGATCGACACGAGTTAAAATCAGACCGACGGTTTTGGTTTCTGATTGTCGGTTTGGAGAGCGGTTTAGGGGACACCTTAGGGTTTGTATAAAAGGTTGGTGCAGTCGCGTTTGACCTCGTTTTGGCCAAAAACTAAGAGAGAAAGAGAGTTTGAGGGAGAGTCTTTTGATCAAAGGAGTTGTGTGAGGTTTTGTGAGTGAGAACAGCTTCTGTTCGGAAGTTTGAGAGGGCAAACGGCTGAGTTATTCGAGACGGATTGGAGTGAAACTTGGGGGGTAAATTCTCCGATCTCTTCTCTTGATATAGGCGAAAATGGTTCGTCATTTCGTTGATTATTCATCGAGTTATGGCTGTTTGAACTCATTGGGTCTGTGCAGATTAGTTGTCTGCGATCAGTCGGCTTCGGGGTTGATTTCCGATCGAACCAGAAGGATTCTGGAGGCGATCCACATACCGACGCGTAGCTGTGTCTGTCTAGTCTCCAGAACAGTTGTCCGTTTTGGTTTTGGACCAGTGGTTCGTTGTGTACAAGTCTTTTTGTAACTGTTGGTTCTATTCTCATTTTGATTTTTCGAGGTGAGTGCGTGATCGTGGGTTTGTGTGGGCATAGGGATTGATGGAATGCGTTTGCTTGGTGTTTCGTGTGTTTGTGGTTGGAATTGTGCAGGTGACTCGACGAATCGCGACAGATTCGAGCCACGAGAGGATAGGCTCGTTTCTGGGTTGTCGTGTCGATGACACCAGGGTGGTGTGTCGATCGACACGGGCAGAGTCATATCGATTGACACCAGGGTGGCGTGTCGATCGACACAGGACGGAGTTATGTCGAACGACACCTAGTGGTTGTGTTGATCGACACAGGGTCCCTGTACTTGTTCGTGTTGGTTGTTCTTGTTGTTTGCTTGTGTGCTCATCCTGGTATTGTATTGATTGTTATGTCTATACTTAAATAACCCATAGACGGGATGACCGCGTCGCTGAGTATTTGTGATAATACTCACGCAACTCTTTTTGCCATGTGTTGCAGGTAAAGAGAAAATGTGATCGTGGAATCATGGCCAAGAAGGAGAGATGATCTAGGGTCTCGTATGGTTGTGTGCTGTTGTAGAATTGCTAGGTTGCTAGTGAATTATGAGTTGTAGTTAATTGGTTTATTGGTTATTGGTTATTGTTTGGATTGTTGAATTGAACCGGTTAGATTTAATAAGTATGGGATTATTGAATTGATTGAATTGGTCTAATTGTTTTATGTTTTCCGCATGTTGTATTGGTCCAATTGAGGATTATTATCTGTGATGATAATAATCTGAAGGGAAAAATTTTAAATTTTTGGGTCGGGTCGTTTCAATTATAACCAAGTAACACATCCAATTCTTTTTTTGTACTCAAATGTTAGTTTGAATATGACATAATTGTTCAAAATTTATATTTAAAGAAAACAATGTTTTAAGAATAGTTTTTTATTTAATATAAGTTTTAAGATAATAAATATTATTTTTTAATTTAATAAGTAATAAATCAAGAAAATACAAAGTGAGAGACAATAATTTAATGGGTATTAGGTAACTACCATGTGCATATTGAAATTTAGGTATCTAGGAGAGAGATGGAAAAACTGGACTAATTTGCTCATGCGAAATTTGACAAAAAAAAATAGTAAAATAAATCATATCAAATATTTATTGTCGATCATTTAAAATCCCTAAAAACCACTAGAGATCTGGTATGCATTATAGTAGTCAACTATACAGATATATTATAGTAGTCAACTATACTGATATATATATATTATATACTATATAGTAGTCAACTATACTGGTATATACAAAACTCATTAGATCTGGTATATATTATAGTATATATATATATAGTAGTCAACTATATTGGATTATAGTAGTCGACTATACTGGTATATATTATATGTAGTTCATTATATCTAAAGTGTTAAGTGTTAATGCAGGGGAGGTTTCCCTGCGTTGATAACACATTTTTTTTATGTAAAAATATAGTTAACTACGTAAGCCTTATAGCTAACTATCCATATGTTAAGTATAATTGACTATTGTTGGGTATTGTATATATATATAGTTAAATACGTTATAGCTAACTATCCCTGTGTTAAGTATAGTTGACTATTACTGGGTATTGTGTAGATATAGTTAACTACGTAGATCTTATAGCTAACTATCCCTATGTTAAATGCATGTGGAGAAAACCAGTAGAGATCGAGGCCGAGAAGCAGGTAATGAAGAAATTGAGCCGACGAAGAAACCCTAAACCAGTAGAGATCGACGAAACAGGTAATGAAAAAATTGAATATAAGAAAAGAGGAGAAGAAGAAGATGATGATGAGTATAGGAGAAGAAAAAAAAAAAGAATAAGAAAAAAATAAAGAAGAAGAAGATGATGATTATGATGATGATGATGATGAGAGGAAGAAGAAGATTTGGGTAATTGCATAAGGGTATTTTTGAGATTTTAACTAGGCTATGTGTTATTTACCTAATTTTAATTTAGTGATTGTTATATGTTTAATTATGGCTACAAAGCCTAATATACATGCTAATTACCCTAATTTAATTCAATAAAATTACATTATATTTTTAATGATATATCATAATTTTTAAATATTTTTAATTTCTTTTTTTAAATAATATATCATAATTTTAATAATATAAATTTAACAACAATTATAAAACCATTATTGTAATATAAATTAAACAAATTAATTTTAAAACCATTATTGTAAAACAACATCTAACAATAATCTAACAAGTAAATGAAAAAGATGAAGATTAATATCACAAGTCTAGTTGGACAATCACGAAACAAGTTGTACTTAGTTATACAAAGATAAAACCATCAATATCCATTACACTCCACAATTAAACCAGCGATCAGCAAAGTTTTCCGGTTGTTGCACAGATGACGACTGAGGCATGGAAGACGACTGATCAACAAAGTTTCCCGGTTGTTGCACAGATGACGACTGAGGCACGGAAGACGACTAAGGAATGGAGGATGATCTTGATTTCCGACGTCCTTGTTCTCCGGTTAAGGGAAACCTCCTTGTTCGTTTTCTTACCTTTTTTTTTCACATACGCCTTAGGATGGACAATCAAATCACGCATATCCTGAGGCACCGTCCACATATCCGTATTAGGAATTGGATATATCGACTTCGCATATGCCAATGTCCACTGCTCCATCCAATAATACTTAGAGCAAAATTCATGCAATGGGAACTTAGTACCTGTGCTATTCTTTGCTGCCATGGTAGCAGCTATAGCATGCACGCACGGATATCTGTCAATATCAAAACACTTGCAATCGCAAGTCTTATTCTCATATCAACCACATAACTACTCCCATCAATTGCAGTCACTGGTAAGAGTTTATCTCAGTCACTGGTAAGAGTTTTGCTTCCGTACATCATGTGTGCATCAATTTCTCAATATACAGAACTAGCTTCTGCCCTTCCGGTGTCTTCACGGACATCTTTCTATGCTTGTTCCACCATTTAGTAACTTTTTCAGTAATCGCATCGATCATTGGTAATAACGCATATGTTCTCGCTTATACAAAAACACCATTAATCGATTCAACATTATTAGTTGTATCTCTATTGTACCTTGCTCCGGGAAAATAACACCTTGCCTATTTCTCATGTCCAACACTATTCTTAAGATACGCACCTGCGTTCGGATATTTTTTGACGAACGCAACAAAGAGGTTCAGGAACTCAGGCTCTGTGTAAGCCCTACTATACTCCATGAAAGTTTTTGCAATCAAATCTCTGTTGACGTTTTTGCAGCTAAATTTAACATTCTGAGACAAATAATAAATATAATACCCATGGTGAGACAAAGGGTACACTGCACTTATTGACTTGATGAGGCTTTGATGTATGTCAGAACAAAACACCAGTTCAGGACAATCTCGTACAACTGTTTTCAACTTTTCAAAAAACCAGGTTCAACTTGCATCTTTCTCACCATCAACTACACCAAAAGCAACCGGATAATGGTGATGATCTGGATCTTGACCTGTAGCCACGATAAGCACTCCACCAAACTTATTAGTAATACATGTGCCATCCACAATGATCACCTTCCTCATGGCTTGGAAGCCTTCAATGCAAGGACCCAAAGCAAAAAATAGGTACTTAACCCTCTTTTTTTCATCCAGTTCAACATATGAAACTGTATCGGGATTCTTCTTCTCCAACATGTGCAAATAAGAATACATATTCCTATAGCTATCCTCTGGAGTACCGTGAACATCAGCAGCTGCTAGTTTTTTCCCTCTATTTGCGGTCGAATATGCGACTTTAACACCAAGTCTTGTTTGAACCAAAGGGATATGTTTTGGAGCTGGAGTCTGTATCGAACATGGATAATCTTCTCGCAATACAGATGCAACCAATCGTGCTGTGTCTCTCCTTTTCTTTCTCATTGTACTCGTAGTTGACCGCGAGCATGTATGCATCTTGTGGTACGTTCTGACCGAGAAAGTGTCTGACGACATATCCTTCGCATAAGGAAGAATGTTTCATAGTTATCTATATTTTCTCGTTCTTCATCATAGATAACCATGGTGGCCCCATCTTTAGAATTTTTTTACGCTTCTCCTTCAAATTGATCCGTGTTCTCATCTGAAGTCGTGTTTTCATCTGAAGTCGTGTTCTCATCTGAACATGTCCCACTTGAATTCACCTCATCATTACTTCCAACAAATAAACTTCCTCTATCTTGCTCACGCTCATGCTCCTTATCTTTGACAACTTCCACATGCAAAACATAGAAATTATCTTCATTCATTTCCAAAAAATATACAACATCATCATCGTCGAAGATATATAGTGGTATCGTCAAAAAATTACTGCTATATATAGTGATATATAGCAGTCCACTGGATCTGCAACGTAACTCAATTTCAGCTTAGTACTAGCTTCATCAACCTTTGCCTTTAAATATATTTTATTCACCAAATATGAATAAGTGACGTCTTTGTACTCCAATCTAAGAAATTGATGAATTTGACTTGAAATCCATTTCTTTTCATTTCTTTTTTTCAAATAATATCTCCCAAAATCAAAAACTATCTTCATGCGAGGATTATTACTCAATGCGCCCCTGAAATTCAATAGAAAGCCAAATTAGATTCGGTTATACCAAAGTGTTCATTTTTTTTCAAGTTATACAAGTTGCACGATTTAATTTTCAATAGTTATACCAAGTTATTCAAGTTGCACGATTTAGTCATGGCCAGTTATACCAAATTCAACAAGTTGTACCGAAATCAAGTAAACCAAGTTTAACCAAGTTCAACCAAGTTATACAAGTTGCACGATTTAGTCATGGCCAGTTATACCAAATTCAACAAGTTGTACCGAAATCAAGTAAACCAAGTTTAACCAAGTTCAACCAAGTTATACCGAAATGTACTAAATCAACTCAATAATGTCCTACGATTCAATTCAGTTCAATTCAAGTGTTACTACAATCTATGCATATTCATCACAACCTAGATCGACTATAAGAACAAACGAGAATGATTAGAATGAGCATTCAAGAAAAAACATTGAAATCTACAAAATGCTTAATTCAATTGATTTGCAAAATTATCGTTGCACATTGTACAAGATCTTCTTCACTACACAATTTATGATTTTCAAATGCAAAATAGAACAAGAAATCACCTCAATCCAATTTTTCAAAGCTTGGTCGGACGTTAATGGTGGATTCGAGAAGAAGAACTCTGGATCGGATTGGAGGAGAGAGACTCACGAGGTGGAGGACAGGTGCGTCCCATCTGAATTTTATTTTCTTTTTCATCTTTATTTTTTAACTCCAAGGGTATTTAGACTTAATAAGGGTAGTGATGAATTAAATCTATTCCATAAGGGCATATAAGGACATGGTCCCATCTTAAACCATGAATCAATAGATTTCGACACCGTCGACAAATTCGTTCAAGGTCACGAGATCCATGTTCTTCTCTCTCTATTGAGTTTTTAAAGTAAATTTTTGTTTTATAAATAAAAGATTAGTCTTTATCCGTATGAGAAAACATAGATCTTTCTGTAATTAAATACTAAATAGAGGAAGATGGAGTGATGATAAAGATAATCAACTATTTTGAGACTGGTTTTGCTACTGAGAGAAGAGGACGATGAAGAGATGATGAAGACAATCAAAGACGTTTCATGGACAATGTCAAATCTTTATCTTTGGAATGGATAATATTTTCATGGAAAAGTTTATGTGGATATATTATCACGTAGAGATAATGCAGTGGACAATGTCTCATGGATAAGTTGGAAATGAACACATTATCACGAGAACATTAGGTAATGGACATAATTTTGTGGCCATTAAATCACAAAGCAAAACGCAAATAAAATGGTTAAAACAGAACAATTTAGATCCATTCTTTACGAGAAGCTCCTTGTAGGCCTTTGTACTGAGGTTTGCATCTCAACAAGTTGTCCACAATAATATGACTATGTTTCATTGTTCAAGTGGATATAAAATTTCAAATCATACCATTTTAGATTGTCTATATAGATTATTAGATTACATTTTGTATTGTCCACCATACAATGTCCATATGAATTAAGTTTTTGGAATTGGGTTATAAATCCAAATGAAAATTTCTTTTTTTCTTTCTTCGATGGATGAATTCATTGTCTTTTGGTGGAATTCGATTTCTATAACCACAAATATGAAAATCAATCTTAAATCTCTGCGATTTTAAGCTATGTTTGCTATCTCTTTTCTTCTTCTTCGTCGGGCATATGTGCCCATATTTTCTTAGTTCCACCTTTCGTACAATTTGTATCATCACGAGCATTTATGGAGATTTTTAATCATGTTCAAGGGACCTCTAATTTACAGATCCAATTTCTTGACATACTTGCTTGTCATTATACCCTTGAAAAGAGTTGTCGATTCAATTTCTAATTAACGCCAAAACATACATGAAACCTTGATTGGAAAATCAAAATTCAGACTAAAAACGATGCTCTCTTGGATCTCCTTTCACTGCTTTAACCTATAATTCTCAACATAGTCCCGTCGCTCAATCTCTCTCTATGACTCATTTCTTCTTTCACCAAGGTTTTGTCATCACCGCCGCTACACCTCCTTTATCTGAACCAAGGTGTAGAAGCACAACCCAATTTTACTCTCCCTCACGTTTGGATTTGATGAGAAGACGACGATGGCTCCAACATCCACGAGGAAGTGTGTGAAGAATGTAGGACTCATCGTTTAAGAGATCTCTATTTTCTCCATCAATTGAGTGATGGATTCTTCGTGAAACAACTCAACCCCTATTTTATTGTTAAATAATAATCGAATTAGCATTCCCATAAATACTAATTCTCAACACCAAAGATCAGCGGAAAATCATAACTCAATAATTCATCAAAATACTCCAATAATCAATTCCAACTAAACCAACAACATTCCAATTCAACAATTCCAGAACAACCAGCAACCTCACCAACAATTCTAACAATGACCAAACATAACAAAACAAGACCCTAGATCATCCTCCTCCTCATAGCCATGATTCCACAGTCACACTTTGTCTTTACCTACATTACATGGAAAAATGAGATGCGTGAGTATTATCATAAATACCCAGTGAAACGGTCGTCCCATCTACCGGCTATACACACATGCACGATGAAATACCAAGATACACAACCATCAATTCATCCAAAAAAACACATAACAAGCAAAAACGTCTGGTGTCGAACGACACCCCAAATGCTAGTGCCGATCGACACCGGCTGCAGCGTTGCCAGAATCGAACCTTCTCCTCTCTTATTTGATTCTAGCCTGCACCATGTCAATTTCTACAAAAATGACATCAACAATACACACGAAAACAGCACGTATACACCAAGGAAACATCCTCTAAACCAATCAATCAATCATTTCACACAAACAACAACGTATCATGATATTCCATCCATCCTAGTAAGCCATGGTCACGCACTCACCTTGATTTCGGAATCGACAAGGACATCGACAAACAACGAGATCAGACCCTTCCCAACCTAAGAACCTCTGATTTCTTCTCCTTCTCACAAAATTACCAACACTCGATCCCTTCCTTTGCTCCTACAGCCTTAATCGAGCCTCCAAGAACAATCTCAACCATAAATCTCCTCTTAAGTCTCACACACACGAAAATCATCTATCACCCTCTGATTCCCGTGCAGAGAAGAGGCTGCTCGCGTTTTATAGCAAGCCCTAGGATTTTCCAACCCAAAATCGCTAACCAAACGATTTAAAATCAAACTGGTCGAACCGACAAAAAGTTAGTGTCGATCGACACCACAAAAAATATTCATTTTTTTAGTTCACGGACGTTACAACTCTCCTCCACTAATTTGGATTCGACCTCGAATCCTGCAATATCGTTCACTACGGTCTCAACTACGTGACCCACCCGGTTAGCACCACACGAGATCAACACTCCTGACCTCTGAAGTCCACATCCAGTCCTATGCTTATACCCACGTTTTAGACATTAATTGTTCTCAACTCATAACCACACCCTTCACACTCTCAGGAACACGTCCTTTGAGTTATCAGTGCACCATACCCTCATGACACACAGTCCGTCGAGCTATCGGTATGCAGGGGAAATCCTCATCCCCTCGAGAGAAATCCTCATCTCCCAATAACATACAGAGAAAATTCTCATCCCATCAAGAGAAATCTTCATCTCCCAATGAGTTATTCGGGAAAATCCTCATCCCCTAGAAAAATTAATTCTTAAACGTCAATAAGCATCTATCACCAAAGCTACCTCCCGTGGTCCCAATATGACATTCCACTATCCCGGAATATCATCTCCTCTATGACCAATCCTCATGTCTCTAAACAATCCAATCACTCAGGGTGTTTCACCAAAGTCTCTCAGAAATAGACAAGTTCTAAATCCTCATAAAACTTCTATTTCCAGACCCTCAAAACACATAACTCATGACAACATTACGCATCTTATAACTCCCGAACCATAAAAAATACTCATCTTATAAATCTCAAAGTGTAATAATCGTTACATCCTCAAACGAAAATACATAATCCAAAAACCACCATGACCACGACCTCTAGTACCTCTAGCCATCTCTCTACACTACCAACAGCAGAGCTAAGAATACTAGAATTTCTACAAAATCACACAACACATACTTTGAAATCTCATTGAAGGCTCGAAGAAGATGATCTAAGACTCACACACAAATTGACTAACTATCACATAATCAATTTCAGAATTTCCATAAATTATCTCTTATTCGTCCTAAAACCGTAAGGGCTTTGATACCAAATTGAAACAACCCGATTTTTTTATTATTATATAATAATCGAATCAGTATTCTCACAAATACTAATTCTCAACATCAAGTATACCAACAAAGCAACAAAGATCAGCGGAAAATCATAACTCGATAATTCGATTATTATTGTTGACATTTTTCCATTATTATTCGCTTATTATTTTTAAACAGGTTCACGATACTTCACAATTCGATTATTATTGTTGAAAATCATAACTCAATAATAATTCGATTATTATTGTTGACATTCGGAAAATCATGACAAAAACAAAAAAAGATGGCATTTTTAGCAGGTGACATTTCTATGTTTTAGTGAAAAATATGCGTTTACACAATTTTGGCATCAAAAGAATTTAATATTTTTGGCGCCAGACGTCTAAGAAGAAAAATACAGATCGAGGAAACAAAAATCAGAAAAAGAACTTCAAAAAGTCAAATTCAGATTATCGTTTCACGGAGGTAGAGAAGAAGACGCAGGCAACAGCTCTTCTTCAAACGGCTAATTTTTATTTGATTTGCAGACCAAGTCTTCAACAGCTCGATATGTAATTGTGTACTTCAAACGGCTAATTTTCTTCGTCTTCCTTACGATTTTTCCTCTTTTAAATACAAAATCCAAATTTGAAAAGAAAAAAAAATAGAAAGGCCCATTTCACAAAATTTTGAATTCAAATTCCAACTATCCGTTGACCAAACACAACCGTTCACAAAAAAAAAAAAAATAATAATAATTTTTTTTTTTTTGTCGGCAAACTAAACAGTAGATTATATTACAAAGATAATGTTCATACATTAAGGATAATTAGCTAGCCAAGAGATTACATAATTTCCATTAGAGAGTCTAGCATTTTTGGCTAAAGAGTCTGCTATAGTATTTGCCTCTCGACCTATTATTCTAAAGGCAAAACCAAAGTCTTGTGAGAATGCGATGGCTTTAATATCTTTGCAATAAACGCCAATTGATTGGGGCACTCCATCTTTGTTGCTGCAACATTTTCTCACAGCAGAGATGGCAGTCTTTGAGTCGCCACAGAAATTGATTTTTGTATAACCCAGCCTTACCATTTGTTGAACTGCCTCACGTAGTGCATATGCTTCCGCCTCCAAGACTGTCGCAATAGGGTCTATGGAAGTGGATCCTGTCGCTCTCTTGTACCCTTTGTCATCCATTAGAACCCATCCTATTCATGCCCTTTGATTAGAATTTATCTATGATGCATCTACAAAGCAACACCAAGAATTAGCTTCATGAATAACTTCTAACTCTGTTTTTGGGCTAATTTTTTCCGGCCCTATAGGTTCTTCATCAATTACTTTCTCTTCAGTTATAGCATTCAGCCAATGTTGATGTTCCTTAATCGCCTTAGCAATTACTAAAGGTATCATCTCCCTCTTACCATTAAAGATAAAATTGTTTCTGTTTTTCCATAAATGCCAACCCACAAAAGGATAAAGTGGACAATCTCTATCTGCAAGCTTATTATGTTCCATTAAATTCTCAATGATATGAAACATATTAGTTTGCAGAATATCACCTGTCGCTTGATGTATTGGTGAGTGTTCCCATATCTCCTTTGATATTCTGCATTCAAACATCAAGTGTTTAACAGATTCTTCATGCTCCCCACACATTTGGCACAATGCATCAACTTGCACTCCTCGTCTTTTGATCTTTTCTGCAGTAGGTAAAGCATTATGAAGTACCTTCCACCAAAAGTGTTTAATCTTTGGCGGGATATTAAGAGACCAAAGACCCTTAAAAACCTTTGAATCTGAGAAATTGTGAGTTTTAAGGGATCTTTGTAAATTGTAACCTGATTTGACAGTATAAATTCCATCTTTTGTGTGTGCCCAAACGAGATGATCTTCCAAATTTCTAATGCTAGGCACAATGTGTTTGATGATAGAGATATCTTCTCTGTGAACCCGTCGTTGCAGCTTACTTACATCCCAAACTGCCGTTCCTGGAATCATAAGTGCAGAAACTGTCATAGCAGGATTTATAATTGGGTCTATACTTCTAGCAGGTCTAAGGATTTCACCATTAAGCCACTTATCTGTCCAAACCCTAACATTATTTCCATTTCCTATTTTCCAAATTAGACCTTCCGCTAACAATTGAGTCCCTTGATATATACTCTTCCAAGCATAGCATGAACGTCTACCTTTCTTAGCCTCTAACAAGCTTGTCCTGCTAAAACTTTCTGGATACATTAAGATTCTCCAACTTTGCTTAGCCAATAATGCAATATTAAAATCCCTTATATCTCTAAATCCTAAACCTCCAATGGATTTAGAACAAGTAATTCTTTCCCAAGCAACCCAAGGAATTTTATACTTATCCTTGCTACCTCGCCACCAGAATTGTCTAATAGCGCTAGTTAATTTATTTGCTAGAGTTTTAGGCAGTAGAAAGCAGGACATACTGTATGCAGGGAGCGCCGTTGCAACCGACTTAATCAAGACTTCCTTGCCACCTGGTGAGAGGAGTTTTGCATACCAACTGTCAATCTTGCTCATGACTCTTCTTCTAATGAAAGCAAATGTGTCACTCTTATATCTACCAATCATTTCTGGAAGCCCCAAATATCTTCCAAAGCCTCCGGCTTTTTGAATCCCCAATGATTGCATTATTGCATTTCTTCTCTCTGCCGTAACTCCTTTACCAAAGATTACTGCTGACTTTTGGAAGTTAACTTTTTGTCCTGATACCTCAGCATAACCTTTCAGGATCTCCAACAATCTTTGACATTCCAATTCATTAGCTTGACAAAAAATGAGAGAATCATCAGCAAATAGCATATGAGAAATTGCTGGACCATTCCTACTAGCTTTAAAACCAGTAATTTTGTGTTGTTTAACATAGGAATGGATCATAGTTGAAAGTCCTTCAGTGCAAATCAAATAGAGATATGGTGAAATAGGATCACCTTGCCTTATGCCTCTGGATGGTATGATTTTTCCAGTTGGTGAACCATTAATTAAAACAGAATAATTGACTGATTTGATACAAGCCATGATCCACCGACACCACTGATCTACAAAACCAAGTTTACTCATAACTGCTTCAATGTAAGACCATTCAATCTTATCAAATGCTTTTGTTATGTCTAATTTTAAAGCCATATAGGGAGTTTTTAATTTCTTAGTCTGCAGAGAATGAAGCAGTTCATGGGCGATGAGGACATTATCTGTATCGTCCTGGAATAAAAGCTGATTGATTCTCAGATATAATTTGATCAAGCCATGGTCCTGGACATTATCTGCTAAGATTTTAGAGATGATCTTATAAGCCACATTGCATAAACTTATGGGCCTATAATCTTTAACTTCCATGGGGGATTCAATTTTAGGGATTAAGCAGATATTCGTTTGATTAATCTCAGGAGGTAAACTGCTGGTAGTAAAAAAATGCTTAACAAAATCAGACACACCTTTGCTAATCGCTTTCCAATGATGCCTGTAGAAACCAACATTCATACCATCAGGACCTGGTGTTTTATCTATGCTCATTTGATTGATGGTCGAAACAATCTCATCTTCAGTGACAGGTCTAGTTAACTTCTGATTCATCTCTTCAGTAACCTTGGGAATGATTGGTTGTAGAAAAGGATAAGCATCCGTGCCACCTTCAGAGGAGTATAATTCATTAAAATAAGAGAGAATTATTCGCTGGATATCATTATCCTCATACCAAGTTCGACCTGCAGCATCATTAATAGAGATAATCCGATTAAAACTTCTTCTTTGCTTCGTTTTTTCATGAAAGAATCGTGTATTCTTATCTCCAGCTTGAAGCCATTGAACTCTACTCTTGGTACGCCAATACTCCTCCTCTAGCTTGTACTCTTTAATGAGATCCATCTTCAAGGAATGGATAAGAGTCTGATTTGGATGAAGAGATTTTGATGCATCATGAAGCAGTTCCTTTAATTCTTGTATTCGTTTATGGGAATTGGTTTGTTGAGTAGATTTCCATTTTGCAATGCTATGCCTACATTTCTTGAGCGCATCATGAAATCTTTCTGGAGGCAAAGCTTGACATTCTTTGATCCATGTTCTTTGCACAACTTCCTTAATTTCAGGCCTAAATCTCCATCTGTTGTCATATCTAAACAATTTACATCCTCTCCATCCCTGCTCATCCGTACATAGTAAAATAGGTCGATGACCCGAACCCATCCAATTCAAGACCTTAACATAAGCTTTAGGATACTGATCCAGCCAATCTGCAGTAGCAACTACTCTATCTATTTTGGTCTTGATATCATGGCCATATCGCTTTCCCATCCATGTAAATCTGCCTCCAACCATCTTGACCTCTTGAAGCCCCAACACATTTAGCAATCTCTGAAATTGAGCAAAAGAACTCTCAAGCCGTTGGGGTCCCCCATATTTTTCACTATTCTCCTTAATATCATTGAAATCTCCTAATAGTATCCTTGGCTTATTAAGATAAACTCCAGCATCTGCCAACTGGATCATCCGCTGCCACTGATGATATCTTCTCCTTCTGTCTGGATGACCATAAACATAGCTTAAACAAAAGATATGATTCTTATCCGTTATGTACATGTCAGTAAGATGCAAAGTAGGGTGGCCTACAAAATTGCAACTTACTGTATCATTCCAGAAGATAGCCAAACCTCCACTTAGCCCAACAGGAGATATAAGAAAATGATGGGCATAAGCAAGATCTTCACTTAATTTACTTACATACATATCATTATTTTTTGTCTCCACAAGGAATAGAATATCAGGCTTGTATTGACGCCGGATATCCTTAAGATATGGAATTGTCAGGGGATTCCTCAACCCCTGACAATTCCAATGTAAGATCCTCATGGCTGCTGTGGTGGTTCAAGGGGAACCACCAAACCATTTCCACTCCATTGACCTTTCATTTTCTGCCTACTAGACGGGCTAAGATCATCGACATCATGCTCTTCAGCCTTTCTCTTAGAGCCTCTATCAGTGGGTGATCCAGCTTCTCTTATGGTAAGAGGGAGAGATCTGCCATCCATAAGAGAGTCATGAGACTGCTGAGCAAAAGGTAAAACAGGTGGGGCTTCTAACTGGGGTACTTCCTCAAACGCAAACGTCTCCAAATTCTCCTGCTGGTTAATAGGCATAACATCAGAATTCAAATAATCATGTCCCTGCATATCCATTTCATCAATTTCATCTTCTGAAAGAATCACATTTTGCTGGCCTGGATCTGGGCCTTGATACTCTGCCAAGGGGAGGATTGGGTGATTGACCATTTCTTGACATAAAGTACTATCATGTTTCAAAGAACCACAATTTCGACAGAACTTCCTGAGTTTTTCATACTCAAATCGGATTAAAATTGGTTCTTCCCCTTCATTGAGCTCCACATAACATGTAAAGAGAAGCTTTGTATCTGTACTCATTCGGACACGAACTCGAACTTCTGCTGGAATCTCTCCATTAGGCTCTATGATACTAACATCTACTACCTCTCCCAATGAGTTGCCAATATCACTGACAGTCTGAATATTCCTATGCTCATTAGGGAGATTGTAGATTCTAACCCAGAAAGATATTGTTCGCAAATAGTCCGGTTGATCTCTGTTAACCCATTTATCCATCACAACTAACCACTCCTTAAAGGTCCATGGTCCATTCTCCAGAACCATAAGCATATGATGCTCTTCATTGAAGAAGAATTGGACTGAACCATCATCATTTACCTGCCCCATTACCTTCCCCTCCATCTTCCAAGCTATTGGTAAAGTGACCTTCATAGGCTTGAGATTTTGATGCCTAGGATTAAGACCCTTAACAATCAGACTGAGCCTACTGATTCTTGCTGTTCTGGTTCTTGTTTCTGGACGGAGCTGCAAGGGAGCTTGATCTAAGCCTAAAGTGAGCTGCTGCATCGATCTCCACAGTTCTTGATCCATACTTAAGAAATTGAAATACTGAGATGATGAAAGCAGATCTATAATGATAAGCAGATAGTGATAGTGTAGAGAGAAAGAAAGAGGTGGTAGTGAACAATTGACCGGAAAAATGCCGGAGAGTAGATTGCAGTTAGCGAAGACAAACCCAGAAGCTTCCGGAAGGAGTTTTTAATCACATAATAAAAAAAATAATAATAATAAATTTCCTAAAATACCACATTTTAAAAAAAAAAAATTGTTTTCACAAGTATCACCATTTTCTAAATATTCTCAAAACACTACCATTTATTAAATATTTAAAAAATATCACAAACAAGATTGATGTTCAAAGGTTTGTAATTTAAAATTTTGGTTTTGGATTAAGTATTACTTCCTCCGTTTTAAAATGTAAGATATTTTGGCTAAAAGTGGAGAATTTAAGAAACTTTTTTTCTTCTAATAAATATTATATATATATATATATATAATAAGGATAATTTAACCAATCATAAAAAGACGGTAAAATATTAGTGGTAACACAATATTTAATAAAGTTAAAAATATACATGAGATTGTCAAGATATCTTATATTTTAAAACAAAGAAAAATTTCCAAAACATCTTATATTTTGAAACGAAAGGAGTATAAAATTATGGTATAAATTTAGGGGGTTGGGTTTGGTTTTAGGGTTTAAGGTTCCATTTTAAATGTTGAAAATTAATTTTAATTTTTTGCTATTTTTGGAATATTTGACAAATAGTGGTATTTTTGAAATTTTTGAAAAATAATAGTATTTCTGAAAGTAAACTATAAAATATGGTATTTTTAAAAATTAGTAAATCTTTTTGCTTACACTCAAGCACGATATGTAATCACGGTGAACAATTTTAGATTGGTTCAGTTTGGTTGAAAAATGTAACTTCAGTTCAAAAAAATAAGTTATGTGGTTAACTTCTGACTATTTTAAGAAAAAAATTTTAGGTTCACCTTTAAAAATGAACTTCTTTTATTTGCTCCCTCTTAATTAACCAATCAAAATTTACCATATAATTTAATTAAACAATTAATATTGTATAAATAAAATAATTAAATTAAATTATTAAAAATAATTAAATTAAACTGTGTAATTT
Organism: Arabis hirsuta; assembly: GCA_964056655.1. Taxonomy (NCBI): domain Eukaryota; kingdom Viridiplantae; phylum Streptophyta; class Magnoliopsida; order Brassicales; family Brassicaceae; genus Arabis; species Arabis hirsuta. Next base: position 17,796,594 of record OZ053304.1, read on the forward strand.
ACATCAATTACTAATGGTTGTATATATGTCTAATAATAAAATTTATTATTAATATTAGGGGTGGTAGAAATTATGGTAATAATAATAAAGATACGATTGCGAGTAAGAGTAACAACAAAAGAACAGCTTCCTACTTATGTTCCAAGCTCTATGAAACACCCAACATGTACATTTCAAAATCCTCTCTAGCAAAAACCATTAACACATTCTGAGGTTTACTCTGGCTTCTCTCTTTTTTCTAAAATCCTAAATCCCTGGTCGACTCTTCTTTATCATCATTCTATCTTTTCGTTTATGCAAATGGCCTCGAATAAGACCACCACATTTGCTTTGATGGTTCACTCCGCAGATTCCGCAACAGACTTTCCTTTCGTATCTACAGTTGCCGGCTTCTCCAGAAACCGAAGTTGGTTTTGTAATACCTACCCAGAAAACAATTTGACAGAAAGTCTTGAGCCTCCTCTTACGAGAAAGGTACATTTTGTACAAATTATATTAACGTACCTCGATTTGGGACTCAAGAAATCTCCTCTGAGCTTCTAGCTCTGTCTGAGGAAGCAATGAATAACCTTGTGACCTTCATATGTTGCAGAAAGAAAGATTGTACAAGCTAAGTCCCGGTCTAACATGATATACTCAAGACATCATATGGAAATGAACAGGTGAAATAAAAGACGTGAGAGCGAAACTGGCCCCATAACAGCTGAAACTAGAAGACTCAAAAGATACTAAACTAAAAATCGTGTCTGAATATTTTTGTAATGCATGCTATGTACTATTTGGTTTGGGTATAGCTTTCACACATACCATACTAGAGTGTTTGCAGAAGATGGATAAACAACAGATCTTCCATATATGGAGGCTGCAGAAGCAGCAGCTTGAAACCTAGCCTCGTGCCTGCTCAAATTCTCACTAGCAGCAGCAACAACAGAAGAACTCTGGCCATCTGAACTTAAAGTACCCATTCCTGTTCAAAGCATAGACCATCTTTAGTCTCAATGTTTCCCAAAACTAAAAAGATTCACCTTCCGGACATGTTGAGCACAGATGTCATTCTCCATACCAATAACCTCAAGACACAACTAAAATTGGGAGCACATAGTCCAAAATTACTAAAATTCATTATGATAATGTGTATAAATTAGCAAGACCAGTACCCTGCTGCAGTGATTCTTGGTGTGGTCCACGGTTTCCAGAAGCTGTTGATGTAGCATTCTCAGCTGATACAACCAGCGCTCTGCAGGTTGGACATGTGTTCTGTCGTTCCAGCCATGACCGAAGACAATGCACATGAAAGAGATGGCCACATATTAATTTCTTTGCTGTGGTCATTTCTTCACGGCATATGATACAGGTAGCATCATTTCTGCAAACCCCACATATAATAACTGTGATTAATATGGCTATATAACCATAATGAAGTTAAAGAATAACCATTGCAAAACGGATCGTAAGATATTTATAATATTTGGAAACATTAATCTTCTGGGAATATCTGGAACTTACGAACTAAGTTCTTCAGGAGTTGCATCAGGAAACCGATCATTCATATTGGATGTGATTTTACGATACCGGAGGTAATCAGTCACACGAATCTTGAAGTTTCTGAACGTTTCGTAGAGTTCCCGTATTAGATGCAAGGGAAGGCCATAGTTCCTATGCAATACAAAAGTGATACTTGAATTATAATATCATATAAAAAATGCTATCAAAGCCCGCAGTGCATAACAATGGCACGGTAAAGTACACAAAATAAATTGCATAAAGATGGACGCAAATTATCAGGTCTATGGATCGAGGATGAACTATTGTTTTTGCAAATTATCAGGTCTATGATTTTCATCGTCTACAAGTAAAGTACATGAAAGCACTAAGGTAACCAAGAGAAGAAGACTTAGTGCGATAACAGAGTTATCAAAATATACTAATTTCACCATGTTAATCAGTCAGGATTCATTTGCCTTTTAGTGGTATAACATCTAAGATTGGAAGAGTGAAAAGTGATAATGGACTAAAAAACTTACATGAATATCATAAGGAAGAAGCAAAGATACATGGACAAGTGAAGTAAGTCACGGACAAGATCCAGATAGAAAGTATATACTGGTTTTCCTTCCCATTGACCTTCCATGAGCATATCAGTTACATAGAAGGCATACTTCACTATAATAGAAATGGTTGTTGTTGCCAGAATCATATACCTGCAACATAACATTATCAACTAAGAAACATGAAAGGCAAGGAAAAGTAGTTGATTCCATGAGAAAAAGGGTAAGAAGGAAAAGAAACATACTCAAACGTGAAGAAGACTGACATGGAAGCCTTCCGGGAGTGAATCAATTGCCTTAAAGAAGTATACGTAAGGAGACCATCTAAGAGGAGGAGGAAAACCATGAAAGACACAATACGAACATGAGAGAGCAAAGTGACAGAAGGAGTGGTCTCAGTATACTCCACTCTCTTCTGAGCCATCCAATGCAGACCCTTGATCAAGAGGAGAGTCACTACCAAAGAGATGAAGGAAACAGAGGAGAAGTCCTGTCGGAAGATGGTGATGGCAAAGAGAATCTCCATGAGTTCTCTCCAGGCTTGCTCATTCAGACGCTCCACCTCGGCTTCCCTAAGGGAGCCCAGAAACACGAGTTTGACTAGATTCCACAAGCTGAACATAAGGACCAAACCCATGTTGAGAAGAAGCACCAAGCTGATCTTGGACGTCGAGAGATACACAGTCGCTGGGTAAAATTGACCACGGCTGCTAAAAGCATGATAAATTACAGCCAACGCCGCGAGAGTACTAAGCCCCGCGTAAACCCTTAGCCGAATCATTGTCTTCAAGCTGCTGAGGGAAACAAAGAATCCAGATTTCAATCCCGTTGCGAAATTATACATGTAAACTACAAACCCATAGGTCAGATGTTATTGTTTTCCTCCCGACAATTTAAATCAGGGAAGAAAGAAAAAACGTACAGGAAAGAAGAAATCACGACCGAGCAGGAGAAGCTGATAATCAAAGTCGATATAATAGTCAATCAAAGCCTTAAGAGAGAAAGAAATCACGAGCGAAGAAGAAGAAGAAGAAGGTATTGGTTTTGGATACTTTGATTTTAACTCTGTCAGAAAAGAGAAAACTCATCTGCGTAAGCATAACCAATTAAATTATGACAGATGTACAAGTCTTCTTTTCCTGGCTGATTCATATACCGACCTATTTGACATATTGTCCGGACTCCGGCCCAACTCGGTCTAGAATCTGTGAAGCCCACTTATTTGTTAGTCTAGTTCGATCTCATCTTTTTTTCCTGAGGCTAGTTTGGTACGAAACATCAGACTTATCATTTGGTATCAGAGCTTTGCATCTTAAGTTCGGTATTATGATAAGATCCTCCCAAAGATAGACACTCTAAAGTCGGTAAAGGGATAGGCTTTGCATCTAAGAAACTGTGAAGTTTCAAAGATCAAAGGATGTGGAACGAATGGTCACACAAGAGTTGCGGAAGACTCTTGATTTACCGGTTGATCCCTCGGATATGACACACCAAGACGGATCAATAACTCTTTGGATATGACACACCAAGACAAGCCAAGTTGATCAATGGATATTACACACCATTGAAAGAAAAATGAAAATTACTCTCAAGGTTCCAAAATTAATAATCAAAGTTTTATCTTTTATTCATGAAATCAGCCTCATTATATAGAGGAATTACATCACAAAACGTCCATAAAAAACAGCTCAACATGCAGAGCATGTAGGAAAACAAAATTCAATTTTTAATTGCATGTAAGAGAGAGAACAACACTTCAATAAATGCCACTTTGAATCTTGACGAAAATCTTATCTTCCTTGATAGCTTTTGGGCCGAATCCATCTTCATGGGCTTCTCTAATGGATCAAGATCGTAATTCAATTTGGTTTGTAGCTTAACTCATTCTGGTCTGGTCGGAATGCTTCATGAATGCGCACAAGTCTGAATCGGGTAATTTAAGAATCACCTGATTTGTAAATTGCATAATTTCTTCATTTCTACTCCGTTTGACCTGATTCTTCTTCGAGGTCTTTCGTGAATAAGCTGAAAATATTCTCCAATTTATTTCATGTAGTGAATTGATATATCATGGTTTTTTCCGTTTTTTACCATGATATAAGTCCTTTTCATAAAGTCTTTTTGGTATTTTTCGAGTCTTTTTGAGTCTTTGTAGATTATTGGACGATTGGAGCTTTATGGGAGCTTTTGGAGCCTTTTGGAGCATCGAGGAAAGAAGGACCGAAGTGATCAAGTCGGAGTCGAGATTTCAAGTCTGTGTCGATCGACACAGTCCTTTGTGTCGATCGAAATGCCCGTCTGACACGTGAAGACTTCAAGTTTTGAAGAAATTCCAGTTTTGCCCAAGAAGCCCATAAGCTTACAAGAAGCCCAATCCGAATTTTTAGACTTTATATATAGTTTTTCCTTAAGGTTTTTAGGGATATCCAGTTTTTAATTGAGACTTGGAGATTCAGAGATTTACAGAGCTTTTAGGAGATTTCAGACTTTCAGACTTCATCGATCTAAAACTCTGTATCACTTACTCTATCTCTTTTATGCAATTTATATCATTCATAATGTTTACTGCATCTATGTATGAGTAGTTTGCTTGTTAGGTTTAGGGTGATTCAATGGTTTGATGAGAAATTGATAGGATTGAAAACCTGTTAGGATTTATCTTTATGTTCTTCATCTATATTGATTTAATTCTGATTTTAGGATTGATCAACTAAAATTGGATACCCTAGGTTGCTTTAATAGATGCGAAAGTATTATTAACAACCGGACATAATCTTAGATGAGCAAAATTATCTATTCGCAAAGAAATTTGGCTTAGTAATTTTGTGAACAATTGAACCTGAATTTAGTGCTTGTCTTTATTCACTAAATTTGCAAAGAAATTTGGAATTTAGGGATTTAGTCATAGATAATCTCTGCAACGAAAGTTGATTGGTTTTACATTCGTGTTTGAGTTATAGAACCGTGCTTAATAAAATCCTAACGTCTTTTATCCCTGTGTCGATCGACACGATCGTATTTCGAATCATTCCTGCGAATTACCCATAGCCTAACTCCTTGTTTAATTGATTACTAGAACTTGATAATCATTCGCTGTTTCATTTGCTGTTTATTTTACATTCACCACTACCTACTTAGCATAATTTGAATTCACTAATTGATTGTGTGATTTGATTCCCTGTGGATTCGATCCCTAAGTACTACTACGATCTCTTAATTTGAGAGAGTAGCTCAGGGCAAATTTGAGCATATCAAATTTTGGCGCCGTTGTCGGGGAATCAAAATCACCATTCGATTTTTGATTTTAGAGTTTTGTCTAAGTTTTTATTTTATTTTATTTTATTTTGTTTTGATACTTGTTATTTTCTCTTTGTCTTGTGTGTTTCAGGTTTATGCCTAATCGCATTACGAGGAGCAACCAGAACGAAGAGCTAGTTGATCTCAACCTTGAGATTGGAAAGTTGGAGCGAGCTAACCGAGCAGCAAGAAAGGCAGCCAACATAAATCCGTTAATTCTTATCAGAGGTGAAGATGGGTTCTTTGAGGATGTTGAGGGTCGCAGACGCAATGCTCAAGGTTAGAGGATAGATGAGAACGGGGTTGTTGTTTTAGAAGAACCAGCTGGGCGTGGGCGTACTCTGGGAGAGTACAACAGACCAGACGAGTTCTATGCCAACAGGGCAGCAATTCGTCCTCCTTCTTTTTCGAGGAACGATTTTGAGCTGAAGCCGGCCTACTTCTCATTGGTGGCTCAACACCCTTTCCATGGCCTTTCTTCTGAGCACCCCATGGACCATCTTGAGAGGTTTGAGGACTTAGCTTCCAGCATCAAGGCTAATGGAGTGTCTAGCGACTACCTCTACTGCAAGCTTTTCCCCTACTCTCTTAGTGGAGAAGCTGCCTACTGGCTGAAGCAGCTGGAGCCGGGCTCGCTAACTACTTGGGAGGGCACCAAAAATGCTTTCCTCAACAACTTCTTCGATGAGACGAGATCCGAGGATCTGAGGACTAAGATCTCTACTTTTAAGCAGGGACCGACTGAGGCATTCAAGGATTCTTGGATGCGATTCAAGGCTTACCAGAGAGATTGTCCTCATCACGGGTTCAGTGATGTTCAGTTGTTGGGTATTTTCTTCAGAGGGATTGATTGGAGATACCAGATGGCTCTTGACGCTGCGAGCAACGGGAACTTCAACACTAGATATCCACAGGATGCACTAGTGCTTATAGAGAACTTGGCTTATAGTAATAGCACCAAGAATGCAGACTTCGAGAGAAAGAAGCTTAGTGGGAATGTGGATGGAAGTCAGATTGCTGAGGTGAAAGCCAAGTTAGACTCTATGCATAACCTGCTAGTGGGGAAGAAGTCAGTTCAGTTTGCTGCAGAAGTGGAGGCTTTTGAGGCAGAAGAAAAGGATGTGAACTATATCAGTGGAGGTGGCTATCAGGGTCAGAGGTTTGGGAATCAACAAGGGTTTCAGAAGAATGACTTTCAGAAACCATTTCAGAGCAGCAACTATACTAGGAACTATGGTTCGTCTTCTTATCAGACACTTCCTACTCAGTCATCAGAGAGAGAGATGAAATCTATGCTAGAGCAGATCTTGGAAGGTCAACAGAAGATGACTGTGAGCTTCAATGGGAAAATGGATGCCATATACCAGGATCTGAATGGGAAGTTTGAAGCTTTGAACGCCCATGTCAAGAAGCTGGATATCCAAGTTGCTCAAACCGCAGAGTCTATTAAGAGGTAAGAAGGTTTTCTTCCGAGTAAGACTGACACAAACCCGAGACTACACGTCAATGCAATCACCTTGGGGAGTGAAGAGGAGGTCGAAGACGAAGAGATTTCCGTTCCAGACCCCATGTCGATCGACACAGAAGGCTTGTGTAGATCGACACAGGTCGAAAATCGCAACACTGGAGTCTGCGCAATCGGAGAGTTTTCTTCTAGAATCGACACGAGTTCGACACAGGCATGTCGATCGACACAGACCCTCCGTGTCGATCAACACGGGTCCCAGACGAGTCTAACCACTTCAAAACCTTCAGTCAAAGTAGAGGAAAGAGTCTACAAGCCCAAGATCCCATATCCACGAGCTGTAAGCGTCAAAACACCAGAGGAGAAAGGAGGGCATGCTCAACCACAGCTGAGGAAGTTGCAGAAGATACCAAATCCAGGGATGCTCGTTGTTCCCTGTCCGATCCAAGATATGGAATTCAAGAATTCTCTTTGTGACACTAAAGCTAATGTGAATGTCATGTCTGAGTCTGTTGCAAGGAAGCTGGGGATTAAGGATTTGCAACCTTCGAAGATGTCTCTCGCGCTTGCTGACTATTCCTCAACAATTTCGAAAGGGTTCATTCCTGACTTGATGCTTCAAGTAGGAGATTGTCTGGTTCCGGTGGATTTTCAGATTATGGAGACGAAGAATGACAGGGAGAGACCATTGATTTTTGGGTCATCATTCCTTGCCATTGTGGGTGTAATTGTGGATTTTCCCAATCAGAGAATCTCCTTCTCCAAGATCAACGAGAATGTCTTCTACCCCTCAGTTCGGTTTAAGGAGAACTCTTGCCTGACCGTTACAAATGGAGGAGAGCCGAGTTCAGACTTGGGCGATATGAAAAAGGTCCCATGTGCTCCACCTTTGACTCCACCCTCTTTGAGCTCTAATGGAGACTTGACTGTCTGTAAGGGAAAGCGTAAAAAGACTTCCAAACCTTTCTCCAGGTTCAGAATCGTCATACCCTTAGATTTAAAGGAGAAAGGAGAGGTCGTTATCCAAAAGATGGTGAAGAACACCATGAAGCTCTTTCATGGAGTTGTTCCCTTCACCGATCCACCATAGTCCTGAGTCCTGACACAGTCAAGCTAATGACTGAAAACAAGCGCTTAGTGGGAGGCAACCCACTGGTAAGTCTACTTATTTTCGTTTTATTTTTCTTTTGTTTACTAACTTTTGGTTTTGGGTTTTAAGTATTTCAGATTCATGAAAAAAACGATGATAAGAGGAGAAAGAGCAGTGTGTCGATCGACACACATCACTCGTGTCGATCGACACACCCTTCACAGGTAAGTTCCCTTTCGTTTTTCTTTGGTGTTTTGTTTTATTTTCTTTCAAAACTCATGCTTCAATCACACTGTGGACAGTATTGGTTAAGCCTGGGGGAGGAAAACTACTAACGTGTTTTTCTTTGTTTTGGTTTATTTTGAGTCAAATTTTCATTTTTATTGAGTCAAAACAGTTGGAAACTATGACTTTTCTCTTGGTCTATTGGATTGTTCTTTCAGTTGTGTGACCATTTTTCAGGATCAATTTCAGAGTCAGACTAATGAAAAATCCTAAGCCTGACCAGTTAACTAGAGACGTCCGTTACTTCCAACATAATCCGCCTAGGGTTCGAGCTAATTATGCGGTCTTCCCGGTGATTGGTGTTCATAGAGCTTGACTCCTCATTCATACCTGAAAAGTGTAGTCTATGTTCATAATAACGGTACTCCTCTCCTTCATATACTGTAAAAAAAAAAAAAAAATTGAATGATTTGGGGTGATATGATAGTTTTTGAGTATAAGATGAGGAAATAAAATTCCAGTGAATCAGTACTCAAGAGGTGATCACCTGGAGCTCAAAAGCAGTAGTCTGAGTCCCTTAGAACGGATGTAGAGGACGAGCGATCTCACGACCCTGTCTCCTCACAAGGAACAATAGTAGTGAAAGCACTATTTTGAGTTTCTGAATCGAATAAGTCTGGGGGAGAGAAAGAGTACCAATGGTTGTATGGTTCACTTGTCATGGTATAGTATGGGAATGAGTCTAGAAGGTTCTTGGCATCGAAATCTGGGACGAGACCCAGCAATGAGGACTAGCAGGTTATGTTGATAAGCTCTGGATGAATTTGGGAGGTTGCGAATGTCTAAGGAGAAGTACATGGCGGTCTGACTTTGAGTTGGTTGTGCATTATGTGGCTTTCTAGTTGAAAGAGGTCTGTCCGGTACTCCAAAGGAAGGTAAGTTTCTGCGTTTTCAAACCTCTTTCACATTCTTAGTGTATGTTTTGCTTGAGGGCAAGCAAATGCTAAGTCTGGGGGAGTTGATATATCATGGTTTTTCCGCGTTTTTGACCATGATATAAGTCTTTTTCATAAAGTCTTTTGGTATTTTTCGAGTCTTTTTGGGTCTTTGTAGATTATTGGACGATTGGAGCTTTATGGGAGCTTTTGGAGCCTTTTGGAGCATCGAGGAAAGAAGGACCGAAGTGATCAAGTCGGAGTCGAGATTTCAAGTGTAACATCCCGGTTTCAGGAACTATGTGATGCATGCAGAGAGGCTGCTACCTATATCACCAAAGTGCACTTATCTTTTCCGTCACACATCCAGAGAGAACTCCAGAGTTAAGCGTGCTTGGACTGGAGCAATTTAAGGATGGGTGACCTACTGGGAAGTCATTTCCAGTACCGTGTGAGTGAGGACAAAACACGGGGAAAGATCACGTGGTGATTTGCAGGGTTAGTAAATAAGTCTTTCGAGCCTCCCGGACTAACGTACCGACCGTCGGACAGGAGTGGGCCCATGGGCCGAGAGTGGGCGTGGGGCCCATTGGGAGATGAGAATTTCTCCTGAGGGGATGAGGATTTCCCATGTATGTTATTGAGAGATGAAGATTTCTCTCGAGGGGATGAAGATTTCTCCTGCATACCGATAGCTCAACGGTGGTCGGGGCGTTACATCAAGTCTGTGTCGATCGACACAGTCCTTTGTGTCGATCGAAATGCCCGTCTGACACGTGAAGACTTCAAGTTTTGAAGAAATTCCAGTTTTGCCCAAGAAGCCCATAAGCTTACAAGAAGCCCAATCCGAATTTTTAGACTTTATATATAGTTTTTCCTTAAGGTTTTTAGGGATATCCAGTTTTTAATTGAGACTTGGAGATTCAGAGATTTACAGAGCTTTTAGGAGATTTCAGACTTTCAGACTTAATCGATCTAAAACTCTGTATCACTTACTCTATCTCTTTTATGCAATTTATATCATTCATAATGTTTACTGCATCTATGTATGAGTAGTTTGCTTGTTAGGTTTAGGGTGATTCAATGGTTTGATGAGAAATTGATAGGATTGAAAACCTGTTAGGATTTATCTTTATGTTCTTCATCTATATTGATTTAATTCTGATTTTAGGATTGATCAACTAAAATTGGGTACCCTAGGTTGCTTTAATAGATGCGAAAGTATTATTAACAACCGGACATAATCTTAGATGAGCAAAATTATCTATTCGCAAAGAAATTTGGCTTAGTAATTTTGTGAACAATTGAATCTGAATTTAATGCTTGTCTTTATTCACTGAATTTGCAAAGAAATTTGGAATTTAGGGATTTAGTCATATATAATCTCTGCAAACAAAAGTTGATTGGTTTTACATTCGTGTTTGAGTTCTAGAACCGTGCTTAATAAAATCCTAACGTCTTTTATCCCTGTGTCGATCGACACAGATCCTTGTGTCGATCGACACAGATCCTTGTGTCGATCGACACGATCGTATTTCGAATTATTCCTACAAATTACCTATAGCCTAACTCCTTGTTTAATTGATTACTAGAACTTGATAATCATTCGCTATTTAATTTGCTGTTTATTTTACATTCACCACTACCTACTTAGCATAATTTGAATTCACTAATTGATTGTGTGATTTGATTCCCTGTGGATTCGATCCCTAAGTACTACTACGATCTCTTAATTTGAGAGAGTAGTTCAGGGCAAATTTGAGCATATCATGAATCATCGTGGTTGAGCAGATGCACTTCGAACAGTGAGCATATATCTTTTCTGGTCAGATCGAAATGTGCATCTGGTTGGATTGAGCTCCGATTGAGCTCCTGGTTTCTTGACCCCATAATAATTTTCGTGTTGCTTTCCATGATCATATCAGATAAGATGCAACAGATCTTCGCACAAGAATTCCTCAAAATATTTCAACTAGATTTATCTTTCAATGGTAACTTACAAGTCTACCAAATCAGAGAACTTACAAGTATCTCCTAGAAAATCTAGTCTCTCATAAGCTTCTTAAGACCATACAAGTCTAGAAAGCTTCTCTCTTGATTTCCCTACAAGGAACCCTAAAACCTTTTTTCTCTTAGAAACTTTGAGCACTACAATGCATAAGTTTCTAAAGAGGCCATCCACATCTATTTATAGTCAGAGACTCAATACCTTACAATTTCCATTCCTAAGATAAAACCAATTTCTTTTTTGTTATTATCTCTTGAATTCTTTTCTTCTTGTTTTTTTTTTCTTTTTAGCTTCTACAAACTTCTAACGATTTCTTTTTTGCTTTGTGTTTTGTTTTGCAGCTTTCATATCATCATGAAGACCATCTTCAAATATTGCATCTTCAACTTTCTCACCGCGATAAGTTTGTGGCTGTCATTTCGGTCACACTCGGCCATTTTTAATATTTTCCCTACTTATCATCATGTTTCCGCGTTTAATTCGATTTAGACAAAAACCATTTCAAACAAACTGAATTTAGATTAAAAACCAAGTTCAAGTACAAGGGTAAGTTTGCTAATAAGTTATTACATCGTTTAAATATATCTTCCATCGTCTTTCATTTTCTTCTCTTATCCTCGCAGTTCAAACACTTAGATTATCTTCATCGGTAATTTATTTTCTTGCATCCACAAAGTAGAGATAAACAACATAACTGCTTATTGAGAGCGGTCATCCCGTCCCACTTAGTGACATAATAGATATCCCAATTATATTTATCAATTCATTCACGTCAAGTTTGATTATCCCGAGTTACCAACCAGTCTTTCCGCAACCAAACAAGCCTTAGCGAGCATCGCTGTCCTCAAGCGTATTGCCTGATCTAGACTCCTGGAAGTCCCGATAAACCTAATCAATCATCATGACCATCAACTCGTTACAGAATAAAGATAAGCAAACACTCATAATTACCCAAACAATCAAGTCTAAGTGAATCTATGCAAAAAATGACCACAGACATGTAGCTCACGGCCACACACTCACCTTAAATATCTGACAAGCCTTAGAGGAGTTCAGAACGGTAGGACCATCAGAGTAGTTTTGGTTGTCTTTTGTAAAATCTGGTCTTTGTTTATAAGGTATGTAATATTAGTTTGGCAATAGGCCTTGTCCGGACCAATATGTTTTGTAATATTTCTATGTTTAAAATTATGAATGTAAAAAATCTTTTGTTAAAATTGGCGAGTGTTCGACGATATAAATTTTGTCCGGACTAACACAACTCGAGAATGTGAAACAGGTTGAAAAACCTTAGGTCATGCTCAAGAGGAACATGACTTTATGGAAGGTTTGACTTAGGCTCTAAATTTGTTCTGAAACTTGGTTTGAACCGTCTATGGATATCATAATGCGATACTTCTGGGCCAGTTTAGTCCTAGATTGGTTCAGGGGTGTTACATTAACTCTATAATCTGAACATGTTCATCAATTCTATATGTATACATTTACTATAGCTAATTCACTCTAGTTTTTTTGTTTTTTTATATATTTTATCGGCTGATCTAGTCAATTTTAATAAAAACACACCGAAATGCTACATAATAAAAAAAAATTTGAAAAGTCCCGAATTTGGAATTGACTATTAACTTTTTACCTCATGATAGAATGCATTTCATTGATATTTTCTTACATATCATTGTCTGTATTATCATAGAATGCGCAAGTATTCTATTTATTTTACGTTACTTTTTATATACTAGATTTTTTCGCAAATATGGAAGTATTATTCAAAAGATTAACCCAACCAAGAGTAGTAGTACATATATTCCATGAAAGGGAAAAATGCTAAACCCCCTAACGTGTTCTTGTACAATATTAATTTATGTTTTTTTTTTTTTCATTTTCTAATTTCCTTTATGAAAAAAAAAACAGAGAAGTAAAGTACTACTCTGAAATAACTCAGTTTCTTAACACTCTTAGTTTCAACATATAATAGAAACTCTATAAATTAATATTTAATAAATTAATAATTTTTGTCGATTTCGTTTCGGACCAATACAAAATCTAACACAATTCAATAAAATAATAAGATAATAAATATTATGAAATTCCTGTATAAATATATAGTCTCAATAATATCATAAAATAATATATTTTATATAAAATTTTATAAGATATATTTATATACGATTTTAATGTTGTTTATTCTTTTCTTAAAATTGAAATTTACTTTATATCTCATTCATTATTGGATGTAATAAACACAAATTAAGAGAAAAAAACTATTTATGAAAAATATAGTTTAATATAAAATTAAAAAAATCAAGTAATAGAAAATTTTAGAATATTATGAAAAATTTCTTTTTCGGTTAATTAATAACTCTATAAATTAATAAAATATTATAGTCTCAATATTATTAATTTATACTATATATGTTAACGGTTGCGACAAAGGATCTAGAAAATAAAGACACGAGTATTAATTTTTTTCATACAATTAAAGAACGTTTGAATGATCAATGAGATCATATAAATATATAAAAAATACATTCAACAAAGTTTGGCTTTGAGATCCTTTCTCAGAATTTTTCCGGAAGGAGATTTGGGAATGGAAGGAACAAAGAAAACCTTGTGCAATCTCTTGTAGAAGACCACCTACAAATCCACGCATGCATCACTTACTTATTCACTCTATTCTCGATACAGAAAGCAGATAACAAGTAAAAAGCTTCTTTTATTTTCGTTGTTACTTAAATATTAGTACGTAGTCATTTATTTGTTCATTCTATCTATGAAGGGAACATTTTAAACCAAAAAGAAAGAAAGAGCAAGTAAGTATGTGTGCCTGTTTGGATATATATTCTTTTATATCTTCTTCGGTGATCTCGTTTCCATTGGATCGCACCACGAATGCAACCGGAACTTCCCCAGCGACTTCATCGTTTTGTCTGCACGCACCAAATCGTCCAAGAAATTATTATTATTTCAAACGATCCGTACGTTTTACAAACGTACGAATCGATGCATATATTAGTGTGGTAAGTACTTACGGAACAACAGCAGCATCCGCAATCGAATGATGATTGATGAGCAAAGCCTCTAGTTCAGCCGGAGGGACCTGTTCTTCCGCACATTTGGACCAGTTTAGACAATTTCTTATATATTTTTTGTAGTAAAGTAATCAACATTTTCATATTCTTGTTGTAAAGTAAAGATATAAATCATCTCGTCAATCTTTTAGTGTACATAAAAAAAATTATATAATTTCAAAGGGCTATGAATAAGTAAAAATAGTAAATGTGGAGTACTTGCCTGAAAACCCTTGAACTTGATGACCTCTTTGAGTCGATCGATAATGAAGATCTCATCATCTTCATCAACATACCCAATGTCCCCTGTGTGAAGCCAACCTTCCTGGTCTATTGTTACTGACGTGGCTTCTGGATCATTCAAGTATTCTGCGCGCCAAATGTTCGTTCAACAATTTTTAACACCTCCTTATTTAATTAAAGTTGAAATTGCTCAATTGGACCCCTACTCTTTATTACGTTTTGGAAGTTGACCCCTCAAAATTACTTTTATAATTGAAAGACATGTCACGTGTGCGAAAATGTAAATGACGTGGCGATATATGTATATCACAAGTAACCAGCATGTCGTACAAATGTACATGTGATACAAACCTACTAAAATGCTCTATAATTCTACTTTCATTACTCTCTTTTTTTTTTTTTGAAAGAAAAACGTACCTTTCATGATCTGTTGACCGCGGATACAAATCTCACCAGGTTGGTTGTAGCCAAGAGAGAGACGTGTCTCAAGGTGAACCACTTTGAGCTCTGCGTTTCGGACCACAGTCCCACATGAGCCTGATTTTGTCGGGATTGGTTCTTTAGCGAACCCAAGGCTCATTGACAACACTGGCCCCGCCTCCGTCATACCATATCCCTGTTGTTCATAACCCACATGTTACTTACTGCCTTTCTAATTACTAATTCTCAAAAGATTATATATATTACTCGACCATACGGGGTTGCTCCGATAAATATATTTGGATTTCCTATATAAGAATTATTTAAATAGTTTAGGGTACATATAAACCTTTTTTAATTATTTTTATTTTAACTCCTAGGGTACATAAAATCTCTCTTTTTTTGTTGATTAGGTTACATATAAAAAACTTTACTTTGTGTGTTTAGACATACATGATCACTACATTATAGACTTGCTAATAAAGATTTTTGAATATTCTCTCTTGACGATCCGTATTTCATTTGATATATATGAGTGTGAATATGTATATATATAGCTATGTCAAAATAAAGGTGTGTATGTGTGTTAGAAAAAGAGACCACGTCGCAAAACAGTGTTTTGATATTTCAAGACCCGCATCTACTTTTTCCTCAAATTTAATTAAGTAGTTAGCAATAAACTAATTAATGGTATAGTATTCTTGTTTTAAACTTTAATGTCTTATGATACTACACTATCAATGGGACAAAAAAAAACATACTACACTATCAATCTGAAGATGTAATGGTATATTTCAAATATTTCTCAAAGACTAGTGTGTTAAACAAGAAGAATGAATGTACATTAGAAGAACTTTCATTAATATAAATTAATAAAATTCATTTGTAGAGATTATTTTTTTTTGGGGGGGGGGGGGGGGAGGGAAGTGATTTGAGAAAAAAACAACAAAACAAAAAAAGAAGAAATAACAAGACATTTGGATTGGAGAAGTTTCGAATTGAATACTTACGGCAGCAAAAACTCTAGTGTCAAACTTAAAAATTGAAAGATAAAGTTGGACTGATTTCATAAATTTAGATGCAGTATTCATTGAAGCGGCCAACCTAAAACACATCCGTTTTTGTTGTCTAAACCTAATCTACATCTATTTTATTCGACCAAAAAATATATAATTAAAAGGAACTTAAAAAATAAAAAAGATTAGAAAAAGGAGAGGAATGCAATGCGAAATTAGCTTGGGAACAGATGGACCGTACGTAACAAGACTTATGCAGAAAAGATAGACGCAACTCACTCCTCACTCTCTTCCCGTGCATTCCCTCCCATTTATCATTTTTTTTTTTAATTATTTAGAAAAATGTGTAATTTTTGCTTATGTGTTTTGACAACCCAAAAAATATTGAATTAACCTAGCCAAATTATTCATTTTCATAAAAATTATTAGAGAAATTGGCATTCGGAAGATGACAGATCAACTGGACTAAAAAAACATTTGGTCGAATTTTAAATAGTATGCAGAAAGAAATGGTTCCCGCTGAAGTAACGTAGTAATATGAAAAAAAAGCAGAGAAGTGCATATACCTGACCAAGAACGGCCTGAGGGAGACGGCGAAGGAGACTATCCTGGAGATCTTTGCCTAAGGGAGCTGCACCGGAGAGAACCAATCTCACGGAGGAGAGATCGTAAGAGTTAACGGTAGGGTTCTTAGCAAGAGCGATCACAAGCGGAGGAACAAGCGCCGCTATTGTAACCCTGTGTCTCTGTATCAGATCCAACAATGCTCCGATCTCGAATTTGTGCATCAGAAGAACGGTCGCACCGGCTCGGATGGAGTTGAGGAGGACGCTGTTGAGAGAGTAGATGTGGAAGAGTGGCAAAACGCAGAGCACGACGTCGTTTGAGTGAAGGTAGAGATTTGGGTTTTCTCCGTCCACTTGTTGAGCTACGCTCGTGATTAGGCTCTTGTGTGTCAAAACCACTCCCTTTGGCAACCCCGTCGTTCCCGACGAGAACGGAAGCGCCGCCGCATCGTCACCGCCCACGTGGACGGATTCCGGTGGTGGGTCTGTCTCGTCTTCCGTGAGTGTGGAGAATGGGAGACAGTTCAACGGTGGAGGACCGTCGGTTGTGATCACCGTTAGGTCTTGTCCGATTTTGGTACCGTCGTCGAGGTTTCTCAGTTTGTCTACGTACTGAGACTGAGTGATGATGAGCTTGGCTCCGGAAGATTTGAGCTGCTTGTAGATCTCTTGGGAAGTGTAGAAAGGGTTTGCGGTGGTGGAGACGGCGCCGATCATGGAGGCACCCATGAAGGAGAAGACGAACTCCGCACAGTTCTGGAGGAGGATCATGATGACGTCACCTTTCCGGATCCCCATCTTGTGCAATCCCGCCGCGACTCTCCGGCAGATGAGGTGCGTCTCTCCGTAGCTGTAGCTCTTCCCGGTGGACCCCACGATTAGACAGGACTTGTCGGAGACAGAGGACAGCTTCTCGAAGCAGTAAGTGTGGAGAGAGAGGTGGTTGGGAATATCGATGTCCGGAAGCTTCGACCGGAAAATGCGAGGCGTAGGAGGAGCCGCATCGCCCGTACAAGTATCGGCCGGTTTGTGAATCTGAGGTTCGTGTAGAGCGGCTGTTATCATTATGATCGATGTAATGAAGAGTGTTTGTGTTTAACAAGAATTAAAATATCTTTCTATTTTTCTCCTCTTCTCGTAGAAATCAATATGAATATATATATATATATATATATATATATATATATATAGAAATGTGCATGTGTAGGTAGTGAGGGAATAGTTATAGAAAAATAAAATTAGGAAACGAAGGAAGAAATGAATAAGTGGGGGAAGAAGAAGGAAAGACAAAGGGGGTAGGTAGAGGGAATGGCTGTTAGAAGAGGAATGGAGGATCGTTTGGTAGGTTTCATTTTTCCGATATACTCTTTGCATGTCATTCTCTTCCTCTTTTTCTTTTATTTATTTGTTTTTTTTTATTCCCTCAAGGTTGTTACATATATTGCGTATATAAATTACTTGCCACACAGAATAATTATACGTTTAATATTAATGGTGTACCAATTTATAATTGGTTTTATATGTTTCTTCAAATATAAAATTGTTATCATAAGTTAATACTCTATTATTTAATACTACAATGAGTATATATAATATCTTGAAAAATTGGATAAGTGATAGCTGCGTTTTAGGAATAACTAGATGAACTCCAGTGTATACACCCAGGTTTTAGAATGTAAATCCAAACCATAAATGTATTCGCTCTTTTTCTCAGTCCTCTCCTTCTCTTATCACAAAAATGGTGTCGAATCACACTTTTATACAATCAAAACAACGTTTAGCCGCAGTTACCATTAACATTTTCTAACTATCACAACTCAATAAACTCAATAAGTGAATTTGATTTCCAAATCTTATACTTATAATCAAAATATATTTTCTCTAACAAAATAGAAAACAAAAAAAGAAGAAAAAGTAGAGTATGTAATTGATGTTGTATGAAAAATCATCAATCTATTTTTTTTTACGAAGAGTTAATCATATTAGTTATTCAAATTTTTGATGTTATATTCAAATTTTTGTAAAAAGTTATGTATAAGGACAAAATGTTATGTTTCCAATAATATTTTTTTCCAATATTTTAATTTAGTCACTTCATAAATTTTCTGAAAAAATGTTTTGATCATATCCGTTAGGTAGAACTAAAGATTTTAGTTAGAAATTTTGGTATTTCTTAATAATAAATCGTTGTTCAACAATCTTCTATCGTTGAACAAACATAAAAGAACAATCTTCCATGAATTTTCTTTGTAACTATGGTTGACAAGATTTTGTTGCCCGGCCATCTTCTTTAGTTTTCCAATTTTTGTTGTATCATATATAATTGATTCATATACGGAAGAATATAAATAACAAAACATTTTGGTGAAAATAAAATACAATTAATAACCAACAAAGTTTTACCGTCATTATGAAGTAATCCGATCGATGGTGACGGATAAAATAATCGCATAGTTCTTGGCTGTTTTTACACTTGACTAAAGATCTCAAGTAGCTGAGGTAAGACAGTGTGTATATATGTAGGCATTGTTGAGGCACTTGAGTTTCAAAGAATACTGTTTTGTAACAAAGCTAAATTATGGGGGCGTTTTAGTGATTAGAAGCAGTCTTTAAGATTTTGTAATCATTTTTTTGTCTTAATTTGCTCAACTGGCCATGTGCATGTAAATATTATAAACATAATCTATAGATCATTGCAGCGTTTTAAAAAAAAAAATCTATAGATCATCAAATCACGCGTAAAGTGTATCCAATGGGTGTGAAATGTAACATTCATCCATTGAAACTGAAGTGCCTCAACAATGTTGCCGGAACACCACTACAAAAAAACGTGTTTAGCATCGATTTTTTTGTGTCACATATGTTATTGATATTAGTTTGAGTCACATAATTACAAGTGATGTTACTTTTAAAGGCTTAAATCAGTTATAGGAAGTGATGTAAATATTAACCGATTTGCATCGTTTAATTCGGAAATGATTCAAAAAAAAGTCTCAATTTCCATCAGTTTTAAAAACCGATAGTAAATATGTAATTTGTATCACTTTTCTTAATGATACAATTTTTGGATCAATTATTGAAATGATAGAAAATCAAATTTAGAAATATATATTCGTATCTATAATTTGTTCGATTAGTTTCAGCATGAAGCAAAAAATAGTTTCAGCATAAAGTTTTCATTATTTGATTGATTTCATTAAAGATTTTACTGTATTCATGATATATATATTTTTAATAATTTTTTAATAATTTTGTTATATATCATCAACATTATTGTCATATATACACTATTTTTTTTTATAAAATGTAGTGTGGTACGTACATATGTAAAAAATCACCAAAAAAAAACAGAATGTAAACTCAATTTATTGCGTATATAGCTTAACTATATGTACCACATTTCAGAATCAAAAAAAGAATTACAATATCACTAAATTGGTTATTTGTTAATCAACCCTTCTGTAATATTCGTTTGGTTAGGTACTTAAGTGTCTCCAAATAGTTAATTTCATAAACGACGTCGTTTGATTAGTGTTGTAAAATGTCATCGTTTGGTTTGAAGCTAAAATGATGTCGTTTAAGTACTTCTCTCTATTTATGTGATTAGAGAGTCGACGGCAACACTCAGTGACCTCCTCACTTAACAAAGAAGAGACGAGAAATGTCTCTGAAGCCTTACTTCTCTCTACACTCATCTCCCAAAAATGCAAATCTCTCCAACTTTTTGATCGCTCAACAATTATCCGATGATCGGAAAAATTCCCCGGCCGAGGAATTTTCTCCACTGGCTGAGAAATTCAACCGGCGCCTTCTTCTTGGTATAGGATTGTCCTCTGTGCTCGTGATCGGTGCTAATTTTGGAGGAATCACGAGTTTTTTACTCGGTTTATCGCCGGCATTTGGCCAGAATCTGAAACTAGACGTCGTTTATTCGGTCGGAGGTTGTAGAAGATGTATCAAAACCGTTGAAGGATTCGATTAGTAAGTCATCTCTTTAACTCATCAAATTCAATAACTCATCAAACTGACCCAATAAAACATATAAGTGATAAGCCCAAAATAAATATGTTAAACCCATTAAAGAACTAAAGTTTGTCACCTCATCGATCATATCGATTGATATGTCGATCTCGATTTCAACTTTACTTTCCTCTTTTCTTCTATTGCTTCAAATCGATTTTGCCTTGGATTTTCCTTCAATTCGATTTTGGGTTTGATTTTCCTTCAATTCGTGTTAGCATGACTCTATGCGAGATATTGGCTCCGTTTTCTTAATTTGAAATCATGGCTTCGCTTCGGTTTGTGTTCGAGAAGCTGCGATCGATGACTCCAAAGAGCCGCATCCCTTGGCCGAGGAGCTCCGATTCGTTCGATGGATGGAGGGAATCCCTGGAGCGAAAGACATCCGGTTAGAAATCAAGTTTACTCGGCGTCGCTATGATAAACACCGAAATGGTTAAGCTTTCAATTTGGAGGTGTCGAGAAGGAGTCAACAGATTGAGCTTCGATGGTTAGATGGAGAATAAAGCGCTTCAGTGTAATTGCAATTACCAGATAAGTATTCTCGTTCATTCAAATTTCTTTACTTTATTTGCTACAATGTACCCTTATGAAATTTTGAGAAAGAAAAATATTTGTTTCTCCGTGATTTTTTTTTTTCGATTTTGGATATATTAGATGATGGATTGGGTAATCTTATTCAAGCCATAACCGGATATTGTTTACGCCATAATTTCCTGAAATTGATTGTGTCTAAGATTTCCTAAGTATCATATAGTTTTTATATGACACATATATATGTTAAAATTCCTAATAAAATTTTTTAGATTTCCCGCAATTTATAATCTAATATTTAGAAATATATTATCTAAATATATCAATCGTCAGTTACTCTATATAATATTTACCTCAAAGATTTTTTCATATAGGATTTTAATAATCGACGAGATCCCATAGGAAGAACAACAACCAAAGATCAGCTGCTAAAAAGGTATTCTTAATACTACATCTCTTAATTGTCTATGAACTTTGAATTCGGATTTGGCTTAAACTAACAGACCTTGTATCTGTTTGGTTCTTTGAAAGTCTTTGGAAAACACTTAGTTATGTTTAAATTTGTCGTAATTCTTTTGAAATTTTCTGTGACTGTCGAATAATTTGATTGTCTATTAGCTTTGAAATCGGATTATGCTTAACTGAACTTTGATAAACACTTAGTTATGTTTTGTTGTTTGCATTGGCTGTTTGGCTATAAAACGTATTGGCTGTCAAATAATGGATAAAACATGGCTTGCTAGTTGATAACACAATGAATCGCTGCAATGAAAAGTTTCTGTCTCCTAATTACTAAGGGTGATCGTAAAAGAATTATACATAGCTTACTAGTACTCTTCCTAATTCTTTTATAACTATCAGTGACTAGATGACATCTCTTAATTGTCTATGAACTTTGAATTCAGATTTGGCTTAAACTAACATACCATGTATCTGTTTGGTTCTTTGAAAGTCTTTGGAAAACACTTAGTTATGTTTAAATTTGTCGTAATTCTTTTGAAATTGTCTGTGACTGTTGGTTTATTTGATTGCCTATTAGCTTTGAAATCGGATTAAGCTTAACTGAACTTTGATAAACACTTAGTTATGTAAACTTATTTGCATTGGCTGTTTAAGTATAAACGTATTGGCTGTAAGACTTATTTACGTTTTCTATATATGTTTGCATCGAACCAATGCCAGACTTGTTTACTTTAATATGTGCTTGTTTTAAAAGATAGCATCTATTAAACGTTAAATATTTATATACATATATATACATACATAAATATATGTATATAAATATTTAACGTTTAATAGATGCCATCTTTTAAAACAAGCACAGATTAAAGTAAAAAAGTTTGTACTTGTTTTAACTTAAACAAGCACAAATTAACGTAAATATATATATATATATATATATAGATATATGTATAGGCAATTTAAACTAAATCGATTTGCAACCTTTTTTTTAATATACATAGGTTATAATGGATAAGTCATGGATAAACTCACCTCATTTATCAGATGAGTACAAAAGAGGAGTTAAGGGTTTCATTGATTTTGCATTTGGCAAAATCAATGTGGACATGTTAAAATGTCCATGTAATCGGTGTTCTCTATCGAAAAATAAGTCCAGAGATGATATTAGGGGTGATTTAATGTGCTTTGGATTTCTCACTTCTTACACAAATTGGATATTACATGGAGAGGAAGTGTGTGTCTCTGAAAACGCTTCTGAATTACTTGGTGAGGAACACCAAGCTCCAGCTGAAATGGACCATTCAGCTGCGGATTTATTGGAGGATTTATTCCCTAACCACCATGCTAATACATACGATGGAGATGAGCTACAAATCAACGCAGACTTGCCAGCAAACGACGGAGTGGAGCCACCAAACAACGCAGATGAGCCACCAAATGCTGATAAAAGATCAGTTTATGATGAGATGTTTGCCGATTATAGTCAGGACCTGTACCCAGAATGTAAGAACTTCTCCAAATTGACGTTCATCCTGAAGTTGTACCATATAAAATGTTTATGTGGGATCAGCGACAAGGAGATATCCATGGTGATTGACTTGATAAAAGAAACCTTCACATATGCAAAGCTTCCATACTCTTTCAGAGATATGAAAAAAGTTATTAGGAAGCTTGGTCTGTCATATGAGTCAATCCACACTTGTCCTAATAATTGTATGTTATATTGGGATGCGGCTGCAGACAAAGAAATTTGTGAGGTGTGTGATGTATCTAGATGGAAGGCAACTAACTCGGATGCAAGTGAAGTTCCAGAGTCATCTACATCTACAAAGAAGAAGAAGAAAAAGAAAAAAAATCCTGCAAAGGTATTACGGTACTTCCCTTTGAAACCACGCCTCCAACGTCTATTCATGTCATCAAAAAAAGCTTCTGATATGAGATGGCATGCGACTGCTAGGACTAGTGATGGTAAGCTCAGACATTCAAAAGATGGTGGAGCTTAGAAGGCGTTTGACTCTCGGTTTCCAGAATTTGTATCGGACCCTAGAAATACAAGACTAGGCTTGGCCACAGATGGTTTCAACCCATTTGGCACAATGAGTTCAAGCTATAGCATTTGGCCGGTGATCTTATTCCCGTATAATCTGCCTCAATGGATATCAATGAGCCATATCTCAATGATTTTCTCTATGATAATGCCTGGAAATGATATAGATGTGTTCTTGCAGCCACTTGTGAAAGAGTTGAAAGAGTTGTGGTATGATAGAGTTCAAACTCGGGATGCCTCTACCAAAGAAACATTTAATATGCATGCAGTTATTATGTGGACAGTTAGCGACTTTCCTAGTTTTGGAAACTTATCAGGTAGGAATACATACACCTCATTGGCATGTCCAAGCTGCAACTATGATTCTGTTGAACAATGTTTAAAGTACGGGGAAAATTGTTTCATGGGCCACCATCGTTTCTGTCATTAGATCACAAGTTTAGGCAAAATAAAACAGTTTTTGATGGAACAGTAGAAACTAGAACTCCACCACTTACACCATCTGGTTCAGCCATTAAAAATCAACAAAAGAGTGTTCATGTAACTCTAGGAAAGAAAACTGATGTAGCTAGTAGAAAGAGAGCCAGAGCTAAAATGGAGAATTCAGATGGGCAGCAATGGAAAAAGAGAAGTATATTTTTTGACTTGCCATACTGGAAATTCATGACTTTGAGACATAATTTGGATGTTATGCACGTAGAAAAAAATGTGTTTGACAATGTTGTGTACACATTACTAGTTGATAAAAGCAAGTCAAAAGATAACTTGAAGGCTAGAAAGGATCTCTGTGAGATGGATATACGATCTGAGCAGTGGCCGGATGTTGATGGGAAGTATGCACCAGCAAGTTTTGCTTTAGATAATAATGGGAAAACCATGTTCTTATCTGTTTTGAAGAATGTGAAGTTCTCAGACAGATACACGTCTAATATGTCGAGATGTGTTGACTTGAAGACTAGAAAACTGTCTGGACTTAAAAGTCATGACAGTCACATCATAATGAGAGATTTATTGCCTATAGCAGTTCGTAATTTGTTGCCAGAATTGTGGTGTCAGCAATTATAGAGCTCTGTCGTTTTTTTCGTGATATTTCATCCAAGGTCCTTGATGTCAGTGAATTAGAGAGGTTGCAGGAGCGTATAGTCATGATTTTATGTCACATAGAGATGATATTCCCTCCTTTTTTTACTGTGATGGTACATCTAACAATGCATCTTGTGGAGGAAGCTAAACATGGTGGACGAGTAGTGTTTCGTTGGATGTATCCAATAGAAAGGTGATTCTTGGCAGATCTAAGTTTAATATAGTTATATTTTAGTTCTTCTCAAAATAAATCATTTTTATGATTTCTGTGCAGAACTCTTAGATATTACAAATCTTATGTTATAAATCGGGCTAAACCAAAAGGGTCTATATGCGAGCAGTACTTGGCTGATGAGTGTGTCACCTTTTGTTCCATGTATCTTGATGATATAGAGACTAGATTTAATCACATTGGAAGAGTGAATGATCGCCCCATAGTATTAGAGAATCAGACAGCAAATATAGAACTACAAACTATTTTCCCAAATGTAGGCATATTTGTGGGTGCTGCTAGTGTTCACAAACTGACATGCGTGGAGAGACAACAAGCACATCGGCTTGTTCTGATCAATTCTGAATGCCTTGATTCATTGAGAGAGTAAGTCATTTAAAATTCTAATAGATTACTATAGAGATGTATTTCATAAGTGTCAGGCAGTAAACCATTTTCATTGGTTTCTTTACTGTGTGTAGGAGGTACAGAAACGATTTAACCAAGAGACAATATCGACAAAGAAAGATAAATCTTGTCCTTGATATTGACAGAGAGTTACACTTGAATTTTGGGAAGTGGCTGAAGGAAAAAATAGATAAGAATGACATTGAAAATATCACTGATGATTTAAGATGCTTAGCTTTAGGTCCATCAGAGACAGCAGTTAAGTATTTAGGTTATAATGTCAATGGCTTTAAGTTTAGAGCGTTAGAAAGAGATGCTGATCTAAAAACTCAAAACAGTGGTTTTATGTGAGTGCAAATACCATGAGTTACGCGAGTTCCCGTAACAGAAATCCTCGTGAAGGAGAGTTGGCCTATTATGGAAAGTTAGAAGAAGTCATAGAGCTGAACTACTATGAGACTTTTAGAGTGGTGATTTTCAAGTGTAAATGGGCTGATACACGTAACAATCGAGGCTACAAGCAAGATGGATATGGTCATAGCATGGTTAATTTTTCAAAGCTGTTACACACAGGAGATGATGACGAAGATGAGCCATTATCTTGGCTTCTCAAGCAAAGATGGTATACTATGTTCAAGATCCGTGTGAGGAAGGATGGGATGTTGCTGTGAATGTTCAACCTAGAGACTTATATGATATGGGTTACAGTGCAGCTGAATAATTTTACATGTACAGAAAAAAAATAAAAGTTCATATTGTTCTGTTCGATTAATATCATATCTTTATATTAGTTCACTTGCTTGTTTGGTTTGTTTTATATACCAAAATGTATTAGACTTCCATTTACTAAAATGTTTTTTCTCTATGTGTAGAGTTATGACATATTCTGATGATGAAACGCAATCCCCTGATGATGAGCCACAATCCCCTGATAATATTGATCTTTCACAGTTTGATGCTCCACACCAACTTGCTCCTGAATGTAACAGCTACAAATGGAAAATGCAACTCATTGGTAATGTTAAAAAAACACCTAGAATTTTCCTTATTGCTTTTTAAACATGTCTGGTATTATCGGTAATGTAGATATATTCATCTTTTATAATTATGTTAGATGAAAATGGAGCAATAGAAGATCACGCAATGACAACAAAGGACGTGTGGAAGTTGCAGAATCGCAAAGTCATTGTTCATTTTGATGAAGAAACTGGCCAACCTGATGAAGATTCTGGAGGTTTGTTTGGGTCTTGGCTAGGCCAACTGAGTCATGACGTGAATTTACTGCCTATTGACTACACTGACTAGAGGATTTACCCTGAGCACAAGAAGACTACAGCATGAAATGTAATTCAGGTAATAAGTACTATAGTTTTTTTCTCTTTTAAACCACTGTTTTTGGTTTTATGTTAAATGTAATTAAGAAGTATATCTTTATGTTTATGTTTTAATTTGAGTGCAGACAAAATTCTTGTTTGATCACCCAGAATCAAGAAAGCAGTATGTGCTAAGTGTTTTAGGAAGCAGATGCAAGGATGTCAAAGGTCGTATTTGGAGGATGTACAAGCGACCTAATCGGACTGAAACAATGGTTAATCGACCCACCATGATTCCGCATGATCAGTGGCAAAACTTTGTCTCTCAAAGATACACTGAGAAATGGAAGGTATGTGATCATTGATTTAACATTCTTTACATATGTTCTTTGTCAAAGAAACAGTTTCTTGTTATTTTTCTTTGTCCAAGAACATGCAAAAGAGGAATACCAACAGCCAAAAGATGAATCTCTTGCCTCATCTTTGTGGAAGGAAGAGCTTTTCTAGGAAACGACGGCAAATTGTAAGAACATTAGTAATTAAATGTATGTGATGAGTTAAACAAATATATGAATAGCTTTACATATAATCTGTCGTTAGTTTTCCATCTTCCTATGATACTTGTGTTTTGTCTGCGGATTTGGTTGTTACTCTTAGCATTTATTTGTTATATCTCATTTAGTAAGTCAGGTCTGTTGGTGCTTGGTTGAACGTAATCTTATGTTATATTTTGCTTACTATATTGAATGTGTTGCTTGGTTACATTGTATTTGTGTTACCGTGTTGTTTGGTTATATTCTGTTGTTTACATTGAACATGTTGCTTGGTTAAATAGTATATGTGTTTTGTATATCTAGAAAAATCTAACAGGAAAGACACCCTCTAGAGTTGAGTTCTTCATTGAAAGTCGCAAGAAATCAGATGGAACTTTTGTTTATGAAGAGACAAAAAATCGTGCGGTTAGTTGTTCATATAAATTAACTCATTGGATGTCTAGTACATAATCATTACTGGTACTGAAACTTGTTGATATGGTGATCGATTTTTGCAGGAAGAACTGACACTTCTAATGAGTCAGAATCCATCTGATGGAAGTTCAAACAATGTTGCTGCAAGCTTGGACGATGAATACTCCAAAGTATTTGGATGTGAACGTCCAGGAAGAATCTGTTGCGTCGGACGTGGACCAAGACCTTCAATACCAGAATTGAGGTCTCAGGTTACAGGGTTACAGAATCAATACCAGAATTTGCTTGGAGTTGTGAAACAATTAGTTGGTGCTGCTGCTATTCAGGTAAGTCGTGAATCAATTGCTTCTGTGTTATACTTGTGACTGGTTGTTGAATAGTATCTAAGTTCCTTTTATTCTACATACAACTTCAATGGTACCGAATTTAGGAGCACTGCTATCAAGTTTGGCTACTCAACCCAATTTTACTACCATGTTATCGAACTTGGTTGAGCAACCAAATAATCAGGTATTTTTAAAAATTTTATGCTTAAATTTATTTCATTTCGCATTGATGTCTTGTTAGTTTAAAAATATATTTGTTATATAAATACCAAAGAATAAAATTGGAAGAAATTGGCTGACTAATTGATTGTTAACTTTAATATATGCAATGGAAGATGGAAGAAATCACGATGAGAATGCAGGCACTTCTGGTCCTTGAGTTTGGAATATCTATTTAGCTTAAGTCATTAGGAACTTAAGTTTGGAACATCTGGTTAGGTTAAGTCTTTAATTCTGAATTTTCATTTAGTAAGGATGTTCTCTCTTTCAACTACATTGATCTTCTTTATGTTAAATTCAAACTACTATTTCTATTTTATATATTCTAGTGTTTTCAGTTCTATTATGATGATTCATTACAGTATTCAAATATGAAAGCTATAAATAAAGTAATTAGCTTAGTTGGACAAGTGATTTAATTTTGAAAATTAAGTGATGCAAGCATATGCCTACAACGTCATTTATAAGAAGCGAGATTAATAAATTGATATAACTTTTCAACAAATGATGCATAAATTAAAATCAGTTTGGATCAACTGATACAAATCATGGTATCGGTTAAAATAAATGATAGCAGATCTCACATCGTTTGTGTCATACGATACTAAAACTAACATCACTTCTAGGACTGATGTTGTTTAATTACCATCACTTAAAGAGTACGATGCAAATTATGCCATTTGTTTGAAACGAGACAAAATGTTATATCAGTTATATTAACCGACACAAGGGGGCATCACTTATATTAACTGATGGTAATACTTGCATCAGTTGCTATAACATCACATACACAAGTGATGATACCACATTTGTATCATTCAATAAGTGATTTAATTAAAAAAAAAAACCGATGCTAAACACCATTTTTTTTGTAGTGAGCAGGCAAATTCTTCATCTCTCACATCACTATGATTATAATGTCATATATAATTTATTTACTTTGAATAACAGATTTGAGGGAAAAATCGTAATCATAACAGGCTGATCGAGTGGGATAGGAGCAGAAGCGGTGAGACTATTCACAAACACACGGCGCTCGAGTGGTCATAGCGGACGTGTAAGACGAACTCGGCCAAAATGTCGCCATTTTGATTGGAGAAGACAAAGTCAGTGTTGGGCTTTCCAAGCCCATGTCCAACTTCCCCATTAGTATGATATTGTTCTCTTACTAATTGGAGTTGGACATTACTTATATATTATACCATTTATGTCTAAACTTCCAATGTGGAACTTGGATTGATATCTCAATAATCCTCCCCTCAAACCAAGTACTACATAAACCGTGGCTTTCCACCTCAAGCGACACCTGGCACCCATCTTATACCGCTTGTTCTTCATCTAACCCTTGGGACACTGTTAGGATTCGATACAAGGTCCCAACACCCTTATTCGCGAGGTCACCTTTTTTTTTGGGACTTTCCTCCTACAACGAACTTGCAGCCCAACCCATTTCCAGGTCCTCTTTTTCTGAACTTAAGCTCTGATATCATTTGTTGGGCTTTCCAAGCCCATGTCCAACTCCCCTATTAGTATGATATTGTCCGCTTTGGGACCAGAGACAAAGTCCGTACGGATTTGTTCTTGGGCTTCTTCCCAAAAGGCCTCATACTAATTGGAGTTGGACATTACTTATATATTAGACCATTCCTGTCTAAACTTTCGAGGTGAGACTTGGATTGATATTCCAACAGTCAATTACTACCACGGTGATGTCACAAACGAGACCAAAGTTGAAAACACCGTTCACTTCACCGTCAAGAAACACGGCAAAATCGACGTTCTGTTTAGCAATGCCAGCGTTTTAGAGCAGCAGGAAGCCAACATCCTCGACCTAAACCTCGACGAATTCGACAGGGTCATGGCCGTAAACCTCCGTGGCGTGGCGGCGTTCATAAAGCACGTGGCACAAGCCATAGTGGTGAACGAGATACGTGGCTCGATCATCTGCACAATAAGCATCGCGGCGGAGATGGTAACACGGCGTCGAAATTCGGTCTCGTGGGTTTGGTCAAATCATCCGTTGAAAAGTTGGGGAAACATGGGATCAGAGTCAACAGTATTGCGCTGTTTGGGATCGCGACGCCGATGGTTTGCGACAGTTACAAGACGGAGGCGACTAAGATGGAGAAGAATTTCACTCTGTCGGCGAATTTAAAAGGCGTTGTGCTTAAGACTCGACACGTGGCGGAAGCTGCTCTATTTCTTGCTTCTGATGACTCAGCTTACGTGAGAGGACATAACCTCGTCGTCGACGGTGGTTACACGTGGTTAAGCTTTAACCAACTTGGAGACACACCTTGACTTAAACCGGAATTTAATGTTCGCATTTGATTGCACATTTTCATATTCCATATGACCATGTCCATCAAACTCTATGAATTAGGAGAAATTCGATTTTTTTTTTTTTATGGATAATTTTACACCCTTTATTGTTTAGAAGAAAAAAAAGTTACACGCTTTATTTTCACTCCTATTTCCCAACAAAACAAAGAATTTCAGCTATGATTGAGTGAGGCAAATCAATTTGATGTTAGAATGTTATTGACTACTAACTTTGTTTTTCAAAAGAGTTTCTGAGTGATTTAGCAAGTACTATCCGACTATTTATGCCATTGTTTAGTTTCCAAATTAAATTCTATAAGAGTGTTTTTTTTTCTGTCAACAAATTCTAGATGAAATGTTCCATGCATGATATGACTTCGTTTAATTATTTCACAGAATTATATATGAAATGACAAATGTAACTATTTTAACGATTGATTTATTATTACACAATGACTTATATTTTATGGAAGATTAGATTTATACCTCGCGCATTACGCGAGATTTTAATTTTAAACGGCTAATAATACAAATAATTAAATATCAATATAATCATATTTGTTTTAAAACATAAATTTATATAAATATTTATATATGAAGCGATATATAATATAATATTGTCAAGAATAATATTTTTATTTGAAAGCAAGAAATAGTTCAAATGCCACATGGTAACCAAAATATATTGTAATCCTCACGGCAAGAGAAAATAGCATTGGTGATCACTATGTCCCAAAAAGTTTTATTGTTAACAATTGACTCAATTGTAAAAATTTATTAAATGCATATGCGGACATAAGGCATTCATGGTGAAGACACTTTATCAATGAATGCAAGAGCGTGCGATAAGTTAATTTCCGTTCCAATCATAAATATCTCTATCATATTTCACATATCACGCTTACATGGTGAAACGAATTAGCTCTATTTTAAACTTGATTACCCAGTCCAATAATCTATGTCTTGTACTTTATGAAACTAATTTATTTCCAAATGTGAATGCGATCTAAAAGATTTTATGTTAGTTTTGTGCATATATATTTCTGAAACTTAGTCAAATTCTCTTCGAACGGTTTATGATTAACATTTATGTTGTCATCTTCCGATACACATTCTTGTCTCTTTACATATACTTTTGTTTTAATTCTCTATATTATTATTACCAAGAAAATATTTCATAATCTTGTATTTAATATTTTTACTCATTTATTTATGAGAAAATTTGTAAAAATATTACAAAATTTTTATGTATTTTGAAAACTAACTCATGTTTTCAAAAGTTTGAAAACTAACTTTTTGCAATGGAAATTATCAAAAATATTTCAAATAAATCGAATATATAAAGTATTTTTTAAATCAAATTTTGTTATCATGGGATAATTATTTCTATGATTCAACAATTTACAAAATAAAAAAGATATCGTTTAACGTGATCAATTAAAAAATATATATAAATTGTACATAAAAAAATTACATATGTGAAAAGATTAAGAATGGATAAAATTCATGGATTGTGTTCAAGTTATATAATATTTAGTTCATTTGATTTAGTTGATCGTAGAATAAGAAGAAATCGTAGAATAATGAAAATATCATAAAATGTGAAACATTAAACAACATATAGTTAAAGTGATGGTGGAACTCTTGCACAATCATAAGAGACATAAGACACTGTTGATTTTAACAAATGTATCATATTTCTTCTACGGCTAACTGATGTAATATTTATTGATAGAAAATCTTGTACATTACTATTTTAACTTGAAGTATAAAATATTGTAGATTGCTCTAAAAAAATTTAAAGATTCGATTGGAAAACGATTTTCCGTTTATACTATATTTTAATATGTTCCAGTCACTTGAAACAACAATACAGTTGTGTTAATTTGAGAGTCATTTAAAGTAATATTGGTCAAACGTTTATCCAATTTATTTCAAAATATACTTTTTATTTATAAATTCTCAAATTTTATGAAAAGAAATGTTGTCTTAAAACTTTAAAAATGTTAGTTTTCAAAAACTTAAAAACATGAGTTACTTTTCAAATTACATAAAATTATTGGATTATCAAACCAAACCAAATCTCCATTTATTTATTTATTTTTGTTTTAATTCAATTTTAATCTCTATTATTATGAAAAATATTACATTTAAAAAAAAATATAAATGAACATTTATTATAAGTGGGTATTTGGATTTTTGATTTCGGTTTTAATGGACTCAAAGAACCCCGAAGATATTACTTATCTTCTTCGGATCCGTTCTCAAAGTTCTGCATTGGGGATATATCTTTCGGATCTGGGTTGGGATACTCAGCGATTCACTAGTTTTGAATGGCATGAAGTCTCAGAGATCTACTTTGATAATTTTCGGAGAGAGGAAATAGATCCGATCGAGAACGAAGAAGGATATTTGGAAGTCATGATTAGAGAAGGATCGCAAGTCTTAAAGGAAATGATATGTGGATCTCGGAAAGGGGTACAAGTCGGGAAAGGACTCGGATTCATTGGGAGTTTTGAAGATTGGAGGGGGATTGATAAGAGATGCGGTTTCATTTTTTTTGGGGTTCTTACGCAAACTAATTTTCACGGATTCTCGATTGATGATTGATCTTCATATCGGCTTTGATCTTGGAATATCGTCTACATTGATGATGACAGAGAAGAAGAGAGAGTATAAAAGAAATTGATCGACACCTTTGTACCTTCATCAATATTCTTCTTCTCATACTTTGGAATTGCTAATAACTCAATTCTTTCTCCTATTCTTTGGTCTCAAAATGGTGCAAAGTGAACTTCTAAAGCCGAACATGGTGGAAAAGACTTTGGCAGCGGTGACACAGAAACTCTGAATCAAAGTTCCACACTTTGATAACTCGGCATTGATAGCAGGTTCCTCGAAAACTCTTATCGGTAGATGTATGAATCCGAGGGCTCAAAACATGAAAAACCTCTTGTACATGTTGCCTCAAATTTGGCAAATGGAAGACAAAGTGACAGGCATTAGGTTCCAATTCGATTTTGAATGCGCGGAAGACATTGAGGAGATGATGAAGATGGAGATTTTCCATTTTGACTAATGGATGTTATCCATTGTGAGATGGGAGCCAAAAGTGGATCCGTCGTATCCATCAAAAATCCAGTTTTGGGTCCGCGTTATTGGTGTGCCTCTGCACTTTTGGGCAAATCCAACATTTCGGGCAATCGAAAAGGCTTTAGGCAGAGTCGAGGAAGGCATAGGAGCTATTGATTTGGTCAATGGAATGGTTCGTGTCGCAATTGATGGTTTCAAACCACTTTGCTTTGGAACCAGTGTAGAGGTTCAAGGAGGAGTGGAGACGGCAGTGACCCTCAGATATGAGAGGTTGTTTGGGTTCTGCAGAAGGTGCTTTAGTTTACGTCACGAAGCTTCAGAATGTTCGAGCTTTGAGGGGATTGTTAGTAGATGGGAGCAACCTTTTCAGAGGGACACCGGATCTGATTCGATGAGTCTGAGTTATTAGCACTTATTACGGTGCAAACAAAGCTCCAACGGGCAAGACTAAAAGAAAGATACCGGTACAAGAGGTGCAAGAGGAACCATATTACCATCATAATGGGGTAGGCTCACGGCATTTCAAGGCAAAACAAGGGAATAGGTATGGAAGAGAATCCTCGTGGACAAGGAAGTCCTCGGATCAGGTTGGAATAGTTGAGTATAAAAGACGTTTTACTGTTTCAGCTCAGGCACTG
This sequence comes from Arabis hirsuta, assembly GCA_964056655.1. NCBI lineage: Eukaryota > Viridiplantae > Streptophyta > Magnoliopsida > Brassicales > Brassicaceae > Arabis > Arabis hirsuta. The sequence goes on from OZ053304.1 coordinate 17,830,619, forward strand.
AAAAACTCTAGCACTTCCGAGACCAGTCATCTTTCAAAGAATGAGCAGAAGATGTTAGAGAATTATCTGGGTTCAAAGGATGCACAACTAACAACGGTGCAACAGAGTGAGACAACAAACAAAGACCAACCGGGATCCCACCGGTAGTCATTGGCCTCTGGCAAAAAGGTTCAAAAATCTCTCTTTCAAATGGAATCAGAGCTACTAGTTAAACCAGGGGATGATAGTATGGAAAAGGGTAACAAGTGGAGCCTATGGAGATGATAGAGGCTGTGGATTCAAGCCTGATGTTAGATGAACAGAAGGAGGTAACTGATACTACGTTTCTAGAGGACGATCAATAGGAGGAAGGTCTGATAATGGAAGATCAGTCTCACCTCAACGAAGAAGAGAATGGATTGAACATATATGTAGGCTTAAATGTTATTGCTCTTGAAGTTGATGGGCAGGAGCAAACAAATTCTGAGTTGGGGTCAGAGAATGCAGAGGAGGATGATATGAAGGAGACTGATCACAGTCCAGACGCGGTCATGAATTTGGGAGGAACTGGTGCCTCTCATGTTTTGAATGGTGAGCGTATAACTGAGGTTTGCAGTGAAGAGGATAACGTTTCGGTGAAAGTGATCATGACTGCGGTATCCACCCAGAATGGGTAGGAGCTACGGAAGAAACCAGGAGGGACGCACCGGTATTGAAGGGAGTTAGCACTAGGAAGAGAAATGTTCAACCATTGATCTCTCCCAGGAAGAAATCGATCTCAAAGAATCAGGTTCAAATTGGTGATGGGCTGTACCAAGGGAAAACTAAGTCGGGGACATCTAAGCCAGCGCCAAAGCCATCATCTAACTGATGAGAATACTTAGTTGGAATTGTCAAGGTCTCGGCAGCCGGTTTACGATAAGTTATTTGAGAGATTTGAGGAAGAAAAATAAGCCAGAGTTTTTTTTTTTTTCAGAAACAAAGCAAGACTTTTTGTTTATGCAAAATTTTCAAATTTCATTTAGGATATAATAAATTGTACAAGGTGGATCTGTGCCGTACTAGTGGTGGTTTAGCCTTATTTTTTAATAATGACTTCAATTTCTCAATTTTATTTGCGAATAGTAGAATTATTGATGTTGAAGGGATTATTGAAGGGAACAAAGTGTTTTTATCTTTTGTATACGGCGATCCGGTTCCAAAACATAGAGAACAAGTTTGGGAACGATTGACTCGAACGGCAATCACTAGATTCGAACCTTGGATGATCATCGGAGATTTAAATGAAATAAAAGGGAATCATGAATAAAAAAAAGAGGAAAGTTGAGAAGTGCCTCGACATTTCTTCCTTTTAACACCATGATTCAAAATTGCGGCTTATTGGAATTTCCATGCTTAGGAAATAAATTATCGTGACGATGAAAAACGAGATCCCATACTATTTGGTGTCGTCTAGACAGGGCACTAGCGATGAAGATTGGCATGCTACTTTTACCCATTTTTTGTGGAATATTTGCCTATGAATGGGTCAGATCATAGACCTATTATGGCAACAATAGAAAACAAAATAGTTCGAAAGAAAAATTTTTTTATGTTTGATAAAAGATGGGTGGGACACCAAGGACTAATGGAAGCCATAACTGCGGGTTGGGGAGAGACGAGGGGATGGGATAATGGAAATGTTGTGAATAAGATTATTAGATGCCGATACGAGATTTCAAAATGGCGCAAGGAAAATCTCCCATATGGAAAGGAAAAATTTTATGAACTTCAAAAAGCAGTTGAGGAGTGTCAAAATGATAATACTCGGTCGTCTCAAGAGCTTTTTGAACTAACTCATAAATTAAAATAGACATAAAAGGATGAGGAAGATTACTGGCATAAAAAAAGCAGGAATATGTGGGCAAAGGTCGGGGACACCAATTCCAGCTTCTTTCATGCACAGACTAAACAACGGAGGGCACATAATCGGATCATTGGACTATATAATCCATCAGGCAGTTGGGTTAGTTCTGAAAAGGAGGTGGAACAAGTTGCAGTAAACTACTTTGAAGAATTATTTCAAACTACAATATTCACATAATTTGAGGAGATTTTAGATGAAGTACCAACAAAGATTACAGACCAGATAAATGCAGCCTTAACGGCAATGGCAATGGAAGAAGAGGTATGAAAGGCGCTATTTTTGATGCACCCTGAAAAAGCACCGGGACCAGACGGAATGACTGTATTTTCAACAATCTTGGCACATTGTCAAATTGGATATTTTGACTTTTGTTAATGATTTCCTAAGGACAGGAAAGTTTGATCATAGGTTAAACATGACCAATATATGTTTAATTCCAAAGATAGAACGACCCACGAGAATGACAGAATTAAGGCCTACAATTCTTTGTAACGTTGGATATAAAATAATCTTGAACGTCTTGTATCAACGACTGAAAAAGATTTTACCATCTTTGATATCGGAGACACAATTGGCGTTTATAGCAGGCAGGCTCATTACAAATAATATTTTAATTGCTCAGGAAATATTTCATGGCTTACATACCAATCCGGCATGTAAGAAGAATTTTATGGCTGTCAAAACGGATATGAGTAAGGCCTATGATAGGATAGAATGGCCTTTTATTGAGCATATTCTAAGTAAAATGGGATTCGCGGAGAAATGGATTGAGTGGATAATGTGGTGTATTAGTTCAGTCAAGTACAAAATTCTCATCAACGGAAATCCACAGGTCATATAATCCTACAACGGGGTTTACAACAAGGAGATCCGTTATCTCCATATTTATTTATCTTATCTACGGAAGCTTTGATTGCGAATTTAAGAAAGGTAGAAAGGGAAAAGAAATTAAAAGGGTTAAAAGTAGCACGGGCAAGTCCGGCGGTGTCACATTTACTCTTTGCGGATGATAGTCTATTCTTTTGTAAAGCCAATAAAGAGGAATGTCAAACACTCCAAAATATTCTCAAGCAATACGAAACAGCATCAGGACAACAAATAAATTTTTTCAAATCTTCAATTCAATTCGGACACTTAGTGTATTCAACGGTAAAAGATGAGATCCAACGGATATCGGGGATATCAACGATCGGGGGAATGGGTACCTATCTTGGCATACCCGAGAGTTTAGGAGGGGCTAAAACAAAAGTTTTTGTCTTTGTGAGGAACATATTAAACGATCGAATAAATGGATGAACATCAAAGTTTCTGTCAAAGGGTGGAAAAGAGGTTCTTATAAAGTCGGTTGCAGCAGCGATGCCAATGTATGTTATGTTGAGTTTTAGGTTACCCAAAACTATAACTACTAAATTAACTAGTGCAATCGCACCATTTTGGTGGAGTACAAACGAGAATCACAAAGGTATGCATTGGGTAGCTTGGAAAATGCTATGTCAAAGTAAAAATGAGGGAGGTCTGGGCTTTCGGACAATTGAAGCTTTCAATACGGCTCTATTAGCAAAACAACTTTGGCGATTATTGGATACTCCAGAGTCTCTTTTTGCAAAAGTGTTTAAAGGACGTTACTTCCGGAATTCCAACTCACTGGATTCTGGTAAATTTTACTCATCATCCTATGGATGGAAGAGTATTATATCGGCTCGACCTCTGGTACAAAAATGGCTCATCAAAAGAGTTGGAGCAGGAACTTCCATTCCAGTATGAAAGGATCATTGGATTCCGGTTTTATCCCCGAGGTCTGCTACTTCTAAAACATTGAATTATGATCCCAATTTAATGGTCAATCATTTGGTTGACATTCGGACACAACAATGGAATATGGAGTTGCTAAATGCGACCATAGCCACAGAGGACGTGAAAATTATTCAAGGGATTCCAGTTGGCAATATATCAAAATCAGATTCGTTAGGCTGGCACTACACGACGTCTGGCAAATACATGGTTAAATCAGGATACCAAATTGAATAACGAGATATGTCAGCAAAATTACATATAATGTTTGGACCATCTGTGCGACTTTTGCAAGCACAATCATGGAAAATTCGGTGCCTACCAAAGTTGAAGCATTTTATATGGCAAGTCATAACGGGCTGCTTATCGGTTGGTGTCAGTCTAAAATCTAGAGGGATTAGATGTGATACACAGTATACCCGTTGTGGAATCGATGAAACTATTAACCATGCCCTTTTGAATGTCCTCCCGCGCTTTAAACCTAGGCATTCTCTAACATCCCTACGGCTAATGGAATTTTTCCTGTTTCCTCTGTTTTAACAAATGTGAACTACTTGTTCTGGCGAATGCCTCTTGATTATCAGGATCACCGGTTTCCATGGATCATGTGGCAGATTTGGAAAGCGCAGGATGATAAGGTTTTTCGAGGAATGGATCTAGATCCTAATATTGTTTTGCGGAATGCAGAAATAGAAGCAGTAGTTTGGGAGAAAGCTCAAGAAGAAGAATCCCAACTTGAAAGGCCCGATGACGGGCAAATAGGAGGAAAACCGGAATACACAGGGCTAAAATGCTATGTTGATGGTTCTTGGGAGGAGACCAATAACTATTCAGGGCTCGGCTGGTATGTCTTTCACGAAGATATGACAAGCGTCATGGGAGCCAAGAATATGCGACAAAAGTCTCTCCCCACTACACGCGGAGGTTGAAGCGTTAGGATGGGCAATGCAGTGTTTGCTCGATATGCAACAAAGAAGGTAACTTTCACAACAGACTGTTCTGAATTGGTGAAAATGGTGTCTACACCGATGGAGTGGCCGGCGTTTGATGTCCACATGGAAGAATTATTGAAGCTGAAGAAGAATTTTTCTTTCTTTTCACCTTCTCATATCTAATTTGTTGCCCGATAGGCTTGCGAATGGTGCCCGAGTAGCTAGATTTGATACTTTTTATGTAAACTCATCACCACCGCCTTGGATAACCGAACTGTGGTAAAATAGTTTATTATCCTGTTGACCAAAAAAAAAATTTGTGTTATTTTTGCTAACTTCCCTTATAATATTAATATAAATTTTATTTTTTCCCGATGACCAATCCATCATACTATCAACGAATCAATATAGAAATATATATGAAAAAGGGATTTTTTTTATTTATGCACTCAAAATTTTGATTAGGAAGAAAGGATCAATCTCTTTTGCACGTAAAAACAAGCTTTAAATTTACAATCACTACTAGTGGTACCTCAAGTATATGACAAAATTAGCGGTAAGTAATGATCGACCCCGGAAAACAAAAGCCAACTAGTTTAGCAAAAAAAACAAAAACAAAAACAAAAGCCAACTGGACTACTTGTGAATTTAAGCTAGATAAGTTGAAATCTTGTTTCTCGGTTTTTATGATACATAAAAAAAAAATATTGTAAAAATGCTAAAGATGAAGACTTAATGAAAAAAAAAACAATAGAAAATATGATGTTAAAGACTTTGTTTTGATAATTATGATAAGATTGCGGTTTTTGGTGTAGGATTAATAGATGAGATGTAAGTGGTTGATTTTATAGGCTAGATAGTAGATACTCATCAAAAACCTTCTCAAGACGATCAACCCTCTTAACCTTCTCTAGAGTCATCCCAACTTAAGAGTATGTTTTCAGTCTATCATATTTATGAGATAAAGATGTCAACAGGAAGATAACCTGAACATCATTTGAAAGCGTAATATCATACAATCTTCAAGAAGTCATTCACATTCTCATTTATCAATTTCTAATCCAACATCTTAAACATATAAAATCACAACTCTAGGTAGATCCTATTCGATAAAAATTCTCTGTATACAGCTGATCTAACAGAAACCACATTGCAACATCAGTCTTACGGTGTGTAATCTTTCTAAGCACATGGTCGCTAAATAATTTTGTCCATCCCTAGTGTTAAGCTTATCTCTTTTTCCTTTCTGATAGGGGTGGACACTCAGATTTTGAAAATCGGTTCAGGTCGGATAAGATACCGATCGGATAATTCTAAAATACGGTTCGGTACTACTTCGATTCGGTCAGTTTTGGGTTACCGAAAATACACGAAACATTAACAAAATTAATTTATAAAAATTCAAATAATATATCTAAATTGATTTTTTTTGTCTCTGAACATATCCATAAATACCCGTTCGGTTTGGGTTATTCGATTCTAGAAAATAAGTACCGATAAGGTACTTAAGATAATTCGAATTCGGTTCGGATAATTCGAATCAGTTTCGGTTCGGTACTTTGGTTCTGCGTATTTTGCCCACCCATACTTTCCGGTTTAAACTCTGACTTTTGTTACCAGGAATTAGAATCATAGCTTCAATTAACAATTGTGAACCGAGACACCAAAAGCAGCGACTCGACATCAAGTGCCGACATATAAGAGTTTGATCCGTCTGTTTTCTAATTTGACCATTATTACTTTGGTTTGGTCTCTTGTCGAGCGAGGTTTAAGGCAAAAAGTGTAGTGGATGGGCGTGTGGAGCTGTTTACGCGCCTCCTCTCTCTCTTGGACGCGTCGTCACCGTTTCTCTACTCTCCCTCTCCTCTTCTTCTCCCGCTCTCCCTCCTTCAACGCCCATCGTCTCTCCTCTCCGTCGCATTCACCTGCTCCGCCGTCTCCCCGCCGATTGTTCTGTTCTGGGCCAGGATTCCCGATTGTCGGTCCTCAAGAAATCCCTTGCGGTGATGATTCTTCTTTGCCGGTTCTCGCCGTCGTTCGTTTTCTCGACGGGTTCCAAGAGTTTACAGGGTTGCCTTGGTGGATGATTATTGCATCTTCTACGGTTGCTGTCAGATTAGCATTGTTGCCTTTACTCATTCTCCAACTCAAGAAATTGAAGACCATTTCAGAGTTGTTACCTCAATGTTAGTGCTTCTTTCTTTTTCTTGGACCTAATTTCTTTCTACTTGTATTACGGCCTATCGTTACTGACGGAACTGAGACCAAATTCACACCTTTCTTGCTAGATATTATTGTTTCAGTTGCACTTGTATGACCTGATTTAAACGGAATTATTATACAAAATCTAGCTTATTCGGCATGGAAGTTTGGTGTTTGCTGAATTAGCATCTGGACTCTGTTTATTTATAATTAAAATAGGACGTCATTCATGCTAATGTGTTCATGCCATTTTCTATTACTTGCCTTTGTGGTTAAGTCTGCCATGTTAAACATGAAACTCGTTTACATGGGTACCAATAAATAATTTCCAGACATTTTTTAGTGACTATTGATTATGGTGCCATACTATGTGCTCTAGTCTGAGTTTTTCATTTTCGTTTATGGTGTCAATGAAGTTAAAAGCCAATCCTACTCTTCATTTCCTTACAGTGCCTATGCCGATCCCAGAGACTCCAACATTTAGAAGTTCTATTGACCAATTTTCACTTTTTCTTAAAGAAAGTCGAGCAATTGGGTGCCCCTCCTTTTTGTGGTTTTTCCCATATTTATCCGTCCAGGTAAACACATATCCTCTTGTGTTTTTTTCTTCTACACTCGTTGTTAGTAATAATGCCAGATACTAGCTAGAAGGTCATATCCAGCGAAGCGCAGTCATGATTTTGTTTTGTTTGCAACTCAGCTCTTTTTTCCAAATACACAGTTTTCGTGAGAATCTGCACCAGAACAATTGTGCTTGGAATTTTTATCATGGTTTCTCGATGGTCGTTGATTTTAGACACTCTGCAGACCACTTCACGTGGGGTTTCTTCCCTTATATTCCTCTTAGTTATCTTTGGGATTAGGGTTGACCCTTGTGCAAAAAGATCCATTTTGTACATGTTTCTGTATGTGTTTGTTACCACCATAAATGAAACTCTCTCATGTTACTTGATCCATGGCTTTCTTTATAAATGTATATGGTCTTTTCTACGTTGATAGATTTAATAAATAGTATACGTGTTTGCATCATATTCATTCTCACTTACCCTTTGGCTTTCATCATCTGCAGCTCCCGTGCTTTTTCTTGTTGATGGCTAGCATCCGGAAGATGTCACTAGATGGTCATCCTGGGTTTGATTCTGTAAGTTAAGACCGCATACGAATGACTTGTATCGTCAGTCACGACAAATTTGGATTAAATATCTGCTACCTTGTCAAGTGGTATACTAGCATTTTCCCTGGTGGTTTTGTTTCTGATCGAATTACTCATATTTTTTTATGCCACTGCTCCTCGTTTTCCTAACGCTAGTTTTGCTGAGTCAACTCGAATACTTTAATTTTGGTTTAACGTATGGGACAACAGCTACCATTGCAGGCATATAACTCAATGGTTAGCACCAGTTTTCCTAGCGCAATGCAGATATGAAAATGGCGACCAGGACTGAAACTAGGGTCAGAAATAAGAACGGTCAGCGAAACTATAGCATTGCATTGCTTAAGGGCAAAGCAGCTTGTTTTCCAAAAACAGGCTAGCTTTGAATAGTAGTGGGTGGGTGGGCTCTTAGTGTCTGTTTTCTTATAATCTAAACAGTGTTATCCAATTTAAAAGTTGAAATGATATTAGAAAATGAGGAAGTTAGTGACTTTCTTTATTCGGATGAGTAAATAAATCTTCTTTGTTATCAAGTCAAACTCTTCTCTGGCTATTTCCTTGTGAGGGTTTCTTTGGTCGAGGTAGCATAGGTTTCTGGGCCATCTGAGTTAGCAAGTGGCAATTGATGAGTAATGCCAGTCTAGATGGGTGCAATCTGAGTTGACAAGAGTAGGCCGCTAGATCGACTACTAGACCTTTTCCCTTATATTTTTCGTTCATACTTTATAGCTGACGTATACTTTTCTATAATATGTGAGATGTATGTGTAACGTTTTTTTTGTGACTTGTTTTCTTTTCGTATAATATTTAGTTTATATCTTGTAATTGGACTATCATATGGAAGCTAGACCTTAATACTAGAATTAAATTTAACAACTGTGTACCTGTGGGACTTGAGCATATCTGACCTGAATCTGTTCTTTAATATTCCTTGATGTTTCTTCTGAGTCTGAGCTGCTATCTTATCTTTGCAGGGTGGTGCCTTATGGTTCCAGAATTTGAGTGATCTTCCTGCTGGCTCTTTTGGACCAGTCTTTCCAATTTTAGTTGCTGGCTTCCATTACATTAACATACAGGTTTTTGCAAATACTTGGAACTTCAAATATCTGTCGATGGGATCAATATTATGCTTCTTACTCTTTAGAGTTTATTTGTTCCACATTATTGTTACCATTCAGTATTCAAATTGCAGGTGACACTATCATATATGTATACTTCTAACTTCTAGTCCTTTCCCAGGTTTCTTTTGATACATCCACAATTCGTCAAACTACCGGTTTGACCGGGTTGCTCATGAGAGTGAGTTGAACATGTCTTATTTGCTGCATAAATTTGTATTGTTTGCCTGGATCACTAATTCTTTTCTACCATGAAGATATATTAGTATTGTTAGTGATGTTACTCATGTCCACGTTGTCTTTTTGTTATGAATATTATTTTTCAGGCATCCAGTTCTCAAGATTGTACTTGTTTTTGTATTTGTAGTATTACAAGCTATATCTGGAAATCTTAAGTCTTCCTCTGCTTTTTGTTGCCTATGCTATTCCACAGGTAAGTACTTTTATCCATCTCTCTCCGAAGCTATTTGTAATCTATCATTTAGTCCAGAATTCTTTTTGCCGGCTTATTCTTGCCTATATCTTCATCTTTTGGGCTTCTGCCTTTTGGTTATCGCTCTACCAATTACCTTACCGTTTTTCTTTTTTCTTTCTTCTTTTTTTGGGTCAATGTTTGCTGTTTATTTAATCCTGTTATTATTCAGACACTCATCTTGTTCACTTTATTCTATCTACGCATTTTCTTCCACTTATCTATTTTTCCTAGAGTCTCTGAATTGTCTTCATTTTTGCTTCCGAGTTACTGTTGCTGAATTATATGTCGATGAAACCAGAACTAATGCTTCTGTTATTGTGCCACAATATTTTCTGTAAACTAGCATTTTTTCTTTTCTTTGCCAGGGAAGTCTTGTCTATTGGGTAACCAACAGCTCAGTAAACATATTCCAGGTATGCTACCTTGTCTCACTTCGGAATTTACAGTTGAAGATGCATTTCCTTGTTTTATCTTCCCAGTATTGATGAAGCGAGAATGGTGGTAATTTTTCTTCGATTTAAATAAAACCGAAGAAAACTTGCTTGTCTTTTTCACTCATGTTTATATGTTGTTTTCTGCAACTAAAGATCAAACAGCAAACTCAAATATTTAAAGGGACTGATAGGTAGTTTGTCGTGGCAGAAGTGATGCAACTGTGTTGATGAGATGTGTTTAGTGACAGCACTTGTTAAATGTAATAGTGTCAAATGTTAAAAGACAGCAGTTGTGTTAGTGGGTTCACAAGTGATTTACCTTTTGATTTTAAAGATTCATAGTGAAAGGACAACTGTGTTAGCAACTGTACCGTGACTCATACAGAAATGACGTTTGGTACATGATGCTAAAATGAGTAAAGTCGCCACTGAGATATTTCAAATCTGCAGCAATTATCTCTCAAGCACCCTATGGTAGGAGCAAAACTTGGTTTACTGGGTCATTCTCCAGGCGCTGAGCATTCCATGGAGATCAGCGAATCTGTGATCAAGTATGTGGACTCTGACTTAAAAGAGCAGACTCTTTCTCTACAGACTTTAACACCAGAAGAACTTCTTTCTGTAAGTAGTTGAAAATGAATGCCTACTGATCATGTCTTCTTGTATGTTTCATTTTTTTTCTTAAATGGATTTTGTGTCAGCTTTCAGTTCAGGTCTTGTCAAAAGATGATAAAGAAACATCCGTTCACTTGCTTCGGTGAGTATTTCCAGAGACTTTCCTCCTGGTCCCATAGTTTTCTTTACCAACATGTACTAGCCGTGTTCACTGCATTAGTATTGTTATTTTCAGATTAGCTCTTGAAAAGGATCCTGGATATGTAAGAGGTTTGGTTCTCATGGGCCAGACTTTGTTGCAGAAGTCTCAGTTGGCAGAAGCTACTGAATATTTAGAGCTTGCTATCTCCAAGGTTAGAAATTCCAGTCCATCACGCTTTCCATTCTTTCTACCTGTTGGTTCTTTCAGTAATCTTGAGGTCAAATGGATACGGAGGTCCAATATCTATCACCCATTTTCTTATTCTTTTCACTTGCTGACTTATTACTTGTCCTTGTTATGCAGTCGTATCTAGTTGGTTCCTACTGCTTATGGACTATGTAGTAATATTAGTTCCGCGGACTCTGTTACTAAGTAGCACTATTCTTTTATTTCTCAGCTCCTTGATGGGGCATCTGATGCTGAGGATGTTGAACTTTTAATGCTTGCATCTCAATGGGCTGGGGCAGCGTACGTACAGCAGGTTCGGCCAATCATTATTTTTGAAAATGATAATCATGAAAGTGCATCAGGTCCTGAATTGGAAGATTATGTGTCAGTTATGATTCCTTTACATGTTATAATCCTATGCTTAGTTCCGATTTTCCAAAACGAAGGTCTCTTGCAATTCTAGTAACCTTTCATTTCTTAAAAACAAAAAAATACAATTTTGTGAATCTTTTTAATGAGCTTTATTTGTGTATTTGGTCGGAAGCCGATCTCAAGACTGACATTTGTCGTATAACCTTTTGGGGTTTGCACATGGCAGGGAAATATGAAAAGTGGAATCACACACTTGGAAAGAGTAGCGAAACTGAAAGAACCCGGTGATCCTAAAAGCAAAGAGCATTACTTTGAAGCATTGCTGCTTCTTTCGAGGTACTAGTTTTACAGCAGAATTGTCACAACACAGTTTAGGAAGTAGACCTTGAGACGAGGGCAATGTTGAAAACAAAAGATTGGGTTTTGCTTTGTTATTGTAGCGCCTTGTACAAAGAAGGGCAGAGTCATGAAGCTGCAAAGATTTTACGAGTAGTAGTGGATCACAATCCGGCGTACAAACATCTGCTGGAACAGTGTGAAGATGAGAACGAGCTGGTTAACGATCTTGTCAGTAGCAGGAAGGATCATTTCTGACAATCTCCAGTTTTAGTAATGCACTCTTGTAAGTATTTGATTACTACGCTCTCTCGTCAACCTTCAATAGTTAATACCTTTACAGATTAGTATTGATGTAATCCAATTGGTGGAAAAATAAGAAAACATTCAAAAACCGTTTGTGGTGCAATCCACAAAATCCAAAACGAAATGTCCATTTATGGGATATACGAGAAAATTACCAAGACAGCAAAGTAGGGCATGTGCATACAATATTGAGAATTTTAGCAAAAGCCTTTCCAAATTCCAACCCACACGAACAAAATTGTATAGCACGCGAAATGGATATTGATTACTTTTTGAAAATAATCTGTTAAGGTTAAGGTTTAGACACAAAGTCTCCATGTATTAAAGAAAAAGAAAAAAAATTTATGTTATTATCAATGCCTTCTTTAATTATGTTATTGACTGTGAGAGTCCAGATAAGTATCCATAGTTGATTATCAACCACAAGAGTAGGTTAATCAAATCATAGTGCTTTGACATGCTCTAATTTTACGTTCACGAGATAGTAAGGATCCAATCAAGCGAGCAAATGTTTACATTTTTAAAACCTCACATAATCTCCATGTGCACGAAACACTGTTGGAGTATGTAAGGGTTGACTCCACAAGGACTGTGAAAATCAAAGTAATCTAGAGTAATTAGTTTTCTTTAGGGGTTTTCTTTGGTTTAAATATCTAATTATTACAAATGTAACATGACAAACAAACTAACATGGACCATGGATTAGGCAGAGATAAGATGATCATGATTAATTTAAAATATGCTAGTTGAATATGCAAGTACTTCTCATGACAATGGTACACGACTAATCTCCTTCCGTGTACCATCCCAAATTCCCAATGATTAAGAAACAATGAGTTCAAGTCCAATAAAGCTACTAAGCACCATAGACTCAACTTCTGTTGGTTAAGAAAGCAAAACTCACAATAAAGTTGGTTCACACATTTCATTGAATACCTTGCGAGACGTAAAACACCTAAATCTAAATATAAAAATGGGCGAAACAAATATAGAGAAAATCGGTTATTTCTTATCCCAAGTATAGAGTTATATATTCGATTTATACCTAAACTATATCAAAATGCAAATAAATATCTCAACAAAACATAAATTTACTATCTAAATTTCTAAGTTTGTGCAAAATCATACATATGTTAAAAACTGTTAATTTCTGATGATGTGGATGACTATGTTAGTGATACTTAATGAGATGGTCATAACATGGTTGGTTAGTGGTTGATAACAAAAAAGCAAAGTAATTAAGAGACACAATTAGTACTCCCTAGTCTTAAGTTTATTTCTGTTAATGTGGCTTTTGAGGTGGAAAACCAGATAAGAAGAAACAAAAGCGAGTCAAATGTCCTTTTTCATTCAAATATGGCAGAGACTTGTGTACTAAAGGATCTTATTCCTTTCAAAGTAGGATCATGTAGAAATGATACCTAGTCTGACTTTAATCAGCAAATCAAAAACATTTGTGCTTGTTATTAATCTGATCTTAGCAATGTTCATTTAACTTAATAATGCATGGTGAGGCTAACTAAACTCCATTTATCATTGGGCTTGGCCCAATAGAGAGCTATTTCTTATCAAACATATTTCTTTTTTTTCGTAATTTTGAGCGCGAAGAAAAAAGAAAAAAGAAATTATTAATTAACTTTCTAGTGACAATTATAATGATGATGACGTCTCCGATGTAAATCAGCAGCTACTTAGGGTTTTGAGAAAGGCGGGCTTTTCCAGATTTTTGTTTCTAGGGTTTCGAGAAGGAAGACATGATGATGATGATGATGATGATGAAAGGTGATGATGTCGAAGTTAGTTCTGAAGAAGAAGGGTTTCGAGGAGCTTGGTTTAAAGGAGTTTTAGAAGAAAATACAACAAAATCAGGAAGAAAAAAGCTTCGTGTTCGCTACTTGACTTTGCTACACGAGAACGGTTCTCCGTTAACCGAATTCTTCGACCAGAACTCTATCCGACCTGTTCCGCCGGAAGACAAGTTCAGTGACATCGTTTTGGAGGAAGGTGTGGTGGTCGACGCAGACCACAAAGATGGATGGTGGAAAGGTGTTGTCGTTAAAGATCTGAAACAAGATATGTTTTTGGTTTACTTTGATTCTCCTCCAGATATTCTTCAATTCCACAAAAATCAGTTGAGACCTCACATTCACTGGACCGGTTGGATATGGGTCCAACCAGAAATTCGGGTACGAGCTTGAAATTGTCCCTCAAATTTGTTTGCTTTCTTGCAAAAGTTTTCAACTTTTCTCCTGCATGCTATAATTGAATCATTTCTTAGATCCACTTTGTCTTGGAGCTGTCTCAATTTTGTTGCTTTCTTTTTGTTATGGTTGGGAAACGGTTAAATGCAGCTTTGGTGTAGAGACTGTTAAATTTAGCTTTGGTTGAGAAACGGTTAAAGGCTTATACTTTGGTTGTGAATCTCGTAGAGTATGCTTTGACTTTGCTCTGTTTATTGTCTTTGAAGGAATTGAGCAAGTCCATCTTTTGCCCTGGGACATTTGTGGAAGTGAGTTCTGTGATAGATAAAGAGGAAACGGCGTGGTTTCCTGCTATCATTATCAAAGAAATTGAGGAGGAGGATGACAAGAAGATGTTCACTGTTAAGTACTGTGATGAGTACTTGAACTGCAGTGGTGATGAAAGAACACACAAGACTGTTGATTCGAGTTGTGTTAGGCCTGCACCTCTTGCTTCCTCGGTCGAAGAGTATAAATCGTTGGACTGTGTTGAGGCTTTTCGTGGTTCGAGTTGGCATCAAGGGTTGGTGAGGAAAATTCTCTCTGAGAAACGTTACATGGTTAGTGTAGGGACTACTACAAAGGAGGAATTGGTTTTCAAACACTCAGAACTTAGGCCTTTCATGGAGTGGGAAGATGGAATTTGGCGTAAAGGATCAGTAAAGGTATTTTGTCACACTAATTTCTGTCAAACATTTTTGTTAATTTTGGTTTATTGGCATAATTTGAACCTGTTGTATTCTTTCCATTCTCAGCAACAAACGGTGAAAGAAAATCCTTCCAAGAGCATAAGAAAGAAGTCAATGCGCTCTTGTTCTTCTGGTGTTAAGCCAATGACTCCCAAAAGCACTACAAACTGTATGACAAGTTCTTTAAATTTTGAAGAAAACGTTGAGACACTCACCAAGGCTGAAACTATAGCAGTAAGTTAGACACTCACTAATTGCGTTTGCTTTTACGTAATGTTGTTATACAAATCATGTTATCTGAAATTAGGCCGCTGAAGAATCGAGAAAGAAGATGGCTGGTGCTGTGACAAATGATGATACTCCTTCGGTCATAATCCCGCAAGTGAAATCAATAGGTAATTTTGATCTTCTTTTAGCTTCATGAGTTTAATTCCTGCATCATGAAATTCGTCTACAATGTCACTGTTTGTCACTTTGTCTACCAAAAGAATCTGTTTCATCTGTAACACCGTCTCCTGTCATAACTGCAACACCGTTGAAACAACCGGTGGCTGAGTCTGGAGGAAAGACATCCGCTGAGAAGACACTTCTTGAGCAAGTGAGGAATCAGAATGTCCCGGAAACTGATTCAACTCAACAGAAGGTAAATTTAGTTTGTCGTTTGAAAAATAATCATTCTTGCTTTCACTAGATGGTGCTTATTATCTTAGCCTTCATGATTGTTATTTATTATTGAAATGATGATTTGACATTGTTTATTCAGATGCCTGAGGATGAGAATAGCAAAGAGAAGAGTAGAAAAAGGAAAAGAGACCCGAATGAAACTGGTATGACTAAATTGGAATTTGCCATATTAGTTTTGGTATCTTTGTTTCTTGCCATATCTTAATCATGTCATTGGTTGTAATTTTGTAGGTGGGACTTGCGATGGTTCAAAGGCTGAGATCAATAATACAAGTAAAAATATCTGCAACGATGGTGATGTTGATGATCAGCCTCTCTCTACTTTGATAGGTAATTTACCTACTGGTTCAAAAATCTTTTCACTATATTTGTTTTCAAAGTCGCTTAGATGCATCCTTGTTAAAAATTTCTGGTAGTGTATGCTAAAACTGTTTTTTTCTTCTTCTTTGCATTGATCTATCCAGAGCGGTCACCAGATCACACCCCAAACATGGTCAAGAATTCCGCTGCTATCACTCATGTTGACGAGACACAACCAAAAGATACAGTAAATAGTTTGCCTTTCGCAAAGAAGTCTCCGTATTGGAAGACATGTGAATCAATGGAAAGTTTCAAATCAGTGCCACAGAGACTGCACTTCCGCTCATTGTGTGAAGCGAAAGAAGATTTCCGTGAGTGGGCAGCGGTTGGCATGATGGTAACTTTTTACGGCTTACTCGACGAAGTCAAGGACTTGAAACTCGATGACTCCCCAAGTAAACTCAATAGCCTCAGTGTTTCTTTTGCCGAGCTAGAGAAGCACGGTTTCGATGTTGAAGCCCCTCAGTTACGGATTAGCAAAATGTTATCTCTCCAAGACGATCGGACGAAGAATACGGAGGAAAAGAAATGTTTCGAGAAGAAGATTGAAGAGGAAGAGAGTGAAACACGCAAGGTAGAAGAAGAATTGGCTGAGTTGAAACTCAAACTTCTCGAGTTACAGAGACTAGAAGCGGTTGCGAAAGAGAAGAGGGAAGTGGGTGACAAAAAGCTGGTTGAAATGAAGTCAAGTGTAGAGACGATTGGGCAAAAGCTTGAAGAAGTGGAGCTTGAGTTTAAGAAAACAGCGTCGGCTCCATGGTAAAATCTCTGAAGAAAGCTAAAACTATGAATGAATTAGCTCTCTAACTTCCCTGTTTTGGTAATGAAAGTTTCTGAGTAGATGAAGTAAAAAAGACTTAAAATATTTCTCTGTTTTGGTAAAGCCGTAAAGGCATAAGATTGTTATGTTTTTTTTCAACTTTTATTATTAAGGTTAATCAGAAAAGTCATATTATAATCAAAGCTGTGTTTTGTGATTTCTTGCTGATGATTAGTCGAGTGTGCAATATTCCCATCTTAGAAATCTTGCTTTGTATTCGGTTTGATTCGATTTTTAATGAAATGAAATTAGAACCGAGTTTTATTTCCGTTCGGTTCAGCTTGAATTTTTTTTATTTTTATTTTTTATTTTTCTTTTCAGCTTCAAATTTGTTGGTTTGGTTTGGCTTTGAATAAAAGTGTTTAAAGAAAAGAAAATAAAAACTAGCTTTTTAATTAATGTTGTATTTGGAAGTCCATCTACCCCAATGGTTTAACCAAGAGTTACTTAATACTTCTACACCTGGAGGTCTCGAGTTCGAATCCTAAATAAATGCGATTTATTAATAAACTAGATTAGGACCCGCGTATTAATGGTTCTACACCCAGAGGTCTAGAGTTCGAATCCTAAATGATGCGATTTATTAATAAACTAGATTAGGATCCACGTTAATACGCGGGTAAGCACATTAATTAAAAATTATTGATATAGATATTTAAGTTTTAGTTAGTAACCCGTTGAATTACAAATATACTATGAAATACTATTTAAACATGGATCTTAAATCATTAGAGATCAATCTAAATTTAGTTCGCCTCTCGTAATTCATTCATGTAGACCTATATATATAAATAAGTGAAAAAAATATTCTTACTCATGAGGAATATATATTAATCATGTGATAAAATCGTAAAACAATTCAAATATTATATAGTTAAATCAAACAAAAAAACTCATGTGAATAATCTCATAAAAATCTATATAATACTTTATAAATAGTTTTATCAAGCATCACATATATATCCATGATTGATAAATGTATAATGTTGATATCATTGATTTATTTCTCATAGAGATCTATACTCGCCAAACCTTAAACACTCTTGGATATTAATAGCAAATGTATTATTATTATTTTTAACATGTATAAATTTTTATTCTATACAATTTTCTCTTAACATTAAAATGTACCAAAATAAATATGCTTATACAAATTTCTTTGTGATATTCCATAACTATGTTACCAAAATAAATATGCTTATAGATTTTTTGTTTTTTGGTTATGGTTGTGCATATCTTAAACTTTTAAATTAAGATTTCCATATCTTAAACTTTTAAATTAAGATTTCCATATCCTTCTCTTAGTTTTTTCCAATATATATATTATCTTTTATTTTATCATTCACATTTTTAATTTCTCTCCACTAATTTATTTTTTTACGGTTTAAACTTTCTCTATTTTGTTTTTTAATTAATTTTTATAATTAGTTTAAACTATTAATTTTTTTTGTCCAATTAGTCTAGACTATTAGAAATTTTTATTTTTTCTAATTAATTTGAACTATAAGAAATTTTTATTTTTTACTATGTGGTTAGTTATTTGATGATTATTTTGTCCGTTTTCCATTTTTACTTTTTTTTTTAATTTATTTTAACTGTTAACACATATCATCATCTAATCAAAATTAGTTACATGTCACAATCTGGTGAATTAGAATTTTGCTTAAGTGTCATGTTTTCATCGCGCGCATCTCCTTTATATAATAAGATATGCAGATTAATGGAGACAAGGTTACATGTGATCTCCAGTGTTGTGCAATTAGAGCCGTTCACCGTGATTTCACACAATAAAGGTAGAAGCTGTCCATCATCGACATGGAGCAGGAAGTGCCATCTGTCGTTGATCTAATAGGGCTGGAGTGAATTGTCCGTGGTAGAATCGTCTTTGTAACAATTCTCATAATTTATAATAAAAAAATAATAAATCCAGACGTTAAAAATTAATATTATATATCCTCTATATATTAAAAGAGAAACATTTTAGAACAAATTTGTTTAGGTGTCAAGCCCACAATTTTTCTTAACTTTTTTATTTTTTTTATTTGTTTTATTCTTCTATATTATTACCAAACACATCTATTTCCAAATATTACTCAACTCCAAGTGCCAAACACATTTGAATATCTATAACTTACCAAAAAGACATAAACAATTATTTCAAAAATCTTCTACACAACAAATATTACTGTTAAAATCTAAACAAAAAACGAATATATATTCTACACAGTTATACATGTTTAAGATAAAATATGTATGAACAATTAAACAATATTTTTGTTTTTAAAAATATGTGTGAGCAACTGAAGATTTATAATAGATTTTCACAATAAATCTAACAATATCTTTTGTCATTTTTAGTTAGTTCACTTAGTTTAGTTCGATTTTGTATAATTTGAGTTTCGTTCGGTAATTTAGTATACAATTGCTATACCCATTTAGATATTATATAATACGATTCAAATTTTGATTGGTAAATTTTGATTTATTACATTTCTATATAAAATAATCACAAATTTGAATATAAACAAATGAATCTTGATTTCGTATAACAATATTCACATTAATTAAATTCTATTATAACTAAAGCTCTTGAATTTCGTATAATAGTTTCCACATTCACTAAAAATAAATTTAAGCTAAAACTATATTAATTTAACATGTGTTATGCAAATTCTATTCTTAGTATAATGTATATATTTAAATGTGTTATGCATAGATTTAGTTCAAAACCGAACCAAAAGATTTCATAAAAAGAAAATCAATAACTTAGCTTTAATTAATCCCAGTTTATTTGGATCGATAAATTCAATTTCGGTTTTTATGACTAGGTATATTACTAACAGTCGCTAAATCATGAAAATCGCGAATTGAATTATATAGGTTGTTATTACTACTGTTTATATATGTTGTTATGAGTATCAATGAGAACAAAATCAATCAATCAATACAATCAAACTTCTAAAAATCTCTCCAGCAGTGGCACATAAGCTTTTTTTGTGTTATAAGAAGTTGATACACCAGGTCTAAATGGTATAACAAAAGTTGTGGAAAGTTGGAATCTTTTTGTTAACTTACATCGGTTAGCATTTGTGGATTTATGTGGATTGTTGCAGATTTCTGTTAAAATTGTGTTGAGTCGTATGCCAAAAAAAAAAATCAGAGATTTATAGATTAACTTGTGAAAACTATAATAATAGCCAAAAGGGAAAACAACACACAAAAAAGTACAAAAAAATATTACGGATACATTTATAGTTTGTCTATATGAGTTTGTAATAGTTTCATTCTATAGACATAAAACTAGCACAAAGTTTGTTCCTAGAAAGAAAAAAAAAGTAGAGAGAAATTTTTTTTTTGGAGAAACACACAACAAAATCATATAAATTTACATCTTTTCTCAGAATTTATTTTCTTTGTATATGAACAATTGTTTGGTAAGTAAAAGTTAGAGAAATTTTACAAAATGTTACATGTCTTATGCCACTTTGCAAAAATACCATATTTTTGAAGATTTTGCAAAAATGTCAATCTTTCTTTTTTCATATCCCTAATTACCCTCTTTTAAAAACAATCTCTCTCTCTCACTCTCTCTCTCAAATCTCTCTCTCTCTCTGCGATTTCGATCTCGAGCTCGCTCTCTCTTTGCGATCTCGAGCTCGCTCTCTCTTTGCGATCTCGAGCTCGCTCTCTCTTTGCGATCTCGAGCTCGCTCTCTCTTTGCGATCTCGATCTCTCTCTCTCTCTCTGAAATAACCCAACCCGAAAAATTTAAAAATTTTCCCTTCGGATTATTATCATCACAAATAATAATCCTCAATGGGTCAAATACAAGCAATGCGGAACAACAACGACTAAACAATTAAACCAACCATTCAATAAATCCATTAAATCAAATAACCAATTCAATTCCAATAACAACAATGACAATTCCAGAATCTACTAGCAACCTAGCAATTTTAACAATACAGCAATTCAAGCAAGACACTAGATCATCTCCTCTTCCCAGCCATGATTCCACGATCACACTTTGTCTTTACCTACATCACATGGCAAAAAGAGATGCGTGAGTATTATCACAAATACTCGTGAGGCGGTCATCCTGTCTACAGGTTATACACACAGGCATAAGCAATGATACAATACCAGGATGAACAATCGACAATGCATCACACATCAACCAACGAGAAAACAACACGTTCAATATGTCAAACTGACGGCAATCAAAAATGCGTGTCGATCGACACAACCACCATGGATCGATTCCTAATCACATATATCGAGTTCCTGCACGAAATCCACCAAAAAAACAACAAACAAATGCATCCTATCAATTCCTTTACCCAGATAAACCTACGGTCACGCACTCAATTCGAAAAAGGATTGACACGCTCAAGAACATGAAGAACACAACGCCTACGAATAACACCTCGCACACGAAGAATGGATTATCCAAATCCGAATCGAAAAACGGCTCTAAAAACTAGACTCAACGAGTTACGCAACGGTGTGTAGAACGTCCCCTGAGTCCAAACGGTTCGACAGGAATCCTCCCTCGAAGTGGACTATTCGCAGAAGAAAACTGCACAAACCTACCCAGTTAAAACGATCATAACTCCCTTAATACTTGACTGATTGACGAACGGTTTTCTCCTACATCAAGAAAAAAGATTGGAGAACTTACCCACAAAGTTTAACTCCGATCCGACGCGATTTACCCAGCCGTTCATCTCCTCTAAAACCCGAACAGCACTTGTTCTCAACCCTTAAGAACACTCACACGAAAATCACTTGATGCTCTCTCAAATCTTTTCCAATCTCTCTGATTCTCTTCTGAATTCTGCTGTTCTTTTGATAAAAACGCGGCCAAACCGTCTGACCTCCTTATATATCGAACCTAGAGTTTTCTAAACAGATCGCCAAACCGCACGATCAAAAACCGAACCTGTCGGTTCAATTTAACCTCGTGTCGATTGACACACCACCTTGTGTCGATCAATCGACACAACGTCCGAAACCCGACTTCTCATAAGTCAAAAACACACGTATCGATCGACACACACACCTTGTGTCGATCGACACCCAACCAAAATCCACTTTTTGGTTCACGGGCGTTATAATTCTCCCCCACTAAGACGGATTCGACCTCGAATCACGCACCCTCGTCTCAGTAAGGTTAACACTTCCGTCTAAAACCCGACCAGACTCACCCGAAAACATCAACGCGCTCTGGTCCGGATTAGGGCTGCCCGATTGATCGCACAACAATCAAACAAGAATATGGACGACCAACCGTTGACCCCAAAAATTAGACCAAATGATCGCGCTACAATCAAACAAGAACATGCACGACCAACAGCGCTACATATGCTACCAGGGTCGTCCGAAACGAGGTTTCAAACTTCAGAAAACCCTAGACTCGACATCCACATAAACACTCCTGCTCTCGGTCATCACCACTCGAAATCCCACCTGATCCCCGAGCTCCACTAGTCTTATACTAGCCACATTGCACCGTCTCACCACGGCTGCAGTCTTGACCCAACCCGGTCAGCACCACCTCAGATCCACTCCCGATCCCCGAAGTTCATCTAGTCTCATACTTATAATCATACTACATACTCTATTGCTCATACTCATATCTATATACACCACCCTGCTCTCAGGATCGTCACCCTTTGAGCTTTCGATGTATATCATACCCCCTTTGCCTTCAAGACTGCAGTCCATCCACCTCCAGGTATGCTCCATCCCTCCCCACTCTCGGGACACACAGTCCGTCGAGCTATGGCTACAGAGGAATCACACTTCCTCTAGAGAGGCTTCGGCCCCTCAAAGTATATGCAGGAGAATCACACATCCCCTGGAGAGAACCTCACTGTCCCCTCAAGTATATCCAGGAGAATCACACATCCCCTGGAGCAATCTCGCTGTAACGTGCATCATAAGCACCTATCGACCGAAATCACCTCTCGTGGTCATCCGGAACGACCCAATCACCAGGGTGTTCCCACAGAGTCCCTGGAAAAGACAATCTTAACTCACATAAGACTTCTACTCCAGAATCCCCCTAGGAAATAGACAGGTCATAACTCACATAAAACCTCTATTCCCCAGCACCATGGCCAATCACTAGGCCATCCGGAACAAACCAAATCTCCCGGGTGTTCCCTAGAGTCCCTGGAAAATACAGTCCTAACTCACATAAGACTTCTATTCCAGACTCCCCCTAGGAAATAGGCAGGCTCTAACTCACATAAAACCCCTATTTTCCAGCGTCATCCAGGGAATCACGAGTCCTAACTCACACAGAACCTCATCCCCAGATAATCCTCCTAGAACATGGACAGCTCTAACTCACATAGAACTTCCATTTCTAGCCTCCCTAGCCGATAGATAAGTTCTAACTCCCATAGAGCTCTATCGCTAGACCTCCACATGACTTACCAGTCATCACATCACATGACTCCACCAGTCATACCATAAGAACACACGTCTTATAACATATTTAATAAGGAAAACTCATCTTATTAAATCTCAAAATGTATAATCGTTACAACAACATCAAACAAAAAATACATACAACTCATAGCCACATGCTAAAACAGACTCTGAAAACCAGAAAGAAACTCAAGCCACCGTTTGCTTCTCGAACCATTTCGAAAACTTCTTCTTCATCATCGCTTCTGGTTCCCAAGTCTCCTCCTCAATACCGTCACAGTCCCACATGACTCTCACCAACGGTATACTGTTTTGACGTAGCACCTTGACTCTCCTCTCGAGAATCCTCACAGGTCTCGCCGCCAACGTCATGTTGGGTTGAAGATCCTCTGGAATCCTAGCCAACACCTCCTCAGACTCATGTAGACACTTCCGCAGCATCGAAACATGGAAAACTTTGTGAAAAGCCTTTATACTCTGAGGTAACTTCAATCGATAAGCTACCGGTCCGACCCGCTCCACCACCTTGAAAGGACCCATATACCTTGGACTCAGTTTATTCTCCAAAATGGATTTGTTAGGACACCTCAACATCGCTGCCTTGAGATACACCAGATCTCCCAGCTCAAACTCCAGCTCTTTCCGTCTCCTATCGGCATAACTTTTCTACCGATCCTGAGCCTCTCTCATGTTCAGTCTCAAGACATGGATCTTCTCTGTCGTCTCCTGAACGAAGTCTACACCAAACATGCTCCTCTCCCCTACTTGAGTCCAGTATAATGGTGTCCTACATGGCCTCCCATACAGAGCCTCATATGGAACCATCCCAATACTCGCCTGGTAACTGTTGTTGTATGCAAACTCAACCAGGTTCAGATGATCCGCCCAATGACCACCATAATTAAGCACACACATCCTCAACAAATCCTCCAAAGTCTGAATCATACGCTCGGACTGCCCGTCCATCTGAGGATGATACGCTGTGTTCATATGCACCTTAGTGCCCATCTCAGCCTGAAATGCCCTCCAGAACTCTGAAGTAAACCTCGGATCCCTGTCTGACATAACACTCACTGGCAATCCTATCACAAAAACCATGGTAATCATATCCCACTTCCACTCCGGGATTGGCAAACTCTACAACATACCACTTGGAACCTGATGCTCAGCCTTCACCAACTGGCACACATTGCACGCTGCAACCTAGTTAGCTACATCCCTCTTCATCCCGACCAAGTGATAATACCGCTTCAGGTCACGATATATCTTGGCCGCTCCCAGATGAATCGATAACATGCTCGAATGAGCCTCTCTCATGATCTCCTGCTTCAGATCCTCATCTTTGGGTACACAAACCCGTCCGTTCACCAGTATTATCCCACTCATTGAGACCACATATTCTGAACCTGCCGCCTTAGAAGCATCAATCAATCCCTAATCCTTCTCCTGAGCAACCCAAATCCTGCTCAACAAATCTACCTGGTTAGCTGCCTCTAACCCCAACGGCTCCTGTGAGATCACACATAACCTCAATGAACTGATCTCGCTCACCAAAACCTCCATATCCCGCTCCTGATCTGAAGCAACCCTCTTCCGACTCAACGCATCTGCAACCAGATTAGCCTTACCCGGATGGTATCCAATCTCTAAGTTATAGTCTGCAACTAACTCCATCCAGCGCCTCTATCTCTGATTCAGCTCTAGTTGAGTGAAGAAATACTTCAGACTCTTGTGGTCTGTGAACACCTGCACCTTTTCGCCATAAAGATACGACTTCCAAATCTTAAGGTTGAAAATTACCGTAGCCAACTCCAAGTCATGGGTACGATAATTGCACTCGTGTTTCCTTAACTGTCTCGAAGCATACGAAATAACCTTTCCCTGCTGAATCAGTACACATCCCAGACCAACTCCTGAAGCATCAGTATACACCAGATAAGGCTCACCCGTCTCGGGTAACGCCAACACAGGTGTACTCGTCAACATCCCCTTCAGCATTCGTGAAACTCTCCTCGCAAGCTGAAGTCCACACAAAAGGGACATCCTTTCCCATCAACTTCGTCATCGACTGCACCATACTCGCAAACCCCTTGACAAACCTCCAATAATAACCTGCCAACCCAAGAAACTCCTGATCTCAGTGGCACTCCTCAGTCTAGGCCATCCTCTGATAGCCTCTATCTTAGCCGGATCCGCAGAAACTCCCTTCGCAGACACCACATGACCAAGAAAACTCATCTCTCGCTGCCATAAACTGCACTTACTCAACTTCGCGTACAGATTCTGCTTTCACAGCTTCTCAAAATCTAACCTCAGATGCACCTCGTGCTCCTTTGGACTCCTCGAATACACCAGAATATAATCAATGAA
This sequence comes from Arabis hirsuta, assembly GCA_964056655.1. Lineage (NCBI taxonomy): Eukaryota > Viridiplantae > Streptophyta > Magnoliopsida > Brassicales > Brassicaceae > Arabis > Arabis hirsuta. The sequence continues at coordinate 17,856,209 of OZ053304.1, forward strand.
GATGATCACGAACTCATCCAAATACTCCTGGAACACCCCGTTCATCAACCTCATGAACGCTGTTGGCGTATTCGTCAACCTGAAAGGCATCACCACGAACTCATAATGCCCATACCTCGTCCCTGATGACAATCCAGATGAAACCTGTACTGATCCCAGCCAATCCATCCCCAGAATGACAACGTACAGCTCCACTGGACTAATAATCAAATCTGCTGGCATTAACTCTTCTGCCACCAGAATATCCACACCCCGAGCTCGTCCGAAAGTAGCCAAACCTCCCTCTGGCAACTCTAGCTACTCCCGGCTGCTCACTGGAATCCCTCCGGACACTGCTGCTCTCCGCACACTTTAGAGTAATGAAGCAATTCGTCTCTCTCGAATCAACAATACGTGGGACTCACATCTGCGTATCCCAAGAATCATCCTTCCTAGGACAGCTCGCCAACTTGTGATCCATGCTCCCATACCCGAAGCATCCCAGACCACCCTGACCTCTCTGACTCAGTCCCGAAGTGCTCTCTCACTTCTTCTGTCCTTGCGCAGGCTTGCCGCCCTTGCTCGGAACCACCTGCTGTTGCAATCTCTTTGGCTGAACAGGCGGTCTCGCCACCACCTGCTCCTCAGATCCTCCTCGATCGCTGCATCTGTCTCCACCAGCTCCGTCCTCGAAGCATACTCACTCACTCTACAGCGAGTACTCAAATCAGCTCGAAGTCCCCTCAGGAACCTCTTCACCTGGGCCTGCCCGCCCTACATACCTCTGTCAACATGAAACAGGAGTCGACTAAACTCCGCATCAACTCCCGTCCCGACCGGTCACCCAGATTCAACTCCAAACCTCAACTCTAACCGATCCACTGCCTCATGCGGAAGGAACTTGGCATTAAACCTTGCCAAAAAGTCCTTTCAGGCAATCTCTACCTACACCCTCCTGGCCACAACACCTCTCCACCAGAGATGCGCCTCACCATCCAGATAATGCACTGCCTAGTCTACTTGGTATAGAGAAGAACTATTCATCCCCTCGAGAGAACTACTCATCTCTCAGTTAAGTACTTGGTAACTACTCATACCCAAGTACAATGCAATACCGTCCACTACTGTCTCAACTACCCGATCCACCCGGTAAAAACCACTATAGATCAACTCACATGATCTCTGCGGTCTACAACTAGTCCTATGCCCATATCCACGTATTAGACATTGACTCCTCTCAACACATAACTCATAACCACACCACTCCCACTCTCAGGATTACATCTTTTGAGCTAGTAGTATACAAGGGAAATCCTCATCCCCTCTAGAGAAGTACTCATCTCGTAGTATTACTAAGGGAAATCCTCATCCTCAGTAACACCCACACGGAAATCCTTATCCCATCGAGAAAAATACTCCTCTCTCAGTATTACTAAGGGAAATCCTCATCCCTCAGCAACACTCAGGGAAATCCTCATCCCTCCTGGAGAAATCCTCATCTCCAAATGAGTTATTCGGAAAAATCCTCATTCCCTAGAGAAATTAATTCTTAACACCTATACCATCACTGACTAGAACTACCTCACTTGGTCTCCAATTATAAGGAATACGCATCTTCTGCATATGCTCCATCATCTCAAGATAAGATGGAAGCTTATCCACAACCGCAACCCTCGGCTGCACCCCAGCCCTACCTGGCTGAATACCAGCCACACCTGGCTATACTCCATCCCCACCTGGCTGAACACCAGCCACACTCGGCTGAACTCCAAGAGCCTGACCCTGAGCCGGCACCCCACCTGGTAACCTCTCCAGAATCATCTGTAGCAGACCCGCCAGACTATCATCTCGATCCTGGCCGACACCTGCGACAGCACCCCACCTGGGCTCGCCGCACTGCAACCCACACCGAGAACCTCACTAGTCCCACCAGTCCTCACACTGGTACTCACAGTGGCCACCCCGGGACTCTCACTAGTCCCCACCAGCCCTCACACTGGTACTCGCAGTGGCCACACTCACGGATCCCTCCTGATACGTCTGCGAATCAGCCACCTGCTTATGCGTGGTCTTCTGGGCCACACTCGCGACAGCAGACTCACTCTCAAGTCCCCGCCGCGCCTACACCCTCCACGACCACCTTGGCCTCCACGGCCTATACCTCTAGCAACTCTAGTACCTCGACCCATTTCTCTTCACTACCAGAAGCAGAAACAAAGAATACTAGAAAGCAAGAAAGGTCAAACAACACATACCGTGGAATCTCATTGAAGGCTCGGAAGAGATGATCTAGGACTCCATACCCACACAACAATCAATCAATTAACTCACATAATCAATCAATTGCACCCGCCCTAGAACAATAAGGGCTATGATACCAAAATGACACAACCCAACCCAAAAAATTTAAAAATTTTCCCTTCGGATTATTATCATCACAAATAATAATCCTCAATGGGCCAAATACAAGCAATGCGGAACAACAACGACTAAACAATTAAACCAACCATTCAATAAATCCATTAAATCAAATAACTAATTCAATTCCAATAACAACAATGACAATTCCAGAATCTACTAGCAACCTAACAATTTTAACAATACATCAATTCAAGCGAGACACTAAATCATCTCCTCTTCCCAGCCATGATTCCACGATCACACTTTGTTTTTACCTGCATCACATGGCAAAAAGAGATGTGTGAGTATTATCACAAATACTCAGTGAGGCGGTCATCCTGTCTACAGATTATACACACATGCATAAGCAATGATACAATACCAGGATGAACAATCGACAATGCATCACACATCAACCAACGAGAAAACAACACGTTCAATATGTTAAACTGACGGCAATCAAAAATGCGTGTCGATCGACACCCACCCTGTGTCGATCGACACAACCCAGAAACGCAGAAACCCAGAAAAATCGAACCCAACCACCATGGATCGATTCCTAGTCATATATATCGAGTTCCTGCACGAAATCCACCAAAAAAACAACAAACAAATGCATCCTATCAATTCCTTTACCCAGATAAACCTACGGTCACGCACTCACCTTGAAATAGGATTGACACGCTCAAGAACACGAAGAACACGATGCCTACAAAGAACGCCTCGCACACGAAGAACGGATTATCCAAATCCGAATCAGAAAACGGCTCTGAAAACCGATCGACACCCAACCAAAATCCACTTTTTTGTTCACGGGCGTTACACTCTCTCTCTCTCTCTCTCTCTCTCTCACACACACAGAGAGATCTCTCTGCGATCTTGATATCTCTCCCTCTTTCTCTTTCATACAGATTTGAATCTCAGATTTTTTGAGAATCAGATTTCCTGGGAATCGGAATTGAATCTGAATTTTGATTCTCGTTGCCTCCAATCTGAGATTAGCTCTGGTCGATATATGAAAAAAAGAAGAAGAATATTCTCACAGAAACGCATATGCAAACTTAAAAAGAGAAGAACCAGCAAAAACGTTTTTGATAAAAAATACATAAGACTGTGAATCTTTGAGTTTGGGTTAACTATTGTGCATTTAGGGTATAGATTGGGAGGGGAGGTTAGGGTTTTCATTTGCATTATAATTTTTTTTTTAAAATTATAATATTTTTAAACAGTTTATAAGGTTTTTAAACGGTCTTACGAAACCTTTTAAAAAATTATAAATGTTGTAAAAAACCCTTATAAATCTTGTAAAAAACTCTTATAAACCTTTTCAAAACTTTAAAAACCTTTTAAAAACCCTTATAAACATTGTAAAAAACATTATAAACCTTGCTAAAAAACTCTTATAAACCTTTTTAAAAGTCTTATAAACCTTGTAAAAAACCCTTATAAACCTTATAAACCTTGTAAAAAACCTTTTAAAAATCTTTATAAACCTTGTAAAAAACCCTTATAAATATTTTAAAAACTTTATACACCTTTTAAAAACCTTATAAACATTGTGAAAAAACCCTTATAAATCTTTTAAAAACTTTATAAATTATTATTTCAATTGTTCAATTTTTAAAGACATATACAAAACTCTTATTAACTATTTAAAAAAATTATAAAAAATTTTAAACAGTTTAACAAAACCTCTTACAAACTTTATAAACCCTTAAAAAACTTTATAAATTTTATAAACCTTTTAAAAACTGTAACAAAACTTTATAAATTTTATAAACCTTTTAGAAACTGTAAAAAATCTTTATAAAATAAGTTCAAAACCATAGATTAGTAAGAATAACATCAAAAACAAAACTCACCCAGAAATAATCAAAACTCAATTATGTAAGCCAAATCGATATATTAGGGGAATCAGTCGTGATCTTGACCGTTTTTGGCAGAAAACAGAGAGAAAATTAGAAATCAGAGAGAATTGCGAGAGTTTTGGTGATTTCTAGAGGAAGATTGTTCTTAGGGCTTGAGGAACAAAGAGGAAGATCATTGTTGGTGATTGTCGTGGATAGGAGCAGTAATCAGAGGCTGTGTAGAGCCTGATTCGTGTGTTCTTCGTTGTGTTCATTGTTTCTTCCTCTTTTCAATCCGATTTCGAGGTGAGTGCGTGACCGTAGGTTTATCTGGATAAATGAATAGATGGAATATGATTGATTGCGGTTGTTTGGATTGGATTTGTGTGTTTGTGGATTAAAACGTGTAGGAGATTGATGGATCGTATTAGGTTTCGAGCTGTGAGAGGATAGGCTCGTTCCCTGTGTCTGCGATGTCGGATCGATCGACAGACTTGTTGTGTGTCGATCGACACAAGTGCATCATGTCGATCGACACCATGGTAGTGTGTCGATCGACACAAGTGCAGTCTGTCGATCGACACCTAGTGGTTGTGTTGATCGACACAGTGCTCCTGAACTGGTTCGTTGATTGAGTGTTCGTGTATGCTTGTTGTATGCTCATCCTGGTATTGTATCTCTTGCTTATGCATGTGTGTATAACCTGTAGACGGGATGACCGCATCGCTGAGTATTTGTGATAATACTCATGCAACTCTTTTTGCCATGTGTTGCAGGTAAAGAGAAACTGTGATCGTGGAATCATGGCTAGGAAGAGGAGATGATCTAGAGTCTCGGTTTCGTGGTCTTGAGTTAGAATTGCTAGGATATATTAATTCTGGAACCACTGTTTTATTGTTATTCGAATGGAATTTAATTGAATTGGTTATTGTTATTGGATCTTGGTTTATTGGTTATTGATTAGGTTTATTGAATTGAACTGGTTAGGATTCAGTAGAGTATGAGATCTATTGAATTTGTTTAATTGTTTGTTTGAATTCCGCATGTTGAGGTTCGAACGTTGAGGATTATTTGTGATAATGATAATCCAAGTTTTTAATTGGAAAAATTTTAAATTTTTCGGGATGGGTTGTTTCATTTTGGTATCAGAGCCCTTATGGTTCTAGGGAGGGTGCAATTGATTGGTTATGTGTTTAGTCAATTGATTGTTGTGTGGGTTGGAGTCCTATATCATCTCTTTCGAGCCTTCAATGAGACTCCACGGTATGTGTTGTATGACTTTCTGTGTCTCTAGTACTTAGTAGTCTGCTGGTTAGTGCAGAGTGATGGCTAGAGTGGCTAGAGGCAGAGGTCGTGGGGGCCGTGGAGGCCAAGGTGGTCGTGGTGGGCGCGGGTGAGGACTACAGAGTGAGTCCGATGCCGCGAGTGTGGCCCAGGAGACCACGCAGGAGCAGGTGGCGGACTCGTAGGTGTTTCAAGAGGGGTCTGTGGGTGTGGCCGCTACGAGTGTCAGCGTTAGGGCTGATGGGGCTGGTGTGGGTCCCGGTGTAGCTGGAGGTATGGCGGGCTTAGGTGGGGGTTCTGTCGCATGTGTGGCCCAGGACCGAGATGATCGCTTGGCGTGTTTGCTGTAGATGATTCTGGAGCGGTTACCAGGTGGAGTGCCGACTCTGGGAGTTCAGCCAAGTGTGGCTCGTGTGCAGCCAGTAGTGGCTGGTGTGCAGCCGGGTGTGGCGGTTGCAGAGGAGTTTCCATCCTACCTGAGGATGATGGAGCAGATGGAGAGTATTGACACCGGGTTTTTCTCGGGAGGTGCCAAGCCTGAGGAGGCCGATGAGTGGCGGCTGAGGTTGGAGCATAACTTTCGCTCTATCAGGTGTCCGGACGGATACCGGGTTGATCTGGCGGTTTACTTTCTGGATGGTGACGCGCATCTCTGGTGGAGAGGTGTTGAAGCCAAGAGGGTACAGGCTGAGATGGTCTAGGAGGATTTCTTGGCTGAGTTCAATGCCAAGTATTTCCCGCAGGAGACGGTAGATCAGTTGGAGCTGAGGTTTCTGGAGTTGGCTCAGGGAGACCGGTCAGTGAGGGAGTTTGACGCAGAGTTCAGTCCCAGGTGAAGAGGTTCCTGAGGGGACTTCGAGCTGATTTGAGGACTCGCTGCAGGGGGAGTAGGTTCGCCATAAGGGCGGAGCTGGTTGAGACGGCTGCTGCTATTGAGGAGGACCTCAGGGAGCAGGCTGTGGTGGTTAGTCCACCGTTTCAGTAGCAGAGGAGGTCGCAGCATCAGGCGGGTTCGAGTAGGGGCGGCAAGCCTGCTCAGGGACAGAAGAGGAAGTGGGAGAGCACTTTAGAGCTGAGTTAGAGAGGGCAGGGTGGTCCAGGATGCTTTGGGTGCGGAAGCTTGGATCATAAGGTGGTCAGTTGTCCGAAGAGGAGAGAGACTCGGGGCGCTCAGGTGTGTTACCACTGCAGAGAGCCAGGGCATATTAAGCCCAAGTGTCCGAAGTTGCAGTAGATGGCAGTGGCGGCAATGTAACCGTTGGCGGTGCAGCCGTTGACTCAGATTGCAGCGGTGCCATGGGTTTTCACTTCAGCGGAGGCAGGTAGTTCTAGCGCCAGACCGATCACAGGTAATTTTTCAGACTTGACCTTTTAAATTTTTATGGTGTTTGTATTTTGTCAGTTTGGAAATTGTGAGTTTGCGCTAGAGTGTCGGGGTCTTAAAGCACATGGGAGTTGATGCCAGCAGATCTGATCATTAGTCTGGTGGAGTTGCACGATGTTATTCTCGGGATGGATTGGCTGGATCGGTACAGAGTCCATCTGGACTCTCGTCGAGGACGAGTAGTGTTTGAGCAAGAGGCGGGGAAGTTGGTTTATCAGGGTGTGAGACTGTTGGAGAGGTTATAGTTGGGGATATTCGAGTTGTTCAGGACTTCTAGGATGTCTTTCAGTCGTTGCAGGGATTACCACCGTTGCAGTCTGTTCCGTTTACGATTGAGTTGGAACCTGGGACGACTCCTATATCCAAGGCGCCTTACCGTATGGCTCCAGCAGAGATGGCAGAGTTAAAGAAGCAGCTGGATGATCTGTTAGGGAAGGGAGCGCCGAGTGTTTCACCATAGGGAGCGTCGGTGTTGTTTGTGTAGAAGAAGGATGGGAGTTTCCGGTTGTGCATCGATTACCGAATACTTAACCGGGTCACTGTGAAGAACAGGTATCCTTTGCCACGGATTGACGAGTTGTTGGATCAGTTGCAAGGAGCTACTTGGTTCTCCAAGATCGACTTGGCTTCGAGATACCATCAGATCCCGATTGATGAGGCGGACGTTAGGAGGACGGGCTTTTGGACGAGGTACGGGCATTATGAGTTTGTGGTGATGCCGTTCGGGTTGACAAATGCGCCAGCATCATTCATGCGGTTGATGAAGGGGGTGTTCCACGAGTATTTGGACGTGTTTGTGATCATCTGCATTGATGATATCCTGGTGTATTCGAGGAGTCCGGAGGAGCACGAGGTGCATTTGAGGATAGTTCTGAAGAAGTTGCGGAAGCAGAAGCTGTACGCGAAGTTGAGTAAGTGCAGCGAGAGATGAGTTTCCTTGGCCACGTGGTGTCTGCAGAGAAAGTTTATGTGGATCTGACTAAGATAAAGGCTATCAGGGGATGGCCTAGACCGAGGAGTGCCATCGAGATCAGGAGTTTTCTTGGGTTGGCAGGTTATTATCGGAGGTTCGTCAAGGGGTTTGCGAGTATGGCGCAGTCGATGACGAAGTTGACAGGGAAAGATGTCCCTTTTGTGTGGTCTTCAGCTTGCGAGGAGAGTTTTGGGAAGCTGAAGGAGATGTTGAAGAGTACACCTGTGTTGGCGTTACCCAAGCCGGGTGAGCCTTATGTGGTGTATACAGATACTTCGGGGGTTGGTCTGGGATGTGTACTGATGCAGCAGGGGAAGGTTTTTGCGTATGCCTCGAGGCAGTTGAGGAAGCATGAGTGCAACTACCCTACCCATGATTTGGAGTTGGCTGCGGTGATTTTCGCCTCAAAGATTTAGAGGTCGTATCTTTATGGCGGAAAGGTGCAGGTGTTCACAGACCACAAGAGTCTAAAGTATTTCTGAACTTAGCTGGAGCTAAACCAGAGATAGTGGCGCTGGATGGAGTTAGTGGCGGATTACGATTTGGAGATCGGGTACCATCCGGGTAAGGCTAATCTGGTTGCAGATGCATTTAGTCGAAAGAGGGTTACTTCTGATCAGGAGTGGGATATAGAGGCTCTGGTGAGCGAGATTAGTACGTTGAGATTGTGTGTTATCTCACAGGAGCTGTTGGGGTTAGAGGCAGCTAACTTGACAGATTTGTTGAGCAGGATCAGGGGTTGGTTGATGCTTCTAAGGCGGCCGGTTCAGAGTATGTGGTCTCGGTGAATGGGACGATACTAGTGAACGAGCGGGTTTGTGTACCCAGAGACGAGGATCTGAGGCAGGAGATCCTGAGAGAGGCTCATTCGAACATGTTATCGATTCATCTGGGAGTGACCAAGATGTATCGTTATCTGAAGTGGTATTATTACTGGGTTGGGATGAAGAGGTATGTAGCTAACTGGGTTGCAGCGTGCAATGTGTATCAGTTGGTGAAGGCTGAGCATCAGGTTCCGAGTGGTATGTTGCAGAGTTTGCCTATTTCGGAGTGGAAGTGGGATATGATTACCTTGGATTTTGTGACGGGATTGCCAGTGTCATGGACCTATGATGCGATTTGGGTGATTGTGGATCGTCTGACCAAGTCAGCATATTTTCTTGCCATCAAGAAGACCGACGGAGCGGCGGTGTTGGCTAAGAAGTACGTTCGTGAGATAGTGAGGCTGCATGGGGTGCCGGCGAGTATTATGTCAAACAGGGATCCGAGGTTTACCTCAAAGTTCTGGAGAGCGTTCCAGGCTGAGATGGGCACTAAGGTGCAGATGAGAACAGCGTATCATCCTCAGACGGATGGGCAGTCAGAGCGGACGATTCAGACATTGGAATATTTGCTGAGGATGTGTGTGCTGGATTATGGTGGTCATTGGGCGGATCATCTGAACTTGATTGATTTTGCGTATAACAACAATTACCAGGCGAGTATTGGGATGACTCCATATGAGGCTCTGTATGGGAGGCCGTGTCGGACACCATTATGCTGGACTCAAGTGGGGGAGAGGAGCATGTTTGGTGCAGATTTTGTTCAGGAGATGACAGAGAAGGTCCGTGTCTTGAAACCGAACATGGGAGAGGCTCAGGATCGGCAGAAAAGTTACGCCAATAGGAGACAGAAAGAGCTGGAGTTTGAGTTAGGAGATCTGGTGTATCTCAAGGCAGCGATGTTGAGGGGTCCTAACAGATCCATTTTGGAGAATAAGCTGAGTCCGAGGTTTATGGGTCCGTTCAAGGTGGTGGAGCGGGTCGAACCGGTAGCTTATCGATTGGAGTTACCTCAGAGTATAAAGGCTTTTCACAAAGTCTTCCATGTTTCGATGCTGCGGAAGTGTCTACATGAGTTTGAGAAGGTGTTGCCTAGAATTCCAGAGGATCTTCAGCCCAACATGATGTTGGCGGCGAGACCTGTGAGGATTCTCGAGAGGAGAGTCAAGGTGCTACGTCGGAACAGTATACCGTTGGTGAGAGTCATGTGGGACTGTGACGGTATTGAGGAGTAGACTTCGGAACCAGAAGCGATGATGAAGAAGAAGTTCTCGAAGTGGTTCGAGAAGCAAGCGGTGGCTTGAGGGTCTTTTCTGGTTTACATCGAGAGCTCAAAGGGTGACGATCCTGAGAGCAGGGTGGTGCATATAGATATGAGTATGAGCAATAGTGTCTGTAGTGTGATCGTAAGTATGAGACTGGATGAACTTCGGGGATCGGGAGTGGATCTCAGGTGGTGCTAACCAGGTTGGATCAGGATTGCAGCCATGGTGAAACGGTGCAATGTGGCTAGTATGAGGCTAGCGGAGCTCGGAGATCGAGTGTGGTTTGGACGTCTAGTCTAGGGTTGTTATTTACGTTTAGAACCTCGGTTCGGACGACCTTTGTAGCATATGTAGCGCCGTTGGTCGTGCATGTTCTTGTTTAATTGTTGCGCGATCATTTGGTCTAACTCTGGGTCAACGGTTGGTCGTGCATGTTTTTGTTTGATTGTTGTGCGATCAATCAGGCAGCCCTAATCTGGATCAGGGAGCGTTGCATCGTTGATGTTTCCGGGTGAGTCTGATCGGGTTTTAGACGGGAGTATTAACCTTAGTGAGACAGAGTCGCATGACTCGAGGTCAAATACGGGTTATTGGGGGAGAATTATAACGTCCGTGAACCAAAAAGTGGATTTTGGTTAGGTGTCGATCGATACCGGGTGTGTGTGTCGATCGACACGAGTATTTTATACTTGTGAGAAGTCGGGTTTTGGACGTTGGGTCGATCGACACGGGTTGAAATTGAACCGTCAGGTTCATTTTTTGATCGCGCGGTTTGGCGATCGGTTTAAGGAACCCTAGGGTTTGATATATAAGGGGAATCAGTCGTGTTCTTCACCGTTTTTGGCAGAAAACAGAGAGAAAAGCAGAAATCAGAGAGAATTGTTAGAGTTTTGGTGATTTCTTGAGGAGGATTGTTCTTTGGGCTTGAGGAACAAAGGGGAGGATCATTGTTGGTGATTGTCGTTGATAGGAGCAGTAATCAGATGCTGTGTAGAGCCTGATTCGTTTGTTCTTCGTTGTGTTCATCGTTGTTTCTTCTTTTCAATCCGATTTCGAGGTGAGTGTGTGACCGTAGGTTTATCTGGGTAAATGAATAGATGGAATATGATTGATTGCGGTTGTTTGGATTGGATTTTGTGTGTTTTGTGGATGAAAACGTGCAGGAGATCGATGGATCGCATTAGGGTTTGAGCTATGAGAGGATAGGCTCGTTCCCTGTGTCTGCGATGTCGGATCGATCGACAGACTTGTTGTGTGTCGATCGACACAAGTGCATCATGTCGATCGACACCATGGTAGTGTGTCGATCGACACAAGTGCAGTCTGTCGATCGACACCTAGTGGTTGTGTTGATCGACACAGTGCTCCTGAACTGGTTCGTTGATTGAGTGTTCGTGTATGCTTGTTGTATGCTCATCCTGGTATTGTATCTCTTGCTTATGCATGTGTGTATAACCTGTAGACGGGATGACCGCATCGCTGAGTATTTGTGATAATACTCATGCAACTCTTTTTGCCATGTGTTGCAGGTAAAGAGAAACTGTGATCGTGGAATCATGGCCCGGAAGAGGAGATGATCTAGAGTCTCAGTTTCGTGGTCTTGAGTTAGAATTGCTAGGATGTACTAATTCTGGAACCACTATTTTATTGTTATTCGAATGGAATTTGATTGAATTGGTTATTGTTATTGGATCTTGGTTTGATTGGTTTATTGGTTATTGATTTGGTTTATTGAATTGAAATGGTTAGGATTCAGTAGAGTATGTGATCTATTGAATTTGTTTAATTGTTTGTTTGAATTCTGCATATTGAGGTTCGACCGTTGAGGATTATCATTTGTGATAATGATAATCCGGGTTTTTAATTGGAAAATTTTTAAATTTTTCGGGATGGATTGTTTCATAACTTAATTTTCTTAAATATTTCAAATGTTTCCTCTCAAAGAAAACAAGACAATTGTTTTCCACCATTTGTCCAACACTTCATAGATTTTGTGCTAGATCAGGAATGTAATACACATCATAGATGAGTTTGAGATACATCTTCCTTTCAACTTGAACTTCTTTGTCATCTCCAAGCTTCACCTTCAACTTGTATGACTCATCTATTTCCTTGAACAACGATTGGATGCCCCTCATGTGATTCGAACAACCATTATCCAAATACCACACATATTTTCCTGTTGCCTTAGTCTTAAATGCCATAAAGAATTTGGCTCCGCATTTTCTTGTTTAGCAAAGCTTGCTAGCTTTTATTCTCTTTATTTCTTCCAACAATCATCCTTTATATGACTATTCTTCTTGCAATAATGACACTAAAAATTGCTCTTGTTTGTACCTTTGTTGGACGACATATTAGAACTGCTTGAGTTATCATAATAATCTCTTCCTCTATCTCTTCCATGGTCTGAACGACCTCTATATTAGAACTGTTGTACTTCTGTCCAGAGTACTCTCCCTTCATCATGAAAACATTCTCTTCAGATTTTTCAACCTTCTCACCGAGACGATCCTCATGATCAATCTACGAGCTCATCTCATACAATTCTGGAAAGTAACAAAGACAATCAAGAAGAAGCATGGCAAAACCGAATTGGATCAAAGGCAAAACGACATCTCCAGCCTTCAAAGATGGCGATTATGGACTGATTTATGAAGTTCTGAAGAATGAATTAATTCAGAAGTCCATTGGAAATAATATCTATCAAGTCCAGTTCATTTACAGCCTATTACAAGTCCAAGAAGAGTCCAAATAAATGTCTATTATATCAGATAAGAAAGAGTGACGAAAATGAAGTCATTTTGAAGTCAAAGAGAACTCAAAGAGTTGAATTCACATTCAACTCTGAATTTATTTCAGATTTGATTTCAAGACTATTAATTATCTAGTTATCTGTTCAAGTTTCATTTTCCTTTAGAAAGATGTAATCTCCATTTGAGAAATAAAAACCTTTTTGTATTTTTGGAAACTTTTTGAGAGTGATTCTCATGTAGTTCCTTGTGAACTTTCGATCTGTCTTGGTGTGTCATATCCAGGGGATCGTAAACCGGTTTATCAAGTGTTCTTCATCACACTTGTGTGGCCATTCAATCAACCAAAGCTAGTTGTTTTGGTGTAAGTTAGTATCAGGTGGTGAGTTTAATATACTCACTGTTGGAGCTACCTGCAACATCTATCTAAGGTTCCACTGCCTTGTTTCCTTTGGAGGGTTTTAAGTCAAGTATTGGGTCTTAGGTTTAATATACCTCTGGTTCGTGCTTCACCAGTCCATAGAAGTTGAGGATTATCCTACTTTGCCAACTTAGAGTGGCGAATCCTTGGGAGTTTCATATCCTTTGGTATCAGAGCACCATTCTAAGTTTGGTATTCTACCTGTTCATCTTCTCATCTTTTCATTTTCTAAATCTATTCATCTTCTCGTCTGTTCATTTTCTTTGTTCCATCATCTACCCGTTCATCTTCTTTTCTTCCATTCTCTGTTTTTATTTTATTTTGTTTTTCAAGTCTGAAAAAAGAAAAGGAAAAAAAACCCGAAAAACAAAATAAAGAACAAAGAGAGGATCAACGAAGTTCTGGTTGTTTTCCAAACTTTTAAAATTCCATCTTGATCATTTCAAGTTGTTCTTTCTTTGAAAGAGCAAGATTTGAGGACAAATCTTTTTTCAAGAGGGGTATGATATAATTCTGGAAAGCAACAAAGACAATCAAGAAGAGGCATGGCAAAACCGAATTGGATCAAAGGCAAAATGACATCTCCAGCCTTTAAAGATGGCGATTATGGACTGATTTAAGAAGTTCTGAGGAAGGAATTAACTCAAAAGTCCATTGGGAATAATATCCATCAAGTTCAGCCCATTTACAGCCTATTACAAGTCCAAGAAGAGCCTAAATAAATGTCTTCTATATCAGATAAGAAAGAGTGACGAAAATGAAGTCATTTTGAAGTCAAAGAGAACTCCAAGAGTTGAATTCACATTCAACTCTGAATTTATTTCAGATCTGATGTCAAGACTATTAATTATCTAGTTTTCTGTTCAAGTTTCATTTTCCTTTAAATAGATGTAATCTCCATTTAAGAAATAAGAACCTTTTTGTATTTTTGGAAACCTTTTGAGAGTGATTCTCATGTAGTTCCTTGTGAACTTTCGATCTGTCTTGGTGTGTCATATCCAGGGGATCGTAAACCGATTTATCAAGTGTTCTTCATCACACTTGTGTCGCCATTCTATCAACCAAAACTAGTTGTTTTGGTGTAAGTTAGTATCATGTGGTGAGTTTAATATACTCACTATTGGAGCTATCTGCAACATCTATCTAAGGTTCCACTGCCTTGTTGCTATCGTGCTTCGCCAGTCCATAGAAGTCGAGGATTATCCTTCTTTGTCAACTTAGAGTGACAAATCCTTGGGAGATTCATATCATTTGGTATCAGAGCACCATTCTAAGTCCAGTATTCTACCTGTTCATCTTCTCATCTTTTCATTTTCTAAATCTATTCATCTTCTCGTCTGTTCATTTTCTTTGTTCCATCATCTACCCGTTCATCTTCTTTTCTTCCATTTTCTATTTTTATTTTATTTGTTTTTCATGTCTGAAAAAAAGGAAAGGAAAAAAAAAACGAAAACAAAATAAAGAATAAAGAGACACTCCAAGAAAACAATGATTTAGCGTCAAAATATAGCGTCGAATATATTTTGACGCAAATATAGCGTCGGAATTGCGTCGAAGTTGTGTCGATTACAAAAATCGACGCTAATTCGACGCTTATTAGGGGCGAATAAATTCGACGCTAAATTGATGTTATATAGCGTCGATTTAGCGTCGAATTTCCCTCAATAGCATGTATTCGACGTTACGTTTGCGAAGCGTTAGCATCGAACCTCTAGCGTCGAATGTAGCGTCGAAGTTGCGTCGAATTTATTAGGTAGTAGCATATTAAAAACGAGTGTACCTACTTATACACCTTTTCGATGCAAAATCGACGCAAAACATTTCGATGCTAATACGATGCTAAAAGTTCAATGCAAAATCGATGCCAAATCGATGCAAATATCTCCTATATATACCCAGCCAACTGAATCGAAGATAGCATCCAACAATTTATAAAAAAAAAAAACTTTCAAAAAAAAAAAATTTAACTTTAGAAAAAAAATGGGCAATATATACGAACTCAGACGCTGGATGTATCGACGTAAAGATGAAAATGGAGGGCTTTCAGAAGAATTCCTGAACGACCTTGAATTTTTTATGGCTCAAGCAAGTAGTGTACCTACAATTCAACGGGCTGGAGTGATGGTGTGTCCGTGTCGGAAGTGCAAAAATTCGAGGCCGCAGAAAATTGATACAGTTGGTACGCATTTATTTAATAGAGGATTTACACCTGAGTATTATGTTTGGTTTTATCATGGAGAGGGATATGAAGATGAAACTTCGGGTAGTACTAGTTACCAACCTATAGATCAGGGTTATTCGAATGAGCAATATGATCAGCATCAATTTGTTATAGGAAATGATCATGATGTCGGGTTAGAGCATAATAGGTTTGAAGAAATGGTAACCGATGCATTTTTTGGAGTTATGTCTACTCCTGATGTTGCTGATGAACCCAATGTAGATGCTAAAATTTTTTATGATATGCTTGATTCTGCAAACCAACCAATCTATGAAGGTTGTAGGGAAGATCTGTCTAAATTATCATTGACATCTAGGATGATGACAATAAAGTCTGATCATAATCAATCTGAGAGTTGCATGGATGATTGGGCAGCTTTTCTAAAAGAATATTTGCCAGAGGGTAATCAAGCTGCTGTCATACTACGACATACATAAACTAGTCTCTAGTTTAGGATTGCCCTCGCAGATGATAGATGTTTGCATTGACAATTGCATGATATTTTGGAAAGATGATGAAGATCTGCAGGAATGTCGATTTTGCCACAAACCAAGATTTAAGCCCCAAGGAGCTGATAGAAGTAAAGTGCCGTACCAGAGAATGTGGTACCTGCCCATAACAGATAGGCTACAAAGGTTATACCATTCAGAACGAACAGCTGCATCAATGATGTGGCATGCGGAACATTCAACTATTGAAGGAGAAGTTCATCATCCTTCTGATGCAAAAGCTTGGAAACACATTAAATCGGTACACTCTAATTTTGTTAAAGAGAAGCGCAATGTTTATCTTGGACTATGTACAGATGGTTTTAGTCCGTTCGGTATGTCTGGCAGGCAATATTCTTTATGGCCGGTTATACTTACACCTTATAACCTTCCGCCTGATATGTGCATGCAGAGGGAATTTCTGTTTTTGAGTATTTTAGTCCCTGATCCGAAGCATCCAAGAAGATCTATTGATGTGTTTTTACAGCCGCTGATTCACGAGTTGAACATGTTGTGGTCTCATGGGATTCGTACTTTTGATTACTCTAGGAAAAAGAATTTTACAATGCGAGCTGTGCTTATATGGACGATAAGCGACTTTCCAGCCTACGGAATGTTATCTGGTTGGACAAAACATGGTAGGTTATCATGTCCGTATTGCCAAAATGAAACAGATGCCTTCCAATTAAAAAATGGTAGAAAATCTTGTTAGTTAGATTGTCACCGGAGGTTTCTTCCTCTGAACCATCCATATCGGGGGAACAGGAGGTTGTTCACAAAGGGCAAACGTGTACGTATCCCCCCACCTCCATATCTTTTAGGAGAGCATATTGAAGGTCAACTTGATTATTGGGGAGCTCAGGACACTGCAAAACGTGGTGGAAACTGGCTTAATATCCCGACCAATCTCCCAGATGGATACCTTGAAGAACATAATTGGCATAAGAAGAGCATTTTCTGGGATCTACCGTACTGGAAGGATCATCTATTGCGCCACAATCTTGATGTCATGCACATTGAGAAAAACTTTGTCGATAACATCATGCACACAATCTTAAACGTTTCAGGCAGGTCTAAAGATAACTTGAAGTCTAGATTGGATTTACCTCTTATATGCTCTAGAGTTGAGTTACATCTGACGGGAGATGGGAGAGTTCCAGTGCCTATCTTTAGATTTTCAAGCGAAGGCAAATCAACATTCTTCAACTGGGTTTTTACCGAAGTTAAGTTTCCAGATGGATACGTGTCAAAACTCTCTAAGTCTGTGGAGCAAGGGAAAAAATTTTCTGGAATGAAGAGTCATGATTGTCATGTGTTTATGCAGAGATTATTGCCTTTCGCCTTTGCAGAGCTTTTGCCAACAAACATGCATGAATCACTTGCAGGTATATTTTCTATGACGATATATAAATATCTAAACAATTTATATATGGAAAATTACGTTTCTTTTTTGGTTGATATTGGATTTTGGGTTTAGGTGTTGGAACATTTTTTCGAGATCTGTGTGTGCAAACTCTGACTGAGAATGGAATTCAACAACTAAAGAATAACATCTCAATATTGTTGTGCAACTTAGAGAAGATATTCCCTCCATCTTTTTTTTATGTGATGGAGCATCTTCCTGTCCATCTTCCTCACGAAGCCGATTTAGGAGGGCCCGTTCAATTTTGTTAGATGTATCATTTTGAGAGATTCATGAAACACTTAAAAGGAAAGGCTAAAAACCTGGCTAGGGTTGAGGGATCAATTGTTGCGGGAAGTTTAACCGAAGAAACCTCTCATTTTAGCTCATATTACTTTTCTCCAACTGTCCGGACACGAAAAAGAGCTCCACGTAGGTACGACGATGGTGGCATCGCACAAACATATCCAGTTTCTGATTTCCCAGATATATTCTGTGCAGTTGGTAGGCAGGCCGGAATCACAAGAGAAGAAGACTGGTTTTCGTATGATGACTACAATTGTGCACACACATATATTCTCTTACAATGCGACGAAGTTAGCCCACTTCTCAGGTACATATTATAATTACCAACTGTGGATTGAGGTTATAACTATTATAACTATATTTTTTAAAACATTTGTTATAACTATATTTTTTTATTAGTGAATTCATTCGCCAAGTTAACTAGGCTTTCCCAAATGTATCCGCCGGTGAGATTGACAAACGTAAAGATTTACACTTTGCTAAATGGTTGAGGACTCAGGCAAGTTAAAATAAAAATTACATATATCAAGTTTGGATAAAAATTTATACATATACAATTTGTGTATACTTTTTAACAATGTGTATACTATATTTACCAGGTTGATTATGGCGACACGTCATACCCTGTATGGTTTAGAGAGTTGATCCAAGGTCCATTGGGGAAAGTTACATCATCTCCAATGTATTGTACACGAGGTTACGTATTTCATACGTTCGAACGTGGCAAAAATAGAGCAACTGCAAATTATGGTGTGGTAGTTCGAGCCGAGGACACAGATTTTTATGGCATTATACAAGACATTATCGAAGTGCAATTCCCTGGATTGGTTAACTTAAAGTGCATCCTTTTCAAATGCGAGTGGTTTGATCCAGTTATCGGGCGAGGGGTTCGAGTAGGAAAGTTTGGTGTCATCGATGTTAATGGATTGCGTTCTTATGCAAAGTATGATCCATTTGTCCTTGCATCACAAGCGGATCAAGTTTGTTTCATTCCATATCCACGTGTAAAAAAACAGGGATTTCATGGTTATCTGTGCTAAAAATAGCTCCGAGAGGCATGATAGTTGAATCCGACGACTCTCCAATGGAATATGATACTGCCGTAGATCTAACAACTGCAGACCAGGATATTGACAACATCATTCTTATGGATCCGCAAAATCGAGAAGCTGAAATACTTCCGGATGCTACCGATGCAGAAAACCCCGACGACGAGTTCGGAAACGAGAGTGGAGAAAGTACCGATGAGGATACGAAAACTCAAATAATGATTCAGAGTGAAGCATATACATGTGTTTTATTTGGATTTGTGTATTCGCGTTTTTATTTCATTTGTTTCGGATCATTTAAATTTGTTATTGTATTTAGTTTCTATTATTTTTTAATTTTTTTTTTTTAAAAATAAGCTGATTTAGCGTCGAATTAGCGTCGAATTATCCAAATTCGATAAATTCGACGCTAATTCGACGCTAAATCAGATTGGTTAAACCAAAACAAATATGAAAAATTTTGGTTTGCCGCCATTGGTTAAACCAAATTTATTGAATGTAGCATCGTTTTTGCGTCGGATACAAAAAAATTGACGCCTTTTCCGTTCTTTACTCTAAACCCTGAAAACAAAATTTGATTGATTTAGCATCGAATCAGATGAATTCGACGCTAAATCGAAGCTAAATATCATCGATTTAACGTCGAATTCATCTGATTCAATGCTAATTCGATGCTAAATCAAACAAATTTTGTTTTCAGGGTTTAGGGTAAAGAAACCGCCACCGATACGAAAACTATCTTATCCCTTTCAATCTTTGTTATTACCGAATAATTTGAAAATTTGAAATTTTAATATTCTTATTTAGTTCCGAAATTAGTTATGCTTCTATATGTAAACCTATATAGTTTTTAGAAATCAAAGTCCTTACATGCTTTTGTTAAAAAGTATAATATGTACTTAGTTGTTAAGAATTAAATTATTCAGTATATATAACATATATGTTGAGTTTTAAATGTTTTATTCTTTACCCTAAACCCCAAACATAAAATTGTTAAAACATAAAATTTGTTACATGTAACAATTTTATGTTGGGGGTTTAGGGTAAAGAATAAAACATTTAAAAGTCGACAATCATGAGTGAAGCATATATGTTATATATATGCTGAATAATTTAATTGCAAACAACTAAGTACATATTTATACTTTTTAACAAAAGCATGTAAGGACTTTGATTTCTAAAAACTATATAGGTTTACATATATAAGCATAACTAATTTCGGAACTAAATAGGTATTTTAAAATTTCAAAATTTCAAATTATTCGGTAATAACAAAGGTTGAAAGGGATAAGATAGTTTTTGTATCGGTGGCGGTTTCTTTACCCTAAACCCTGAAAACAAAATTTGTTTGATTTAGCATCGAATTAACATCAAATCAGATGAATTCGACGCTAAATCGATGCTATTTAGCGTCGAATTCATCTGATTCGATGCTAATTCGATGCTAAATCAATCAAATTTTGTTTTAAGGGTTTAGAGTAAAGAATGGAAAATGCGTCGATTTTTTTGTATCCGATGCAAAAACGACGCTGCATTCAATAAATTTGGTTTAACCAATGGCGGCAAACCAAAATTTTTCATATTTGTTTTGGTTTAACCAATCTGATTTAGCGTCGAATTAGCGTCGAATCTGAAAAAGGTCCGATGCTAATTCGACGCTAAATTAAAAAATTTCCCTAAAAACCGCGGTAACCATTTACTCTGCGTGGGAACCGAAAAGAACAATAATTTGATTTTTAATTCAATCTGATGCTAATTCGACGCTAATTAGCATCGAATTAGCGTCAATTTAGCAATGGTTAACGTAATAAAATGCAGCAACCAGACTTCTCCTTCTTCCTCATTTTCGATTTCTCAACCTCTAAATCCATCTCCTCTCTCTCTCCGCCGGCGTTTTCCTCTCTCTCTGCCACCGTAGTTAGCCCCTCTCGGCCCGCGACCTCTCTCTCTCTCTCTCTCTCTCTCTCTCTCTGCCGACGCCACCTCCTCTCACTCTCGGCCACGGCTTGCCCATTCCTCCCCATCTCTCTCCGTCGACGCCATATCTTCTCTCTCTCCGCCGCGACTCTCTCACACTCCGCCGCGACTTCCTCTCTCTCTCTCCACCCCGACCTCCTCTCTCTCTCCGCCGCGAACTCCTCTCTTTCTCTCCCCGCGCCACCAAGATCCAAAGCTTGGAAGATGGTAAAAAAAAAAATTTTATGTTAATAAATATATGTTGAGTTTGATTTAGGAATTTGTAGAAAATAGAATAGATTTTTAGGAATTTGAATGGATTTGTAGGAAATATAATAGATTTTTAGGAATTTGCATGGATTTTTAGGATAAAGATTGGTTTTGTAGGATTTGAAATGGATTTGTAGGAATTGAAATGGATTTGTAGTAAATAGAATTAATATGTTTGTATTTATAAAATTTATAAATTTATGAATTTATGAAAATTAATAAAAAAATTTAAGAATTTTAATTTTTCAAAACATATATATATATATGTAAAATAAAATAAAAAATTATTTGATCTATAATTTTGAAATTAAAATAAATAATATTTTTTTAATAAAAACGATTTTATAAGTAATTTTACATTTATACTCTATAATTATAAACTTATAACGAAGAGGTTTTTGAATTTAAAATAACAAAACAAGTTTACAAGTTATTTTCATAATTTATATACAAAATTTTAAAAATTTAAGCATTTTTGAATCATTTTTACAAGATTTATATTTATTTATGAATTTATATGTTTTATATTTTTATTTAATAATTTTTTTATTTTACAGACGGATCCACCACCTTTCTATGGACAGTTATTTGGCGAGGATGCTACGATTCCTGGATACGATGGTCGTCGCGGATCAGGATCAGGATCAGCGTCGGGTTCGCAAGCTGTGACCTATCGTCCACGAGCTCCACCACGAGGTGCACCACGTGTTGCACCACGAGTTCCGCCACCGCCACCGCCTCAGCCAGAGCCACAGACACAGCCAGAAGAAGACGAAGCAGACCCTTCTGATGACCACCCTGAGCCGTCACCGGCAAACGCGCCTCTCATGATGCGGATTACCGAGCTTCTCCGCCAACCTGGACGAGAGACATGGGTTAGGAGTCTCCATCCGATGAGGCCTCCTGGTACATTATGGTATGATTACATCTTTTACAATATTACTAATTAAAAACGCTAATTTTGGTTATTTAATTTTTAATTACAAATTATAATTAAATCATTGTAAATTTTTGTTTAACAGGTTTAGCGATAACAAGGTATCGTGTTCGGTCACCAAGGCCATCACGGCCTATTTCACTTTGCCCCATGCTAATTGGAGCCAGACGCCGCAGCATGTGCGGGATATTTGGTTCGAATCATGGGCGGTAAGTCATTTTATATGTACATTTGTTTTTAATTATTAAAGTATTTTATTTTAAATATATTCATATTATTATTCGTATTTTTGTAGCAAGGATGACACTGGGAGGAATTTCGTACTTTCCAAGTGCGAGCGGAGTTTGAGAAGAAGGTGTTAAAGCGTCTCAACGGTTATGTCGCTAACTTGAAGAAAGCGTGGCGCGAAAAAGGCGATGAGGCGAAGTCGATAGGGATGGATCCCGATGTTTGGTCGGGACTAGTGCGGTTTTGGCAGGATCCCCATTCGGTGGTTAGATCGGGGAAGTGTTCTGAAGCCCGTCTTACGCCGGTGGCTGAAGGAGATGGACCTTCAAAGCATTGTGCGGGTCAATCATCGTACGCCACAGTCCGCATCAATATGGTAATATTTAAATTAAATTAATTAATTTGATTTCTTGTATTTGAAATATTTATTTATTATATATTTTATTATTATCTATGTTTGTTTTTGTTTAACAGGCTAATGACGGAGAACTTCCTCCGATGCACAAAGTGATGGAGAAAACTCATCGGAAGAAGGATGGGACGTTTGTTACCGCTCAAGCGGAACAAACGTTCAACGCGTACAACGCACGACTGGCATAGCTAGATGAGTCTGTCCAGTCCACGATGGGTGTCGAAGATCACGATAGACTTTACGAACACGTAATTTTTATGTTTTTATAATATAACGAAACTTATTTTTATTATAATTTTATTGTCTAACATTTTTATTTTATAGATTGCACCGAAGAAGAAAGGACGAACGATGGGTGTTGGATCCATCAACGATGTCCCAGCAGCTTCTACGTCTGCTCGATGTTCCTACACTCCGGGTCCGTCTCAGCCGGAATTGACGAGACAATTGGATGCTGCTAACACTAGGATTTCGCAGCTAGAGACACACATAGAGACTAGACTCGGAGCATTGACCAGTCTTTTCAGCATCTTTGCAGAGGATCATCCGACATTAGCAACTGCCTTGCAAGGGTTGCAGTTTGCTCCACCGCCTACTGCACCTGACGGTCAATCGCAGTTCGAGCAGGAATCCGAAGAGATGATTCGAGACGATGTCATCAACCTAAGGACCCAACAACGTCAGTAGATTAACGTTTTAATATTTTTTGTATGGGATAATTTAATTTTTATAATATTATTAATTTTATAATTTTATAATTTTTATAATATTATTAATATTATAATTTTATAATTTTTTCTTTTTTAAAAAAAAAAATACAAAACGATCCGACGCTAATTCGACTCTAATTAGCGTCGAATTAGCGTCAAAAGTTAGCATCGACAGTGGTCGACGCTAATTCGACGCTAATTAGCATCGAATTAGCGTCGAATTGTAGCGTCGTTTTAGCATCGAATTATTTTCCAACGCTAAAATAGTGTCGAATTAGCGTCGAAAATGATTTAGCGTCGACGGTTTAGCGTCGACGGTTTAGCGTCGAAATTGAATTCGATGCTAAAATGACGCTAAGGCGTTTTAACGTCGTTTTAGGGTCGAATTATTCCGACGCTAAAACGCTGTTTTCTTGTAGTGAGAGGATCAACGAAGTTCTGGTTGTTTTCCAAACTTTTAAAATTCCATCTTGATCATTTCAAGTTGTTCTTTCTTTGGAAGAGCAAGATTTCAGGACAAATCTTTTTCAAGAGGAGGAGTATGATACAATTTTGGAAAGCAACAAAGACAATCAAGAAGAGGCATGGCAAAACCGAATTTGATCAAAGGCAAAACGACATCTCCAGCCTTCAAAGATGGGGATTATGGACTGATTTATGAAGTTCTAAAGAAAGAATTAATTCAGATGTCCATTGGAAATAATATCTATCAATTCCACCCCATTTACAGCCTATTACAAGTCCAAGAAGAGCCTAAATAAATGTCTTTTATTTCAGATAAGAAAGAGTGACGAAAATGAAGTCATTTTGAAGTCAAAGAGAACTCCAAGAGTTGAATTCACATTCAACTCGGAATTTATTTCAAATATAATTTCAAGACTATTAATTATCTAGTTTTTTGTTCAAGTTTCATTTTCTTTTAAATAGATATAATCTCCATTTGTGAAATAAGAACTTTTTGTATTTTTGGAAACCTTCTAAGATTGATTCTCATGTAGTTTCTTGTGAACTTTCGATCTGTCTTGGTGTGTCATATCCAGAGGATTGTAAACCAGTTTATCAAGTGTTCTTCGTCACACTTGTGTGGCCATTCTATCAACCAAAGCTAGTTATTTCGGTGGAAGTTAGTATCAGGTGTTGAGTTTAATATACTCACTGTTGGAGCTACATGCAACATCTATCTAAGGTTCCACCGCCTTGTTTCTTTTGAAGGGTTTTAAGTCAAATATTAGATCTTAGGTTACATATACCTCTGGTTCATATTTCGCCAGTCCATAAAAGTCGAGGATGATCCTTTTTGTCAATTTAAAGTGACGAATCATTGAAAAATTCATATTTATAACCATAACAAAAAAATGACAACGTACCAAATGAAAAAGATATAACATAATCACACAGCTGAGTGAATTACGCCCGACCGACCTCACAAAAAATGACGACCGAACACAACGAAAACAAATAAAATAATAACTCAATAAAGCAATGACAACAACAACAAAATTATCAGAAATGCCTAAAATAGCCCATTCAAACAACCGAGGTCCAACCAACAAAAGTTTGCCGAACACAAACCCAACAACAAATTTTGCTTACCATAATAATACTATATCGGTCAAACACAAACGTAAGTACAGCAAATGACAAAGTTCCACAAGAAAATAAGAAATGAACATCTATGCAAAAGTCAACAAAATTTAAACATATAAATTCATAATAAAATCATCACGAAGCAAAAAAATAACCCAATCAACAAATATACAAATACAAATGCTTCAATTACAAAAAAAAAAAAAAAAAATCCCGGTCATATAAAAAAACAACTACAAAATAAAAATAAATATTCTCCGTAAATTCCGTGCGATGCGCGCAGAAGCATCTAGTAATCTGATAAAAGTTAGTCACTCGCAATAGTACTACTTTCCCAACCTACTAATATTGCACTAGTTCAAAAATTTAATATACAAAATGAAGTTGTACGTCATGAACTTGCAAGTTCCCTTTACTGGGGTTTTGAACTAAATTTTGAGTAAACCAAATTTAATTATAGGCTAAATTTTACATAAAAAAACCCAACAAATTATTGACGTTGTATGAGTTTATGAAAATGTTTGTAGTTTATTTAGTAAATAAAAATAAATGATTATAAAATACACAAGTACAATAAACTAATAATAACACAAAAACCTAAACATTAAACATAAAAAACATTTAACATAATTTTATGATAAAAAAATCAAAATAATTTTTAATTATTGAAAAAAAGAGATACCAGATATGTATAAATCTTTAGATGAATGTATATATGATACTAGGTAAAGGATCCGCATATATAATAAGATATAATAAGATGGGATAGTTGCAAAAATATTATTTTTGGTGCGTACATTTGCAATAATGCCACTTAGGGGTGTTTATTTGCAAAAATGTCACTAATTCTGGATTTTTAAAGCCTAAATCTTAAAATTATAAACACTAAAAAATATTTTCACCCCTAAAATCTTTTAAACCTTCAAAACTAAACCATAATACAATATAATTAACCCAAACATAAATAATATAATGAATTTTTTTTTTGAAAATAGCATTTTTACAAAAATTTTGAAAATGTACATTTTTGAAAAATGACATTTTTAAAAATTTCTCTAATAAAATTGATATAAAGGTGAGAGACAATGATATATAAAGTTAGATATATGCATATATATATATATATATATATATATATATATATATATATATATATCATAGATAGTATAGTATGTAAATAAGTGTTTTGTAAAATAAAATACATAACAGGAAAATATCAATTTGATAATATACCATGTATGCATGTATCTAACTATATATGTGTGTGTGTGTGATATTTCAGTGTACATGTATCTAACTCACTGTTTTTGTATTTAGATAGCTTCGAAAACAAAAAACAAATCTTAGAAGCACTAGTTATTAATTTTGAAATGACTAAATCCGCCTTTTTTGCTGTCTCCATGATCCTTATTCTAGGTTTCTTTTGTGTTTACTATCTCTAATTCTGTTTAAAACCATATGCTTTTTGCTGCCATCAAAAATTGATATTTTGAAGTTTCAAAAAAAAAAATTGATATTTTGTTTCATATAATAGTTTTTATAGGGATGATGGTGAAAGAGATTTAAGGGCAAAAATGAAACATCCCGACCAAAATTTTTTAAATTTTTCCCTTCGGATTACTATCATCACAGATAATAATCTTCAATGGGCCAAACACCAGCAATGCGAAAAACAATTAGAATAAACAAATAACAATCCAATCAATAAATCTCATAATTTATTATCCACTAAACCGTTCAATTCAATAAATCAATATCAATAACCAATCCAATTCAATCAATTCCATTCAAATAACAAATAACCAGTGGTTACAGAATTACTACATCCTAGCAATTCTAACTCAAGACCATAAAACGAGACACTAGATCATCTCCTCTTCCCGGCCATGATTTCACGATCACATTTTCTCTTGACCTGCAACACATGGCAAAAAAGAGTTGCGTGAGTATTATCACAAATACTCAGCGAGGCGGTCATCCCGTCTATAGGTTATACACACAGGCATAAGCAAGAGATACAATACCAGGATGAGCATACAACAATCATACACGAAACAGTCAAACACGAACCAGTCTAGGAGCACTGTGTCGATCGACACAACCACTAGGTGTCGATCGACAGACTGCACTTGTGTCGATCGACACGACATCGCAGACACAGGGAACGAGCCAATCCTCTCATGGCTCGAACCCGAATGCGATCCGTCCACAAAACACACGAAATCCACTCCAAACAGCCACAATCAATCATATTCCATCTAATCCTTTACCCAGATAAACCTACAGTCACGCACTCACCTCGAAAAGGATTGAAAAGAAGAAGAACGACGAAGAACACGAAGAAATCAGAGGTTGCACTCCCTGGAATTCGAAATCTCCTCTTCCTCCACGAAGAACACGCTGAAGATTCAATTCCCAGCCTCCCAAACACACTCAAACGAGTTCTAAGGATCGAGATTACAAGGAAAACAACGATGAATCCTGTTTCCACTCAATCCTCTCAATTTTTCTCTGTTTTCTCTGTTTCTTCTGATAAAAAGCGGCCCACGCGTTTGTTTCCCCTTATATATCGAACCCTAGGGTTCCCTAAACCGATCGCCAAACCGCGCGATCAAAAGAACCGAACATGTCGGTTCAATTTAACCCCATGTCGATCGACACACCTGCCTTGTGTTGATCGACACAATGTCCGAAGCCCGACTTCTCACAAGTCGAAACACACATGTCGATCGACACACACACCCTGTGTCGATCGACACCCAACCAGAAATCCACTTTTTGTTCACGGGCGTTACAAAAAAAGAAGAAACATGTCGAAAGATTTTTTTACCAATAACAACAAGTTGTGGTGATGGCGCCTGTGCCTCTTCAACGATGGAACGGAATTGGCAAGTGCGTTCAATCAACAGCCGGAAAACTGCTATGCCTCTGCAATTATTCTTGCAGTTCTTGAATTTTTTTTTTTCATATCTCTAAATAAGCTGCTTATTTAAAGATATAATTGTTATAAATTTCGAAAATAAAAATAAAATTTCTTGCAATCCATTCGAATTACGAGGATATGATATGTGATCAGTACTGTCTCAAACGACCAAAATTAATCCACAAACTGAAATGTCAATCCTAAATTTTTAAACTACTAAAAAATGTTGCAAGAAAATGGAAACGATACACTTACACATTTTCATATGATTTTAAAATTCAAATTTTCATTTTTCTAACAACCTGTAAATATGAGAGTTTCAATAAGTTTAAAACAAATCTCTAAATATGATGTTAATCTCTAAGTGTGGGCCTAATTTGCTTTAGCCAATCAGTGTTATATGAGCCTAATTTCTGTTGGGCCAGAAGCTTATTGAGTCCAATAAAAAAGAGGAAATCGGATTTGAGAAATGGAAATATCTAAAATCCAAAAGCAAATAATCCAAGACAAAAGCAGAGAGAACAAGGTTAGAATTCGACCCCGAAAAAAAGAACAAGGTTAGAAGAGAGAGAGAGCATTGTAAGAGTCTTTCATTTCTAGGGGTTTTTTTACCCAGCTACAAACAAAACCAAAGCTGAATATCAAACAAAAGCTGAGTCGATATGTCGCCGACAAAGCTGCTGAATAGGTTTATGGATTAGTTATGATGCTAATCCAGTTGAACGAAATTAGAAAACATTCAAAACCCATAAAACTAGGACCAACAGTCACAAGAAAAATACAGACAAGTTTGAGATTTAGTACAAAAAACATGGTTTGAGAGTAGAGTCCTGAACCTAGTACACATCACAAGTAAACTATCAAACTAGTTTATTCCAATAACAGACATAAGGAAGCGAAGTCTAACACTAACATGTGCAATATCATGACTGTCCTGGTTCAGCCTTGACCGAGG
The DNA here is from genome assembly GCA_964056655.1 of Arabis hirsuta. NCBI lineage: Eukaryota > Viridiplantae > Streptophyta > Magnoliopsida > Brassicales > Brassicaceae > Arabis > Arabis hirsuta. Next base: position 17,884,777 of record OZ053304.1, read on the forward strand.
GGGCTCGATCACACCGGTGAAGACATAAAGAGCCTTCAACTCATCTGCATATGTGGCACTCCTTGCAACACTGTATCCCACTACCTTCCTCAACGCTTCCATCTTCTCCCATACTTGCTCCTCACTGTACACCTGCAAATGTCAATGTTCCTCTTAACTTCATCAAAACCATACATATTTGGATAGATTCACTGACTTTGACATCATATCTAGAATTAAACAGAAACTCAATGCAAAATGGATAATTTCACAACCATGTTCTTTGAAGCTAGCAACTCCGCGAGGAAGAATAAAAAAAGTTAAAGGTCATATGGATCCCCCACTAGAATTTTATAGGTAGAGGTAGAGAGATATGAGTCCAACTATGCAATCAACTCTATTAAGACAGTAGCACAACTGAAAAATATGTCATCCCAAGAGCAGATTCAAGAGATCTCCCACCAAAGCATACTAAACCACCACGTCTAAACTAATGGCACAAGAAACATTAGCGAGGAATATTTGCATAACCTGCCCTCCAAACTAAGGAATCCAGAGCATGACGTTTTAGATATACTGAGTAAAACCAGTTACCTGCACGCCCGGTTTTTTTCTTTTTCTTAGATGTGTTTTTTCTTTTCTCTTCCCCAGTTCCATGTGGCGCACTTACAGCTTGGTCTAACGGCTGGTCAAGAGATCATAGAATGATTTTAAAATAATTTCAGTTAGTTAACTAAGATTACTTGCAGTAGCCAATGAGACTCGTACTTTAAGAAGTGTTAAGTTATAAAGTTACACATTATTAGTGTCTGGTTATGTTTCAACCGATGTGGGATTGTAACAGAGAACACAAATTAACAAAACCATGTGGATTTTCTAATTTTGACCTGCCATGAACTTAATTGCTATACGGGAATCAGCCACAAAGATCCAGAAGACGACCCACAAAATGAAACAAAACCATTACGATATATATGAGACAGTTCAAATTGATTGCTATTGGGCCAATGGATCACTCAATAACATTATCATATCAGTAAGCAGAAAATTCACTCGTAAACACACAACCAGTATTTGGCAAGCAACAACACTTGGTGACCTCGTAGAATGCATGAATATTAGAACTGAACATGGATTTATCTAGTATTCAATTAGAGGCAGAGAAGGGGATGTTCTGTTATGTTATCATTCAGCTACTAACTCACAAGATGATAGGATTAAGTCTTAACCTCATTCGAAGATGTTTCCTCATCCTTGCCCGTAAAGGTTTCAGTTGTAGTGCCCCCTCGTTCCCCTGAAAAAGTATGAACCTCGGTAAGCTCTTTCATGCATTTTAACATTTACATAATCATAATAAACAACCTTCATGTCGAGTCTCAGGCGCTTCCTGCTTTCCAGCCTGAGCTTGAACCTTCTCTGACTTTTCACCATCTTGTACTTCTTTCTCAGAGGTTCTTCTGTCAGTTCGACCCTCATCCCTAATTCTCTCTATCAAGCTCGTTGACTCTTTCGTCATCTCCTCAATCGGAATGAGAATCGGTTCATTTGTAGCCATCCGAGGTTCAGCCGCATCAAATCCGGCTGTGCCAGCATCATGAGCAAGCTTGCTGTCCTCAAATCCAGAGTCGTGCGTCTCGATTCCACCCGTTTCTTCTTCTTCGGTAGCAGGAAGGAGACTACTCATGAGCTTTTGGGTACAAGCATAGTTTGCCAAGAAGAGACAAAAAGGAACCGAAGAGATGAAGGCCATGGTCGAGGCGACAACAAGTGGAGGAAAAAGAAGTGGAACTGAAGACAATAAAACACTAGCTGCCAGAACCTTCTTCCCAACACTCACCGCCTTACTCCAAATCCAACTTATGTTGCCTTCACTCTCGTCATTAGCTTGATATTTCTCCATTGTTTGATTCATGGTGGTATCTTCAATTCTGCCAAGACACCGAGTCGAAAAGGTATGTTCTAAGCTCAAAAGACGACCATTTGTTTAAAGAAAAGAAACTATCCCCTCCTGGTACGTTCTAACAACAATGGACTTAACGAAGAAACACATATTGGAGAAAAGAGAACACAATATAAACTTCATGCAAACATACTATTAAGAAACTATCAAACTCCGTAATAAGTTTCGTTATCTTGGAACAAACAAACGAAATATGAAGAATCTTTGAATGCATCTTATCTTCGACTATTTACAACGAACTAAATCAGCGTAAACAACAGAGTAGTTAGAGACGGGCAAGGTCTAATAAACAAGCAAAGAAAACAAACCTGTTTAGGCTGGAGGAACTTCGAAAGCAAACAGCTCATGGCAGAATCAGCAGTATGTAACGTAGGAAAGAATAATGAGCAGAGACAACTTCTTTGGAGAGAGACAAGTCGGAAGAAAACACAAACAAAGACAGTGACACTCGTCGGGATAACACGAAACTGAATATTGCATGGTTTTGTGTCGCAACGTGTCTCCTCCACTTGTTACAATTCTCTTGTCTAGTGGATTAATCTAGGTTTTGTTCGTAAATTGTCATTCGCGGTATAAAACTATAAATGATAACAAAGAGTAATCCAGCGGAATTGCAGAAATTGATAAAAAAAAATTGGTAATTTTTGGTGGAATCGATAGAATAATTTTAAATTTAAATAGTAATAACTCAATTTTAATAAATATTATCATTTTTATCGATGAAAACCTTTCTTTTAATCGATCTAATTAGTAAATAAAGAGCACAATACTTTGCAATAGATGTTACAAAAAAGAAAACATGAGCATAATACCTCGTAGAAGTTGATAACATTTCACTTCTGTAGATTCTCGACAACAACACTCATATTTTTTGTTATTAATTGATTTAAACGACAAGTTGAAAAGACATTAAAAAAATTTTTTATGTGTCAATCAAAAAATAATTTAAGGAATATATCATTTAATTTAACCAATTAAAACAAACACTTTAATTAAAAGTCTTCTATATATTAACTAAAGAGACAATAAAAAAAATTCTACGTATCAATCAAAAAATAATTTAAGAAACATATCATTTAATTTAACCAATCAAAACAAACATTTTAATAAAAAATATATGTTATGGTGGAAATTCTCTACATGTTTTCATTAATTTTTAACATAAACTCATTAATACATGCTTTCATTAATTTTTAACATAAATTCATAAATATGTTTTCACTAATTTTTAACATAAACTCATTAATACATATTTTCATTACTTTTATTATAATATATGTACTATACTATATGTAAAATTTATCTGATTTATCATATGTTCTACAATTAACATGAATATATCATATTGTATATCATATAGAAAATGGACGAGCCTAGTTCACCATAAGCCGAGCCCAAAAGGCTTTGATAAACCGAGCCCACAAGCCAAAAAAACCGAGCGCAAGAGATAGCTTTGGCGATAAAAGATACATAGCCCATAGGTCGAAAGTGGACTCGGGTCGGTTAGTAATAAGCAAGGAGGTTGGTTCGGTTGCACAAGTAGCGTTGGACCATCTCCGAGAAGAAGTAGGGCAAGCCTAAGAGGAAAAAAAGCCAAGTTGATGAGGTAATAAGTTTTACCCTAAATAATACAACCTAAACTGCAAGTGCACAGTTAATCAATCGTAGTATCAATGGCTCAAATCCACAAGAGATTGGTAGGACTCTATAGGTTTTGGGGAAAAGATTTAAGCTAAGACTAATACGAGTTTTGTTAGTGACGATGTGATCAAACGAATAATCGATAAGAATTCAATGGGAACAAACGTTGGTCAGCATGGAAATCTAAGGGTTCATAGAGCAATTTATTTAGGTGTTCACGCAAGTAAATCTAGGAAAGCGGGATTTCTAACTCGAATTCACTTAATGATATTGTCAACAAACTTTTGCAACGACGACTAATATATCTATCAATCTAATACTCAACTCTCGCAAAGTAGTTAAATAGATGAGATGCATAAAAGAGATCAAAATTCGATATGTTAACCTAACCCTTACCACGACTCTCGCAATGATAAATTTCAAGCTTGTCTATACTAGTTCCAATCAATCAATCACAATTCCCTACACAACTTTCGCAATGATATTGGTTCATGTTCTTAAGATTTGTAACGCCCGTGAACCAAAAATTGAAATTTTGGTTATATTTTTGTGGTGTCAATCGACACTAGCAAATTTTCAGTTTGACCGGTTGATTTTTAAATTGTTCGGTTAGCGATTTTTGGGTTTGGGAATCCCTAAGGCTCGTTTTATAACACGAGCAGCCTCCTTCTATGCATGAAAATGAGAGATTGAGAGATTATTTTTGTGTTTGAGAGAGATAAGAAGAAATTTTTGGTTGAGCTTGTTCCTTTAAGCTTGTTAAGACTCGATTAAGGCTGTAGGAGTAAAAAGGGATCGAGTGTTGGTGATTTTGTGAGAAAGAGGAAGAAATCAAAGGTTTTTAGGGTGTGAAGGGTCTGATTTCGTGGTTTGTCGCTGTCCTTGTCTAGTTTTCGATCAAAAATCAAGGTAAGGCAAGGTGTGACCGTGGGATCATTGCAATGAAGAGGAGCATGATCTAGGGTCTTGGTTTAGTTGTGTTTTGATGTTGTTTAGAATTTCTGGTTAGGTTGTCGGATATTCTTGGAATAGTTGAATTTGAATCATGGTTGGTTTATGTGGAATTGGTTAGATGAATTATTGAGTTAATTTGCTGGTATAGTTGATTTATGATTTTCCGCTGGTTTTTGTTGGTTTGCTTTTAAATTTAAATTAAAAAAAAAAGGTCGGGTTGTTTCAAGATTGATCGAGATTCAATTACAAGTTGGTCAAACTAGCAAATGTTATGAGATGCAAATGTAGATGAAGACTATATTAAACTCCTAAGCATGAACAAATCCTATTTATCGATCCATGAACTTCCCTAGAAAACCTCTTAAACCCAACAATCAAACTACTCAATCATGGCAAGTGAAATCATAGCAAGATAAAGGTATTTCGTCTAGAAGAAAGGGTTTATAAAGCTTCTCTCTAGGGATAAAAAGATTAGCAAAACGTCTTCTTTGAATAAAAATAGTGATAGAAACTCTCGTCTCCTTTGTGTCTCCTTCGTGATAGCCTCCTTCTTCGTGGCTGCTAACAGTGAGGTGGTGATCGATCGATCACCAAACACGATCGGTCAATCACAGATGCATCTTCTATGCTGAATTCTCCTTCGAGACTGCACCATCGGTCTTCGGTAAATTAAGCATACCATTGGATTTCCACAATCGAATATTCCAATTGAAACTGAGATATTCGTCTATATCGTGGAAAAAATATGAGCTTGATCCAATGGTGGGAACATCTTCATCTGGCATGATATATCCGACGGACATGATTCGTCCTTCTCCAAAAAATGCTTGTTTTCCCTATTTTTTGCTCCAAAAATCTTCAATTCCTATAGTGACTCTAAAATCCACAAAAGGACTAGAAAAGCGAATAAAATGTCGAGATAAGAAGAGTTTTTATAGAAAATCTTAAGTAAAACATAGTAAAAATAGGTAAAATATGACGTATATTACAAGCCCACAAAGACATAGATAGACTCGAGATGGCATAGCTCAAGAACATCTAAGCTAGGACAAGTAGATTAAAATGAACATGAGACGAGCTCGAGCAAGGTGTCCTCAGTGGATCAAACCCGAGCCCATGACATGGCGCTTTAGGCGAGTCGAATCCAACAAGGGGGATTGGTGAAACCAAGGCTAAAAGCAAAAGCCCGCAAAGATACAACCGATTTAGAATCTCTAAACCAAAAAGAAACATTCTAAAGAAAAGGAAGTCTCCCTTATCATTTAGGAGTTTGTCTAGCCGACTTAAAGAGAATATATATTCGTGTACATCTTTTGAGAAAGGGATCCACAATTTATTTAACAAAACTCTAGAGTTGTTGCGCTAGAATACTAGCACTAACTTCTATGTGTAACATCAATAAAAACCACCTTTAGATCTTTTTTCTTATGTTTTCAACTTAAAGATTTCAGTTCCCTTAAAATTCTTGACAAATCTAATTTTTCGAGTTTCGACTTCCAAAATTAACTGATAGAACTGAGTTCTTAATAGTTATACTCCATGTCTATTGGATGGTTTAGTATCGTGGAGGCAAAGCCACTTATAAAATAAAAACTTAGATCGGGAACTAATACAAAACTGTGGAATGAATATTTGCTTATTCTTTCTTTTTTTAATATGTAAGTTAGACAAAATCAATATAACTTATTTTCCAAAGTAATTGTGATACCGCTTTTACTTGATTTAATTAATGAAATTCGTTGACAAAAAAAAAATATGTTTACAGAAGATGTAAAGCGACGAGGATGATATCCTATATATATTAACTGAGACACTAAAGCTTCGATCCATGCGTAATTGTGTAATGGCGGAAAATATAATTAATTTCCAAAATAATTTTTTTTGCGAATAAAAAACTGCAAAACAAAATTTTGTGCGATTTGATAAATTTTGTAAAATAGTGGAATATAAATATTTACAAATGAATTTTCACTGTATAGTAAATTTTATTTGATATCTCATAAAATAGTGTTTGGGGAGTTACAGTGTTTTTACTTTAGTCAATATATAAAATGTGCATCAAGTAAATATTTATAATTAATAAAACTAATGAAAAAATAAAAAAAATACAAATATGATTTTTCATAATTAATTAGTAAGAGAATTAATTTTCACATGTTTTTCTATGGAAAAGCAAGTATAACATCACTTATCTGCTTAATGAAAATCTCTTCTTCTTTTTTTTCAGCCAAAATGCAAGTATGCGTTTTCGAGTTTTTTTAGCATTCTGCAACTTTTTTTTAGTGGCAAAATTATTAATTAACAATATTATTGATTTTATCAAGAAAGAGGTTGATTAGGGATCCTCGAATCCAAGTAATACCTGGTGATACCGCGTTTAACATCCGTCACCAAGACCCGACCCAAATCCGAATTGGCTCGGAGTTTCATCGGGAAGAAGGAAAATTGGGTCCATAAAAATGGTTTCGCCCCAACTTATGAGTCTGGCCCGACCCACGACGATTCGACCAAACTTGGCGAGCTCTGAATAAAAAAAAAGTTAGATATGAATAAGGGAAAATAACTTAGGATTGAGAGATTTTTCCATATTGCTTTAGGATTTATTCAACCAACTAAAAACTTGTATAAATATGCAATGTAATTCTCTTAGAAAAGGATATACAACCTGATCAATTCAATATCATATTGTCTATTTTTTCATCGTTCTTATTATTCTTTAAATTTTACTTAGAAAACCTAGTTCATCAATTGTTTGGGAAGAATTTGAATAACTCACTCGATCCATATTCACCAATTGGCGTTCTCTAAGGGGAAGCGCTAAGCTTTCTATGATCAAAACCGAAGAAATTACTAACATGAACACAGAGAGGGCAAGCTTAATGAAGACAAAACCAGAGATCAGCCAGAAAAGAAAAACTCGATGAGATCAACCAGAAGGGAAAAACCCGATGATCACAATGACGCTGCAGAAAATGAGGTAGATGGAGCTCCATCGCCTTCCGATTCTGCATGTGACAGCGAAGCAACAGTAGAAAACTCTATAAATTAATACTCCATAAATTAATAAACTCTATAAATTAATAAATTTTGTCGGTGTCGAGTCGGGCCAATGTAAAATATAGCACAATAATAAACATTATAAACCTCTATATAAATATATGGTCCCAATAATACCATAAATTAATATTTAACATATAAAATTTGATACATACACATATAAGGTATATTTATATATGATTTTAGTGTTGTTTGTTCTTTTTTTAAGACTATAATCTATTTATAACTCGATAATTATTAGATGTAATAAACACAAAAAAAAAATAAAAGGTTAATCAGGTGAATATTACATTTGGGAGCTATAATTAGGAAGTAACATATTCAAAAATATATTAGACAACTAGTACAGAAAATTAAAAATATGACAAAATTACCCTTACAACTATAATTAAGGTAAATATATATATAAAAAAATTCTCAAAATCTTCTCTTGATTTGATCTATGAAAATTTGCTCCTGCAATTTTATATCTGAAAAACAAAAAATTGGGTCAGAAAATATAACAAAAAAACATAATTATATTGTAATACTTAACAATTACCGAAACATCTAAGAACATAGTTAACTACATCACATTATTTGTAACTATAAACATAGTTAACTATTTTTAGTTAACAATTTAAAAACATAATTAACTATTTTCACAACATAGTTATTTACTTTAATGATTTTAAGACATAGTTGACTACATGAAAAATATTGTTATAACAGTTAGTTATTTAAACGACATAGATAACCACGTTAAGAACATTATAGTTAACTATCACCAGAAACATAGTTTCCTATTATAGTCTGTATAATGAAAAAGAATAACATACATAGTTAACTATTATCAGAAACATAATTACCTGATTTTCAAACATAGTTAACTATATCAATTTTCAGCGGGGGCTCAGTTTAACTAGGAGATAGGACAACAATGAGAACTTTAAGGGAGGAAAAGAAAGACAATTTTAATCTTTGGTTGGAGATTTTCGATACATTGTAGAGAGATAAGACAAAATGATTAACAAGTTAATTTTGTAGATCACCAGAGAGATATAAGATTGATTATGGTGTTCGTGATAAGAAGAAGAAGAAAAAATGGAAGAAGGAGAAAAAGAGGAGGCGATAAAAGAAGAAGAAGCATTGGAAGAAGAAGAGAAAAAAATGCGGCGATGAAGAAAAGAGAAGAAAAAGAGATTAGAGATTTGGTTTTATTGTTTTTCATTAAAAGGTAAAAATGGAAAATCAAGTCAATAAATTGTTAGTTTCCATATATTTTAATTTATTGAATGTTAGATAATGAATTAGATGTTTATTATGTAAAATATTACATAATTTCCCCTTTTAAGACTAGAATATATTTATAACGCGATCATTGTTGATGTAATAAATACAAACACAAAAAATAAAACTAATTTAAGAAAATATAGTTTAGTTTAGAATAAAAAATTCAAGTCAACAAAAGTTTATAAGATTATGGAAAATTTTCTTTTTTGATAAATTAATAACTCTCTAAATTAAAAAAAATACCATAGTCCCAACATTATTAATTTATAGAGTTTCTACAAACACAACAAGACGTAACTGTCACACTCATAGACTTGTTGGAAAAATTTAACAAGCAACAAGAGGAGAGTCGCCTGCTAGCGGTGCTAGTGGATCGAGCTGAAAGACAACGGTCTCCAAGAAGGCAACCTGTCGATCTGCACGATCGTCTTAATCAAAACTTGTTCCTTGGAAGTCGGCGCTACCACCCTTGCTGCTGCACAATAACCAAATCACAATGTTTGTAACCCTAACTCAGAGACGAATCGACTCAAGAGATCTTGAGCTTGTTGAGATGAGGAATACCCTTCGAACTAGGAGTTCAAGGATGCATCATGTGACCAGTTTGTCTTCCAAAATTGATGGAAAGTTATTCATTTCGACTCTAGTTTAGGGTATTGTCCCATTTCGATATCAAAATTAAAACGAATGTTACAAGTTGAGTGTATATTTTAAAATTAAAATAAAATTATCATTATTGCTCGATCCGTGAAAGTTATATTTGTCAGTAAGAAGATTAAAGATACATTAATTAAATTACATTTACAAATATCTATATATTTCGTTATTGAAAAACATCTATTATTATTTTTTATTATATCCGATAAATTAAAATATATATAAATTTATATGATTTATAAGAAATTAATTTTACGCTTAAAAGAAATGGAATAAATAACATTTGTTGATCAATTGTACATGTAAAAATATTAAAACTAATGACATCAACTTGATTAAAAATATTTTGCTTTAGTTGGGGGTTTCGAGTTGAATGATAGATTTAGGATCTAGTATTTGTGAACTAGGGTTTTTTCCCCAATCGATAGAATCAAGTGCGTTTCTTATGGTTCGTCAGAGTATTTCCTGTTTCTAAGTTGTTGAAATTTTGATGATTTTCATCTGAATAGTATAATCCTGCATTTGTTATCTTTTTTTGTTTAGATTATTGAAAAAGATTCAAAGTATGGAGTATATCAGACTGGTGGAAAATCTGCACAATGGGAATTGATCAGTACAACCTTGGTTAATTTTGATGCTGGGATCAGAGATCTGCACAAGCTTTTTTCGATTCTCGAAGTGCAAGGAACCTAAATGTTCCTCATGCTCCTCACGGTTACGAGGGTATATCAAAATGTCGTCGATGAACACGATCACAAACTTATCCAAATACTCCCAAATATATTATTCATCAACTTCATAAACGTTGCTGGTGCATTAGTCAATCCAAACGGTATTACTACAAACTCGTAGTGTCCATACCGAGTCTGAAAAGTAGTTTTTTTTATGTCTCCTTCAGCTATTAGAATCTGATGATATCCAGACGCGAGATCAATTTTTTTTAGAATCATGATGCCCCTTGTAGTTGATCTAGCAACTCGTCAATACGCGGCAACGGGTACTTGTTCTTAATAGTCACCTTGTTGAGTCCCCGATAATCGATGCAAAGTCTAAAATTGCCATCTTTCTTCTTAACAAACAACACTGGTGCACCCCATGGTGAGCTACTAGGCCTGACAAACCCTTTATCAGTGAGATCCTCTAACTGCTTCTTTAGTTCAATCATTTCTGCTGGTGTCAACCGATACGGTGCTCTAGAAACGGGAGCAGTCTCTGGCTCTAACTCGATAATAAACGCATCTCCTCGTGTTGGTAGTGGTCTGGTAAGCGGCTCGAATACGTCTGCAAATTCTGCCACCACCGGAATTGAGTGCAACTCATCTCTTGATTACCATGTTGCTTTCTTGGTGGATTTGGTGCTCTAGTGGTCCTTTGGGGAGCATTCTTGACTAACTTGCTCTCAGCTTCATCTGTCTTCTCTGTCATAGAAGCTCTCTCCACAAGTTCGATGAGACTCCCATAATCACGAATCTGACAAATCTTACGGATATTCAGCCGCGAACCCATCATGAACTTCTGAATCAAAGATTACTCATCTGTTACTCCCACAACAAACCTCTTCAGCCTAGTAAACTGTCGCTCGTACTTCCTCACTGTCTTATTATCTTGGCTGAGAGTCAGAAACTACATCTTTAGCTCAATTATGGTCTCATGGGGAAAATACTTCCTGGTAAACTCCTCACGAAAAGTACTCCACAGGATCGCATAACCCAGAGGGGCTTTTCTCTCTACTCCCTCCCACCAAACCTGAGCCTCATCTAGCAGAAAGCTCGAAGCTATATCCACTTAATACCCTAATGGACAACGAACCGTACCGAAATTCCTTTCCAATTGTTTCCTCCGATTGTCTGCAGCCATCAAATATGTGCCACCAGTAAAAGATACAGTAGCCAAATCCCTCATCAATTTCAAAATCCTCCAATAGTCATGCCTCAGATTGTAACGCCCGTGAACCAAAAAGTAGATTTTGGTTGGGTGTCGATCGACACAGGGTGTGTGTGTCGATCGACACGTGTGTTTTTGACTTATGAGAAGTCGTGTTCTGGGTGTTGTGTCGATCGACACGGGGTTAAATCGAACCGTCGGGTTTGGTTTTTAATCGCGCTATTTGGCGATCGGTTTAGGGAACCCTAGAGTTCGATATATAAGCGTGAACAGTCGTGTTCTTGGCCGTTTTTGGCAGAAGCAGAGAGAAAAATCAGAAATCAGAGAGAATTGAGAGAGTCTTGGGGATTTTGAGAAGGATTGATCGTTCTTGAAGCTTGTGATTGTTTCGAGAGGTTGTTAAAACGAGAAGGGATCTTGCTGTGGTTGATTTCTGGGCTGGGAGGACGAAATCATAGGCTGTTCGTGTGTTCTTCATGGTGTTCTTCGTTGTTCTTCATCTTTTCAATCCTTTCGAGGTGAGTGCGTGACCATAGGTTTATCTGGGTAAAGGATTAGATGGAATATGATTGATTGTGGTTGTTTGGATTGGATTTCGTGTGTTTTGTGGATGAAATCGTCCAGAAGATCGATGGATCGCATGAGAGATCGAGCCATGAGAGGATAAGCTCGTTCTCTGTTCTACGATGTCGTGTCGATCTACACAGCTGCTTTGTGTCGATCGACACAGATGCATCATGTCGATCGACACCATGGTGGTGTGTCGATCGACACAAGTGCAGTATGTCGATCGAAACCTAGTGGTTGTGTCGATCGACACAGTGCTCCTGGACTAGTTCATTGTTGATTGTTCGTGTATGCTTGTTGTATGCGCATCCTGGTATTGTATCTCTTGCTTATGCTTGTGTATATAACCTGTAGACGGGATGACTGCCTCGCTGAGTATTTGTGATAATACTCACGCAACTCTTTTTGCCATGTGTTGCAGGTAAAGAGAAAATGTGATCGTGGAATCATGGCCGGGAAGAGGAGATGATCTAGTGTCTCGGTTTCGTGGCTTTGAGTTAGAATTGCTAGGATGTAGTAATTCTGGAAACCTGTTTTAATATTATTTGAATTGAATTGGTTATTGTTATTAGATATTGGTTTTTTGGTTATTGATTGGTTTAATGAATTTGTTGGATTGTTTATTGATTTCCGCATGCTGAGGTTGGCCCGTTGAGGATTATTCTCTGTGATGATGGTAATCCGAAGGGAAAAATTTAAATTTTTGGTTCGGATTGTTTCACAGATCTTCTTGAGGGGGCGGTGGAGGAGGCGGACGAGGCGGGGGTGGTGCACCAGCCTGACATGCCCCTGGTGCTTGCCCCAATATCTCTTTGAGTAAGTCCATCACGAGGTTCCTCAGCATTTCAGGATCCACTCCATGAACTAACGCCTGACCACTGTTGTGAGTTGCCTGACCACTGTTGTGAATGCTTGCTGAATCAGATGCAGTCTCAACCGTATTAGGCTCATTACGACCACGTCTTCTTCCTCTTCCTCTCTCGGCACGTGCCCCATCACGAACCATTCTGTGTAGACAACTAGATATTAGAATATTCTAAAAGGAACTCAACTTACTTGCTTAGGTATAGTGTTGCCGGTGCTCTTTTACTTTTATAAAACCCAACCTCAAATTTCGAAAACATTTTTTTTCTTTTGAAAAGATGACCCTCTGAGTTAGAATCGGAGTGGCCTTTAACCTAGTCTCTAATACCGAATTGTGACACCCGACTCGCTTAGTTAGCCAAGACGGCAAGTCATGAAAACAATCCTATCAATGTTAACGGATACTTTTATAAAAACCAATACTTTATTCCATAACTCAAGTCTTAAACCATTCCACAGTAACCATAAATCCAACTTAATAAAACTTTGATATGAAAACTAATGTAAAAAAAATACTAAGTAAATTGTTTTAAAAATCCAAATATAAATCTCGCTAAAACCAGCATCCGGACAACATCCTCCTTGAGCCACTACTTTATAAAATTGGTATCACCTGAGAGGAGAGAAGAAAGAGGGGTAAATAATTCCAGAAAGAAATTACTCAGTGAGGTTGTTACCCACAACAACTCCAATACTTGAAAACAACAAGCAATCAAACACATTAAACCAGAAATAGAACATGCATCACCCAACTTATTACTAGCAACATAACATTCATACCTAGCATTTCTACACCATAATCTCTTTTACTTATACATTATCTCATACTTAAACATTTCACTTTTTACATTCTTTACTTTTCTTTCCTTTTTTTAAATTCACGGCGGAACCAACCCCTTTCTCGCGTTTTGGATTTGTCCTCCCCGTCATGGCCCTCTAAGGCCTAATGGACTACAATGGGCTTACATACGTGATCGTTCGTAGTCCAACACGCAAAGTTCTACAACAGGCTTACGTACGCGATCGTTCGCAGAATTATCCTATACTCTAACAATCTCAAACAATATTTTTTTAATCTTTAACTTTATTTAATTACCAAATAATTTCCAGCATCAAACAATCCTTACTAACAATCAACAAGCATCAAACATTCCTAAACTTAACATATATAACCAACTACATCACATTCCATCCCTAGACTAACATGTAAGAACATCTACTGTTAACTAGTATTAAGGTAATCTAGACAACACCCTCACCTTAGCCTTTTGGATGACCAAATACGGAAGAGTGCACCTAGAAGGATTTGAATTTACGTTATGGGCGGTTGGCGTCTGGAAAAGCGATTCAAGTCAAAAATAGCGTTTCTGGATTTTGACAGGATAAATGTTTCTTGACCAGAAAGAAACATTAATAACTCACCGGATTTATATCGGATTGGAAAACCGGAACTTGATCTGAAATCCTTGTAACGTCACCTTTCCAACGATACCAAAATCGTGTTCTAACTCGTTCTGTAATAGCGTACACCTTTCTTCAAATTTAGCTCTGTGAAACCGGAGAACAGATTCTGGTCAGACATCAGGGACAAACTTAAATCGCAGATTGCGGATTCATCTTACCTTAGAACAGAAATCGGAAAACAGCCACCAAAGGTATGTAGATCGTCGCCTAACTCCTCACGGTTCGCCGGCAAATCACCCCGCAAGTGTTCTGGTCGGATCTGAGAATAAGAATTCCACATTCAGAAAGCAGTGACTTTTCATGATATTCAAATATGATTTGCAAGCAGACCATACCTCGTAATTCAAATTCGAAAGAAGCTACAAAAACTAGAATCCGTGATCTTTCCAGAGGTACTAAGATCACGATCTAGGTCCTTCTGTGTTGTTGGGAATCCGGCCTTCAAACTAGGTACTCAGAACTGATATGAATTCGTCTCAGATTGTGGGTTTAGGAAACGATTGCATTGAAACGGCAGCTTTAGCTTATTGAAAATATCTGACCTCTCTCTCTCTCTTTAATTCATGCCTCTTTATATGGAGGTAAGGAGATAATAGGTTAGAGTTTCATTTAGCACTTGGACAACACGAAACGGGCTTTTAGGGTTTGGAGATTTTGTGGGATTGGGCCGTGACAATTATGTGGAAAATGTTTAGGGTTCGTTTCCGTGTTTCTTAAAGTACAGAATGCTCAAGGAAAGAAGAGCATGGGAAGACCCTGGTGATTCAGAATTATCTTCATTATACTTTATGAGACTGTAGCAAATACTTGTTTTTGAACACGGATTCTTTAACTGATTGACGTAGAACATTTTTCGGTTTATCCCTCTTTATAAAGTTTCTTTTGGTTTAGTTAACGTCCCATCTTAGGTACTTTGAGATTGTGATAGTCTTACTGTACCAATTAATAGCCCCCATGAATCAGACTTTGTCATTTTCTTATGCAGAATCGAAACCTCAAGAAATGATGTCATGTAGTTGGAAAGCTAAGGTATTGGCCACAAAAGAGCCCTGTGATAAAGCTTCGAATATGGTGATAGTCTCTCTTTTTATCGAAGATAATCCATAAGGTTACATTCATTGCTTAATTCTTCTTTTGGATTTACTCAATCCCTCCGAAGACACATATCAATCTTAGCATTAATTGACTTACATACTCTTAAGTGTTTGAAGCCTATGTATCTCGTGATTCAGACATTGCCATGTATATTAGGATAGCCATGATTATTTTAGCAGTTGTGAGCATTTGTTTAGGAAACTCTATATTGTCCCGAATCCATCAGCTAGGATTGAAAATCGAAAACCATCATTTATCCGCTATCTTTGTTGTGCTCTCTCTCTTCATTCCTTTTAGACAATGACCATCCTAGATGATATGCATGGGTCTTCATCTTGATATGGTAATGCATGTTTCTTCTATGTACAGGTAATCGTATGCTGATATTGCAGCGTACGTAGTTGCAGCTTGTATATTCCTGACAACTTTAAGATATTCTTTCCTATTAATTAGTTTCCTTTTATCATAAATTGGATAAAAAAAAATCTGGATGATAACTCAGACTACGGTTACTGTCATCGCTATTAATTTTGGCTATGTTGCACTATCTTGACATAATTTTGTTTGTTTCTTGGCAGGCTATATTTTGCTTCAACAACGAAAAAAATAAACGCGTGTATTTGCGGTAAATCCTGCTCCATTAAATGTTATTCTCACAATCAGTAAGTAATGAGTAATCTATTTTCCATATCAAACTGCTAAGAATTTTATCCAAAATTTAAGGCATCTCTAAGTTGATAGAGAAATTGATATATAGCCTTCGAAAATTAGAAAAAAAATACTTTTTCACTATATCTTTGTCAATCTAAACCTTCATTGTAAAAGTTTGAGAGACTAAATCTTTGACTAATATTTATCCTATTCTACCCGTAATATAATAAAAATGTTAAACGAAAAGTATTTTTTTTTAATAATTTTTCCATTTATAAATATCATCAACATAAATATTGCATCGCCTCAAGCTACATCTTCTAGAACATGTAAATTTCATAGAAAATAAAGAAGAAGACATATTCTAAATTTTATAGAACATGTAGGAAAAGTAGAAGATATATTCTAAATTTCGTAGAACGAATAATAAACGTAGAAAACGTATTCTAATTTTCGTAGAACATGTAGAAAAAACATAAGAAAAATTCTAAACTTTGTAGAACGCATAAAAAACGCAGAAGACGTATTCTAAATTTCATAGAATATGTAGAAAAAGCAGAAGACAGATTTTAAACTTCGTAGATGACAAATTATTAAGTTTGAAAACAAAAGTAAATCAAAATGAAAGCAAAGTAGAAGAGAATATACAAATTGAAATCAACTTTGAACAACATCAAAATAAAACCATCAAAACGAAATTTAAACCTAAAACGAATTAAGATAAACAAAGATCACAAGATAAACGAAAAAGGAGCAGCGTATATGAACAAAAAGTTTTTTTCCTACTTTGTCAAAACTCTCTCACAAGAAGAACATGATCGGTACTTTTATTTTTTAATTGTTATTATCCTTAAAATATTTTTCTAGATATTTTTAAAAAATTTGTTAGAGTTATTTTAGTATAAAATAGCTTAAATTAGAAAAGGTGTAGATTGACAAATATATGGTTAAAAAGAGTTTTTTCCCCAATTTTCCCTTCTTTTTAAGCATTCATGTAAATTAACAAAGGGTGTGACACCGATTCACCTTAAAAAGGAAGGAAACAAGCTAACAGAAGGATATTGATTAATGTTTAACTTTTGATGGTCAGTGATGTAGAAATCAAATGTAGTCACTCTGTTGTGACTTGAATGCCATAACTGCTGTACAAGTTAGCGATCCATTTTAGTCTGAGTCTCTTATATTTTAATATGTATATAAAGTACGCATGCGTTTGCATAATACTATGGTAATGCGGGTTGTGTTATGTGTGCATGCTTATATTGCAGCGCACGTGTTTGAGCTTGTATTTCTCGACAATATTTAAGGTAATATTCCTCTATTAATTTGTTACCGCTATAACTGCTGTACAAGTTAGTAAACCATTTTAGCCTGAGTCAGCTCTTTTAATACGTGTAGAAAGTATGCATGGGTTTGCATAATACTATGGTAATGCGCGCTGTTTTATATGTGTGCATGCTGGTATTCTAGCACACGTATTTGAGCTTGTATTTCTCATACACATTTAAGATGTTTTTCCCCTATTAGTTTGTTCCCTTAATCATATATTGAATACATAAAATTTGAGATGATTAATAGGACTGGTTACTGTCATCCCAGTTATGTGTGGCATCATATCATCATTTGTTTCACTATCTTCACATAGTATTTTTGTTCCTTGAGTGGCTGTGTTTTGCTCCAGCGACGGCAAAATCCATGGGCGTGTTTTTTTGGCAAGTTCGGATCCATTAATTGTCTCTCGCGATAAACAAGTAACAGATTTTCGATCTGAAGCTACATAATCTTAGCCCTAAATTCTTGGCATATCTAGCTTCATTGGAATTCAATATATCTAGACATTTTATTGTATTTTGAGTTAAGAGGAAAAAATGTTTCGGCTTTGTGTATACCATATTTCCTAAAGTACATAATGCACGAGGAAAGAATATCACTTGGTTAATCAGAATTGTGTAGGTTATATTATTAGACTCGAGCAGTATTCTTTTTGCATTTTTTAATCAAACAAGTTCTTTAATCGATTGATGTGGAATATTTGCGGTTTATTCTTCTTTTCTGAAGTCAGTTATGAAGACTGGTCCAGATATCTCATCTTTAGATTGTAAATGTCTTATGTTTCTGCACCATCAATATCCTCCATGAATCAAACTGTCTTTATCTTACTCGCAGTCTTTTTTCTGATGCAGAACCTCAAGAAATGCTATAGTGGAGCTTGGGGATAAAGCCCTTTGTAGCTTTGAAGAATACCCACAAGGCTTCCCTAGACCAGGTTACATTCTTTTCTGACCTCTTACGTAAGATTTAGCCAGTTCACCTGCAGAGACGCATAACAATCTTAGCATATATTGACACTTGCATTACTCTAACGGCGTCATATACTTCTAAGTTAAGCTGAAACATATTCTTAGCATCTATTGACTCTTGCATTACTCTAACTGCATCGTATACCTTCAAGTTAAATTGAAACAAATAGTTCCCAAGCGTATTAGCAACTCTTTTTCTTAGGAGATTTTTATGTTATACCCACCATTTCGATGGAAAAATCCATTCTCAATCCCCTTATTATATCTCTGATTCTCTATTAAGGAAGTACAATATCTCTATCAATTCAAATGAATGAGGTAGATCATAGTTTACAAACAGGTCCGGCCCAGGTCCTGTGCAAGGAGTGCATTTGCACAGGGCCCATTACTTTAAAAAATAATTTCAGCTGATTTTTTTACAAAAGAAAGCCCCGTAAATTTTTTTTTTCAAAAAAGAAGTTTTTTTTTGCAATATTTGATATATACAAGAGCTAAAAAAATAATTTATGCTTTAGCTCCAGTTTTACACTGAACCGGGCTTGTTTACAAACAGCTTCTTAACCAATATCTGAGTTCTTACTCCATTTCAGTTTGAAAATACAAACATATTCTTAACTCAATAATCCTTAATAATGTAAAGTAACCTAAGTAAGTTCCTTTCTCTTCACTTTTGTTGCAGCATAGCATCAGTATCCATTGAACAGTATCATAAGTTAATATGCCATATTTGGGGCAAGGCATGGTTACGGGGAGAGAGCTGCAACAAGTGCTTTGAGACTGAAAGGTCATGTACGGTCACAAACAAAATGAATAGTAGTTTTTAAACTTGTAATGCAAGATTATCCCACGTAAGATAAACAGGGCTTCTATTCAAGTACGATTTTGGGCTAATTTTTGTCCAACTTTTAACAACGTATGTTGTTTACAATTTACCACACTGAAACAGATTTGCTAGATATATGGGCCGTACAAAGAGTGTTTTTTTCATCAGTCGGTATTGAAAGATAATAACAAGATGTTCATATATATGTTCCTAAATGGCAATCTTCTGGGGTCAAAGATTTGAAACGAGCAAGAAAACAATTATAGGGTCTGAGATTTTGGATTACTCGTATTGAAAGATAAGATAATAACAAGATGTTTATACATGTTCCTAAATGGCATTCTTCTGAAGTCAAAGATTCAAAACAAAACAAAAAACAACCAACCAAATTAAGGGTTTGGGTGCCTTTAATTTAAACCATACATAAAAAAAAATATTGAATAAATTAGAGTATATAGACAGAAATCTTCAGAATAGGAATAAATCAATAAATAGATTTTGCAAGTTTATCCAAATTAATTCAATTTCAGGCAAAAGTGGTAAAACAATTATCTGATAGGTCTACTACATGCATGAATGACAGAAATAAAATCTAGGGCCTTTTCTGACTCAGACTTTGGATGGTAGAGATGAATCCAACTTCATCTAACGGCCCCTTGTTCTTGTAAATCTACAGATTCTCAAATCCCTTTATATAAGCCTCTACTGTTTATCTAAAAAATGAAAATCGCTTAAAAACATTTCATTTCGTGAATTCTCATCTCCTTTACTCTCCGCTCCAGCCTCTTGTTTTCGTAACCCTAGTCCTTGTCTTCTAAAGGTACGTGATGATCCCATTGTATATTTTATTGTTTTATATATTTTGTTAGTTTTGAGGTTGGACTCATGTTTGATATTAGATCTCTATCTATACATAATATATATACACTGTATCTATATCATGTATATACACTTTATTTTTGTGGCTTTTCATTAATGCATATTTTCAAAATTCAGCTTCTTTCTTTCAAAATGTTTTATAGGTAGACTTTAAATTTATGATAAAGGATTGTCCTTTGGTTTATATATGTTTAATTGATACAACGATATATGTACATATATGTTATTGATGTGATGATATATATATATATATATACATATACATTTATATGTGTTATTGATGTGACATATGTGTATATGTATATGTGTGTGCGTGTGTTATTGATGTGATGATATATATATATATATATATACATATACATTTATATGTGTTATTGATGTGACATATGTGTATATGTATATGTGTGTGCGTGTGTTATTGATGTGATGATATATATATAATTTTTTTTTCTAGCTTTTATCTCAAATGAAAAAAAAGAAACAAAGTTGATTTACGAATATAACAAGTCCATAAAAACTGAATAACTTTTGTAAACTATGATAGCGAAATTTGGAAAGGTTAGTAAACCAAAATTTATAAAATCGGCCCAAAAATTATCTAAAAATATAATAACATAAGATATATATTTGGAGGCTAGAAGATCAGTCCATGAATAATATAATATCTATAAAGATTATAAGTGTTTCCAAAAAAGGCTCAACAATAAGATTCGTCTTTGGCCAAAGTTCGTAAACCAAAGTTCATTTAATTCAAAATTAAATGAATAGCGAGGTATGAATTTTTTCCCAAGACAAACCTTATTGTTAAATCTTTTTTTGGAAACAATGATCATTTTTACAAATATTATATTATTTGTGGGCTGCTTTTCCGGCCTCTAAATATATATTTTATGTTATTGTATTTTGGGATATCTAAGTAGATAATCAAAAAGAATACAAAAATTAGGAAAATGACAACAAAATTAATAAAAGCGAGGAGACTGTAGATTTTATGCCGTTTCGGACGATTTTGCCCAGCAACTTGCGTTGCTTCTGTTTTCGGGAACTTCTACAAAATCGTGTAGCAGGCAAGAGAGATTTCGTAGATCTGTCAAGCTTTGTAGACTAGGTAACGGCGGCTTCACAGCCACACGTTTCTCTGCCACAAATGCAGAGCATTAAATGAACTGATATGCAGTTATATATATACATACACATATATATGTTATCCTCTATATAACCTAATAACCTCAAAGATATTTCTTCACATTCAGACAAACATTTTCACCTGAACTCCATTTACTTTATAAGTACCAAAACAGTTAACATTGAACGTAAAGGAAAACCATTTATTATTCCTACCTCAAGGCGGCTTACCTAATTCGGCGAGGTATGTCCGACAATTTAGGATCCAAATCTGTTTGCATTTAACAGATCTACAACTATACTCTTGTTTACTTTGCAAGGAATATTCAAAATACAGTTACATAGATATTCACTAAGAGTTAACGAACTAAAATTTTAATTTTTATAAGATGAGCTGGCTAGTTTGATTACTGAAAGGAGTATGGGTGAAGGCAGACTACGGACGATGGGACTTTCGTAACGATCCAACGGATCTTGGACACGGAGCTCAAATCAGAGATGAAGAAACTTTCGAGTCTTTGGTCGCGATCGTGAGGAGAAGATACTCGCTTGAAGGATTCAGGCCGTTGGCCCTAACCTACTGGCTACCACAGTTACTACCGGACATATATGTAGACGGAGGCCAACCTTCTAATATTAAAACCGATGGCGACGTTGGATTGTTCATGGCGTTACAATTCTGCTACCCTGAACTCACTATCTGTGTTACTGTTGGGGCCGAAGAAGTTGCGACTTATGAAGTCCAATGTAGAAGACCATTCCAAGTTGGCCGCAATTTGTACCTGCCTGAGACGAAGGATGAAGACTTACAACTCGAGGCCCCAATTCGCTACTATGGTAAAATCTTACAGAAACTATTTGTTAAATTAAATGTGTAATCATTTTAATACCATATCTAACCATCATCACCTTATCAAACCAGAGTTAGTTTCAGGACGTACTATTCCGGCAACTCAGAGTGTCCTACGAGAAATTCTAACAGAGGCCGAGATGATAGTGATGCATCGGGTCCATCTAGAGATACTCTACTCAAACCCTAGACAAGATTTTTCCCAGCTATTGGGAAATATGAGTTATGATCAAACTACTGAGCTTATAAACCATAATGGAGATGAAGATATGGACATAGATCAAGGCGGTCCAATGCAAGAAACAGGCCTCCCAAACGGCTCGGCAGAATTGAATAATGGTAACGATTAAACTTACCAAGTTATTTAGATATAATTGTTGTATGACCAACATAGCCGGTAATGAAATACATTACTGTATGTCCTTGTTAAAATGGCTAATAAAATAAAACACTAAATTGGAAGAGTTACATTCCGTTTTATAGGTACATTAAATGGTAACAATGACCATATACCGCGCAATAAAATATAAAACAACGGTGAGCCTCAAGGATTTGGGAATATTGGGATGACCCTTCTGGACACAAACATACAACCAGGTGAGTATCCCATTTATGGAGATCTAAATGCAACAAGGGCATACTGGGAAAATCTCCTAGAGGTTGGCAATGCATCTAATGAGAACAATTTTATTAACAATGTCTTGAACCACGAAGGTGATAACGAAAACTCTGCAACTCCGGCAAGTGTCTTAAACAACGATACGATTAACTTAAGTTCAGAAGAGCGAAGAATTTTCTTCAACTGGATCTAGTGAAATATGTCTTGCTGCCGATTTTGAAGCGGAAATTGACCGAGCTCTCTTCGAAGCTGCTTCTAGAGTTCGAATTTTAAGGGAAACACATATAACACAAACACTTTATCCCCCAGAACTTATAAGACAAGGTACATTTTTTCTTAACTGGATAATTATAACAATAACCAACCATAAATATATTTACCAGACTAGCCCTTATAACCAATTATAAATATGTTTATAATGGTCGATATATATTTGTGTATATCTAATGAAACTTAGTATCCAAATAACAGATGATGATATAAACGTTGTTGGTTCGATTTCCCAAGCTACAAGTTTAATTTCCCCGGCCACAAGACCTTCCTCTGTGCAAGAGCAGACACAAATGATGCATGCACAAGAACTTTTAAGAAAAGGTATACTTTTAGTTCAATGAATATAGTTAACTATAACCATATCTTAATAAGTTTAGCTGTCTAACAATTATTATAGATCGTACTTTCTTTCTCTGACGATTAAACCTTTATTATCATTGGCCATATTTATTTATGTACTGGTAATTAAACTCCTTATACAAATAACAGGCGCTGATGTTATCGTTGTTGGTTCGGTTTCCCAACCTGCACCTACGATTGCAACGGACACTACACCTGTAACGCCTCCGACCCGTACTAGGCCGAAGACACTACTGATGAACACCTAGACGTCCGAGCCGAGGTTCCCAGAACACATCTGGGTTCCTTAGGCCAGACTTCTACGCGTTCATCCCCACCGGCTACGCCCCAAAGGCTTGCCAACCCGAGACGTATTCGATGGTTAGCTTGTCCAGACAGGACTTATATCATATGGCACTCGCATTTATTCAAACTTGTTTTATATATTTATATTTAAGTTTGAACGGTTACAAAATGTTTACATGGTAAGTCTAGTACTCACAAAATCAGTGAGTACATAGTAAATAATATTTATTTGCAAAAAGCATGGAAATCTATCCCGACATCCTAATGTTCCTTTTTGTCCCGATGGTCTACCCGCTAAGGTTCACCTGCAACACAAATAGAGTCGTGAGCACTAGTTGCCCAGTGAGTCAAGGTTCCCTAACAGGCATTCATTCATTCCCATCCAATTCCCAAAATAACAAACACACGCAACATGCAATTCAGTTCAATTATATCATGCATTATCGTGCTTATGCACGATTGCTATACTTCCCCAACGTTATATTTCATAAGATTTCTCAACAAGGCCTTTCGCGTAGACCAGTTCCCATCATTTCAATCATAAGGCATCTGCCAGCCCGTAGCCACACAGGCTATGGACTGCAGATCCTTCATCACTTTCCAATGGCCTTATAAAAGAAAGGATCCTCATTGGAATTCTGCATCGTCATGCAGTACACGGCCTTAGGCTGCAATCCCGCCTCTCCGTGTCTTAATGTCCTTGGACTAGTACTCAATGACTAGCCAAGTCATGGCTCAAGGGAACATCTCACCGCGAATATCATTATAAGTTTTTAGGTTGTATATACTTATAATTTACGATTCCTGATGTGCCATAAAGCTACTATGTAGGGTTTATGCAATTAGATCTTTAAATTTATAACCCTAGGGAACTGCAAGTGCACAGTTAAGACAATTGTAATACTTAGGGATCGTTCCGCTGAGGACTTAGTGATGAATGCGCTACAAATCTATATGATTCGGATTAAGCTAAGGGATAATATTATTTGGTTTTTGGGGTTTTATGGAAGCAAATAACAAAACAATAAAAGTAAAGGGATAGATATCAATTAAGATTAGAAATCAAGCAATTCACAAAACATATGCAAAACACAAGCAATCGATTTAGGATTTTAATACTAGTTGTTCTAGAACTCATATCACTAAGGTAAGGTCATCCCACTATCGTGATGTAACTAACCATCTACGTTTTGCACCCTAATAGACTCAACTATCGCAGATTATTACAAGGTGAAAACATGCTTTATGCTCAAGATTGATTGTTCACTAAACTCCTTAACTAACCTATCGAATTGTTAAGGTTTCTAGCTCATCGAATACTAGGTCCAGAGATATAACAAGCTTTTGGAGAGTATATCAACCTAAGATCACTCCCTGGGTAGCTAGGCTAGTTTGTGCTTTGAGTATAAATAAAGATGAAGAATCAATTTTAGAATAAATCTCTAAACGATTAAATACGTAAAAGCATAGAATTAAGAAAGTGCATAGAAATCAAATCAAAGCTAATACTCTAACATGTTTTGAAACACGTAGCAGCAAGAGTAAAGCACATAGACAGTATAATTCGTTGATCTATCTAAGCGTAAGGAATTAGATCTCATCTCCTTGCAATAGGGCAAAGATCAATCTATCCTTAAAGGCTTCTAGAATCAAATAAACATGAAGAACAAGAGAAAAACGAAATACATTGTTTAGGTATTGATTTAGGCTGTTAAGGCCAGCTGCTTGAGTTCCTAGAGAGGCTAAAAGCAGGTATATATATGGGTTCAAGGAGGCATAAGTCGGTTAGGGTTTCGTCGGGCAAATACGTCTTTTCCGGTCAAAAACTGAGGCAATTTCGGTCATGATAAGGATCAGCCTGCGTGACCGGTATTGGAAGCTTCCATGCCTCTTCTAGAAGTTCGGCAAAAGGTCTTGATATCGGCCCATGGGCTGGCCCGGTGCTTGGCTCCATTTTGCACTAACTTCACTTCGAAAGCAGTTTGACATGTCCTCAGTGTTTCGGGTGTATCTTCTAAAGTACAGCTCCAATTGATGAAATTCCAACTCCATTGGAAAGCTAACTCAAAGGGCTATCTGCAAACTAAGTTTCATTAAATTCCCAACTGATTTGATCCTCCATTTGTCAGGAAACGTCTAGCATATACGTTCTGTCCAGTAGGAGAATGTGCATTATCTTCAAGATAAAACGACTTGGCTTGGTTCCTTTGACTTGGATAAGTAGCTGGATCATAGATGATACTCCTTTTGCTCCTTTTTACATCATTTTGATGATAAAACCTGTTAAGTCCTTAAAATCTACATATACGAGAAAACTACCTCTTTTGGTTTAAAAGCTTTATTAATATATATAAAAACCATTCTAAAATAGATAGAAAAAGTGGTAAAATATAGGGTATATCAACTCCCCCAGAATTATCTTTTGCTTGTCCTCAAGCAAACAATAGTCAAGAATTGAGAAGAGGTTTGAAATTCGGAGGAACTCACATATCATTTGGATCGTTGCATCAAATTCTAAACCAGTAATCCACATGAAACAAGATTAGCTCATAGACGTTGGCATCTTCTTCCATCACGAATTCGCAATATAGCCATACTCTAAATATCTGTCCCTGCAAAAATCTCAACTTCAACTCAATTGACTTTTTCTACTCTCTTAGATTTAGTGAAAACTTATCATCAAGAATATCATTCAAGGAAGACGGGCTAGGTATTGGGAAAGGCTGATTTTAGGGGTGAGGTTAAAAGTGTTTAGGGTTACCATAGACTCCGGGTGCGAGATATTATGCAAAATCGCAAGAGAAAATGGACCTGTTGATGTCCACAATTTCCCAACCACTTCTTCACTTCTTTCTCCCCCAGACTTAGATTTTTCTCCGGGAATCAGTTGAAATCTCTTCTACTCGTCTCTTCTTTTGTATCATGACATTCCTTGGATATTCTTTTGCCATAAGACTCTTAGAATTACCATTTTCCTTTCCCTTAGATTTTATTTCTTTTTATTTTATTTATTTATTTTTTTTTCTTTTTCTTTTCCAAAGGGGGAAAACGGTATCTCTTTGATATAAGTCAAGTATAGGCACGAATTGTTACCATGTTTTACGCATCCAAGGAATGGCCAAGCTCTTTGAAAATCGATCTTTGTACTCCACCCTTCTTTACCAAATCGTCGCATCTTTTAGTGATTGGAAAATTGCGTCGAACCTTTTCTCTCCGACGTTTTTGCACATATCTGCAAGTATGAAACTAAAACAGAATGCGTGAGGTCTGAAAGAAGGTAAAGGGTTTTTAGGTAGGGGTACCAACTAAAGATGAGCTGGCCATTCATGACAACAAATAGTGGTAAAAGAGGATAAGATGTCATGAATGTGTGATTCGTTTCCTTGATCTAACATCCTTAATAAGAAATAATCAAAAACCATATTAGTAGTCCATATAGAGAGTCAAAATCATATCCATCAAAATAGTTGCAAGTAGAAATTTTCTGGACGGAAGCTCCATCATGAGGCTTCTGAATCGATTGTCATGATCAAACCCTGCAACAATGGTTACATAGTCTTTGAATTCAAAACGTCAATCCTAGGAAAGTGTCATAATTCCTATCTTATTATTTTTATGAAAATGTTTTATTTTATTTTTTTTATTATATTTTTTTTTATGAAAATAAATTTTGAAAAATCCATTGAAAACATAAAAACCAAACACTAACAAACGTGTTAGTAACAACAATCCCTCCAGACTTAACTTACACCGTCCCCGGTGTAAAATTAAATCAAATTAAGGGAGTAATGATGAAAATTTATTTGAAAAGAAGATTTAAAAAGATAGAGAATAGAATGATAGTACCGGTGAACTGTAGATATTTTCGGCAAAAATCTTAGGTTGTCGCGATCAATCTTAGATCTTCGTTGTTTTTGAGCATCAGGTATCCTGTATGAATCGAAACCATGCTTTGTATTTCCAATGTCTTCTCTTTCTATTACATCTCGTTCGAATGGTGGATAATGCGTAAGACGATTGAATTGTGCGTCCACAATGGAATCACTTGATAATCCTGTTTAAGAGCAACATATCCTTGCAAAAACACTTGAAATCACTCGTTAAATTCATCCTGGATCTTAGTATTCAATACATGTGTATTGAATTCCAAGTCCAAGGGAAGGAAAAATAGATAAGAAACAAAAAGAAATCAAAATAATGAATCCAAATTGTTAAAAACTATCAATCTTGGTGAAATCAATGAATGAATATGTCAAGATGTGAAAATTATATTTAAAACCATTTAAATCTAACCAATATTTTAATTTTAATTCAAAAAGTCATGAATCAAATAATACTCTTAATGATTAAATTAAGAATAGATAATTTTTGGAAAAATAATTCATGTTTATGCAAAAATAAATTGGTTCTTATTAAATTATGTGTGAAAAATGATTTAAAAATAATTAAAAGAGTGAAAAAGGGAAAATTAACCTCTTTTGACCAAACGGTTAGGTGGTCGGCTCGGTGGTTCGGAGCGGTGGTTCGGTGGTCCATGGCTCGTGACTCCGGTGGTGTGGTGGTTGATGGTGACGCGGAGTGATCAATTCCGGTCTAGGTGTCGGGTGGCTAGTCGCGGTCAAGGATGGTTCGAGACGTGGTTCGGGTCCAAGGCGGTTCACGGCACGAGACGGTGGTTGGTGGATTTGAGTCGCGGGTCAAGGCGGTACCGGTCTAGGTACCGGTCGGCGGTGGTGATCGGCATCGTGTCACGTCGCGTCGCGGGATGGTGCGGGTCACGGCGTGTTGCGGTTCGGGAGGGGATGGATCGGGTATCGAGTACCGGTCAGGATATCGGTCGGGTCAGTTGACCGATATCGGGACGCATCGTGTCGCGGGATGTGGGTCGCGGGACGAAGGGATGAGACGAGTCGAGACACGGCACGGATCGGGACGGAACGCGGGATGGTGTCGCGGGAAGGATCACGTACCGGTCCGAATACCGGTCCGAATGCCGGTCGATACCGCGGTCCGAAATCGGGACCGAAAATTACCGTGGGTCGACGCATGGGTCGGGCGGATCGTGTCGCGACGCGGGACGGATCGAGACAGGACGGGCGGTATCGGGTCACGTATACCGGACCGAGTTTTGGTCGGCGTGTCCGACCGGTACCGTGTCGTGGGAAGGAGTCGGGTCGAGGCGAGAAGGTCGCGGGAAGAAAGGCCGCGTACCGGTCCGAGTACCGGTCGGGTGTGTTGGCCGATACGCCGGACCGATATCGGGACGCATGGGACGCGGGACGGACGCGTCGTGTCGCGGTAAGGATGCGGGAAGGTGTCGCGGTAAGGTGCGCGTACCGGTCCGGGTACCGATCGGTACCGCGGGTCGGTATTCCGAGTTGTGTGTCGCGGGTCGAGGCGAATCGTGCCGAATATCGGTCACGAAATCCGACCGACACGCGTGACCGTTATTCGAGCACTCGTGTCGCGGGGTGATCGGGATGCGATATCGGTCGAGGACGTCGGTCGATATCTGGTCCGGTATTGCCTCGTGTCGTCGTGTCGCGGTAACGGTTGGATTGGTCGCGGTCCACGCGATTTTTCATCGAGCTTTTTCTTCGTCTATACACATCGGAATTGAGATCCGAAAGATGCTACGGATTCATGAGAACGAGATCTTTCCAATGGTATGGATATTGTTGTCTGGTTCGTGGTGGCTTGAACTGTGAAAAAGCTTGAAGTTGCGGCCTCGTAACCTTCCTAGACGGTCTTGTTCAGTCAGTCATAACTTGCTAACCGTAATAGCAAATCATGTTCTGCTTTTTCCTATAGCTTCATAAGACTGTCTCCTTCGTGTATACCAAATTTCAAAAACGTCTGGGCTGATATAAAGCTCCAATCATTCCATGAACATAACAAGTCCTGTTCGATCTCTTCTTCATCGTTCTTCTCAAAAACACATTTGTTTGCATTTTAAAAACTTTTTGTAAAATCCTGAAAAATTCATAGATAGATAAAATAATGAATGACAATGTTAAGAAAAATAAAAACAAATCCAAAAACTTAGAATAAGCAAAGCAATAAAATCAAAAACATAAATATGGGTTGCCTCCCATAAAGCGCTTGTTTTAAGTCGGATAGCTCGACTCCTTGGGTTTTTAGGGTGGTGGAAGGTCTTCTTAAGGCTTGAGGTTGCCTTTAGCATGTAAATGAGGTCTCCTTAGGTCGTGTTCTCCATCTTCATCGAATTGGTTGGGCTCATTGATCAACACTTCTCTTTTCTCTGAAGGAACGTATCGAGTTTGTTTAGCTCGAAATCCAGGCGGTGCGGCATAATGATAGACACGAGTGTCTATGTTAGTGAAGGATATCCGTCCTAGAGGATAGTCCATGATAGCTCCAGCAGTAGCCAAGAATGGTCTTCCAAGGATGAGGGGTGTTGAACAATCGTTCATAGTCGCCACTTCGAAGTCTACTGGAACGATGACATCTCCAATATTCAAAGGGCAATTGTGGATTTCGCCTAATGAAAGTGTAGATGCACCATTGGCGAGTGAAATTTGTATCCGTGATGGCCGAAGGTTGGTGATCTTCATCATTCTCACAAGAGATTCCGAAAGAACATTGATTCCGGCTCCCGAATCACAAAGTGCATCGTCAAATTTGAAACCACGAATAGAGCAAGAGATGTTGAAAGGACCTGGATCGAGGGTCTTGAAAAGGATCTTATAGTACTTGTGAGGATTCCTAGCTCGATCAAATAACTCCTCAATCATGAAATCTTCTTCTTTGCTTTGTGAGAAACACTTTCTCAAAGATGGTCTTTCTCTCCATACTTCTTCAAAGGTCAACTCTTGAGGGAGTTCTTTCACAAGAGAGTTGAATACTTGTAACATCTCATCACTTATGAAACGTGTCCTCTTGGTGGTCCTCTCGGCAAGCTTTAATCCGTAAGGACGAGGTTTGATCGAAATTCTCGCCGTGAGCTTTCCTTTGCTCGTATTTGCCTTCTTCAGTGGTCTTGAGACTTCGTCTTCGTCTCGATTAGGGGTGGAATCATCCTCTTTAAGGGCAGTAAGAGTGCAGCAATTAGCAGTAGGTGCAAACTCTTCTTCTATTGTTTCCAATTGAAGGAAATCTTGCACCGTTTCTTCGATCTTCTTCAAGCGATCATCTAGTTGCTTCACTTGATTGGAGATGTTGATTGCTTCTTCTCCTAGCTTTGTTGTTGTGGTCGTGAGCTCCTTAGTCTGGTGATCAAGGTCATAATGGATAGCATTGAGAGTTTGTACCGTTAGCCTAGTATCGGTCTCCAATTCTTCTACATTTGAGGTGAGTTCGTCTTTGGTGGTTTTGACTTCTTCCACTGCTTGAGCAGCTTGGTAAGCTTTGATAGCTACTGAATTTAACTCCTTGTTAAGCTTTCCAAGGTCCTCCTTAGTGTTCTTTCTTGTTTCTTCCAATTGGTCATAAGTAAGATCAATCTTATGCTTGATATCGACGATGTCGTCTTTATCTTCATGAAGATGTCTAGTGTGAACCTCTTCTATTCCCTCCAATTGGACCAAACGTGATTCAATTTTTCCAAATTGATCAATAAGGACCTCAAACTTCTCCTTAAGAGATGAATTTATGATCTCGATCTTAGAATCGACATCATGAATGACTTTTAGTGTCTTCCATGAATCGATGCATCAAGGCTTCGAGTTTGTCTTCTTGGGGGTTTGAGTGAGGACGGTGATGGGACTGTGGTGATGGTGGCGGACGGATGTGATGAGGATGAGGGCGACTTTCTCCTCCATAAGCTTCCCAAGGACGATACAAGGTTGGATTGTATCGATTTTTGTGAGAACGTGGCGGTTGATGGAATTCATGAGGCATGGGGATGTAATCTCCAACTTCTTCATGAGGGTAAGGGCTCGCCATTTTCTTTGGATTGTGATGCTCCATTGACGAATTTCTGAAACACACAAAAATTAAAAAAACAAAAACAAAAACGAAAAATTAGAAAAATCAAAAAAGAAAAACAAACTTAGACTTAATCGTTATCAAAAAAATTTGCAGGAAATCAAACAAAAGTCCCTGGCAATGGCGCCAAAAAACTTTGGTAACATCCCAATTTCTGAAATATGTGGTGAATGCCGAGAGGGTTAAGAGAATTGATTTAACTACCTATATCACCAAAGTGCACTTATCTTTTCCGTCACACATCCAGAGAGAACTCCACAGTTAAGCGTGCTTGGGCTGGAGCAATTTAAGGATGGGTGACCTACTGAGAAGTCATTTCCAGTACCGTGTGAGTGAGGACAAAACACGTGGAAAGATCACGTGGTGATTTGCATGGTTAGTAAACAAGTCTTTCGAGCCTCTCGGACTAACGCACCGACCGTCGGAGAGGGGTGGGCCCACGGGCCGAGAGTGGATGTGGGGTCCATTAGAAGATGAGGATTTCTCCTGAGGGGATGAGGATTTCTCCTTGAGGGGATGAGGATTTCCCCTGTATGTTATTGAGAGATGAGGATTTCTCTCGAGGGGATGAGGATTTCCCCTGCATACTGATAGCTCGACGGCGGTCGAGGCGTTACAAGTGGTATCAGAGCGAACCCTGACGAGTGTGTGAGTCACACTGTCGGGGGTAACAATCCTGGTGCGCAACGAGGACGTTGCGATCAGTTAGTGGGGGTGATTGTAACATCCCAGTTTCTGAAATATGTGGTGCATGCGGAGAGGGTTAAGAGAATTGATTTAACTACCTATATCACCAAAGTGCACTTATCTTTTCCGTCACACATCCAGAGAGAAATCTAGAGTTAAGCGTGCTTGGGTTGGCGCAATTTAAGGATGGGTGACCTACTGGGAAATCATTTCCAGTACCGTTTGAGTGAGGACAAAACACGGGGAAAGATCACGTGGTGATTTGCAGGGTTAGTAAACAAGTCTTTCGAGCCTCCCGGACTAACGCACCGACCGTCGGAGAGGGTGGGCCCACGGGCCGAGAGTGGGTGTGGGGCCCATTAGGAGATGAGGATTTCTCCTGAGGGGATGAGGATTTCCCCTGTATGTTATTGAGAGATGAGGATATCTCTCGAGTGGATGAGGATTTCCCCTGCATACTGATAGCTCGACGGCGGTCGAGGCGTTACAAATTTGATGTGCCATAAAGCTACTATGTAGGGTTTATGCAATTAGGTCTTTAAATTTATAACCCTAGGGAACTGCAAGTGCACAGTTAAGACAATTGTAGTACTTAGGGATCGTTCCGCTGAGGACTTAGTGATGAATGCGCTACAAATCTATATGATTCGGATTAAGCTAAGGGATAATATTATTTGGTTTTTGGGGTTTTATGGAAGCAAATAACAAAACAATAAAAGTAAAGGGATAGATATCAATTAAGATTAGAAATCAAGCAATTCACAAAACATATGCAAAACACAAGCAATCGATTTAGGATTTTAATACTAGTTGTTCTAGAACTCATATCACTAAGGTAAGGTCATCCCACTATCGTGATGTAACTAACCATCTACGTTTTGCACCCTAATAGACTCAACTATTGCAGATTATTACAAGGTGAAAACATGCTTTATGCTCAAGATTAATTGTTCACTAAACTCCTTAACTAACCTATCGAATTGTTAAGGTTTCTAGCTCATCGAATACTAGGTCCGGAGATATAACAAGCTTTTGGAGAGTATATCAACCTAAGATCACTCCCTGGGTAGCTAGGCCAGTTTGTGCTTTGAGTATAAATAAAGATGAAGAATCAATTTTAGAATAAATCTCTAAACGATTAAATACGTAAAAGCATAGAATTAAGAAAGTGCATAGAAATCAAATCAAAGCTAATACTCTAACATGTTTTGCAATATGTAGCAGCAAGAGTAAAGCACATAGACAGTATAATTCATTGATCTATCTAAGCGTAAGGAATTAGATCTCATCTCCTTGCAATAGGGCAAAGATCTATCTATCCTTAAAGGCTTCTAGAATCAAATAAACATGAAAAACAAGAGAAAAACGAAATACATTGTTTAGGTATTGATTTTGGCTGTTAAGGCCGGCTGCTTGAGTTCCTAGAGAGGCTAAAAGCAGGTATATATAGGGGTTCAAGGAGGCATAAGTCGGTTAGGGTTTCATCAGGCAAATACGTCTTTTCCGGTCAAAAACTGAGGCAATTTCGGTCATGATAAGGATCAGCCTACGTGAACAGTATTGGAAGCTTCCATGCCTCTTCTAGAAGGTCGGCAAAAGGTCTGCATATTGGCCCATGGGCTGGCCCGGTGCTTGGCTCCATTTTGCACTAACTTCACTTCGAAGGCAATTTGACATGTCCTCAGTGTTTCGGATGTATCTTCTAAAGTATAGCTCCAATTGATGAAATTACAACTCCATTGGAAAGCTAACTCAAAGGGATATTTCCACACCAAGTTTCATTAAATTCCCAACTGATTTGATTCTCCGTTTGTCAGCAAACTTCTGGCGTATACGTTTTGTCCAGTAGGAGAATGTGCATTATCTTCAAGATAAAATGACTTGGCTTGGTTCCTTTGACTTGGATAAGTAGCTGGATCATAGATGATAATCCTTTTGCTCCTTTTTACATCCTTTTGATGATAAAACCTGTTAAGTTTTTAAAATCTACATATACGAGAAAACTACCTCTTTTGGTCCAAAAGCTTTATTAATATATATAAAAACCATACTAAAATAGATAGAAAAAGTGGTAAAATATAGGGTATATCAATTCCACATTACACTCCATAATGGTTCACGTGCTAAAGGCTTTTAAGCATTACTTAGCACTTTCATCATTTTACTTCATCACTTTACTTAGAATTTTTTATGTGCAAAGGTTTTAAACAACACTTAGCACTTTAACCCCTTATGCAACCAAGAACCTCATTGGTTATTAAACAATGCAACAATCAACACGGTGTGCTCTACTCATCTAGCACACGGCAACATCACACTCAACACGCAACATACATAACCGAGACTCACCTTAGTTTGATGAATGTATGCAGTTTTTCCCAAAGTTTCCTATTTTCGTTTCCTTACTTGGACTAGAACACTGCATAATAAATTGGCTCGGGTATAAGGGTACTAGTTCGTGTTCTTAAGGAAACTTAGCCAACTCACGAACTTACCTAGAATGTGTCCAACGAACGGTACTTGCTCGCGGAGTTGCTACTTGGAACCTAACAGAACTTAACCCACGTTCCAGCATGGTTCCGGCCAATCGATCAGGAAACTAGGGTTAGCATCAAAGTCATACGAGAAAATGACTCAGAAGGAAATCAATTTGGGACCAAGAAACTTACCCTAAACTTTCCCAAACTACTCGGTATGTTCGTACTGAATAGAAGGTTCAGACAGATCAGTCAGAAAATCGCGGTCTGATCGTGTTTGATTTTGGGGTCGAGATTTCTGTGTGACCTGCCTACCAGGTCGGGGTCCTATTTATAGCCGCGAGTAAGCAGGTGACACAGCCAAGCAGCTCGCGGCAGGCACACAGGTGAAGCAGCTGCCAAACCGCCCCACCAAGCACTGCCCGTCGCGACACGCAGCGGTGATGGTGCACAAGGCTAGGCATGTGGTCGACACCAGTCGGCGTGTGATTGACACACGTGCACCCAATCCGTACCAACTTCTACGCGTGGCCTTCCTATGGCCGGAGTAAGCATCCAGCTCAGTCACCAAGCAACCAAGCACGTAGCTTAGTCACCAAGGTGCTTCGGGCAGTTTTCGACTGCGAGATGCGCGTTCTACCGGCTTCCTACGGGGGTTCTGCCTTGGCCGTCCTAGCCAAGATACGGGTCATTACACCACCTGCCTTACTACTTGATTACACAGAAATAGTTCAACCATCAGAACTTATAAGAGAAGGTACCATTATAGTTATCCGAAAATTGATAAAAATAACCATCCATTAATATGAAAAGTTCGCTTATTTTAATGTTAGATGGAAATGTGCTTTGTATGAGCTAAAATTTTTATCATAGTATATGATATTTCTAACTCTACATCTAATGAAACTTTCTATACGTGTTTCAGGACAGGGTGTTAAAGTGGTTGCTTCGATTTCCTCCGAAAGAACAACACTTGCGCCGGCCATCACAGCTGTGCCAGTTATGACAGAGCCGTACCTTGACCTCATTCTAACCTGCGGCCCATTCCCTGAAAACAATGAACATGTTCCGCAACAAGCCGTCCCAAACAACATCAGGCCCATTGCGAAGGAAACCAACCTCCAAGAAACCTCAGCTGACGAATACGATAGTGTTGGTGGGTTCTAAACTTGTGTTTAATATTATTGTTATGTATAATTAGTAACAATGATTCTAGTTTTTGATAAGTTGATATTGTCTACTTGGGTGGTAATATAACAATCCCCAATTCTAGATCGTCTAAATTATGTTATAGCGGTTAAAGAATGAAAGTCCGGTTAAGTTGGTAATTATATAGCCATCAATTTTAGAGCTTTGTAAGATGATGTAGTATCTAAGAAAACTGTTGTCCGTAAATGTTTATTACCAAATGTATAATACCATCGTTTTTTCACAAATGTATAATGATGTATTTTATTTCCGCGGTTAACTAATTACATACTTTCCAACTATAGGCGATCGAGCTAACAACCCAAACGATATATATGTGGGCATGATGTTCACAAATCGCAATGCATTCAGGCAACACATGTCTCTATATGCTTTGGAGAAAAAATTCCAATTCCGTAGCTCAAGATCCTCACCAGCCGTGATGATACTAAAATGTTGGGGCCTTTCGTGCCCATGGAGGATCTATGCTTCTCGGTTAGAGGGATCGCCTAAGTATGAGATTAAAAGTGTACTACTTGATCACACGTGTACAGTAGATGAACATGGTGGATACCAACGGCAAGCAACGACTTCAGTTATAGGAAGTTTGATGAGGTCTAAGTATGGAGGAACCGCAAGTGGCCCACGACCAAATGAAATAAGAGAAATTATGCGCAGTGATCATGGCGTGCGTATATCATACTGAAAGGCATGGCGGTCTAGAGAGCTAGCTTTGGATGGGGCAAAAGGATCACCACAACAATCTTATACCTTTCTGCCACAATACCTTCAACAACTCGTCATGTCTAATCCGGGCTCGATCGTCAGTCTAGACACTGTTTATGACTCTATGCTTGGACAAAGGTTTAAATACATGTTCTTCGCCTAAGGTGCGTCTGTGCAAGGCTATCCTTACATGCGTAAAGTGATAGTTTTGAATGGCACTCATTTAAAAGGCAAGTACGCCGGCTGTCTTCTTACCGCTTTCGCACAAGATGGGAATTTTCAAATATTTCCTCTAGGCTTTGCAGTTGTCGACAGTGAAAATTATAAAGCTTGGGAGTGGTTTTTCAACAAGTTATCAGCATTTATACCAAACTCGCAAGATATCGTCTTTGTTTCAGATAGACACGCGTCCATACACGCTGGACTCCATAAGGTACAAAATCGTCAGTTAGAATAATTTATGCTCGATTCGAAGAAAGATTAACATTTAATAATAACATTTTACTGCTTACCCTTCTATCTAACGCTTATTCATATTACTACCCGTTTAATTTTAGGTATATCCTTTGACAAAGCATTGCGCTTGTGTGGTGCACCTGGTCAAATATGTCAAGACATACTTTAAAGGGAGACATCTTCCCTACCTCGTCTCCAAAGCAGCCAGGACGTACAGGCTTGTTGATTTCTATCGCCTTTTCAATGAAATAAAAGAAATGGATGAAGCTTGTGCAGATTACCTAATTGAAATTGGCTTTCCTCATTGGGCTCGTGCGCATTTCGATGGCTTAAAAGACAATATCATGACAACCAACGTAGCGGAGTCATGGAATGCAGTGCTAACCAAAGCTAGAGAGTTTCTGATCACCTCCTTGGTTGAATACATTAGATCAAAAATGATGAGTTGGTTTGCAAGAAGACGGGAAGCTTCGTTCGACTTTCAAGAAACAGTCACACCAAAACTTCTTGAACTTGTAGCCATTAATTTTGAGGCTTCAACCGACTATGATGTGAAAGAAATCAAGGATGAGGAGTTCAAAATTTCCACAAAACAAGGTTCCTCCTTCCACATAGACCTAAAAAAGAAATTTTGCAGCTGCTACCAATTCCAAATGTTGCGCTTCCCTTGTCCTCATGCTGTTGCCGCTGCGGTATTCAGAAAAACTAAGGTTCATTCCCTAGTTGGTAAGGAATATAGCTTTGACCACTGGAAGTATGCTTACGCTAATGCAATAAATCCAGTCACGGAATTGGAACACACCAATGACCAACAAACTACATTGGGTGACTTAACTCTGTATCCTCCTTCAACAAGACGCCCCCTGGTAGGCCCCGAAAGAGACGATACTTATCCCGTGGAGAAACCATTGTAAGCTCATAAAATCGAAATGTTAACCATAGACACTCCCTTTTAATCATAAGGTATTTATATCTTCTTTACATAGGCACGGAGCATAATGCGTCAGACAACATTTAGCCGGTGCAAGAAGGCTGGACATAATCGAGCCACTTGTAAGATGGCCATCTAAGTAGTTGTGTTACCACGGGCATGTGAAGAGTTGATGGTGTCGCTTTATCAAATGTTGTACTTGGGTCAGCATAATTTTCATGTCAAATACATATAAGATATTAAGTGATCACCAAGATGAGACAAATTCCAACTATTATATATAAATAAATTTGCCCGACTATAATATAAAAATACATGTTTTTATTAATATTACTTGGATAAGTTTACATGTACCGCTATATTCTAGCGATACAAAAGCTTACTGTTAATGTAGCCTGTTTCTAATTATTTTTAATTTCCAAGTCTTGTTATTAAACACGGTTACACGTATATTAATAGAAACACTTATATAATTTTTTCATGAAAAATATAACATAACCACTTAATGAGAACCTAGTCAGTTATCAAAACATATGACCGGCTACAAGAATACTTTACCTGCTATAGAATTATCTTAACCACTAAGTAAACTTACCCGTTTAATGCAAAACTGTCCAACTATCAGCATATCGAATAGCGGATAACATTTTATTTGTCTGTAATATGTATTGTTAGATGTTTAGTAGGACAAGAGGCCCAAACTCAAACCCTAACCAAAAATTATACTCTAATTTTACAATAGTTAACCCAAAACTCTAAACCCTAAACTCAACCCTTACACCACAATCTATACTCTAATTTTATAATAGTTAACCCAAACCCCTAAATCCTTTGCGCTACTAACTTGTCTGTATTTATAATTAGTGTCCCGCTAACAATGAAAATTACTTTTTGATTGTTTAACTATTCAAATATATTATAGAAATGGATTGACAAAACAGTCATAAATTCCAAAACTGTCCAACTATCAACATATAGAATAGCGGATAACATTATATTTATCTGTAATATGTACTTTTAGATGTTTAGTAGGACAAGAGGCCCAAACTCAAACCCTACCCAAAAATTAGATCCTAATTTTACAATAGTTAACCCAAAACTCTAAACCATAAACTCAACCCCTACCCCACAATCTATACTATAATTTCATAATAGTTAACCCAAACCCCTAAATCCTTTGGGCTACTAACTTGCCTGTATTTATAATTAGTATTCGGCTAACAGTGAAAATTACTTTTTGATTATTTTACTATTCAAATGTATTATAGAAATGGATATTGACAAAACAGTCCTAAATTCCAAAACTGTCAGCATATGGAATAGCGGATAACATTTTATTTATCCGTAATATGTACTTTTAGAGGTTTAGTAGGACAAGAGGCCCAAAACTCAAACCCTACCCAAAAATTAGATCCTAATTTTACAATAGTTAACCCAAAACTCTAAACCATAAACTCAACCCCTACCCCACAATCTATACTATAATTTTATAATAGTTAACCCAAACCCCTAAATCCTTTGGACTACTAACTTGTCTGTATTTATAATTAGTATCCTGCTAACAGTGAAAATTACTTTTTGATTATTTTACTATTCAAATGTATTATAGAAATGGATATTGACAAAACAGTCCTAAATTCCAAAACTGTCAGCATATGGAATAGCGGATAACATTTTATTTATCCGTAATATGTACTTTTAGATGTTTAGTAGGACAAGAGGCCCAAAACTCAAACCCTACCCAAAAATTAGATCCTAATTTTACAATAGTTAACCCAAAACTCTAAACCATAAACTCAACCCCTACCCCACAATCTATACTATAATTTTATAATAGTTAACCCAAACCCCTAAATCCTTTGGGCTACGAACTTGCCTGTATTTATAATTAGTATCCGGCTAACAGTGAAAATTAATTTTTGATTATTTTACTATTCAAATATATTATAGAAATGGATATTGACAAAACAGTTCTAAATTCCAAAACTATCAGCATATGGAATAGCGGATAACATTTTATTTATCCGTAATATGTACTTTTAGATGTTTAGTAGGACAAGAGGCCAATTGTAACGCCCGTGAACCAAAAAGTGGATTTTTGGTGGGTGTTGATCGACACAGGGTGTTGTGTCGATCGACACGTGTGTTTTGGACTTAAGAGAAGTCGGGTTTTGGGCGTTATGTCGATCGACACGGGTGGTGTATGTCGATCGACACGGGGTGAAATTGGACCGACAGGTTCGATTTAATTACGCGGTCCAATTTAATTACCGGTTTAGTGGGCCGGTTTAGGGAACCCTAGGGTTCGATATTTAAGGGAGGAACAGTGAAGTTTGGCCGATTTTTCTACCAGAAATCAGAGATCAGAAAGAAAAGGAGAATCAGAGTGTTGGAGTGAGTTCTGGTGATTTCTGGAAAAGGGTGGATCGTTCTTGAGGCTTGTGTTTTCGTGGGAGGCCATTAGGAACGAGGAGGGTTCGTTGTTGGGTCGATTTTCGTTGCTGTTCAAGTGTTTTTCGTGTCCTTCGTCTTTTCAATCCTTTGTCGAGGTGAGTGCGTGATTGTGGGCTTGTATAAGTATAGGGAATTGATAGAATGCGATTGCGTGGTGGTTTTTGTGTGCTTTGTGAATGGAATTGTGCAGGAAACTCGATGGCTCGCGACAGATTCGAGTTGTGTGAGGACAGACTCGTTTCTGGGTTCTGCGACGTCGTGTCGATCGACACCAAGGTGGTGTGTCAATCGACACGAGGCATTATGTCGATCGATACCATGGTGGTGTGTTGATCAACACAGTGGAGTCTGTCGATCGACACCTAGAGGTTGTGTCGATCGACACAGTGCTTCTGTGTGGGTTCGTGATGTTTGTTCCGTGTATGCTTGTTCTGTGATCTTCCTGGTATTGTATCTTTTATTTATACTTGTGCTTAATTAGCCTGTAGACGGGATGACCGCGTCGCTGAGTATTTATGATAATAATCACGCAACTCTTTTTGCCATGTGTTGCAGGTAAAGAGAAAAATGTGATCGTGGAATCGTGGCGAGGAAGAAAAGATGATTTAGGGTCTCGCTGTGTTTGTCGTTTATGGAATTGTTAGGTTGTTAGTTATTGGATATTGGTTGATTGGTTGAACGGTTTGATATTTAATAAAGTATGGGATTGTTAAATTGGAATCTGTTGTTGATGGTTTATTGTTCCGCGTTGCTTGGTTGTTGACCCATTGAGGATTAGTGTCTGTGATGATGGTAATCTGGAGGGAAAAATTTTAAATTTTTGGGTCGGGTTGTTTCATTTTGGTATCAGAGCCCTAGCGGTTCTAGGGCTAGAATATTAATTGATTATGTGAGTTAGTCAATTGATTGTTGTGTGGGTATGGAGTCCTAGATCATCTCTTCCGAGCCTTCAATGAGATTCCACGGTATGTGTTTTTATGACTTTCTATTTCTCTAGTACCTAGTAGTCTGCTGGTTAGGGCAGAGTGATGGCTAGAGTGGCTAGAGACAGAGGTCGTAGGGGCCGTGGTGGCTGTGGTGGTCGTGGTGGGCGTGGGCGAGGACTTTAGAGTGAGTCAGATGCCGTGAGTGTGGCCCAGGAGACCACGCGGGAGCAGGTGGCGGACTCGCAGGCGTTTCAGGAGGGGTCTGTGGGTGTGACTGCTACGGGTGCCAGCGTGAGGGCTGGCGGGGCCAGTGTGGGTCCCGAGGTAGCTGGTGGTGCGGGGGCCCGGGTGGGGGTGCTCCCGTAGGTGTGGCTGGTGGGGCTGGTGTACGGCCAGGAGTGGCTGGTGTACAGCCAATGGTGGCTGGGGTTCAACCGGTAGCGGCTGGTGTGCAGCCGGGTGTGGCGGTTGCGGAGGAGTTTCCATCGTATCTGAGGATGATGGAGCAGATGCAGAGGATTGGCACCGGGTTTTTCTCGGGTGGTGCCAAGCCTGAGGAGGCCGATGAGTGGCGGCGGAGATTGGAGCGTAATTTTCGCTCGATCAGGTGTCCTGAGGGATAAAGAGTGGACCTGGCGGTTCACTATCTGGATGGTGAAGCGCATCTATGGTTGAGAGGCGTCGAGACCAGGAGGGTGCAGGCCGAGATGGTCTGAGAGGATTTCTTGGCAGAGTTTAATGCCAAGTATTTTCCGCAGGAGACGGTGGATAGGATGGAGTCGAGGTTTCTGAACCTGACTCAGGGAGGTCGGACTGTGAGAGAGTTCGATTTGGAGTTCTTTGAATTTAGTCGGTTTGGAAAAATTGTGAGTCTGCGTTAGAGTGTCGGGTCTTAAAGCACATGGGATTGTGCAGGGACCTTAGTTGTGGGCGGATGTGAGTACCACGTGTTGTTTGATTCGGGAGCTACGAATAGCTTCATTACTCTGGAGTGTGCGGAGGGCAGTGGGATCCGGAGTGATTCCGGGGAGTAGACGGGAGTAGTTAAGGTTGCTGGAGGCAGGACGTTAGCTACTTTCGAGCTGGCTCGTGGTGTGGACGTTCTTGTGGCGGGAGAGTCGATGCCAGCAGACTTGATAATAAGTCCGGTGGAGCTGTACGATGTCATCTTGGGTATGGATTGGTTGGATCGGTACAGGGTACATCTGGATTGTC
The DNA here is from genome assembly GCA_964056655.1 of Arabis hirsuta. Taxonomy (NCBI): domain Eukaryota; kingdom Viridiplantae; phylum Streptophyta; class Magnoliopsida; order Brassicales; family Brassicaceae; genus Arabis; species Arabis hirsuta. The sequence continues at coordinate 17,927,343 of OZ053304.1, forward strand.
ATCGGGGACTTGTTATGTTCGAGCGGGAGACAGGAAGGTTGGTGTTTCAGGGTGTGAGACCGACTTCCGGGAGTCTCGTGATATCAGCGATACAGGCCGAGCAGTTGATTGAGAAGGGCTGTGAGGCGTATCTGGCGACGATAGTGATGCCGGAAACTGTTGGAGAGGTTGCAGTTGGAGATATTCGGGTTGTTCAGGATTTCCAGGATGTGTTTCAGTCGTTGTTGGGATTGCCACCGTCGTGGTCGGATCCATTTACGATTGAGTTGGCGCCTGGAACGACTCCTATATCTAAGGCGCCTTACCGTATGTCTCCAGCAGAGATGGCAGAGCTGAAGAAGCAGCTGGATGATCTGTTGGGGAAGGGTTTCATCCGGCCTAGTGTTTCACCGTGGGGAGCGCCGGTGTTATTCGTAAAGAAGAAGGATGGGAGTTTCCGGTTGTGCATCGATTACCGGGGGCTTAACCGAGTCACTGTGAAGAATAGGTATTCTCTGCCGCGCATTGATGAGTTGTTGGATCAATTGCGAGGGGCTACTTGGTTCTCCAAGATAGATTTGGCGTCGGGTTACCATCAGATTCCGATTGATGAGGCAGATGTCAGGAAGACGGCCTTTCGGACGAGGTACGGGCATTATGAGTTTGTGGTGATGCCATTTGGTTTGACGAATGCACCAGCAGCGTTCATGCGGATGTGTTCCAGGAGTATCTGGATGTGTTCGTGATCATCTTCATTGATGATATCCTGGTATATTCGAGGAGTCCAGAAGAGCACGAGGTGCATCTGAGGTTGGTTCTGGAGAAGCTGCGGGAGCAGAAGCTGTATGCGAAGTTGAGTAAGTGCAGTTTCTGGCAGCGAGAGATGAGCTTTCTTGGCCACGTTGTGTCTGCAGAGGGGGTGTCTGTGGATCCGGCTAAGATTGAGGCTATCAGAGGTTGGCCTAGACCGAGGAGTGCCACCGAGATCAGGAGTTTTTTTGGGTTGGCGGGTTATTATCGGAGGTTCGTCAAGGGGTTTGCGAGTATGGCGCAGTCGATGACGAAGCTGACAGGGAAGGATGTTCCGTTTGTGTGGTCTTCAGCTTGCGAGGAGAGTTTTTGGAAGCTGAAGGAGATGCTGACTAGTACACCAATTTTGGCGTTACCTAAGCCGGGTGAGCCTTATGTGGTGTATACAGACGCTTCAGGAGTTGGTCTGGGTTGTGTACTGATGCAGCAGGGCAAGGTGATTGCGATTGCCTCAAGGCAGTTAAGGAAGCATGAGTGCAATTACCCTACCCACGATTTGGAGTTGGCTGCAGTTATCTTTGCACTTAAGATTTGGAGGTCTTATCTGTATGGTGGGAAGGTGCAGGTATTCACAGACCATAAGAGTCTGAAATATTTCTTCACTCAACCGGAGCTGAACCAGAGAAAGAGGCGCTGGATGGAGTTAGTGGCAGACTATGACCTGGAGATTGGGTACCATCTGGGTAAGGCTAATTTGGTTGCAGATGCATTGAGTCGGAAGAGAGTAGCTTCAGATCAGAAGTGCGATATGGAGGCTCTGGTGAGCGAGATCAGTACGTTGAGATTATGTGTGATTTCACAGGAGCCATTGGGGTTAGAGGCAGCTAACCAATCAGATTTGTTGAGCAGGATTCGAGTTGCTCAGGAGAAGGATCAGGGATTGATTGATGCTTCTAAGGCAGCCGGTTCAGAGTATGTGGTCTTAGCGAGTGGGATGATACTGGTGAACGAGCAGGTTTGTGTACCCAAGGATGAGGATCTGAGGCGGGAGATCCTGAGGGAGGCTCATTCGAGCATGTTATCGATTCATCCGGGAGCGACCAAGATGTACCGTGACTTGAAACGGTATTATCACTGGGTCGGGATGAAGAGGGATGTAGCCAGCTGGGTTGCAGCGTGCAATGTGTTTCAGCTGGTGAAGGCTGAACATCAAGTTCCGAGCGGGTTATTGCAGAGTTTGCCTATCCCGGAGTGGAAGTGGGATATGATTACGATGGATTTTGTGACGGGATTGCCAGTGTCACAGACCTATGATGCGATATGGGTTATCGTGGATCGTCTGACGAAGTCAGCACATTTTCTGGCCATCAAGAAGACCGACGGAGCGGTGGTGTTGGCTAGGAAATATGTGCGTGAGATAGTAAGGCTGCACGGGGTGCCAGCAAGTATTATGTCAGACAGGGATCCGAGGTTTACTTCGAAGTTCTGGAGAGCATTTCAGGCTAAGATGGGCACTAAGGTGCATATGAGTACCGCGTATCATCCTCAGACGGATGGGCGGTCTGAGAGGACGATTCAGACATTAAAGGATTTGCTGAGGATGTGTGTACTGGATTATGGTGGTCATTGGGCGGATCATCTGAACCTGGTAGAGTTTGCTTATAACAACAGCTATCAGGCGAGTTTTGGAATGGCTCCATATGAGGCTCTGTATGGGAGGCCGTGTAGGACACCATTATGCTGGACCCAAGTGGGGGAGAGGAGCATGTTTGGTGCAGACTTTGTTCAGGAGACAACGGAGAAGATCCGTGTCTTGAGGCTGAACATGAGAGAGGCTCAGGATCGGCAGAAGAGTTACGCCGATAGGAGACGGAAGGAGCTGGAGTTTGAGCTGGGAGATATGGTGTATCTCAAGGCAGCGATGTTGAGGGGTCCTAACAGATCCATTTCAGAGAATAAGCTGAGTCCGAGGTTTATGGGTCCGTTCAAGGTTGTGGAGCGGGTCGGACCGGTGGCTTATCGTTTGGAGTTACCTCAGAGTATGAAGGCTTTTCACAAAGTCTTCCATGTTTCGATGCTGCGGAAGTGTCTACATGAGTCTGAGGAGGTGTTGGCTAGGATTCCAGAGGATCTTCAGCCCAACATGACGTTGGCGGCGAGGCCTGTGAGGATTCTCGAGAAGAGAGTCAAGGTGTTGCGCCAGAAGAGTATACCGTTGGTGAGAGTCGTGTGGGATTATGACGGTATTGAGGAGGAGACTTGGGAACCAGAAGCGTCGATAAAGAGGAAGTTCTCGATGTGGTTCGAGAAGCAAGCGGTGGCTTGAGTTCTTTTCTGGTTTTCAGAGTCTGTATTAGCATGTTGCTATGATTCTGATTTTGTATTTCATTGTGTTGTAACGAGTATACATTTTGGAGATTTAATAAGATGAGTTGCCTTATTAAATGTGTGTTTCAGACGTGTGTTCTTATGAGATGACTAGTGATGTCATGGGTTGTGATGACTGGTAGGTCATGAGGAGGTCTAGCGGTAGAAGTTCTATGTGAGTTAGAGCTTGCTATCGGCTAGGACGGCTAGGAATAGAAGTTTTACGCAGCTTAGAGCTTGCTCATGTTCCAGGAGTGGTTGGAAATGAGATTTGTTCATGTTCTAGGAGTGGCTAGAAATGAGCTGGTTCATGTTCTAGGAGTGACTAGAAATGAGATCGTTCATGTTCCAGGAGTGGCTGGAAATGAGATCGCTCATGTTCCAGGAGTGGCTGGAAATGAGATTGTACATGTTCCACGAGTGGCTGGAAATGTAAGCTCTATACGCGTTAGAACTTGTCTATTTCATAGGGAGAGTCTGGAAAAGAGGTTTTATGTGAGTTAGAATTGTCTTTTCCAGGGACTCTACGAAACACCCTGGTGATTGGGTTGTTTCGGATGACCACGAGAGGTGATTTCAGTCGACAGGTGCCTAAGATGCATGTTACAGAGTGATTGCCCCAAGGGATAGTGGTTCTCCTGGGTATACTTGAGGGGACAATGATGTTTCTCTCCGGGGAAAAGTGGTTCCCTTGCATATACTTTGAGGGGTGAAGCTTCTCCAGGGGATGTGTGATTCCTCTGCAGCCGAGCTTGACGGACTGTGTGTTCTAAGAGTGAGAGGGGCTGGAGCATACCGAGAGCTGGATGGACGGCGGTCCTGAAGGTGGAGGGGTATGATATACTTCGAGAGCTCAAGGGGTGACGATCCTGAGGGCGAAGTGTGGTATATAGATATGAGTATGAGCAATAGTATCTGTAATGTGGTTGTAAGCATGAGACTGGATGAACTTCGGGGATCGAGAGTGGATCTCAGGTGGTGCTGACCGGGTTAGGTCAGGATTGCAGCCGTGGTGAGACGGTGCAATGAGGCTAGTGTGAGCCTAGTAGAACTCGGGGGTCAGGTGTGATCACGAGTGGTGCTGGCTGAGGGCCAAGGGTGTGTTGTGGACGTCGAGTCTGGGTTATTACTGGAGTCCGGGAATTCGGTTCGGACAATCCTGGTAGTATATGTTATGCCGATGGTCGTACATGTTCTTGTTTGATTGTTGTACGATCATTTGGTCCAATGCGGGGTCAACGGTTGGTCGGACATGTTCTTGTTTGATTGTTGGACGGTCAATCGGGCAGCCCTAATTCGGACCATGAGGCGTGCATCGTGGATGTTCCGGGTGAATCTGGTCGAATTTTTGGCGAGAGTGTTAGCCTTAGCAGGACGGGTTATGGGATTCAAGTATGATCTCGAAGGATACTGGCCGGGTGCGGGTCAGGTGGTTGAGACCGTAGTGTGGTGGTGTCGCATGATTCGAGGTCGAATCCGTGTTAGTGGGGGAGAATTGTAACGCCCGTGAACCAAAAAGTGGATTTTTGGTGGGTGTCGATCGACACAGGGTGTTGTGTCGATCGACACGTGTGTTTTGGACTTAAGAGAAGTCGGGTTTTGGGCGTTATGTCGATCGACACGGGGTGAAATTGGACCGACAGGTTCGATTTAATTGCCGGTTTAGTGGGTTGGTTTAGGGAACACTAGGGTTCGATATTTAAGGGAGGAACAGTGAAGTTTGGCCGATTTTTCTGCCAGAAATCAGAGATCAGAAAGAAAAGGAGAATCAGAGTGTTGGAGTGAGTTCTGGTGATTTCTGGAGAAGGGTGGATCATTCTTGAGGCTTGTGTTTTCGTGGGAGGCTATTGGGAACGAGGAGGGTTCGTTGTTGGGTCGATTTTCGTGGCTGTTCAAGTGTTTTTCGTGTCCTTCGTCTTTTCAATCCTTTGTCGAGGTGAGTGCGTGATCGTGAGCTTGTATAAGTATAGGGAATTGATAGAATGCGATTGCGTGGTGGTTTTTGTGTGCTTTGTGAATGGAATTGTGCAGGAAACTCGATGGCTCGCGACAGATTCGAGTCGTGTAAGGACAGACTCGTTTCTGGGTTCTGCGACGTCGTGTCGATCGACACGAGGCATCATGTCGATCGATACCATGGTGGTGTGTCGATCGACACAGTGCTTCTGTGTGGGTTCGTGATGTTTGTTCCGTGTATGCTTGTTCTGTGATCATCCTGGTATTGTATCTTTTATTTATACTTGTGCTTAATTAGCCTGTAGACGGGATGACCGCGTCGCTGAGTATTTATGATAATACTCACGCAACTCTTTTTGCCATGTGTTGCAGGTAAAGAGAAAAATGTGATCGTGGAATCGTGGCGAGGAAGAAGAGATGATTTAGGGTCTCGCTGTGTTTGTCGTTTATGGAATTGTTAGGTTGTTAGTTATTGGATATTGGTTGATTGGTTGAACGGTTTGATATTTAATAAAATATGGGATTGTTAAATTGGTTATTGTTCCGCGTTGCTTGATTGTTGACCCATTGAGGATTAGTATCTGTGATGATGGTAATCTGGAGGCAAAAATTTTAATTTTTTGATGATGGTAATCTGATGCATAAAACCCATCCCTACCCAAACATTATACTATTCAAATTTATTATAGAAATGGTTATCGACAAAACAGTCCTAAAGCATCATATACCAACACAAAAAAACTGAAACATTGATATATCCCATATTTTACCTATTTTACTATATATTTTACTATGTTTTCTATGCATTTATCTACGGTTTTATACCTTTAAAGGTAGTTTTTCTCGTATTTGTAGTTTTAGAGTCTTAACAGGGAAATCAAGGAAAAATGAGCAAAAAGAGCCAAAATAGGTGTAAACCAAGCTACAGCAACTTTCATAAGCCAAAGACACTTTCAAGAACCAAGAATTCACAAGAATCAACATTCTACCAAATTGGACAGAACGTATATGCCAGAAGTTCAGCGGTGAATGGAAGATCAAATCGATTTGGAATTGGATGAAACTTGGTGTGAAGATATATCTTTGAGTCAGGTTCACAATGAAGTTTAAATCATCTCAATTGGAGCTGTGAGCAGGAAGTTACACTGGATTTAGTGAAGATACGTCAAGCTGCCTCAGAAATGAAGCAGTGCAGAATCGATCCAAATACCGAGCCGCCTCATGGACCGATATTCTGGGCTGATGCCAGCATAAATCAAGGCACTTTTGGCCCAATACCGGTCGTGTAGCCTGACCAAAATCCCAACCGACGTTGGAGCAGTTTTGACATAAAAAGACGGATTTGACCTAAATGAAGCCCTAGAAGACCCTAAGCCTATATATACTTGTTTTTAGCCTTTTGTTAGGTATGATGCAGCCGAAACAATAGAGTAGTTTATCATATAGGAGCAGCCACCACGAGTTCTCTTGGTGTTCTTCTTTAGATTTGGATTCTAGAGCAATCCGGTGGATGATCTCGCTTTGTATCTCGATATAGAGAAGAATCTTCTTACCCTTACTCTTTAATTCAAGTTTATTTATCATGAATTCATCATCTATCTCTGGTTCTTCGTGCATCATGTCTGAGTAGTTTTATTTGTTAGGTTTTAGGTTTTCAATGAGTTTCATAATTCGATAATTGATTGATGATTGTTTAGGGAATACATTAGAGTCTTCATCTTTAGTTATACTCAATGCATGATCGCTTTACCGCGCATTTAGTGATCTGATCTTAGGTTGATATACTCTCCAAAAGCTTGTTATATTGCCTGAACTAGTATTTGATGAGCCAAAAGCCTTAACAATTCGAAAGGTTAGTTAAGGAGTGCGGTGAACTTTATCAAACTTGAACTTTTAATGCATGTTTTCACCTTGTAATAACCTGCGACAGTTGAGTCTATTAGGGTGTTAAAACGTAGATGGTTAGTTACGTCACGATAGTGGGATGACCTTAAATCAGTGCTTTGTGTTCTAGACGGTTCATAATTCCTAAATCCCTAAAATCAATCAATCTTTATTGTTGCATGATTCTCTACGAAATACCTAAGTCCTAATGCTTTTATTTTATTGATTTTCATTACAATTCACATTCGTTGCTTGTTTACTTTATTTTCAATCACAAAAACGACAAACATATCTTGTTCTAGCTTAGTTTTACTCATTACAATTTGAAGTGTGGTTAAGAAGTCCTTGTGGATACGATCCCTTATCTATACTAGCCGTGATTGCTGTGCACTTGCAGGTAGTTAGTTGAGAGGTAAAACTCGACTCGCATCAAGTTTTTTGGCGCCGTTGCTGGGGACTTAGAAGAACAACACCTTCGAATTTTTGATTAAAACTCAGTCTAGAACGCTTTATTTTCAGTTTTTCTTTTAATTTCGATTTTATTTCTTTTTTTTTCAACTTTGATTTCTCGTTTTCTTTTATTCTTTTCTGTGTGTTTCAGGTGTTTATGCCTAGTACTAGAAATTCTAACGGGAAAAATCTAGTTGTACCTGAGCAAGAAATCGATAAGTTTGAACGAGTCCTTCGGAGACAAAGACAACTAAGGATGGCCGATTAAACTGACGAGCACGTCATAAATGAGGAGGAACGAACCCCGCTGCTGCTCTTGATAGAGAGAACCAACCTGTGGAGCAACCACTAGGTGCCGACCTAAACCCACCAATCCGTAATGATGCAATCCACAATCCTCCGGAGAACATTGTTAGGAATCCAGTTGGTGGAAACGATCAACATCTCATTCCACCTGGGAATATGAGAATGCAACAACAAGTTCCACATCTTCAACCTTAAGGGAACCAAAATTTCCAACAGCCTTTGCGTCAAAGACAAGTCCAACATCAAACTATCGGAGATGTCGATTCCTCCGATGCTTTCTTTTTTGATAGAAACCCCATCCGCCCACCTCTACCTCAAAGGAATGATTTCGAGATCAAACCTCAAATCATTGCATTGGTGAAACAAAATCAATTCCATGAGCTGTCCACGGAGCATCCTCTTGACCACATCGATACTTTCGAAGAAATTTGTAGTACGACTCGTGCTAATGAAGTTCCTGCCGACTACTTTAAGTGCAAGCTCGTTTCGTTTTCTCTAAACGGTAAGGCACATAGATGGATGAAGTCTCTACCTCCATGGTCCATCACTACTTGGGACGAATACAAAGGAGCTTTCTTGAACCAGTTCTACACTAAACAAAGATCGAATTCTATAAGGAACAAGATCTTAAGTTTCAAGCAAGGAGCAACCGAATCCTTATTTGAAGCCTTGGAACGTTTCAAGGAGTACACTAGGGACTGCCCTAATCATGGTTTCTCTGAAGGAAACTTATGGAATATCTTCTACAATGGAATCGATTACAAGCACCAAACATCTTTGAATGCTGCGAGTAATGGGAATTTCATGACCAAGCCTGTACCGGAGGCAAAGCTTTTGATTGAGAACCTTGCTGCTAGTGATGCTAATTGTTCTCAAGACTACAATAGGAGCATCAACACCACTAGATCATCAACCGATTCAACTCAAATTGCGGAGCTCAAGAACATGGTTTCACAACTACTTAAGAATCAAAGAGGAGTTCATGCTGTTGAAGACATTAATGATACAAGTTATGATCCTAATATGGAACGTATTGGAGATGGAATGGGGGAGAATCAAGAGGAAGTAAACTACATAAGAGGAAACTATGGGAATCGAAATTTCAACAACAACTTTCGATCTCACCCAAATCTGTCCTATCGGAGCAACAATGTCGAGAACCCTCAAGATCAATTCTATCCTCGACAAAACGTCAACCAAAGAGGCCAATATCAGTCCAAACAACCATTCTTTTCCAAGGGAATGTATCAAGTGAAACCACCATTCAACCCATCCCAACCAACCGGGCCGGTTTCTTTTGATGCTAAACTCGAAGATATGAAGAATCAAATCCTAGAGGCTTTCGGCCAACACAAGAAAGAAGTAAACCAAATGCTGGACAGTAGGTATTCGGAACTTAACACTAAGATCGAGTCTATTGCTACTCATCTCTCTAAGATGGATACACAACTTGTTCAAACCTCGGAAGCTGTTAGAAGACAAGACGAAGAGAAAGCAAAGAAGTTTTGCAATGTTGCTTCTACTAAAGAAGAGGAAGCCGTGGTCACTCCTAAACCACTTGAAGAAGAGGTTATCTTGGTCCAAAAACCAAAAGAGGAACGCCTTCCCGGCGAATCTAAGAGAGCCTACAAGAGAAGACTAAAAAGGATACCTTTGGAAAAAGTCGATAATTCGGGAAAGTTTGTTTTTCCATGCTCTATTAATGGAAAAGAGATCCACGATTGCTTGTGTAATACTGGAGCAAACGTCAATGTCATGTCACTAGCCATGGCAAAGGAACTTGGAGTGGTCGATTTCAAACCATCCAAAGTCTATATAGAGTATGCTGATTTGTCATGCTCTACACCTTATGGAATGCTTGAAAACGTCATGGTCAAAGTAGGAGAGGGGATTGTTCCTACTGATTTTCAAGTGTTGGAAATGAAGACCGGAAATTTGAATCCATTGATACTTAGATTACAATTCTTAGCGACAGCCGGAGCAATCGTTGATTTTCCAAACCGAAGAATCTCTTTCGCCAATATCAACAAGAATTTCTTCTATGATGAAGTAGATGCTAAGCGTATACCAAGCTCGATTGGAGTAAAGGATATGAAGCTTAGTATAGACCCCGGAGATGTCAAGAAAGCAGTCAAAGAAGGAGATCCTAAAGCTAAAATGAAGATAGTTGCAAAATTGTCCAAAGAGAAGCATAAGGATATATCCGAAGATAAGACAACTTTGACACCTATAGATGATGCTAAGAGTGGGAACAAAGCAAACGAGAAGTTTATCTTTGAAAACATGGTGATAAAGATCCTCGTTCTAAGAGAAGTCGAGATCAACAGGGAAGTTATCAAGCGTAAGCTTGAAAACACTTTGAAACTTTTCCCGGAAGCATTAGTTGTTAAGTATGCAATGGAGATTCACTCGGAGTCATCATAGAAGCCAAAAGATCAAAGCCTAATGAAGCTAAAGGAACAACCATTCCTTTAGTGGATCCGTCGGAAGTCTAAAATCTTCAAAGGAGTCGAGCTAATTGACTTTAAACAAGCGCTTTGTGGGAGGCAACCCACATTTTTATTTTTATGCTTTAAATAGTTTTTAAAATTCTAATTTTTGTTTTCATATGTTTAATTTACACTAATCTATTTTATTTTGATTTTTCAGGATTTATAAAAATTAAAAAAAAAAAAAAATTTCTTACCGCGACACGATACCGGTCGGAGGTATCGGTCGACGTCCTCGACCGGTATCGCGACGAAACTTACCGCGACACGAAGACCATGCATCGGTCGCGCGTATCGGTCTGGAATCACGACCGGTATTCGGATCGCGATGCCCCGATCCTTACCGCGACACGCGGGTAACCCATACCGCGACACTACACCTTACCGCGGCACCCACATCCCGATCAAGCCTCGTCCCAGGTGCCACGATACCGAACACAATACCGGTCGACACACACGACCGGTATCGCGACTGCTTTGCCGCATCCTCATCCTGATTTTTCCCATCTTACCGCGACACGAGGAGACAACCCCCGACACGATGAATACCATCCCGCGACACGAGGTAGCCCTACCGCGACACGAGGTAGCCTTACCTCGACCCATGACACAGAGTTTTACCGCGACACGAGCTCGACCCGCGACACGACGCACGTCCGTCCCGCGACACGATGAAGGTCCTTACCGCAACATGTGGCGGACCATCCCACGACACAATAACATCCGACCCGCGACACGGTAAAATCTTTCTCGCGACACGAGTATCGGTCGTCCCACGCGACCGGTATTCGGGACTCGATGTCTCGACCCACGACACGACGCTGCGTTCGACCCACGACACGATGAAATCTCACCGCAACACGATATCGGACACTCGTATCAGTCGTCCCACCCGACCGGTACTCGGGACAGGTTGCCCCGACCTTACCGCGACACGAAGCCGCGACTCTAACCGCGATGCCCCGTCCCAGGTCCCGTACCGGTCATGCATATCGGACGCCACACCCGACCGGTATCGAGGCAGCCTTACCGCAACACGACCCGCATCGTCCCGATCCACCCCACGACACGTCCCACGGCTCAACCACATCTTACCGCGACACGAGGTAAGTATATGTCATGATTTCGGTCGGTCCAACCGACCGGTATTCGACCGGTCCAACCCGGGTAAGTTTTCTAAACCATTTTCAAACCGATTTTAACCGGTTTCAAACCGATTTAAACCAAACTTGAACCAAAAACATCACAAAATCTGATTTTTAAAGGGTTTTCCAAACTTTTTTTTTGTCATTTGCAAATACAACTTCATCTTTTCTCTCTCAAATGTGTTCTTGAGCTCAAGAACCCTAAAAATCCAATTTTGGGGTTTTATCTCAATTCACTAAAATTTGTTTAGTTTTTCACTAGGAATTCAATTCTTAATCTCATATTTCACTAAACCCAAGGTAATTTCCCTCTAAACCCTCTTTTTGTCTAATTCCAAGTTTATGCATATTTTAAAATTTTCATAGATTTAGCTTAAATTGGCTAGGTTATTGGAGAATCAATATCGGAATACTTGATTAGACTTGATATAAACATTATTGATGGGTTAATTACATGATTACAACCGTTAATTAAATTTTCACAAATTTGGATTTGTGAGGTCATTATTACAAACGAATTTGGGTGATTCATGGTTAGTTAATACATCTTTTAATATGGGTTTGTCATATATATATAGGATTGATATGGATTTTGACATATTCAACACTTAATTGCAAAAATTTTGTGTTTTTCAATTGTTATTAATGTTAAATCCGAAAATTATGATTTAATTAGAGAAAAATTATTTTACCTTTGGTTCTTATTTTTACATGTTTCTAATGTCTTGCTATGCTTTATTTTGATTCAATTCCCCATTGGAAGCAATTCTTTTGGAAACTTAGATTTTCAAGACCGTAACATACTTTTTCGAGATATTTTTTTTGTAGGAACTTCAATGGAGAATGAGATTGTTCCAAAGAAGTCTAAGAGAGGACATAAACCAAAGAAGCATCACGTGACCACCCAAGATCACGAAGCTCAAGCCCCTCGCCCTACACGTTCTAAAACTAGATCGAAAAAGTCATCCAAGAAACATGGAAAGGATATTTTGGTGGAGAATGAAGAAGAACTTGGTTACCAACTAAGAGATGAGGAGGATGAAATCACCAAGTACCAATGCAGTTTGTGGAGGTTACACAAACAATACCTCACGTATCGCCCCCTAAGAAAAAGACGAGGAAATCGCGAGCTCAATCAACTATGGTTGTAACTCAAGCACCGAGCGTTATCATGAAGCATGTTGGCCCCGAAATGAATGCTAACGTGGACTGCATGGCTGGTCTACAACAGTTTGCTATGCTTCCAACTCTTGGTATTGATTTCGAGACACTCGATTTACTCGGTTTTCGAAAGGATGTTGAATGGTATCTTGAAGCATTGGGCCTATCGAAGTTTGTGACTATCTCTCACCCTACCTATGGAAGGCTTGCACGTGAATTTGTAGCCACGGTGACATTGTCTTACCCCAAGACAAAGACGGCCATAGCAAAGGAAGGAATTCTAGCTTTTACGGTTAATGAGAAATCGTATACCCTAAGTATTGAAGAACTTTGTGATATTTTGGGACTTGAGTGTCATGAGAGGATCAAGTTCAGTGGTATTGAAGCTCATTATGATGAATGGTCAAAGATTGGAAGTGATAGACTTAAGCCCGAAAGTTCTAAGGCATCGAAGATTACACATCCGGCGATTCGTTATGTTTACTACCTACTTTCTCAACTCATTTTCAGTAGGAATGAGTATGGAGTGGTGAAACAAGAAGAGTTTTACATGCTAATCTCACCGTTTGTGGAGACTCCCGAGAAGGTAAACCTCGCCTCACTTTTAGCTCGTAGAATGGTACAAATCAAGCATGATGCCGTTAAGGAGAAAATACCAAAGGGAGCATCGAGTGATTTTGGTGGAACAATCACGGCCATACTACTTGCGTGTGGTGTTGATTTTCATCTTGAAGTCCCTTTGATGGTTGAGAGTAAGCTTGATCTACATGCCCTTCAAAGGAAACATTATCTTTGTGGATGGTACGAGCAATCTACAAATTTTGGGTACCTTTTCACTCCACCATACGAGGAAGAGAACAAGTGTGTTCTACTCCCACATGCGGAAATCCCAGCCTTGAGTGAAGGTAAGACGTACTTTCACCCCACTCGTTCCACATGGTTTTATCGTTGTCCCGGATGTCCTCTTGTTGGAGTTTCCCTCTACTATCAATCCAAGGCAAGGATGGCACGAAAGGAGAGGTCTATAGGACCACAAGGAGGTGGTATTTTCCAGCCTTCCACATCTCACACGCCACCCCAAGAGCAACAATTTCCAACCGCTACACAAGCCGGTTTTGATGAATGGCTTCGCACTAGCTTTGAGGAAGAAAAGGAGAAGCGAATTGCTCTTGAAGCTACGGTTTCTAGGCAAGGTAAGATGATTTCTAAGCTTTTAAAAGCAGTCAAGAAATCAATCCCACATCTCTTTAGGCGCTCCTCTAGAAGCACAACCGCCACAACAGGCAACAATGAGTTTGGTAGTCTTTCGCTCGTCTCTACATTTGAGCATGATGAGGATGTCGATGATGATGTTTCTAGTCATCCCGACACACGTGCCCATATGAGACCGCCACTGCCCAAAACGGACATCACTCATTAGTCCAGACAACCACTTCAGACAAGACAGAGATCGTCAACTACGATTCCGATGGAGATCGCTTTCACGTGATAGTTCCGGATTCGCCAGAGTCTATGTCACCCATCTTTTGAGCCAGGTGTATCGACTTTTATCTATCCTTTTATTATTATCTTTTTATTTTATTGAGTTTCACCCTTGTGTGACTTTTTACACTGGGGACGGTATAAGTTAAGTATGGAGGGATTTATCGTACTAACGTCCTTTTTCTATTTTCTTATGTTTTGAGTCATTTTAATGATTTTCTTAGACTCTTTTATTGAGTCAAAAAACATATGTTTCGAACTATGGTATTTTTAGGAATTTATGCGTATTTTATGATCTAATGACCATTGTCACAGGGTTTGTCCAGAGATGCGACGATTTGGTAAAGAAGGGTAGAGTACAAAGAATAAATTTCAAACAGCTTGGCCGTTTCCTTGGATGACTAATACATGGTAATATTTTGTGCTTATACTTGACTCGTATCAAATAGATACCGTTTTCCCCCTTCGAAAAGAAAAAGAAAGAGAAAAAAAAAGAAAAAAATATATAAAAGAAAATAAAAGGAAGGGAAAGGAAAACGGTTATCTAAGAGTTTTAAGGCCAAAAGAATACCCAAGGAATGCCATGATACAAAAGAAGAGACGAGTAAAAGAGATTTCGAGTGATTCTCGGAGAAAGTGGTTGAGAAATTGTGGATATCAACAGGTCCATTCTCTCTTGCGATTTTGCATAATATCTTGCACCCGGAGTCTATGGTAACCCTAAACACTTTTAACCTCACCACATATAATAGCCTTTTTTAGATCCTAGCGCCGTCTACCCCGAATGATTCCCTTGATGAGAAATTCACCTATACCTTAATTAATGTAGAGAGTCAAATGAAGTGTAGTTGAGATTTTTGCAGGATTGTAATTAAAACATGGAGTAGGCTGCGAAGGTTATGAATGGCGTATGATGAAGATACCCTTGGATCGATCATGTCACATACGGTATTAGTATCAACGTTATTTTCAAAAGGTTTTTCTAAGTTCAAATTATTTTCAAACCTCTTTTCTATACTTGGATTTTGCTTGAGGACAAGCAAGGTTTAAGTCTGGGGGAGTTGATATATCCCATATTTTACCTATTTTACTATGTTTTCTATGCATTTATCTACGGTTTTATACCTTTAAAGGTAGTTTTTCTCGTATTTGTAGTTTTAGAGTCTTAACAGGGAAATCAAAGAAAAATGAGCAAAAAGAGCCAAAATAGGTTTAAACCAAGCTACAACAACTTTCATAAGCCAAAGACACTTTCAAGAACCAAGAATCCACAAGAATCAACATTCTACCAAATTAGACAGAACGTATACGCCAGAAGTTCAGCGGTGAACGGAGGATCAAATCGATTTGGAATTGGATGAAACTTGGTTTGAAGATATATCTTTGAGTCAGATTCACAATGAAGTTTGAATCATCTCAATTGGAGCTGTGAGCAGGAAGTTACACTGGATTTAGTGAAGATACGTCAAGCTGCCTCAGAAATGAAGCAAGTGCAGAATCGATCCAAATACTGGGCCGCCTCATGGACCGATATTCTGGGCTGATGCCAGCATAAATCAAGGCACTTTTGGCCCAATACCGGTCGTGTAGCCTGACCAAAATCCCAACCGACGTTGGAGCAGTTTTGACGTAAAAAGACGGATTTGACCTAAATGAAGCCCTAGAAGACCCTAAGCCTATATATACTTGTTTTTAGCCTTTTGTTAGGTATGATGCAGCCGAAACAATAGAGTAGTTTATCATATAGGAGCAGCCACCACGAGTTCTCTTGGTGTTCTTCTTTAGATTTGGATTCTAGAGCAATCCGGTGGATGATCTCGCTTTGTATCTCAATATAGAGAAGAATCTTCTTACCCTTACTCTTTAATTCAAGTTTATTTATCATGAATTCATCATCTATCTCTGGTTCTTCGTGCATCATGTCTGAGTAGTTTTATTTGTTAGGTTTTAGGTTTTCAATGAGTTTCATAATTCGATAATTGATTGATGATTGTTTAGGGAATACATTAGAGTCTTCATCTTTAGTTATACTCAATGCATGATCGCTTTACCACGCATTTAGTGATCTGATCTTAGGTTGATATACTCTCCAAAAGCTTGTTATATTGCCTGAACTAGTATTTGATGAGCCAAAAGCCTTAACAATTCGAAAGGTTAGTTAAGGAGTGCGGTGAACTTTATCAAACTTGAACTTTTAATGCATGTTTTCATCTTGTAATAACCTGCGACAGTTGAGTCTATTAGGGTGTTAAAACGTAGATGGTTAGTTACGTCACGATAGTGGGATGACCTTAAATCAGTGCTTTGTGTTCTAGACGGTTCATAATTCCTAAATCCCTAAAATCAATCAATCTTTATTGTTGCATGATTCTCTGCGAAATACCTAAGTCCTAACGCTTTTCTTTTATTGATTTTCATTACAATTCACATTCGTTGCTTGCTTACTTTATTTTCAATCACAAAAACGACAAACATATCTTGTTCTAGCTTAGTTTTACTCATTACAATTTGAAGTGTGGTTAAGAAGTCCTTGTGGATACGATCCCTTATCTATAATACTAGCTGTGATTGATGTGCACTTGCAGGTAGTTAGTTGAGAGGTAAAACTCGACTCGCATCAAACATAAAAGAACACAACCAAAAATTTGTAACCAACTCATGATCATCAAACAAACTACAAGTTTAGAATCAACACAACAAGAGTAATGTTTAACAACAGAGATAACTTCAGAAAAACAGATAGAAAGTTATAAATCATCTAACACTTTCCCTCATACATCATAACAGCTAGTCGCGCAGCCTCTGCACCCAATATGTCTGATGTGATACATCGACACACTTCCAGACCACCAATTGCATGGGCCTGCATTAGAAGAACAGCAGTTACGGCTGAATCAGCATGAAAATCATTTTGCGGGATAATTCTAGGCCATTCAACCGAATAAGGTTTAAGGTCTCTTCTCGTTTGAGTCCGCCCCATCTGCTTTAACAAATATGGAAACAGCTGTGCAACAGGGCCTAATTCTTTAGAAATGGCACTGTCCATACGCAACGCCAAATCACAGTCAATAATATAAATAGTTGATGAAGAACATTCTACACATATAGCAATCCAATGCAGCTTGTCAAAATTGAATGGGAAGTAGAAACGATCACCATCAATATTCTTCGAATTAGAATCAGCAAAATATGGCAAAATATTCTTGGGAAATTGGTGGCCTTCCTTCTTTGTCATCTTAGAAAACTTAGTGTAGTTTTTGAAAAGGTAAAAAACGAATTTTGTGTCAAAAAAATCCGCTTTCTTTAGCAAATTGGCGCCTTCTCTACAAAGCATAGCCCGAGTGAGGTGAACAAGCAAATCTACAATCTGCAGAAAATATAAACACTAACATTGTAATGGGTAAAACCAAATGTAGAAAATGATGATAAAGTAGAAAATTTAAAATACCTTTGGAAGAACACATTTTGTTCTCCCAACTATGTCAATAAAGTCTTTGGTTGTAACAGAAACGCCACGCAACTTTAAAGACCTACAATAACATAAATTCAACATTGACATATGTATCATTATAGAAGCTTACTACTTAACAAAAACGCAAATTGTAATCAATCAATTTTAAAGTTATCCGGTTAAGTACAAACTTAGATGTCAATTTTAAAAATATAAGTTTTTATGCTTACATGACCTTTAATAAACTAAATACCATATACCAATACATATACATATACACAAAAGAATAAATGTTAACCCATTGCAAAAAATGGAATGTTAAAAAGTATAACAAACTCACGGAACGTTTTGAAGCTTCTCAGATAGTACTTTGAACTTTTCTACATAGGATTCACTTTCACGTTGGCGGATAGCAGAAAAATAGGCTTCCCTTGCCCGTTGCAGCATCTGTTTATCACATTGATACTCTCCAACAAGGCTTGCAGGGAGGGTTCTCTGCCTTTTACTTTTACGACATATAATCCCTCCATCACCATCTCCACTTGCAACTGCTAAATCACCAACGTCATTATCACCATCAATTTTTTCCCGCGTATCTTCCTGCGTTAATCCAATGGAAAATGAGGGAGGTGTAAAGAAGTCGCCTTGCCGGTGTCTATGAAAAAGAACTTGTTAATAGCTTTAGACTCTTTATAACCATGGGAATTACATATAACACCATCTAACCTGAGCACCTGATACCGGTGAAACTCCATCCACTGCCTTATTTTCTCCTACTTCTGAACAATTACCACTACCAACCAAAGGTGCATCATCAGGGCCATCTCCCTATAAAAAAACATATTCAGTTTTCATCACATTTACAAAAAAAAATTACGCATCACAGTCAAAGTAACCTTTGTCTGCGGTTCATCCCCTACTAATCCAACAGGTTCGACATGGTTCCTCTTTGAAACATTGTCGTTGCTCCTTTCTACATGAGCATTACTAGTACCACCAGTAACCCCTATAGACTTCTCCAAAAAAAGCATTAATACCATTAATAACTTCAGATTTCATCTTCTCCATTCCCTGAGCAATTTCAGCTGTTATGTCTGCTTCCAAGATAGTAAAAGAAGATCTAAGCTCCTGCAATTGACTAAGAGAGTCATCAGCCTTCCCTTCCAGTCTGCAGACATCGGCCCTAATTTAATCAGCAACAATGTCAGCAATTGCATCACAATCATTCTCCACAAAAAAGTCAAGTTAATAGCACCACTTGATTGTCCCCTCATCAAATTTTTCCCACTAGCTTTCTTGTTTCCATTAGCATTCTTGCCATTCACTTTGTCATTCTTTTCTTTTGCCTCTTTAATCATACGAAGTACGTCAGCCTTTGTAGCCCCTCCTAAAAACATTGAGTTAGAAAATCGGTGGTCCTTATTAATAAGTTCCACCATATTATCAACCTTTCGATCCTCTTCTTCATTATCCCATGCAAACTCGCTATCATCAACATCAATCTCACCATCATCAGAAATTATGCTGTCCACTAATGTCTGCATGAAAAGCCGCATTAGTTAAAATAATGCATATCTGAATAAGAAGTATCTAAAGTCTATATCAATTAGTCAAACATATATCGGTCACCAATGTTTCAAGCCGGGTAACTTTCAATTATCTACTACCTATATGAAAAAGCTAATTACAATAATATATGTTAAAATGTCAAATATCCTAATGATAAATACTAATTTACTAACCATTGGATCGTTATGCAAGTCTATGGCATGCTTTGGGCTAAGGCTAATCTGCTTACCCTGTGGACAATCTGTTTCACTCTCGCCATTGGATTCAGAAGAAGAAGTTGAATTCACTAGAAAAACTTCTAGTAAAGCAGGCACAGTTTCAACCATAACTAATTGAAATGCATGAACAAACCCTTTGATCGCAATTGTATTTTGCGATAAGGTAATCTCATTCCTCTCTTTAATACTACCAATGAGACTATCAAAAGCAAGACGACCCCACGGATAAGCAAAAAAAGCGTCCAGATTTTCTATTTCTTCAACATGCTCCTTAACTATTTTTGGTGAATGTGTCGTGGCCAACAGAACTAATGCAAGAAACGCTAAACAAGCATACTTAACCCTCTCAATTTTATCGGTAACCATTTTCTTCTTCAGCATCTTGACTACATCAGCAACCGTCACAGATTCCAATTTCCCAAACAAAGAAGGCCAGTAAGGCGTCTGCGCTAAGTTGTTTTGTGGCCTATTCTTTGATTTCTTTGGCGGGATTTTTCCACAAGGTAGACCGGTGACGATGGCAAACTCCCTCAGAGAAATCCGCACTGGTTTTCCGGCAAACAAAATCCATATCTCATGGCTTTTTTTTACTTTGAGAAGCCGAGATATGATGAACCGACCAAATCTCCCTGAATACGACGGTTTATCAATCGTCGCTATAAACTTCCCAAAAGATGATTGCCGTATAATCTCAATTTCTTCTTCTTCTAGTGTGTTTAGAATAGACCTTATTTCGCCAGATGGTCCATACGACGTCACCCTAACACCAATGGGTTCATGGCCGACGGCGAACATCCTTTCCGGTAAATCGACTTGTTCTACCATGACCAAACCTCAGATCAACAACAACGACAGATATAAAACGAAAGAGAAAAAAGGTAAAGGAAACGTTCGGCGAAATGACTTCTTAATTTCTTCGCTAGTATCGAAGAAATTGTTCTCTGCAATCTCTTTCTCTCTCTATAAACATCAATACACACAATATTTTCACTTTAAATTTATTTCTCTGCAGAGCATTAAAACCTACATCCTACGGTTTAGACCCTCGAAAGAATATAACAATTTCAAGTTAAAATATTTATCCGAATCTTGTTCTGACACAATATCTACTTCCCCTAGGATTAGCAAATATAGGGCCATTTCCGATTTATTGAAAATTAAACAGTACCATGTCTATCGAGCAAAATACCATAAAATCTGTTGATATCTGTTGCAAATTCCCTTGTATTTTTAGATATTTTTTGGGCTGATTTTTTAAATTTTGGTTTACCTCTCCAAATTCCGCTATCATAGTTTACAAGGTTATTCAGCTTTTATGGGCTTGTTATATTCGTAAATCAACTTTGTTTTTTTTTCTTTTTGCGATAGAGAGCTAGAAAAAACAAAATATATATAATAATCTTTTTGAGTGGTGCAGATAAAGTATTTTTCGATTTTGATAAACAAATGTGATTAATTCATAAATATTAAACCAAACTTTTTGCATAACGCCTTCTAAAATATCAAAACTGTTCACTTTCCGATCGCCGATTACACTCGTTTCTTTATAACTCGAGTTCCGATTCAGTTCTTGAACCTATCTAATCGCTTGAAAGTGAAAGATTTAGAAATAAGATTGAGCTTGAAAAGAAAAACACACACGCACTCGAGCTTGGGGCTTAGTGCCGACCCCGAACTCGCCGGTGATAACCTCACCGGAATTTACTAGATCACCGGACAAACTCGCCGGAACTCTACCGGTCCACCTTAGACACAGATTATACCTCATATTTCTTGGTGAATCTCCTTGTGTCCTTTACCGGGCACTTGCATCCTTGACCGGATGCCTCTTGCGGCTTGCCTCAGTTTCTTGAAACCCGAAGCATCTTCAATGCTTCTCTCATCTTGTATACTGGTAGTACTTTGGTAAAAATATCGGCTGGATTATAGGCAGTAGCAATCTTGATGACCCGAACCACTCCTTCACTAATCAAATCTCTAATGAAATGATATTTCACAGCAACATGCTTTATTCTTTCATGGAACACAGCATTCTTTTCCAATGCAATGGCACTTTGTGAATCACAGTAGATTTCCACATTCTCTTGTGGAAAACCTAATTCCTCTGCAAATCCTTTAAGCCATACTCCTTCTTTTACAGCCTCTCCTAAAGCAATGTATTTAGCTTCGGTTGTAGAAAGAGCAACAACTTTAAGCAGTCGTGACCTCCAGCTAATAATGTTTCCTCCTGCTGTATACACCATTCCATTTATTGATCTTCTATTATCCAGATCACTCGCATAATCTGAATCACTATATCCTTTTATTACAAAATCACCCTTCCTTTTGTAACACAACTTTATATTTGTTGTACCCTGAATATATCTCAGTACCCACTTCACAGCTAGCCAATGTTCCTTAATAGGCTTGCTCATGAATATGCTGATCAATCCCAGATCATAAGCCAAATCCGGTCTAGTTCCTATCATTGCATACATGATGCTGCCTACAGCTGACTGATAAGGAATTCTTCTCATTTCTTCAGACTGGTCTTCTAGCTCTTCTGTAGTGGCAGACTTTAACTTGAAGTGAGCTCCCAGTGGAGTAGCTGTTGATTTTGACTGATCCATCCCAAAATTTCCTAAGACCTTCAACAGATAACTTTCTTGTGATATCCATAATCCACCATTAATACCTCTGTCCCTCACAATCTCCATTCCCAGCATTTTCTTAACATCTCCTAGATCCTTCATTTCAAATTCAGAGTTAAGGAGAATCTTGAGCTTTGTGACCAATTCTTTTTCCATTGATGCTATAAGTATGTCATCAACATATAACAGTAGATAGACATATATATCCTTATCCGTCTTCTTGTAGTACACACAGTAGTCATACTCGCTTCTGATGTAACCACCTTTTCTCATGAAATCATCAAACCTCTTATTCCATTGACGAGGTGCTTGTTTTAAACCGTATAGAGATTTCTTTAACAAGTAGACTTTATTCGGATTTTTCTTGTCTACATAGCCCTCCGGTTGTTCCATAAGAATATACTCATCAAGATATCCATGGAGAAAGGCTATCTTGACGTCCATCTGCTGTAACTCCATATCATAGTGAACAACTGCTGATAGTAAGTACCTTATAGATACATGCTTCACTACAGGAGCAAATATCTCCTCATAGTCTATCCCTTCTTTCTGAGAGTAGCCTTTTGCTACTAATCTTGCTTTGAATCTTGGATCTTCAACTCCTTGTATCCCAGGTTTTCTTCTGAATATCCACTTACAACCAATGGCCTTTTGTGTCTTAGACCTTTCCACTAAAATCCATGTCTGATTCCTATGCAAAGAGTCCATCTCATCATCTGTAGCAGCAATCCATTTCTCACTGTCTGAGTCATTCATAGCCTCTGTATACGTAGCTG
Source organism: Arabis hirsuta (assembly GCA_964056655.1). Taxonomy (NCBI): domain Eukaryota; kingdom Viridiplantae; phylum Streptophyta; class Magnoliopsida; order Brassicales; family Brassicaceae; genus Arabis; species Arabis hirsuta. Next base: position 17,949,956 of record OZ053304.1, read on the forward strand.
GTTCATAACCACCATCCTCAGCCATAGCACAAACAAAGCCTGCAAATTCTTCTTCTGGCTCATACTCAATGTATTTAACCAGATTCGCGTATCTTATTGGCTTGGGAATGTCTTCTCTTCTCACTCTATCTCTGGCTAATCTGTAGCTCTCTAAGTCTTCGTCTTCATTGGCCACAATTTCAAGACCTCTGCCTTTACCTCTGCCTCTGTGTCTGAGAGCTGACATTGTAGTAGGACTGGACTCAGCTTCTGAATTACTGCCCTCTGTATTAGTTGCAGCCTGTGTGACACTTTCAGGTTGATCTTTCTCTTGCACTGACGTTGCAATCTCTGATTGATGTGCCATAAAGCTACTATGTAGGGTTTATGCAATTAGGTCTTTAAATTTATAACCCTAGGGAAATGCAAGTGCACAGTTAAGACAATTGTAGTACTTATGGATCGTTCCGCTGAGGACTTAGTGATGAATGCACTACAAATCTATATGATTCGGATTAAGCTGAGGGATAATATTATTTGGTTTTTGGAGTTTTATGGAAGCAAATAACAAAGCAATAAAAGTAAAGGGATAGATATCAATTAAGATTAGAAATCAAGCAATTCACAAAACATATGCAAAACACAAGCAATCGATTTAGGATTTTAAGACTAGTTGTTCTAGAACTCATATCACTAAGGTAAGGTCATCCCACTATCGTGATGTAACTAACCATCTACGTTTTGCACCCTAATAGACTCAACTATAGCAGGTTATTACAAGGTGAAAACATGCTTTATGCTCAAGATTGATTGTTCACTAAACTCCTTAACTAACCTATCGAATTGTTAAGGTTTCTAGCTCATCGAATACTAGGTCCGGAGATATAACAAGCTTTTGGAGAGTATATCAACCTAAGATCACTCCCTGGGTAGCTAGGCCAGTTCGTTCTTTGAGTATAAATAAAGATGAAGAATCAATTCTAGAATAAATCTCTACACGATTAAATACGTAAAAGCATAGAATTAAGAAAGTGCATAGAAATCAAATCAAAGCTAATACTCTAACATGTTTTGCAACACGTAGCAGCAAGAGTAAAGCACATAGACAGTATAATTCGTTGATCTATCTAAGCGTAAGGAGTTAGATCTCATCTCTTTGCAATAGGGCAAAGATCAATCTATCATTAAAGGCTTCTAGAATCAAATAAACATGAAGAACAAGAGAAAAACGAAATACATTGTTTAGGTATTGATTTAGGCTGTTAAGGCCGGCTGCTTGAGTTCCTAGAGAGGCTAAAAGCAGGTATATATAGGGGTTCAAGGAGGCATAAGTCGGTTAGGGTTTCGTCGGGCAAATACGTCTTTTCCGCTCAAAAACTGAGGCAATTTCGGTCATGATAAGGATCAGCCTGCGTGACCGGTATTGGAAGCTTCTAAGATGCTTCTAAAAGGTCGGCAAAAGGTCTGGATATTGGCCCATGGGCTGGCCCGGTGCTTGGCTCCATTTTGCACTCACTTCTCTTCGAAGGCAGATTGATATGTCCTCAGTGTTTCGGGTGTATCTTCTAAAGTACAGCTCAAATTGATGAAATTCCAACTCCATTGGAAAGCTAACTCAAAGGGATATCTCCAAAAAAAGTTTCATTAAATTCCAAACTGATTTGATCCTCCGTTCTTCAGTGAACTTCTGGCGTATACGTTCTGTCCAGTAGGAGAATGTGCAATATCTTCAAGATAAAATGACTTGGCTTGGTTCCTTTGACATGGATGAGTAGCTGCATCATAGATGACACTCTTTTTGCTCTATTTTACATCCTTTTGATGATAAAACCTGTTAAGTCCTTAAAATCTACATATACAAGAAAACTACCTCTTTTGGTCCAAAAGCTTTATTAATATTTATAAAAACCATACTAAAATAGATAGAAAAAGTGGTAAAATATAGGGTATATCACTGATCCAGTAACAGCTCCATTTTGAGCTACTGACAGTTCCTCATCCACGTTACCTTCTGTTTCACTTACCAACTCTAACAGCTGAAAAATTTCTCTTCTTGAAGGCACATATGATCTCTTGCTGCTAGACTGCTCAGTTTGAATGTCCTTGAAAACCTTATCCTCTCTAAATACCACATTCCTGCTGATTACACATTTCTGATCATCCAACAACCACACTCTAAATCCTTTTGTTCCTTCTGGGTAACCTGTGAAAATTCGCTTTTTTAGCTATTGGATTTAGCTTTCCATCATCCGCATGTACATAGGCAAGGCATCCGAATCTTTTTAATCCAGAAAGACTTGGCATTGTAGAGGACCATTCCTCTTCTGGAATCTTGAACTCAATAGCCGAAGAAGGTGACCTGTTGATTAAGTAAACGGCTGTAGAAGCTGCCTCTGCCCAGAACTTCTTAGTAAGTCCACTCTCACTTAGCATACTTCTTACCTTGTTCATAATAGTTCTGTTTAGTCTCTCTGCGACTCCGTTTTGTTGCGGACTGTATGTGCATGTTCTGTGTCTCACTAAGCCTTCCTCTTTGCAGAAATTGTCAAACTGTTGGTTGCAAAATTCAAGTTCGTTATCAGTTCTTAACTTCTTTACCTTTATTTCTGTTTGAGTCTCAACCATCTTCTTCCATTCAACAAAACTTCTGAATGCTTCATCCTTGAACCTCAGAAAATATATCCAAACCTTCCTTGAGAAATCGTCTGTGAAAGAAATGAAATATTGACACTTACTAAGGCTCATGGGAACATTAGGTGATCCCCACAAGTCAAAGTGTACATAGTCCAACTTGTTTTTGGTTACATGTTGAGTTGGACCGAAGCTTACTCTATGTGTCTTTCCAATGACACAATCCTCACAGAATTTCAGCTCACTGATTTTGTCTTTCTCAAAACACCCTTTCTTGGCTAAGACTTCTAGTCCCTTTTGACTCATATGACCCATACGACTGTGCCAAAGATGTGTTTGATCATCCGCAGAGTTAACATGTCCCACTGCCACTGATTCCACTGTATTAACCTCAGCAATCATGGCTCTACCTTGCAGGATGTACAGGGATTCTCTCTTGATACCAGTCATAAAAACCAAGTTTCCCTTAACAACTTTCATAACACCATTACCCCCTCTGAATTGACAACCCTTTGTATCCAAAGTTCCCACAGAAATTAGGTTCTTGTCAATGTCTGGCATATACCTAACATCATGTAGAGTAAAGGTAGTACCGTCATTGTTCTTGAATCTTACTGAGCCGATTCCCTTAACCTCTGTCCTGGTGCCATTAGCCATCTTTACCTTTCTTGTCATCTCTTTCAAGCTGAAGAAACAATCCCTTCTTGATGTCATATGGAATGAGCAAGCAGTGTCTAATACCCATTCATCATGATCCTCTTCACCTCTAGTCATATTTACCTCAGCAACCAGAAGACCAATCAAGTCTCTTGCATCATCTTTACCCAATGACGCCTCTCCTCTGTCACCAGACTGTTTGTTGCCTTTATTCCTTTCTAACCACTTGTAACACTGATTCTTGAAGTGGCCCTCCTTACCGCAAATCCAACAGACCCTCTTTCCATCTTTTGATTTCGATCTTGACCTATTTTTACCTCTACCAGAACCAAAAATCCTATTTTCCGTTCTACCTCTAACAAAATGTCCTTCACCATCAGACCTAGATCTAGGGGCATCTTTTAATTCCAGTTCCTTAGACCTAGCTGAACTAACTACATCTTCAAGCTTAAGTACTTCTCTACTATACTTAAGAGTCTCTTTGAGTGAATCGTACCTTGAAGGAAGGGCATTGAGCATCAAGATTGCTTGGACTTCTTCTGGTATTTCGATACTAAGATTGCTTAGCTCCGTTATCAGCTTCAAGAAGTCATCCACGTTCTGGTCCATGGTCTTTGAATCCTGCATCTTAAAAGAGTAAACCATCAATTGAGAATGAACTCTATTTGGTAAAGATTTAGTCATATAGAGTCAATCCAATGTCTCTATCGTATCCGCGGCTGTGTTGCACTTGTCAAGCTTCCACAACACATGATCTCCTACTGTCAAGAAGATGAGATTCATCGCCCTCTCACATCGCTCAGCCCGCGATGTCTCTGCTGCAATCCGCCTCCTCTTTATGTTCGGATCTTTCATCTCTGCCTCCGTATCTTCAATCTCCGGCTCCACCTTGGTTAAAACATCCTTTAACCCTTGCACACTAAGGTTTGCGAGCATCCGCTTCTTCCACAGCCCATAGTCGCCAGAACCGTCGAACTTGTCGACATCAATTCGAATCCCTGACATCTCCGATTTGAATTGATTTCCTTAGCCCAAAGAACCTTAAGGCTCTAATACCAATTTGTTCACTTTCCGATCGCCGATGACACTCGTTTCTTTATAACTCGAGTTCCGATTCAGTTCTTGAACCTATCTAATCGCTTGAAAGTGAAAGATATAGAAATGAGATTGAGCTTGAAAAGAAAAACACACACGCACTCGAGCTTGGGGCTTAGTGCTGACCCCGAACTCGCCGGTGATAACCTCACCGGAATTTACTAGATCACCGGACAAACTCGCCGGAACTCTACAACGTTTTCTTCTCTCTCTCACCTCTCTGTTAATCCCCCAAAACTAGTTACAATTAACAGAACTTAACAACCTCCATTTAATTGAGATATCAAAACCGATAACTCAAGACAAAAATGGACTTAGGCTGAAGAACGTTGTTGGGCCATTTCACCAATCGCAGGCCCACTTGCTTTGATCTAGTAAATTTGAGACCCTCCCTTTGAAGAAGAGACTCTCCAACATTTAGCCAAATCAACACTTAACAGACTAGTGTTCTCTTCCTTGAAGTCTACAAACTTGAGCTTCTCATTGCACCTAATCTGGGACTATATATCTTCAAAATCAAACAATTAATCAATTGTATTTTGAACTAAAGAAAATACCATATATTATAAGGAAATTTGGAAAATTATCTGACGTTGAAATTGAGTTTGTCTTAAAATACTTTTAAAATGTTTAATTTTGTCGTATTACGTTTTAGTTAGAGTGAAATCCGTTTTTGCCATAAACCCTAAATCTTTCTAATTTAATAAAAATGAATGTTTTTGTTAAATTTAAAAATACATTTATATTATAAATAAAATTTAATGTTTATGTCTGATTAATTGGTTCTAGTCAGCATAGCAGAGGGCGTTCAGCTAGCAAGAAACTGATCGTCACTCCTAAACAATCAATTCATCACAATTTGTAAGAAATTCTGAACCAGTCATCCATAGATGATGAAGATTGAGTTACCCAGCTGACCGGGTCCAGCATCCCGAGCGACGGTTCCGACAAAGAGTCGCCGGAGATGGTGTGGGAGGACGGCGGGGCCAATGATTTAGACCGACGAGCAGAAGCAAAGAATTGAGAAACCCATGTGGCGAAGGAGAGGCGTTGAGTGCTGAGACCTTCGTGGCCTCCCATGGAAAGTCTTCGAGTTTGGTAGATTGATGAGATCCAGACGATGAAATGGAAAAGGAAGATTACACAGACGGATCTATCCAGCCCAGGATCCGGTTAATGGTGCTGGGCCAAGCATAAGGAATAAGCCCAAGAGATGGACCATAATTTGTTTGATATTATTGATCGACACATGAAAGGCAATCATCGATCAATACAACTTCTTTTTCCAAGGGATCAATTAAGCTGGAGATCATTCTTTTCACTAATGAATGTGTTAAACATATTTTTATGAAAACCCTTTTATATAAACTTATGTGTATATTCTAATACTATATATCCTAAACGTATTTTTATCTTTACCAAAACCCTAAACTCCAAATTTTAAAAAAAATTGCATTTATCTATCCATCTTAAAAACATATTCATTCTAATACTCTATATTCTAAACTCTAAATTCGTAAAGATAGAGTATATACCTAAACATATTTTTATGAAAACCCTTTTTATCAAAACTTATGTGTATATTCTAATACTACATACCCTAAACGTATTTTCATCTTTACCAAAACCTTTTATCCAAAACCCCAAACTCTAAATTCAAAAATAAAAACATGCATTTATCCATTTTTAAAAAAACATTCATTCTAATACTCTATACCCAAATCTCTAAATTCGTAAAGGTGGAGTATATACCTAAACTCTAAATCATGATTTATTTTTATTTTTTTTATTAAATTTTTTTTTAATAATGGTGTCACAAGGTGACTTCGAACTCATGTCCAGGGGGTTAATACAATTGCCTAGAACCAGTTAAGTTGGAGATCATTCAATTTTTCTGCGAGTAGTTGTATATTACTTTAAGCGATCACAATTTATTTTATTTTTGGTAAAAAAAATAATTCCATAATATATGCACAATATCTTCAAAAAACCAAATAAGGAAAATCGAATATTCACTTCATTTAAGATCCTAAATTTAAGGAATTTGAAAACTAACTTAGTAGAAAACACTTTCTACTTTTAGTAGATGATAGACAATGTGGTAGAATTTATGTTCTGAATACGATGTGGTAGAATACGTATTCTAGATACGGTAGATGATATTGCAAACTGTGGAAGAAACATTCTACGAAGACGTAGAAGACATAACATTCAGTAGAACACATTTTCTACAACTCGGTAGATACTAATGAAATAGGCAGAATCAATAAATACGGGTCCGTAGAGCTACTAGCCGTAGAACGTACATTCTGAAAGGCGTAGAAAAAAAAAATATTTTTCAGCTTTTTTTTTTTAACTTTAAAAATATTTCAGTATATGAAAATGTCTATTTTTTTTATTATAGTATTTTTAAAAATTTCAAAACCCAATTATTTCCAATTATTTTGTTTTGTTTAAAGGTAATATAGATAAAATGGCAAAAAAATGAGAAAAGTATATTGAGACAAACTCAATTTCAATATGGGGAAATATTACAAATTTCCCTATATTATAAGATATCAAATCCAAAACAAAACAGAAATTTAGATAAACATATCCAGAGATCCACAACTTTTCTTCATCTTAAAACCCTAGTTTTTAAAACAAGATTTCTTATTCATTACCAAAAACAACAAACATAGAATAATATTAAATTTTTTGAAGCTTTAATTCAAGATCCATGAAATCTTTATATTCTTTGTGTTTCATGACAACAATCTCCGGTCACTCTCGCTCCAACTTCCCAATGAGCGACAAAGTGAAAATTTCATTCTCCATCGACATTTCGGCATGCTCAATATGCACTTAATACATATATACATACGTTTTACTAAGTATTTTGCACTTCCTATCTCTGACATAGTTCTGTATTTTCTTTGATATTAATTAATAAATAGGAGGACGTCTTTTTCTGTCTTCACCTTATATAATGTTTCTTAAGTAAGAAGTTAGTGGTACGTGAACGTGTTTTGGAATGTTTAGATTCTTAACGGCCGGACTAAGATTAATAAGAAGATAAACATGTTTGGTTGATGATATCGAAGAAGTTTTGAGGTCCAAGATTGTGTAGTATTCACAAGTTTAATAATTGCAAGAGTTGTATGAACTAGCTTATCTTTTAATTATGTTGTTGTACTCTGTAATACAGTTTTTTGTATCAAACATTATATAATAAAATATAATAAAACAAATTTATTTTTAGTATGTCAAATTATGCAAAAACAAAAAGGAAACCAGTAAATCATAATTTAAATAAAATACAAATACAAATGCTACGGCAAATACAAATTATTGGAGCAACCTTTATAGAAAGCATTGCATATATGAATGTCATTTTCATATTAAAAATATGTTATGAATCAGTTAATTAATAACAATAATCGTTATATTCATATATTACTGCATAAAAAGTAACCTATGTTAAATGAAAAAATGATAGCAGTGCCAAATGATTATTGATCAGCTTCAATAATCAGCTTCAAACCAAATATTTGATCGCCAAAATCCAACGATTAGATTTTGAGGTATCTTCAATTTACTAAAATCCGTGCGATCGCAACCCCACTTTTGTTTTGACAAATAGGCAAATTAACACAGTCATCAACCAATCATAGGAGGTGATCGATCGATCATCAAATTCAAGGAATTTGGGAATGTTTTTTTTTCAACTTTGTCTCCAAATCTTCAAGGATTTTTATCCACGATACAACTTCTTCCCTATATAAACACAGTAGCAGCCACATAGAGAAGACATTACCTCCATCACCTTTAACCACTTTTCAGAACTTGAAGATCTTCTCAAAGCTCTCTAGGCATTTATCTCTCTATAAACTTTGTTCTTTATTTTGTTCGATAAGGCAGAAGAATATCACCTCTTGGTACTCCATAGAGAAGTTCTCTAAAACTTTTTTATTGCCTTAATGATTATGAGTTTATCTATTACTTTTTCTTTGATTTGCTTTATCATCACTGAGTAGACCTTTTGTTGGGTTCTAAGAGGTATTTCAAAGGGAAATTTATGGTTTGATAGATAGGATTTATAACTACGGTGGCGCTTTTGATAGATTAGAAGTATTCATTCATCTTGATCGTTTCTTACTACATGTTTCTAGATTGATTGATAACCTCTTCTTTATATTGTCATGAATATAATGTTTGATGAATCTAATCCTCTAGCCTGCAAGAGTTGAGTTATTGCGTTAGATAAACAATTCAACTTGTTGACAATTGCTTACGACTTATCTTATTGACTACGAGAATTGATTAATAGGATATATTTAACTTAGAAGTTATCGCTGCGAGAGTATGGTTAACTTATTATAGTGCTCATGTTCTAGGAAGAAATAAGATCAAATCAATTGCCTCTAGAAATAGTCTGAATAATTCGAACTATGAATGCCTAAAACCCAACATTTACTTTATATTGTTTACAACTGATTAATTGCTCGTTTTACTTACCAGAAACCACAAATCCAGTTTTTCTTAGCGTAATTTCTTAATTCATAATTCTTCTTCGTACTCTAAATCCATGTGGATTCGATACCTCAAGTACTACAATTGGTTTATATTGCACTTGCAGTTTATAGGTTATTAGATTTAAGTGAAACTTATACACCCTATCACAGCTCTTTATCGACGAACTGACGGACAGCTCGTAATGGGTTCAAGGAGATCAAATAATAAGGGTGAAGAGAGAGAGTATAGTGGGTCCAAGCAGTTGATGTTGAAAAGACATGGGTCAATGACTCTATATGTCATTATTGCTGTGGTTGTAGAGATGGCGGAGATCTTTCAATTTTCTTAATCTTCGTCATATGATTCATTCAACTTTGAAATTGACCATCCGATTTTGATGATGAAAATCTCTTAAATCGAGATACGATATTGTCCACCAATTTTTTTTAGATCGTATAACAGAAAAATATTCTTCGGCCAACAAATACTTATCACTTAGAATTTACTATACTTGGGACAACTCTTGTAACTTATCACAAAATTATGGCCATTAAGGCTCAAACCAAATAATGACAAAATCTAAGCCTTGACTTATGTTTCAGACTCTGATAGGCGATGGTCCAAGTACAACTGAACATATCAGCTCGCTAGAGACGAAAAATGAGTCAAGGGTATCTTTTGATTAATCAAGGTGGCAAGATACATGAAAGATCTTTCGAGCATGTGCAACTACATGGCAAACTGTGAAGTCTATAAATAACGAGGATCATCAAGAGAAGAGATCATCTTTTACCTGCTAGAACACTCGAGTTTACAAACTAGTTATAAACACATCTCATTCGAGATTTTTTTTGTATATTTGATCCCATCAATATAATGCAGACTCATCTCAGTGTTTATCTGATTTACATAGATTATATAGTCTTTGAAAATTTGTCTCCAGTTAATATATAAGGGATCCTTGGATATGGAAATCCATTTCCACAACTTGCAAAATATTATATACTATGTTTCTTTAATTAAAAACCCCTTAAAATTAATTTTCTAATAATGTCCTTCTAATCTCCGACTATTTTGTTAATCACTAGGGTGAACAAACGTCTGTCCGCTTAGCATACATTGCGTACCATTAATTTCGTAAAAATGATTTTTGTGAAATAGTAGAAATTTCCCAAACCACAAGAAAAAGGAATATTTCATTTTCGCCACAACTAAATTAAACCGGCCGGTACGAAATAGAATTATTTGGGGGTCTGAAAAAAAGAAAAAAGTGTAATTAATTCAGGACCGCACATGTTTGCATATCGGGTTTGCCTTGGGCGTCTTCTTCTCGACGGACGGCCAAGCTTTTGTCCTCTCATGGTCTTTCGACTATCATGAAGGCTTGCGACTTCATGTGGGCTTCCGCACCACCACCCACCCTTTATCCGCACCCTCACTTGCGCCTTCGCTCCCCACTCTTTCAGGTCAAGTCCTTCCAGCGCGGCGACTTCGACCGCTTCGCCGATGACGTCAAGTCCGGCAAGGCTTGGAGAGACGCGTGGCGGACCGCCAACGATGGCTTCGAGCAACTCGTCTTTGAGGCCAAGAAGACCGCCGAGCGCATCGACCGCCAGTACTCCGTCTCTCGCCGCTTTAGCTCCGCCGCAAGTTCCGCCGGTGACCGTGCCCGTGAGATTGATCGCGAGTTTGGGATTAGCCCTCGCGTCCGGTCCTTTTCCGTCGATTTGAGTAGAAATTTTCCCAAGGTCTTGTTCAACTGCTTCTTCTATTATCACAGAGTATCTGGAAATGGCTAATACCTCTAGTAGACTTGAAATGGATAGTGAGGATTGAGAAAGAAATGTTGTTTATGCGAAAAGTGCTTTGATTTTGCTATTAGTCTAGATTCTCATGTGCTAGGCTATCAATTGCTTCTCGTTTAGACCCATTTACACTGGGATGTTGAATCATTCGTGCTTGTACCTACATGACTCTCTTGCTTGTGCTGAGTTTTTCCTCGTGTGTTTCTGTCTTACAGTACAGGAAGCAATTCAGTGATTTCTTGAATACTCCGCTTGGTGGAAGTTTTGCTGTAAGTAAATACATTGTTCTTCATTTCTGTGATTGTTATTTATCATATGAGCACTGGCCTGAGTTTATATATCATGTACCAAAGATAACTGAAACGAAAGCATGTGCTATATTGTCTCATTCCATGGGTTCTATGCTTTGATTTCATCTCCAGACTATTTTCTTTCTTTGGTTTGCCCTCTCTGGTTGGCTTTTCCGAGTGATAATAATTGCCACATGGGTTCTTCCAATTGCTGGCCCTCTTCTCATTGGTGCAGTGGCCAACAACTTTGTTATAAAGGTATATATAGTTACGAGAACTCAGACCCTTTGTCTACATTCTTCAATTTAGTATATAGCTACCAACACAGACCGATATTTAATTTCTGGGATGACCTTTATGCTCAAGTTTCTTGAACCAGATTTTTATTCAAGGCTCTGTTATAACGAACGTTTGGTGGTACACAGGGAGAATGCCCAGCATGTAAGAGGCAGTTCATAGGATACAAGAGCCAAGTCATCAGATGCGAGGGATGTGGGAACATTGTGTGGCAGCCACAAGGCGATTTCTTCTCAAGAGACGGTAACAACAACAACAACAACAACAAGGGAAGCTCTAAAAAGCCACCGAAGTCCCAAATCATTGATGTCGATTTTGAGGAGAAATGATGATCAGAGAGAGGCCGATAAAGCAGGCGAGAATGAAGCAGTAGGCTTTCTTGTTGCACTAATGCTGAAGTAAAGATATAAACTGTGTTTTGGGAGCTGAACCACCTACTGTTTTTGTCTGTTTGAAGATTACACAAGTCTCTCGCGTTGCTTGTTGTGTACATGATAAGGACTTTGTGTAGATGAACAAATGTACTAGTTCCAAGGAACCATAAGTCGAGAAACTCCCAAAGTATTTACATTTAGACAAATCATATTATTATTGAAAAATTTACATCTACGTTATCATGCTGTAAATTTATCATGACATTATCATGCTGTAATAGTGTGTTATCTTCCAACAACATCTTTATTTTGCGTTTAATCAAACAAAATTCTGTGAGGAAGCTCTCTTTTTGTTTTTGGTGAATATTTATGACAAGAAAATGAAATATTCTCTAAACAAAATTCACATGTTTAGACTTCAGAGCAATCACAAACATTGTCTAGTCGAAAAAGCTATTTTACAATCTGTGTTACTCTTTCTCAAGCTTCATATAAGAACAAAGAACACAACTTCCACTGTTTTATACATCAAGTTTCATATTGATTCAGTTCTGTCACTTGTTAGGCCTTCAATCGGACAGCTTCATAAAACAGAATCCTTGGCCGAACCTTCCTTTCTCCACAGAATTTGACAACACTCTTCCAGTTACCAACAGCCTATGGAATCACCACACCATATCAATAATGTCTTAATTCACAACTCAACTTCTGCTAAAGACAAAGGCAGCTAACTGTTTCGTCTTACCTCTTTTACTAGAGCTTCATGCCTCGGAGTGAGACTAACCCACCGATACTTTTTGTAAGCTAGGCAGATGTGCTCTTCTTCTTCTTCACAACAACCAACCTGCATTCCATATTCTGAAACTGTAACATAGATATACAGAGGAACAGTAGGACAAACATTTTGTGATACAGTTTCAGATTTTACCATTGACACAAGCCGGTACTTAGTGTTTGGTTTTAACCCTTCGTATAGCCTGCTGATATCTATCTCCCACTCCAAAGCATTTGTTGTTTCAGATATTTCTTTTTCAGTTTCATTCTTCTCCCATTCCAACACTAATGTGGCAAACCCACAAAACACCAACGTTGTTTGGTCATAGCGCATAATATATGAAATGAGTAGAGAAGATCATAATCATGGTCACAACTTACCGATTGTGAATAGAGGCGGGCATGTACTTATAATGTGATGAACAAAGTTTGCCTTTCCACAGCCTCCTGTTTTAATGTCACATAACATTTTATCTTCCATGCGGATCTCCTTAAGGACATCCTCAAACTTTATATTCGCAAAAGCACACTGCATACATATATAAACACAAAACACCTTCTTAAGGGGTAGTACCAGTTTCTGCAGGAAAGAGAAAGAGAGAAATAAATGAAACATACCTTCAGGTCTCTGACTGAAACTGCAGCCACAGCAACGCCATAAGAACTTTGCTCTGAATAATTTGGTCTCTTTCCGCATTCGCTACAAGTCATTCTTTCATATTCATCCAGTGTAAAAAGACGAGTTACAACGCTTTCTATATGTGGACTTTTCCAGCAAGGCCAAAACTCAAGGATGGCTACGAATAGTTCAGCAACATCACTTGACTGAAAAGAGTAAAAAGCCAGAATGACATTTACGACAACGATCAAGAAACTTAGAAGCATATATTTATCCGCACAAACCATGGAATGGACTTCTTCCAGGGAAGCAAGTAAGTTGCCCACGAGGTAATTGTGGAGTCCCTCTTCTTTTATCTCCTTCGAGACAAAAGCAGTAAAGAAGTTTTGTAGTGCGGAAGGAACTTGTTCTTCTAGGTTGTCAGGAAACTGATACCGATTTTCCACCAAATACTTTTTAAAAACCTTAATGTTACAAAGGGCCTGCAGATAAAATAAGGAAGTACAGAGGTAATACATGAAAATAAAGAATGAGCTGAAACACCAATTGTTGCGCTGAAGCTTTTGAATGTTATGCTTTACCTTAATTGTCGTCTCAAGAGCTGAATTGCATCTGGTTGCAGCTGCTACATGTGCTGGCTCCAAATGTTTCGACAGTGAATCTTCTCCAGGCATGTTTGTCAGTTGAGAAACTCTTTCACAACCTTCAGCAGCTTCCTCAGTGTAGGATGAAATTTCCAATTGACCCTTTTCATTTGAAAGAGTATGTTCCACAGAATCTTCTTCTAACGTACCTTCCGGGCCAAGGTTGACAGAATGTTCACTGGACATGTAAGAACACGTTTTGTTCAGAGTAAACCCGAAAACAGTTTATCAACATGCAAAAAAAGACTCTTGAGGTACTTACTGTTCAACAGTTCTATCAAGGAGACTAGACATGTTCGTTGAAGTTTTCTGTTGCACCATGAAGACCATTCCTTCATACAAATGAGTAACCGAAAAGTCAGAGGACCAAATAGAGAGTTTAGAACTTTAAAGACCTTTTTCATTTTGTATTTCTTTTCCTTTGCTCGAAATTCCTTCTCCTCCTCAAGTAAAATAGTTGCTTCTGCAGCAGCTAACTTGGCTTTGGATTCCATATCTAGTATTCCATCCTAGATGATGTGAGATCAAATAGAATATAAGGAACAAGTGAAAGACCAAATCAGAGGGAAGATAAAATCTCTCTGTATAAAACCAACCAGCAAGAATTCTTTCAACGGTCTGAGGATATAAGAGCGGTAGTCAAAAACAGAAAGTCTGGTGAGGTCATTCAGCAAATTAATCCTTGAATTTTCAATTAGCAAAATCTCTGAATCAAGTAGAGGAACCTGCAAATAAATAGACACTTTTTAAGATAACAATTTTGTGATATCCTGTTCATTAAAATTCAGATCAGAAATGAACCTTGATGGTGACCACGAGTTTCAGGTGGTATATGGAATCCAACACTATATCATCACTGAGATTTTTATGCTCACGTATAGAATTCAAGGAATCTTCTGAATCGGGGTAATCAAATGTCGGATACGATGCTCTTTCCAGAACATCTCGTACTACAGACAAATCGAATCTTGTCGAGAGAGAATTTCCGGCATCTGACATTAAAAGCTTTTTATATTTATCGTATAGGAGAGATGCATATATGTTCCATTTACCTTCCGGACTATCCCTTCTTCTTTCATCTTCACATGTACATAAGTCCTTGGTGTTAATAAGAACATCATTAAAATGTCCGAGCTTGAATTTCTCTGCATATTTGGTTTCCAAAGTCCTACAAGTGAACTGAGTGGCTCTCAGAATAGCCACCCAAATATCAAGATTGTGTGCCCTGATAGGTCCGGGAAATTGAAATCTCTCATCTCCAGAAGAATGGTCGGCTAACCAGGATAGGATATCATCACCATGAGCATGCGCCTTGGCGTAGTGAACACCGGGATCAAAAACATTGATTGTCCCTTCATCATCGAATCGAGCAATCTTGCATTGCAGCAGCCTCTTATCCAGAAGCAGAAGAGAAAACTGAGGGTCAAAGTCGATCTTTTCTTTAACTCGAGTATTGTTGCAGAAACTGTCCACTGCTTCAGAAACAAGATATGTACCATCATCCCTTTCACACTTGATGTTGTTTAGAAATTCTAGGATGTGATGGAGTTCACGACATTCCAAAAAACAGATACTCTGAGGTGTTTCCAATAGGCGACACTCGGTAAGACTAAGTTTGGAAACTTCAAGTTCTTCAAGACGCGTAACCACAACATGCATCACCATGTCTCGAACGCTACATGAGAGAATTTTACGGTCACAAAACGACAGGAGGAGCATTTTGATTTCCTGGAGTAACTTACTGCGCTCTTCATCCGCAGCTAAAGGCCAGTCTCTGGACCATCCATTCTTATATGGAAACGCTTTCACATCTTCGAGCCGATTCTTAATCATTTCAACAGCAGCTACTGCATCCACTGGTTCCCAACCTCCACCTGTTATCTTACGGGTCCAGAATTTACTTATCCTCTGGGCCATACCCTCTCTCGGAGAAGGTGTATATACTGTAGCATGTTCTTGTGCAAGATGATTCTTACATTCTTCAGGAGTAAAGAACTTCTTCGAACAAGATCGACACAGCCAAAATCTCCATTTTCTGTCTTCCCTGGCAGAACTGAGAACTTGCTCCAAAGCATCTCGTCCCTCTCTGCCATATAATCTCTGGACAAAACTTGTAAGTTCCGCAGTGCATACTTTCATTAAGTTCCTTCTGATCTCCACCTTCAAACCCGCCCAATACGACCTCAATCTTTGAACCTCATCCTTCCTCGGGTCAGGAATTTTCTTTGACTCCCTAACTTTTGTTTTGAAATCTTTCATAGGAGAACCAACCAGAGACTTGTCACCAGCGATCCTTGACTCTGCAACTTTGAGTAAATTCTCGATTTCCATTCGACTCTTCTGCTCGTCCGAATTCAATGGACCAAAAGAATCCATAATAGACAAATACTCTTTTGCTTTGTCTACGGATTTCTTGTAGTACAAGGATGATCCAAGCAAAAAGCCCAAGTGAAACAGCGAAACAGCACAAAACGATGAAAAACCATCATTTTCTGAAAAGCATTCTACAGAACCCAACAAGAAGGCGAACTTCGCTTGAGTGTTCTCTGTTCTTTTCGCTAGATCATCCAAAATTTTACCCTCCTTGAAATTAAGCAACCCGTGGAGCTTTTTCTCTCCATTGGCAAGAATCGAATCTTGAATTACCTCCAAGGCCTTGATGTGATCTCCTCGAGCGAAGTAACCTCCGGCAAGTTCATAGAGTTGTTGTGCTTCCTCATCATCTTCTACGTAGAGAGTCTCCATGTAACGAATCTCAAGCTTCTTGCGAGAGTTCTTGGTCTCAGAGAAAAACAGAGGAGAAGCGGGAAAGATTGAGGGTTAGGTGTCGAAGAGGCTGACTTTATCACGTGAGAGCCACGTGACAAGGTATTTGAAAGACCGCATTGGGGAATTCTGTCGAGCAGCTTGTGGGCATTCTCCGTTTGGAACAAAAACCCCCCAAAAAACAAATTGTGTGAAATCTCCAATTCGGGGAAATTGTAGAATGGTCTTCATGATGGCGATCAAATATGGTCGTAGGGATGAAGAAAATTGGTTAATAATATGTTTGAGTTTGAAAAGAGATTCCTTTTTGTGTTTCTGGTCCTAAAAGATAACCTTTCTTCTTTTGTGTGAAAGGAAAACCCACAAGTTGTTCACTATGGCTTCATTGCATTAGTGGTCTTTGTACATTGGTGGCTACTTTGAATTGTTGTATTCATTCAAGTAAAAGTAGCATCTCAAATCTGACGTAAGTAGCATGCCATGTACAACTAGGAGTGTCACATTGAGCATAGTAAGTGGGTTGGTCTGCCAAAGCTAAATTGCGGAATCAAATTGTTTGGTTGTAATGTAAAATCAAATTGATTTTTTATGATTATTATTCAAGATTGGTTCACCAATTTTTCTTTGTTTTATATAAAGGTAAGAGAGTTCATAATACATAAACAATGTGTTGAAAGTAGTTCCAGTTTAGTCTTTCGGTACAAAAAACTTAAAAATGTAAAAGTGAAACACAAAGGTATCGTTGCTTATTGTTTGTTCTGCTGTCGTGTGAATGACAGTTGGGCTGTTCGTTATTCGCTCAACTTTTTTTATAAGAGCTCTATTTACACTAGCAAACACACAACTACAACATATGAAAATATACCTTGTTTTCCGCATTGGTATTCCTGCCTTGGATTAGGTCAAAAACAGTGTAAATTAGAGAAAATCGAACACAACAAAGATATACTCGCAAAATTTGAGTATAAGACCCACCATGCTTGTAAAACTTGAGGACTAATTAATGGTCTCTTCCGCTATGTTACTTTAAAATCATTTCTAAATCCACTAAAATTAACTTCGAAATTAAATTTGTATACAAAAATTTAAAATTAAATAACATATAATTTGAATTAGACTTTAAAATTCATATACATTTTAAAATCTAAATAATAAAACAAATAACTGTAGTTTATTTTAAAATATTGTTTCTAATTCTACTTTATTAGTAAACTTGGACATTCGGGTAACTATTCGGATTTCGGGTCGGTTAGTTTGGTCTTTGGATTTCCGGTTTTGGGTATATAATATCCATTCAGATATTTTGAAATTCCGATTTGGTTTCGGTTTGGTTTATGTCGAGTTTGGGTCGGTTTTCGGTTTTATGTATAAAACCCCAAAAAAATATCCAAAAATCTTGGGTTCGGATATTTTCTGATTTTTTACCCAGAATATTCAAAATTATCCGAAATATTCATAATATTCATTTATCGGATTTAGTTTGATTTAAACTCGAATTACCCAAAAATCTCCCAAAAAAATAACAAAAATTATAAAAATTATACATAATTAAATTGATTACTTGTACCCAAATGCATCTATAGTACCCGAATTTAACGAAAAACAAAAAAATTGCCTAAATTCTATAAACATCAACGACCTTAAATCTAAATATTTTTAGGTTCCAAAGCCTTACTTTGCAAGAGGCTTATGAACAACCGGTTATGAATACTACTATCATTAATGAGTTTAAATCTACTTTATTGTATGCGTATATGTTGGAGGAGGAGTTTTGGAGAGTAAAGAGTAGGGCTCTTTGGCTAAAAGCTGGGGATAAGAATACAAAATACTTTCATGCCAAAACAAAGCAAAGAAGAGCCTATAATCGGATTTTAACTTTGCAAAATGCTTCTGGTCAATCTGTCTTTAAACAAGAGGATATTACCAAGCTTGTTGTTGATTACTTTCAGGATATCTTTCTACTGATAGAGGGCTGGTTTCTGCAGGTTTTTTGAGTCAACTTCAGCCTAGAGTAACAGAAGCAATGAACCAGTTATTAGTACGTCCTGTTAATGAAGATGAGGTAGCTCAAGCTCTTCAAAAGATGGATGCAGATAAGGCTCCAGGCCCTGATGGCATAACTGTCGGCTTTTACAAGGATAACTGGAACACCTTAAAAGAATCTCTGGTAAGCTTTATTCGCTACTTTTTAGATACTGTGGAATTAGAACCAGAGATAAACCATACTCACATCTGTTTAATCCCCAAGGTAGAGAATCCAATGGAAGTTAAGGAGTATATACCTATTAGCCTGGCTAATGTTGCATACAAGCTCCTGTCAAAAGTGTTAGCTAAAAGGCTTAAGCCCATGCTACACTTATTAATTTCTGAGAATCAATCAGCATTTATACCAGGCAGGTCTATTACTGATGATGTGCTTATTGCACAAGAGCTGTTGCATTCATTACATACCAAGATACTTAAATCTCCCTATATGGCACTAAAACTGGATATCAGTAAGACTTTTGATAAAATTGAATGGTCTTTTGTAGATGAGATAATGCATAGGCTTAGGTTTTCTGATTTGTGGTGTCGGTGGATTATTAAATGTGTTACTTCTGTTACCTATGCAGTGTTGGTCAACGGATCTCCAATTCAGACTATCATTCCTACTAGGGGTATACGACAAGGTGATCCACTTTCACCTTATATTTATATTATGTGTACAGAGGCTTTATCATTTCTATTGAGTAAAGCTGCTGAGAAAGGTGATATATCTGGCTATCAAGTTTGTAGAAATGGACCTACTATTACTCATCTTCTGTTTGCAGATGATTCATTATTGTCTTGCAAAGCAAATGAGAGGGAATGCACTCATGTGATAGAGCTGTTAAGGATGTATCAGGAAGTTTCTGGACAAGAGGTAAATTTTAGTAAGTCGGCTATCACTTTTTCCAAAGGAATCTGTCCAGAACTTAGACAATATATTTTGCAGACTACTAAGATTAGTAAAGTTGGGAGACTTGGGAAATATTTAGGCTTACCAGAGTTTGTGGATAGAAACAAAATGGATACATTTTCATATCTTGTTCAAAGAATGACTCAGAAAGTAGAGAATTGGTATTCGAAATTGCTTTCCCCAGCTGGAAAGGAAGTACTAATAAAGGCAGTTTTGGCAGCTTTACCAACCTATTGTATGTCTTATTTTTTGCTTCCCAAGCAGTTAATTGCAAGACTAACTGCTGTTATTCGAAGGTTTTTCTGGTCTGCACATCAAGACCACATCAAAACAAGCTGGATTTCTTGGACTAAGATCATACAAGCAAAGCAGTTTGGAGGTCTTGGTATCCGTGATATTAGGGATTTCAATATTGCGCTGTTAGCAAAGCAAAGTTGGAGGTTGATTCAGCAGCCGGAGTCCTTGTTAGCTAGAGTTTACAAAGCGAAATACTACCCAAAAACAACGTTGCTGGAGGCCAAACAAAAAAGGTCCTCAAGTTATGCTTGGAAGAGCATACTTCAAAGCAACAAGTTGTTAAAACAAGGAATAAAGTGGAGCATTGGCAATGGAAAGACTGTGAATGTTTGGAGGGATAAATGGATTCCTATACATCCAACCACTATACCTAATCCGTTACAGGCTATCCATGATCGGAGTCTTAAGGTAAATGCTCTATTTCTCAAAGGAACAACAATTTGGGATGTTGACAAGTTGAGTTCATTATTCCACCCTATAGATATCCCTTTGATTAAGTCTCTCAGGCCTTCTTTAACGGGGTTAGAAGACAGGGCATATTGGATTCATACATCAAATGGCGCTTATACGGTGAAGTCAGGTTATAACCTTTTGAGAACAGTACAAGGTCAGTCTTCTACCGTGCCCACTATGTTATTTAATTCAATATGGAAGCTTCAATTACCCCATAAAATTCAACATTTTTTATGGCGAGTGTTACATAATGCCCTTCCCGTAGCTATGAAGCTTAAGCAGCGCAAGATCCTCAATGATAGCACTTGTTCTGTTTGTGAGGAACATGAAGAAACTCTCAATCATCTTCTTTTTAATTGTAGAGTTAGTAAGGAGAGTTGGGAGTTATCACCAATAGGAAGGCCAAATGACGAGGACAAATCCGCAAATGATGTAGCAGAAAATTATGCAAGCCTCTCAAGGTAATCCGGAAAATGTTTCATTGTTTCATTTCTTGGGATGGCGTATTTGGAAACAAAGAAATGAGGTAATCTTTAATCAAAAGAGATTACCCATTCCTTTGATAATTAATAGAGCAATGAAGGATCATAGGTTGTGGATAGAAGCTATGGAATTAAAAGGATATAATAACTCTACTGTAAATCAGCCTACAGTAGAGGCTGAAGTTATCCCCAAAACAATGCAACAACTGTTTCAGAAATGTCATCAAAGTTGATGTCTTGTGGATGCTTCTTGGATTTCACATTCTGAAAATATTGGTATAGGCTGGAGTTTATATGATAGTTATCATAAACAAGTCCTCATTGGTTCAGGATCCTTTCCTCCTACACAGTCATCAGAATTTGCGGAAGTAGAAGCTTTGAGAATTGCAGTTGTGGAATTGCAAAGGCTAGGTTATAGGAACGTCACTTTATGTGGAGACTTGCAGAAGGTGTACCAGTTGCTTCAGCAAAAAGATTTAGACTTGCAATCTGAAGATATAAGGTTCCTTCCTTACATTATCCACTTACAGGATATTATTAGGATTGCACACCGTTGTAACTTTACGTTCCTTTGGATATCTAGAGAAGCAAATGCTTACTCTGATCATTTAGCTAAGCAATCACGAATTAATTCTCAAAGCTATATTGTAAAATGGCCAATGTAACATTTATTGATGCAATGAAATTTCTTTGACGACAAAAAAAAAAAAAAAAAAAATTTTAGGTTCATCTTGGTAATCGGATATCCCATTTGGTTTCATATTTTTTTTGCCCACCTATAGATAGTGTTGATGATTAGGGTTATATTCGTCATTACATTGCTTTTCCATTTTACCTCTTTATTTAGCGTCGAGACGAAGCTCAGTTTTCTGCGGAATAGCTAACTTCAACATATTCATTTCCTCTCTCTGAAATCGTACTTGTACGAGTTTTCTGATCTCGCAGAGGTTTCGTCTCTACTTTGATCTTTCTTCTACGTCTTGGTTTATGAGGTAAGTTTCACCTTCTTTTGTTAGGCTCTGATGATGACGAATCTGCTTTTCCCAACTTTGTTTCTTGTGAAAATGTCAATTATATCGCACTAGATCTCCTCTCTTCAGTCTTCGATTTGGCGTTTGAAATCTGAAATTCGCTGTACTTAATTGAATTTGGAGGTATCTGTTATTTAGGGCTCTTTGGAATTTCGGTTCGCTGGAAGAGATTAATTTCGGCTGCTAGGGTTTCTTCTTATAAACAGAAAAGAGAACGAAATTTTTTTCAAGATTGTTTTTTGAATCTTCTTTAGGCAATTCCTCTGTTAGGTTAACCTCTGCAACTTACTAATCTATGTTATGGTCTCTTCTTGCAGCTCGAAGGAGAAGCCCACTCTCGGGTAAGTGATATCAATATATATATATATATATATATATTTGACTCATTAGATCTCATCTTATCCTTTGTAGCAGAATGGACATCATATAAGTGATATCAATATGTTCTGATGCTTAAATTGCTTATGGTTAGTTATAATTGCTTATGGACTCATTAGATCTCATCTTATCGAGCTGTGGTACATAAAGTGCAATGCGAGAAGACTTTCTTTCAACCTAGCCGGTGACACTTTGAGATGAAATGTGTTGGAGAAACTTATAGTGACCATTAAGTTTAGAGTGACTGTAACTAACTTTGCGTCTTTGACTTAGAAAGTGCTTGCCTTTATCGATTATACATTTTTATGTGCAGAGGTACGCGGATTAAGACCCGCAAAAGGAATATTGCTGCTCCTCTTGACCCTGCAGCTTTTTCTGATGCAGTTGTCCTGATTTATCTGGATAATGCTGGTGATCTGGTACTTTTTTGTGTGTTAAGTGTTTGTTTTTCTCTCTTAATTGCTTGCTTGTTAAAGTCCTGCCCTTTAACTTATAACTTTGTTTTTGCTTGTCTTATAGGAACTTGTTGCCAAAAGTATCGAGTCATCAGACCTTAATTTCTCAAGATACGGTGACATTTTCTTTGAGGTAATTCTCCAGATATATCTATATGGATACTGCCTCAGCTGTCTTCTATTACCTCTGTATGACGTATGTCTTGCTAAGAGATCATTTCCCATGCCAACTTCTGCGGTTCATTTATATATTTACCAAAGAGGGTTTAATAGATCTGCCTGCCTGTTTATATTCCTCATGGTCTTGTATCAAGTGATATTTTGTTTTGCTCGTTTTTCCCAAGGTTACTAATTTATGGATCTCTGTCGTCATTTAAGGTTGTTTTTATTGGAGGACGTACACAAACTGGTTCAGTCAAATCTGATGAAGGGGAACGCCATCCTTACTCTATAATCGACTGTGAACCAAAGCGTGAAGCTATTTTGCCATCAGTTGTATACATTCAGAAGATTTTGCGGAGGAGACCCTTCCTTATAAAGAACCTTGAAAATGTTACGCGGAGATTCTTGCAGTCACTGGAGCTTTTTGAGGAAAATGAGAGGAAGAAGCTTGCAATATTCACAGCGCTCGCATTTTCCCAGAAGCTCTCAGGATTACCTGTAGAGACTGTCTTCCAGCCATTGCTTAAGGATAATCTTGTTGCCAAAGGGATAGTGCTCTCTTTTGTAACAGACTTCTTCAATGAATATTTGGTTGAGAACAGCCTTGATGACTTGATTGCCATTCTGAGGCGTGGCAAGATGGAAGACAAACTTTTGGATTTCCTGCCTCCCACAAAGCGGACTACTGAAAGTTTTGCTGAGCATTTCACGTTAGTTTCTCTTGCTTGGACTTTACTGTGTTCAGTATTATTATGTTGCTTCGTTAGTCACTTGTACAGCTTCCTTGCTGTTCTGATATCCTGCATTTCGCTAAGTTTTAGTCATTTAATATTGATATGTATGCCATTGGTGAGATTCAGTTAGTGAAAACGCTTAGAAATAGGTTAACTTTTTGTCGGTAGTTTGTTGAGCTCTACAATTCCCAGGTCCAATCATCAACCCTGCGCTGTCATGAAAATTATATAGTTAACTAACTCCTCTGATTCTGTTTTCTGTTTTCTGTTCTCTCTTACCTTTAGAATCTGAGCATGTAGCTTCTTCACTTTAAACAAAACAAAAAAAACATAATTTGTATCATTGATATTTTTTTCTTGTGATTTTAAGCAAGGCGGGATTATCAGCTCTGGTAGAGTACAATGAAAAGAAAATATTTGAGGTGAAGCTGAAGGAAATAAAAGCGGTGCTTACGAGCCAAGTAACTGAGGAAATTAACGTAGATGAAGTGATTGAAACGGTGAAGCAACAGGTGAAAGATGCTAAGCTGCCGGAGATTGAGGTTGTGCGTGTGATCTGGGATGGGATAATGGATGCTGTTCAATGGTCTGGGAAAAACCAGCAGCAAAACGCGAATGCTGTATTACGCCAAGTGAGTTTTTTTTGTTTTGTTTTTTGGTCTTTAGAGCTGTCGGAAGTATCAAGCAAGATTAGGTTGTTTGGTCTGTCAAAGCTAATAAGCTAGCCACTGCTTGTTGTTGTTGCTGTGGTAGGTGAAAACATGGGCTCCGCTTCTGAACACGTTCTGCAGCAGCGGGAAAATGGAGATGGAACTAATGTACAAAGTACAGATGCAATGCTATGAAGATGCAAAGCTGATGAAAGTGTTTCCAGAGGTAGTGAGGTCTTTGTATGAACTTGATGTGCTTGCTGAAGACACGATTCTCCACTGGTATCGCAAAGGGAGCAACCCCAAGGGCAGGTAACTATTTTTGGATGATTTTCTGGAGAAAAGAAGGTTCTTCTCTATAAATAGGACTCACCTCCTTGCTCTTTGTATTAACTTGTAATAATCTTTTTCAGGCAAACGTTTGTGAAGGGATTGGAGCCCTTTGTGAATTGGCTTGAAGAGGCCGAGGAAGAGGAGTGAGTGAGACACTACATACTCTTCTAATAAAACACAATCTTTGCTTTTCGTAATGCATTATGAGAGTTTGTTCAGTCCTGGAGGTTTTGCATTTCGTGTGAAATTCTTGAATGGATCAATTACTTCCTTTAGTGGATTGTTTGTTTTATTTATGGGCTTTTTGGGCTCGAAAACGAAAAAAACTTTAAAGGTTCTCTTTTCTTCTATGCTCGTGTAGCAATTTAGTGGTCTAAGCAAATCATATTTGATGGGAAAAAAATGGGAAATTTGCTAAATTGAATCAGTTTGAAATTAGGAATGTTTCAATAACCTTTATACCTATATCTCTTTGTCCCAATAATCTTTGCATTTTTTAAATCCTAATTTTATCTTTCAATATTGTAAAAAATTTTTTTATAAAATATTTTTTGATTAT